>CM062642.1:27067550-27795050 GCA_025617555.3 Puccinia polysora | reverse complement strand
TGGATATTTCACCTAAATTGATCCACCAATAAGTAATTGATTTTTTCTTGGTATTTTAAGATATCTAGCTTTTCATTATAAAGTCTGAATAATTATCATCAATTGAAAAAAAACCAATGAATTTTATGCAAAATTGCCAAATAAATCACATGAAAACTTTCTTGGTGAAAAATAGCCCCTAGAAAACTCACAATTTATGGTTGAGGGTTTATTCAAAGGCCATAAATATTTCCAAGGATTCCAAGGTACACAACCATTCAAGGAAAATTTTACAATAAAATTATCAAACATGTCTCTTCCTATGTTGTTTTTATCAATTCAATTCAATTTTTAAGGGAAATGGAGACGCCTCAAACTTCCCTAAAAATACTTAAAATTCTTTCCAAACTTTTGGCTTTCATTGTATGATTTCTTATTTCAGAAAATATTTGACATAAAATTCTTAAAATTGGCCTCAAAAATCAATGCATAATATGTCTCTTATTTTCTAATTTTGGGACAAAATTTTGCAGGGCTCATACCACTTCAAAAATCCTGAATAAAAATTCTATGGGGTTCCAAAAATCCTCCCTTCTTGAATGAAAATTTAAAAATATTATTTTTTCAAAGCCCAAAAATTGTATCCACATCAGGAAATATGCATATTTGCAATAAATCCAGAAAATTTTGTACATTTCCCAGGGTTGTTTTTTGAAAAATACAAAACCCTAAACATTGGTCTATAATCAATCACTTTTTTTTCACAATAGAATTGATATCAAAAAATTTTTAATTCTGATAGAAACTAAAGTTACTGCCCATATAAAACCAATCTGAACCAAATTCCTTCAAATTGATAAAAAAAATATATGAAATCAGAAATAATTGCATAAATTCCCAATTGTTCCTGTTATGTAATGATTTTGAATTAAATTGATGCATCAAATCAATATGGTGCATCAATCTTCTGAGACCATCCTGGAATCAATTTGATGTTTGAATCCAAAAATCAACAAAGTCAAAACAGGTTTTGATCATAATCCTTGGTGCTACACCTGCAGAAAGGCGCAGCTTTTGTTTTCATGGTGAATTTCATTTCCTGATGTGCCTCCTTTTCAAATAACAAAAATCCTTGCCTTCACATTTTCCAGTAAGTTTTTTTATTTTGAGCTTCAAATTCAATAAAAAAAGAAATCATAAAAATAAAAGCAAAAAAATCAATTTAATTTTGAAACAAGGAAGAGAAGAGAAAATAACTTTCAAAAGGAATCATTTTGATGGATAGAGGGAGAGAATCAAAAAGGATTGAATGGTAGATGGTGGAAAATAAATTTATGTGGTCAAGTGGAATATTTTCAAAGAACTTCAACAACCCAAGTTGCACAAAGATCCCTGTTCAATATGATATGTGTGGTTGTGGGTGCCTCAAAAATCAGTCCTGCAACAATTTTCTACCTACTTAAAAACTGATGCTTGGACCTCCCCCAATTATTTTTTTTCTTATGGTGAGGACAGCACATTGCATTGATGAGAAATTTTAGCTTGAGGACTTGAAAATTCCATTACCTCATATTCAAGGTATTTTTCTTCTTATTCTTTTTTTTTCCTCCTTAATTTCAAGGAAATCAATTAATTTCTTATCTTCTCAGGCCAACACATGGGATAAATCTTTGCATAAAAATTTCACAATTTACTCAAGAATTATGATGCAAGAGATAAGATTTTTACTATCACTGGTGAAAATTTCTCAACCAATAACAATATGGAAAACAACCCATTCAATGAAATCAGTGGCTTCAAAAATGAAACCCAACTGCTTGGCTTTGTTGCATATGTCATCAACTGGGCATCAAAAACTGTAATTTAGCTTCTTGGAAGCATGGAAGATAAAAGAAATTTGATAAAAAATTAGCTTCCAACATCAAATACAGAATCACAAGATAAAAATCCTGCAAGAAAAAATTCCATGGGAATTTCATACCTCACTATTAGACCTCATGGCGCCCAATTCAATGCATTACCTATAATCAAAAAATTCCATGGGTTGTGTAATTTGTTTTTTCTTCCCTAAACAGAATGAACAATTTGAGAAGTTTGCTTCATGTGCTCAACCAGATCTTTCAAACAAACAACTAAATTCCTTTAGATCAATTTCTCAACTTGATGGAACTCAAATTTTATATTTTTCAGCATGCACTTTTACTTGAAGAGTTGTGCACTCATTTTGGCAAATCTCAAGCTCAAAATGTACATTTTAGCTTAAAAATCAATTAATTTAATCATTCAAAAAACATTATTTCTTTCCTTGACCCCCTATCCAAGGCAAAAAAAATCCTTTGTGCTTTAAAGTATCCACTATTGAACAAAGAAATACCAATATATATCATCTTCATGAAGCATCTCCATGCAGTCAGGCAAGACCTTTGTCAAAAATCTTAACTTATGGTTGCAGCCAATTAAATGCTCAAAAATATTCAAGGTTACCTCAACAATTCACTCAAAAAACCAGCCTACATATTTGCAATGATCTTGGATCCAACCTTCAAGACCCATCTTTGGGATACTAATGCCAGCTTCATTGAGAAAAACTTCAAAATGAAACTTGAAAATATCATTTCTGTATTTTCTGAAAAATTCAGGCAAATTTGAGGATGATTTAGGGGTCCCTCCATCTCCAAATTCAAGATATGATACACCATTCAGCTCCACTACTTAAAACCACCCAATTCTTTTCTCTTTAGCCTTGTGTTGGCCCATAAGCCAAGCAGAGGGAATTCAAGCTGAAATTACCTGGTACTTCAAGGGAGACCCTGAGCCATATCGGAGTTTCAAACTTCTGCAATATTGGGCTGTCCATCAAAAAAATTTCCATTTATTATCCCAATAGCTTAAAAATATCTTGCAGCTCCTGCTACAAGGGCATCTTCCAAGCAAATTTTCTCCAAAGTGTTTTGATTTTTTCCTGGAAGAAATCATAAATTAATCCAAGAAAAATTGAGAAATTGCTCTTTCTTAAGGCTTGGTATCAGGCTTTTGATAATCCCATGTGAGTTTGATTCTTTTACCTGCTACTTAGAAAAGCCTAAGGTTGAGCATTGAAAAACTTCCCCAGTATATATGCATATTCTTGGTTTTTCCCAATATTCTTTGAGCTGGGTAAATTTTCCAATGTGGTAGCAGCCAATTGGTTGGTGTGCACCATTACCTTTTTTTATTCTTACACACATGATCCAGCAAATCACCCCAAACCTACCCCAGTGCAACAAATGTCCACCTTGATGGTGTGGTTACCAATCTGGGACACCTCATCTAAGGGGAATTTCTTTAAAAAAAAATTGTTGACCCTTCAAGCTTTCCCTCCCATCCGTTCATTGGCATCAAAATCTCCTCCAAGCATCTCCAATTGGCGCTTCCGTTCTTTAAAAAACAGAATTTGGATTTCTTCCATCACCCGTTTTCATGATCATTCCTTCCACTCCACCATCCAGTCCACCCGCTCATTGCCTGTCAGCCTCCAATCCTGAACTCTCAAATAAGAGCTCAGCTTCCCATACCATCAACCAATCATTCATTTCCCTTGCGTGTCATCTTTCTCATTATCCTGCGCGGTTTTCTGATGTCCGCACGGCTCATCATTGCGCGGTCATCACTAGTTACAATCCTCATCATCCTCCAGGTGGTCATCCTTCTCATCCGGTTGTCATCCTTATCATCCTCTCCCACCGGTAAACTGCACAGTTTGTTTAGTTCTTGCACACGGTTGTCTGCTTTTGTTCCGCCGTTGCTTTTTTTCATCCAATTGGCGCCCCCCAATGATCAAACTCACCAATGATCTCCCACCAACTTTGGAACCATCATTGATATCTCCCTCCTTCATCCAGAAAACATCATCTATTTCACACCCAGTTACCTCTGCTTTGCTCATCTGAAAGACTGCAAGCTATTGCTTGCAGCCATCAGTGTCATCACCTGTTTCCCTCAACTCATTATTGCCAATGCACACTGTTGGAAAAAATTCATGATGATTCCACGCACCTTGCTCTATTCCCATCTGGCTGCTGCCCATTAAACTTCCTCTTCCCACGGTTGCAACATCTTGCCCACAAAGCCGCAGATGTGTATTTGCTGCTGCTCAGTTTCCGCTGTCATCTGTGTCATCCTCTTTTAGATAGTCTGCAGGGCCTCTAGCCCATAAAAGGAGGGTCTCTCCCCTTCCTTTTGCAAGGTTGTCCTATCATCATCAACCATATGATCAATCAATAAAATCTGTGGGGCCCTTCCCCTTTATCTGAGCATCTTTATCCCGCGTATATCTATGATTTCCCCTTGATTTTTTGAGCCTCCATACTCAAACCTATGGTCCGTCCTCGGTGACCTTATCCTTTATCACCAACCAATAGCCTTTCTGGTTGAAGAAGAATCCATCTTTTTGGATTTTTGAGTGTATTATACCACTCCTTGATCCCTTTTTTTCACCATACTGGTCTGATCATTCTTTTCAATCATCCTTCCAGAACCAGTCATTTTTGACTGAGAGGTTTCTTTAAGCTTGGAATCTGGAATTTTAAACCTCTCTTTATTTCTTTAAAGGTTAAAATCCACCATTATATTCTGGAGTCCCTTGAGAATTGCTGGGTTATTCTTGTTCAAATTTGTTACTTCTTTGCTTCTTGAGCTTCATAAAACAAATTGCTTTTTTTTGTACAGCCACCCACAGTTATCTGGTACCCTTCAAGCGCTTGATTTCCAAGAGTTGGGCAGGATCATTTATAACCTTGAGGTTGGTTGGAATTGATTCAATCTTTCCTAATCTTCTGCTGACAACCAGATTAATTAGCTTGTGGGCATTGTTACTTACAACTGCATTATTCTATTGAACTCTGAAAAAATTCAACTTCTTTTGTTCAAGTCTTTTCCTTCACCTCAATTTTTCATCCAGTCTTGAGTAAGAATCAGGTCTTTGGAGGCCTCTGGAGATAGTATTGTTCTGAATTAGTACAAAATACAACCACTGTGAAAGAATTACTAAAAGAGTAAAAATTAAATTGAATTCATGATAACACAGAATTTCATAAAAAAAGGAGATGAGTGTTACTGAATCTGACACAATAGAGGTTATTTGAACCATTAAAATTGTCTTTTCTAAAAAATCACATGTTGGAAATGGGCAAGAATTTTCTTCCAACCAGTTGATTAAGCTAAATTCTCAATTATTTTTTGGCATCTCAATCAAATTTTCTCAAAGTTATACTATGCATTTCAAAAAAACTGTCCTGAAATTTTGACATGCATTTATGTATTGGCCAGCTGCTGAAAAATCAGGACAGCGCTGGGAAAAAACCAGACGTGCAGGGTTAATAACCCTTTCCCAGGATTACCCGTAACAGGTTGCCTGTTTTGGGTTTCATTTCTGGGTCTTGCTCAAACCAGACAAGATATTGCGCCAGGGATTCAAATCCCTTCACTCATCAACCAAATCAAAGGAGACTCTAAAGGAGCATCACAACTGATTAAGTACTCTCAAGTCTTAAGTAATTAAGTACTCTCAAGTCTTAAGTAATTAAGTACTTAATTCCATTTGAATTTTTCAATAATTTAAGTAATTAAGTAAGATTTTTCACTTCCTTTTCCTTTTCCCTTTTTTTTTTATCAGATCATAATTGACAATTGAAAACCAATCTGCCAATGAAGAAGATGTATTACCAAATTATGATGAATGGGCACAACAGTACCAGGCAGAAATTAAATTGCATTCAAGTGCCATCCAAGAGGCTCATCAACAACATCTTTCAAATCAACACTTATTGAATGCATTCAAGAGCCTTGGTAAAAAAATAAAGAAAAGCAAATAAAATCCAAGGCCCAAAAAATTCAACCATGAAGGCCACATCAACCAATTGGTGGAAATGTGAAGGCATTGGTTGAAAACCATGTTCTGATCAAAAAAAATGCAGGTTGAAGTAGTCAAAAAATTTGGCATCTCCAAATGTCAAGTCCAAAGGATCATTGGGAATTCTTGAGAGGAAAAAAACAATCAATCAAGTTCCTCAACAGGGTCCAAATTAAAGATGTCCAACAAGATGATTGCATCAATGCTGATTCATTTGGAAGAAAACCCCTTTTCTTGTTTGAAGGATCTTTCTAGTCACGTCAAGAGAAAATTTGATGTCTCCATTTCAATCCCCTCAAGTCAGAAGCTCCTCAAGAGCCTTGAAATCACCTGGAAGATGGTGATGCCAACCCCTTGTAAGTGGAATGAGGCTTGCTTCCTACAACAGCAACACAATTTTGTTCTCAATTGTGTCACTGATTTAGGAAGGAATCTTGTTTTCATTGATGAGTCTGGGTTAAAGTCACAGACTCATCCCAATCATGGGTATTTCCTTTCAGTTTGGTTTTCTTTACTTATCAAAGTTAAACAAACACTGAAGTATTCCTTTTTTTTTACTGCGTCTTAGGTCAGGCCGCCACCCTGGAAACCAATGCCAGGGGGAGTATGATCCACCTCATTGAAGCCCTGGATGAATTGGGCATGATCTATTTTGAGTTTCTCAACACAGATGGTTAGAAAAAAGGAGGCACTTTCTTGTTGGATATCACAAATTTCCTTCTCCAACTCCATGCAAAATACCCACCAAATTCCCTCATCATAATAGATAATGCACCCATCCCCTGCGGTGAAGATTTCTAGAAATTCATCAAAATCATGAAGGATTCAACCAAAAAAACCAATATCAAATTTCTTCCAAAGTACTCCTCCATTCTCAACCCAATAAAATTAGTATTCAACATCATCAAGATCCATGTGTAGCCCCAGGACATTCAAAGTTGCAAGGATCTTGCCACAGATATGTGTGGTGCTATTGAAGAAAAAGTCTCACCTGAATTTTCTCAAAAGTGTCTCTTACAGTTTCAAGATTTTACAAAGCATGTGGGGTCATGCAACAAATTACCAGGACCATTATCAAAGATCCCAGTATTTATCTCAACTCTGATTGAGTTTTTACTTACTTAGTATTTTTTTTTATTTTTTTGTAACTTCATTCTTGTTTGTTTATTTCAAAAATAACCTTATTTGTTTATTCTTATTTTGATTTGAAATTTGTAAAATTTGTGCTTCCCAAATGCGAAATTCATTTTTTTTTTCAAATTTTTGTAAGCAGATTTTGTGTCAAAAACATGTTGTCTGACAAAATAAAAATGCAGACAGAATATTTGAAAACTTAAAACAAGTGAAAGAAAAAAAGGGGACAGTTAATTCTGAATAACTGACTGCATTTTATTAAATTAAGGACAAAAAAATGAAACTCAGGAAAGAATGAAACTCAGGAAAAAATGAAACTCAGGAAAAAATAGAGATAAAATAGGAAAAAAATCTTAGGATAGAAATAAAAGAATAGCAGACAAGATTTAGAAAAAGTTAGGACAGTTTTTTCAAGATGCATAGTAAATCTACTTCAGAAAAAGGATGCTTGATTGAGGATTATTATTTCTGTTGAAAAACTTGTGGAAACCATCTGATTTTGATTTTCTTTGAAATTCTTCAACATTTTCACTAGAATTATTTTTTTTTTCATTGATGACTGGGGAGAATAATATTTAAGAAATAAATGTATTATTCTTCTGATTTATTTTTGAGTAATGATGAAATGATTCAATATTCATAGTCCTTGAAATGGTTTATTCTATACAGTTGAACTTGTAGTGTGGTTCAAAAAAAATTACAAGAGCTATAAATTCATTCATGTTGGACAAGTACTTGAAAATGTATTGATGATGGGGTGAGCCATTCAGTTAATATGATAATTTACAACTTCTTGATATGAAACTTCCAGATGATATTCCATGTCCTTCAGAGTAAGGAAATATAGATTGTAATTTGGATAGGTAGTACCAGAAAGTTCATTTGTTTTTTTTTGAGTGTATTTTGATGTGAAAATGGTAGATTAGTGAGTGTAAGACACAGCTGGGATTAATGAAGGAAGATGAGGGATCATTAGCTCAAAGAAATAGACACTAGCACTCCTTGATACCTCATCAAATGACTTATCCATCTACTACTCCTGAAATTATCATGAATCCCACATTTGACATCTTTTAAGCCATGATTCCACCCATTGAGAGGAATTTGCACCACCAATCCACTCCCCACACAATTATGTGACACCATAGAATCATATTTTGCTCTCTTTATTTTTTAGAAACTGCCTTGAAACTCCCCCTCCATCTCTAATTGGGTGCCTGCAAAGCAGCCCAAGACCCACCTCCTGACCAGGCCAAACCTTCAAAGCCTTCCAGGCTTCCTCAAAATACAATTTTTCACCTAGGGGTAGTACCAAGCCTGACCTCAAACCCATTGTGCATGGGCTAGCCTGTGGGCTTCCTGGCCTGATAAGCACCCTGAATGAGGATGAGAAATTAAAATTGCATTGGAATGGATGAACAAGGTTAATTGATGGTAGGATGGGAAGGAAGTGATGTACCACTTGATTTAATAAGATGGAATTTTTGTGGTTTGAAAGAAGAAGCAGAAGACAGTGAGATGGTCCTGATACTTCTTCATTAGGAAATTGGGACTTGGTTCTGCATGGCCTACCAACATAATGAAAACAACAAGAATGAAAACAACAATGATGATTATGGCTAAGTAATTTTTTGAAGAAGATAATTTAGGCACCAGTATTTTCAAGTTCATGTATCATCATAATTCAGGGTGCTTATCAGGCCAGGCAGTCCACAGGCTAGCCCCTACCCAATGGGTTGGAGGTCAGGCTTGGGATTACCCCTAGGTGAAAAATTGGATTTTGGCAAAGCCTGGCAGGCTTTGAAGGTTGGGCTTGGTAAGGAGGTGGGCTTTGGGCTGATTTTCAGGCACCCAATAGGTGATGGAGGGGGGTTTTCAAGGCATTTTTTAAAAGATCAAGAGAGTAAAATCTGATTTCATAGTGTCACATAATTATGTGGCTAGTGGATTGGTGGTTCAACCTCCTCCAAATGGTTGAAAAAAAGGATTAAAAGATGTTAAATGTGGGATTGATGCTACTGTCAGGAGTATTAGATGGACCAGAAAATTGATGAGTTATGAAGGAGTGGTAGTGTCCATTTCTTTGAGCTATTGATCCCTCATTTTCCTACATTTCTCCTAGCTGTGTCTTACACTCACTAACTACCATTTCCACATCAAAATACACTCAAAAAGCAACAAATGAACTTTCTGGTACCAACTATCCAACTTCCAACCTATATTTCCTTACTCTGAAGGACATGGAATATCATCTGGAAGTTTCATCTCAAGAAGTTGGAAATTATCATATTAACTCAATAGTTCATCCCATCATTAATAAATTTTCAAGTACTAGTCCAACATGAATGAATTTATAGCTCTTGAAAATTCTTTTGATCCCCACTACAAGTTCAAATAAAAGAATACACCATGTCAAGGACTATGAATATTGAATAAGTTGATAATTACATACATTACCTCACAAGAACAATATATTTATTTCTTAAATCTTATTCTCCAAAGTCATCCATGAAAAAAAAAATTACTTCCAGTGAAACTGTTGAAAAATTCTGCAGAAAATCAAAATCAGATGGTTTCCACAAGTTTTTGAAAGGAAATAAAAATCCTCAATCAAGCACTCCTCTTGTTATAACTATAGAAAACTTTGAGTTAGATACTGAAAACTAATTGAGAATTCAGCTTAATCAACTGGTTGCAAGAAAATTCATACCAATTCTCAACATTAGTTTTTTTTAGCAAAGACAATTTCAATGGTTCCAATGACCTCTATTGTGTCAGAATCAGTAACACTCATCTCCTTCTTCTATTAAATTCTGTGTGATCATGAATTCACTTTTATTTTTACTCTTTTAGGCATATTTTCACAGTGGTTGTATTTTGGGTGAATTCAGAACAAAACTAGCTCCAAAGGCCTCCAAAGACCTGATTTTCACTCAAGCTTGGATGAAAATTGAATACTATTTTTTTTAGCTTTTTTCTCTAATAATTGAAAATTATTTTTTTTCCCCTCATACCTCCATATTTTAATCTTTTGAAAGTGTTTCAATTTTTTACAGAATTGCATTGAGCCATTTGAAAGCACAGTAAACAGCTCCCAATTCAAAAAGCAAAAATGGGGGCCTGCCAACTAGCCCGAACCCGCAAAAAGCCTGGGAATTTGGGCTTGGGTGGGTTTGGGCCCAGAAAATCCCGATCTATACCCCGGCCCGCCAAAGCCCGCTTGCATTTGGGTCGATTTCAGGCTAACCAAAAAACGGTGAGACCGACCCAATAAGCACCCTGACCTCTCTATTGGAGATACACCTCCCACCGCCAGTGGGTGTAGCTGGTTAAAGCAACACGCTTGCACCGGGTTTATGCGGGTTCGATCCCCGTCATCCACGCTATCCTTGTCCCGCTCCTACACTCCTCACATCTACCCTATGCCCACCATCTCCCAAAAAAGTATGAAACAGTCCATCTCAATTTCAACCTCAACCTGTACCATGCTGCCTCATTCTCGGACCAGTCCAAATGAGCGTCTACATCCACTCAAACCAATCTAGATCCTCACCTCACTCCTTTTCTCAGCTCGACTCTTCGCTCCTTTCCTCTTCCCAAGTAAACTTAACACGGGTGCCGCTTCAACCAACGATACCACCACCCACCAATCAACCAGGGGCCACAACCGCGGACCTCCTCGAGTGGATGGCATCAACATCAAAGACGTACTAAGGTACAGACCCGGCCGTTTCATTCGTCTGCATTTCCACTTCCTTCCACCCAAGTCTAGAATAGTGTGCTTCGCCATGATGAGTCAGTCTCGTCTCAACTGGCCTATTACTGTACATCATCATACCAAGTTTTTTCCTTCGTCTGTAAGCCTCCTGTTTAAAGTTACATTAGAAGTGACTGCAATGAAGAGACTGTCTTTTTTCTCCCGGTGTCCAGTCGTGGTGGCCTAAAAAAGTTTCACAAATCCGTGGGCTTTTTCCCGGAGATGTGATCAAATAACCGGGCCAAAATACGATCTGTTTCATATTCCAGCAGCACATGACTTCTGACACCGATTCAGCTCGTCGGCACGGCTTTAAAAGACCGCTGAGAGTCACGCCGAAGCGATCACTTAAGCGCACCCGGACACCAGCTGAACGCCCCAGCACTATTTCCGTGCCCCCAACTCGAGGCTTATTCAACCAAAATCAGTAGATCAACGCCCGAGATGTCTATCTCCTACCATCCCGCAAAACTCTCCAAGCCCTTCGTTTTCCTGTCTATCTATTTAGCGTTTTTACACGTTGCAGGCTTCGTCAATGCCAGGCCCATGCGCAATTGGCACCCTTCATGGGGAAATCAATACATTGAGGGCGATCGGGGCGCCGGTGATGCACTTGAATACCCTCGATCTGGTCCTCCCTACCCACAGAATTCGGGCTTGGGATCAACTGATGAACGCTCACCATCTGCGACACCCTCTCCGCCTGACTCTCCACGGGCCCGGCAAAGAAATGCTCAGAATCTGCGAAATCAGAATGATCTTTCGCTTGAGTTGACACTCTCAAGACCATATGACCAACAACACCCGCAAGTCAACCATGGGAATGTTCGAAATGCAAACGCTTACTCGTCGGCCCACCATGGTAAGCTGGTTCTTCAGTTTGAAAACTGTTCGATCCATTCCGTCGAAAATGGAAATTAATGAGTATCTCTCCTTGCGCATGGTTTCCAAACATGGGACTGAACCATCGAACATTCAAGGTACCCTCTGGGCAGAAAGACCTGATTACCACCAGCTAGGTCTTTCACCGATCGACAGTGTCCCAGTCAAGCGCCCCACAGCACAACGGGTGCAGTCTTACATGCCAATCCGAGGCAGTTCCAACTCCCAATCGGGTGAGTTATTTCAAGCTTTTGATCTCCCCTCACACGCCACAAGAAAAAGAAAGTCTTACCGGGTCCTCTAATCAATTTTTAAAAGAGCAAATCGATGGTCGTAATTCCCGGCGCCCTATGTTTCGGGTTCAGCCTCTCCAGATACATCAGCGAGCTAGTCCAGATTCACTTCACGCAAGTCAGAACGGGCGTTTTACCCACGGAGAGCGATCTGAATTTGATTATTATCAACCCACGAGGATAGGGGAACAACCAATGCCTCAACGGCAACCCCCGCCCAACTTTCCTTTCCACATCCCAACGCCCGATGATAATATGGCGTACGATTCCCAACCTGACACGGCCTGGTCCACTTCTAATGGGGGCGGTCGAAGGTCATAGCGCCCTAGGAAAACAATCTAGCCGAGGATGACGACATAGAGATCCTTTCAGAGTCCCCCGGCAGGACGCTTTTTCGGCAATCTACTGCAAAAATCCAGGTTCAACGATATTTAGAAACCCGTTGGGAGAATGGAGCTACCTCTCAACAATCTTTGGCCCACCAAACATGGGTTTGTGACCGGAAAATGGGCATGTTTAAAAAATTAAACAACTAGTGTTTTTGAGTATCTGTCAATTAATATATCAAATTAAAACCATCAAATTCTGGTATTCGTATACAATCATTATTAAAAACTTTCCATTTAGATTAAATTTATTTTTGCGGTGCATTATTTATTTATGTGCCTGGGCCGAGAGAGTTTGATGAATTCTTTACTGAAGTCGATTGGTACATTCGTAATAAAAACCTTATAGAAGTAAAAGAATTCAGGCAAGTGGAATAGATATGGAGACAACAGATGAGAACCAGGCCAAAAGCTTAGGATAGAGTGGGGATGAAGAAGCAGAATGATAACGGTACGACTATTGTGTATCTTCAGACAGGATCGACGGTTGAGATCTTACGGCTAGAGGAACACAAAACAGCAGGTCGATTCAGACTAGAGCTAAAGACTAAGTAGAGAGGAATGGAGATGGGAGAGGTTGGTGAGTCAAGTACGCCTGGGGTTGGGTTGAAGAGGGTTGTTGTTGTACCCCTTGTTGAGTTTGGTTCAGCTCTGCCTGCATTCGTGGGCCTGAGGGCATCTCTCCCGCGGGAGGTAAACAGCGAAGCCAAATACGATTTACCTCCCGACCGCCCAAAAATGCCCTGTCCCGCGGGTGCTATCCGCGGGGTTATTTTACCACGGGAGGTATATGAGAGCATCTCTCCCGCAGGAAGTAAAACTCGGGAGGCAAAACCTCAAAATCCCGAATGCGCAGCAGCATTTGCCTCCCCAAACTGCTGCGAGTTATACTGGGAGGAGGTATCCATGTGTGATTCCCTGCTACCCGGACCTTGACCGGTACCTACCAAAACCCCAACACTATGGATCACTCAAGTTTGGTCAACTTCATCAACACCCAGAACATTTGTCTATCATCCCCACTCAAAAGAACCATTGCAGCTGTTCAGATCACCCCCCAACTAATCAAAGAGTCCAATATACAGCAAAAGAAATCTACCCATCAAGAAAAAAAAGCATGCAAAGCCAATATTCCCCGGGATGTTGAAGGTGGCTACAGGCATTTGATGCAGGATTATTTTGGAGAGACTCCCATTTACAGAAACCATCTCTTCTGATGCCAATTCCAAATTAATAAGGACCTATTCTTGAAGGTTGTTTGCAACCTGGAAGCCCACAACTCATTCTTTGTTCAAAAGCCCAATGCCCTAGGACAACTGGCTGTCTTTACACAATTCAAAAAATTGCCTCCTTTATCCAAATGCTTGCTTATGGAAACACAGCGGATTCAAACAACAAATACCTTTGGATCTCAGGAACAACCACTTTACAAAGTTTAGTCCAATTTTGCCAGGGTGTAATTTAAATCTACGGCAAGCAATAGCTACAACATCCAAATGATCAGAACCTCCAATGCCATATAGGCATTGGCCAAGCTTGAGGTTTTGCTCAAATGTTGGGCTCAATTGACTGCATGCATTGGCCTTGGAAATACTGCCCAGTGGCATGGGCCAGGTAATACCAGGCCAAAGGGAAGGTAATTTTTTTTTCCTTCCAAAAGTTTTCATTTTGAAATCACACTGAACATCTTCTGCAGGTCCCAACCATTGTTCTTCAGGCAGTTGTTTCCCAAGACTTGTGGTTTTGGCACTGCTTTCTTGGTTGACCAGGCTCTCACAACAATATCAACATCCTTAATTGCTCTCCATTATTCAACAATCTCATGAATGGAACCGCCCCACAAGTTGAATTCCAGGTCAATTGTAACACTTACAAGAATGGGTACTACCTTGCGGATGGGATATACCCCAATTGGGGGGTTCTGGTCAAGACCATATCACAGCCACAAGATCAAAAAAAAAAGGTATGGTTCTGTCAATTTCTTGCATAGTCAAGAGTGGGGCTAATTCATACTTAATTGCATTTTTTTTGGAGCAGCCAGTTTTTTTCAAAGGTGCAAGAAGAAGCTCAGAAGGATGCTGAGAGGGCTTTTGGAGTCCTTCAGGGATTTTTTGCCATTGTTGCTAGGCCTGCTTGTGTTTGGAACCATCATGATCTGCAGTTGATCCTGAGGACTTGTGTCATCCTCCACAATATGATTGTGGAGGATGAACGCAAGACCAAGTCACATTTCTTTTAAAACTAATTGAGTGCAAGTGCAAGTATCCAATTGAGCCAGGAACCCAAGGGCAATCACTCCTCATTTATAAATAAATATTGAGAGATTCAAAATGAGGATGTCCATCTTGCCCTTTGCAGGGATCTCATTGAACACCTGTGGAATCTTAAATGTGAACTTGAGTAGACTCAATGGTTCAAGAATAATTTATTATTCTTTTCATTTGATTTTGAATTATTTTCTGATTCATATTATATTTTCTACCATTCATTTTCAACCCTTTTTATGTGTTACTCCTATTTGATCTCTCCAAATTTTTTTTATTTTCCCAGTTATCTCAAAACTCAATGTGTTTCAATGCATTTTTTGCACCAATCACAATTCATTTTTAATCCCCAATGAGGATCTTCATACTGGGCTACCAATTGGAACACCCAAGAGATTCATAAAGATAGAAAAGACCACCAATCATGCAGTAATATAGTATCAGCAGTAATATAGTATCAGCAGTAATATAGTATCAGCAGTAATATAGTATCAGCAGTAATGTAGTATCAGCAGTAATATAGTATCAGCAGTAATATAGTATCAGCAGTAATATAGTATCAGCAGTAATATAGTATCAGCAGTAATATAGTATCAGCAGTAATATAGTATCAGCAGTAATATAGTATCAGCAGTAATATAGTATCAGCAGTAATATAGTATCAGCAGTAATATAGTATCAGCAGTAATATAGTATCAGCAGTAATATAGTATCAGCAGTAATATAGTATCAGCAGTAATATAGTATCAGCAGTAATATAGTATCAGCAGTAATATAGTATCAGCAGTAATATAGTATCAGCAGTAATATAGTATCAGCAGTAATATAGTATCAGCAGTAATATAGTATCAGAAGTAATATAGTATCAACAGTAATATAGTATCAGAAGTAATATAGTATCAGCAGTAATATAGTAGCAGCAGTAATATACTATCAGCAGTAATATAGTATCAGCAGCAATATAGTATCAGCAGCAATATAGTATCAGCAGTAATATAGTATCAGCAGTAATATATTATCAGCAGTAATATAGTATCAGCAGTAATATAGTATCAGCAGTAATATAGTATCAGCAGTGAGTATGAGAATAAAATGAGAATAAAATGGAATGAGAAGTTCATACTGCACAATAGTATCAGGAGTTAGTATGAGAAAAGAAAAACTGGGAATTTCAATGTTATTCTTCAAAATGTTACATTTTTTAGCTTGAAGAAGTGTCTTGCATCTACTTATCATCTACAATTTTTAGAATATTGGCCCTCTTCAATTGATAGTATTGTTGAGTTTCAGGATCCAATGCTGACATGACTTTCAACATGATGAACTCTTGAGTAATCAAATCAGGTGCTTTGCCATGGGTTTGGAGGATATTGTTTTATTGATTGGCTTTGGAAGCCAAAGATTTGTGGGCCCTTGTCATGTCATCATTCCATTTCAAAATGGCATTGGAGGATGACTCAGAGTAGAATTCAGAAGGTTTGCTACAAAGTATTTTTTTTGATTTTTTCTTCCTGGTCTGTCTTTGAGGAGGTTTGAAATAATTGGTTCTTCCACAAAATATTGAAGGAGAAGGATTTTTTGGGGCAGTTTCAAACTTGCTTGAATCAAATCTTTGTTTTCTTATGTCAATTTTTTGTTCAAATTTTGCATGTATTCATTCCATTTTGGGGCCTTGAAAAGGATATTGTAGCATTGCAAATGGTGAAATGTCTTCTTGGTTGTTTCAGCATACAACTTGAGGGCAGCTGAAATTTATCCCTGCACAGTTGTCCCACTAAGGTTGGCCTGTTAAATCTGATTAATGCAGATACTGAACTTATTGATTGCATGTTGGATTGTACCCTGTTGACTATTGAGGCTGGTTTCCAAACATGGTGGGTTGGCCTCAATTTGGTCCCAAAATACACATGCTTTCTGATTGGTTCTGGTCAGAGGGTCCTTCAAGATTTCAAGCCATGTGTTTCACAACTGCAAGTTGTTGTTTTCCTTGTAATTGCACGCCCAAGCCATTTTGATGTCTTATTTCTTAGAAACAATTTTTTCATTGAGATTTTCACAAGGAACTGCTAATGAGGATCCAGGCTCTAAAAAAAAAGGAAAAATATTTTCAGTTGGTTAGTATAAGGGAAAATAATTAGAAAATATAATGAACAAATTATTACCTGATTCAGGAAGTGATAAAAATTCTACAGGTGCATAGAGCAATGGGTCAAGCTGGTCCATTTTTGAGAAGTGGCAACAGGTTATCATGAAAGGCTATTTTGGAGGGAGGTTCAGAAAAATGGCCCAAAATCCAGTTGATATGGAAGAAGGAAGACAAAATTTAAGCAACTAGATATTCAAAAGAAATGGGGAGAGGGGAGGATGTGAAATGGAAGGATGTTCAAGAAAGGGCAATTTTTGGAAAACACTGATACAGGTGGGGAGGGATGGAGGGCATTGGGATATTTGGAGAGGAGGTGGATATGGGATATCAATGGGGGTTCACAAAAATTGCACATGGATGTATCAGATATCACAGATATCCCGGGAACTATAGGGTTTGCAGATGTGACCACCCAACAGACTGATATACCTCCCAATCTATAAAAGCTTTGCAGATATCAGCTGTGGTAAAGTGTTCTTTTGAGTGTTTGGGAGTTAAATAGGCTTTAGATTTGTGGTTAACCTCCTGTGGGAGAGATTATCTGAGGGTCTTGGGGTGCCCCATATTGCAACCCTCTAGCACTTGTGATCTCCTTCAATATCCAATAAGTCCATCTGCAATGCGCCTGAATCTGACTGGACATCTTTATGTCTGCCTCCCCCAAAATTTGCCACTGCCCCCCCCAAACTGCTTAATTTTTTGGTCCAGGTGGAAGGGAATGACACACTAATACCTCCCTGCAGTTTTTGGTGCAGTGGTTTGGGGAGGAAAAGCCTGCTTTGAAATACTTAATTTCAGGGTTTCCATCCCAACTTTTACCTCTGGAGGGAGAGATTCCCTGAGTAAGAGTCAAAAAATTGCGAAAAGGGTAACCCAATTTGACAACCAACTGGTTGCAAGGGTTGAGGAAATAATGGATAGAAAGACCAGAGAGGTTTGATACAGGGGACAGAAGAGGAAGGAAAATGGGTAGAGGGAGATGAAGGAGACCAGAATCAAGGAAAAATAAGCCAAAGTTGATGCCAAAATCCAAAATGGGACTGAGGGACAGTAGGTTGGAGATGATATAATGGGATACATGGGCATGCAGCATGGGACAAATTTTTTCAGGGAGTTGCTGCAGTGAATTTGAATTGGTCAAGTTCCAAGTCATCAGATGACATGGGCCATGCCTTAGGTTTAATGAACAAGATTGGTCATAGGCTCTCTCTTGAAATGAACTCAATATTAAAAGGGTGATGTTAAATTCACGGCTCCACTATTGTGGGAGTCGTGTAGGGCCCCTCAATGCGTGGGGGCCCATACACTAATCCATATAATTTATAATTTATAATTTATAATTTATTATTATTTATTATTTATTATTTATTATTTATTATTTATTATTTATTATTTATTATTTATTATTTATTATTTATTATTTATTATTTATTATTTATTATTTATTATTT
This sequence comes from Puccinia polysora, assembly GCA_025617555.3. Classification (NCBI taxonomy): domain Eukaryota; kingdom Fungi; phylum Basidiomycota; class Pucciniomycetes; order Pucciniales; family Pucciniaceae; genus Puccinia; species Puccinia polysora. The sequence continues at coordinate 27,776,868 of CM062642.1, read as the reverse complement.
ATTATTTATTATTTATTATTTATTATTTATTATTTATTATTTATTATTTATTATTTATTATTTATTATTTATTATTTATTATTTATTATTTATTATTTATTATTTATTATTTATTATTTATTATTTATTATTTATTATTTATTATTTATTATTTATTATTTATTATTTATTATTTATTATTTATTATTTATTATTTATTATTTATTATTTATTATTTATTATTTATTATTTATTATTTATTATTTATTATTTATTATTTATTATTTATTATTTATTATTTATTATTTATTATTTATTATTTATTATTTATTATTTATTATTTATTATTTTATTATTTATTATTTATTATTTATTATTTATTATTTATTATTTATTATTTATTATTTATTATTTATTATTTATTATATTTATTATTTATTATTTATTATTTATTATTTATTATTTATTATTTATTATTTATTATTTATTATTTATTATTTATTATTTATTATTTATTATTTATTATTATTTATTATTTATTATTTATTATTTATTATTTATTATTTATTATTTATTATTTATTATTTATTATTTATTATTTATTATTTATTATTTATTATTTATTATTTATTATTTATTATTTATTATTTATTATTTATTATTTATTATTTATTATTTATTATTTATTATTTATTATTTATTATTTATTATTTATTATTTATTATTTATTATTTATTATTTATTATTTATTATTTATTATTTATTATTTATTATTTATTATTTATTATTTATTATTTATTATTTATTATTTATTATTTATTATTTATTATTTATTATTTATTATTTATTATTTATTATTTATTATTTATTATTTATTATTTATTATTTATTATTTATTATTTATTATTTATTATTTATTATTTATTATTTATTATTTATTATTTATTATTTATTATTTATTATTTATTATTTATTATTTATTATTTATTATTTATTATTTATTATTTATTATTTATTATTTATTATTTATTATTTATTATTTATTATTTATTATTTATTATTTATTATTTATTATTTATTATTTATTATTTATTATTTATTATTTATTATTTATTATTTATTATTTATTATTTATTATTTATTATTTATTATTTATTATTTATTATTTATTATTTATTATTTATTATTTATTATTTATTATTTATTATTTATTATTTATTATTTATTATTTATTATTTATTATTTATTATTTATTATTTATTATTTATTATTTATTATTTATTATTTATTATTTATTATTTATTATTTATTATTTATTATTTATTATTTATTATTTATTATTTATTATTTATTATTTATTATTTATTATTTATTATTTATTATTTATTATTTATTATTTATTATTTATTATTTATTATTTATTATTTATTATTTATTATTTATTATTTATTATTTATTATTTATTATTTATTATTTATTATTTATTATTTATTATTTATTATTTATTATTTATTATTTATTATTTATTATTTATTATTTATTATTTATTATTTATTATTTATTATTTATTATTTATTATTTATTATTTATTATTTATTATTTATTATTTATTATTTATTATTTATTATTTATTATTTATTATTTATTATTTATTATTTATTATTTATTATTTATTATTTATTATTTATTATTTATTATTTATTATTTATTATTTATTATTTATTATTTATTATTTATTATTTATTATTTATTATTTATTATTTATTATTTATTATTTATTATTTATTATTTATTATTTATTATTTATTATTTATTATTTATTATTTATTATTTATTATTTATTATTTATTATTTATTATTTATTATTTATTATTTATTATTTATTATTTATTATTTATTATTTATTATATTATTTATTATTTATTATATTATTTATTATTATTTATTATTTATTATTTATTATTTATTATTTATTATTTATTATTTATTATTTATTATTTATTATTTATTATTTATTATTTATTATTTATTATTTATTATTTATTATTTATTATTTATTATTTATTATTTATTATTTATTATTTATTATTTATTATTTATTATTTATTATTTATTATTTATTATTTATTATTTATTATTTATTATTTATTATTTATTATTTATTATTTATTATTTATTATTTATTATTTATTATTTATTATTTATTATTTATATTATTTATTAATTATATTATTTATATTATTTATAATTTATTAATTATATTATTTATTATTTATTATTTATTATTTATTATTTATTATTTATTATTTATTATTTATTATTTATTATTTATTATTTATAATTATTTATTATTTATTCTATTTATTATTTATTATTTATTATTTATTATTTATTATTTATTATTTATTTATTATTTATTATTTATTATTTATTATTTATTATTTATTATTTATTATTTATTATTTATTATTTATTATTTATTATTTATTATTTATTATTTATTATTTATTATTTATTATTTATTATTTATTATTTATTATTTATTATTTATTATTTATTATTATTTATTATTTATTATTTATTATTTATTATTTATTATTTATTATTTATTATTTATTATTTATTATTTATTATTTATTATTTATTATTTATTATTTATTATTTATTATTTATTATTTATTATTTATTATTTATTATTTATTATTTATAATTTATAATTTATTATTTATTATTTATTATTTATTATTTATTATTTATTATTTATTATTTATAATTTATAATTTATAATTTATAATTGATTATTGATTATTCATTATTTATGATTTAGTGGAGGCTACATAACTTGATTTTAGTTGTTTAGTGTGCCATACAACTCAAATGGGAGGTGTAGCATGCCAATCAGCCCATTTGAGCCGTGTAGCATGCCACACGGCTCATTTGAGTTGTGTAGGGTGTCACACGGTCCATTGAGCCATGTACAGAGCCGTGTACATGGCTCAATGAGCCATGAATTTAACATTACCCATATTAAAATATTCTGAATAATGCAAAAAAGAAAAAAAAAATAGTTTTATGTTCTATCAAGAAATTTTTAGTCAGTCAAATGAGGGCTAGTATTTTCCTTCTTGAATTCAAGCATAAGAAATGGTGCTTTATTTCTGTTCCATTAGGAGATTACTAGTGTATTTCCCCCAGATTTGGTGAATGGATTGAATAAAAAATGATGGAAACAATGGGATATTTTTGAATAATTTTTATCAAGTGGGATGTTTATGGAATGGATTAAAAATAAAAAAAATCAAAAATTGATCCAGTATTTCAACAGATAAGCAAATATATATATATATATGATGTGATTTAAATCTCAGGATGTAGTTTTAGTGATGGATGAAATTCAAAACCTTGTGTTTCAAAATATTATAAGTTTCATATGAAATATTGTTTTCAGGTTTGAACCACTAATATTTTGAAATGGCTGGGTCTAAACCTTGAAAATTCAAACAACTGCTCATGAGTAAAAATATAATCTTGATGATAAAGACAAAAATTTAAAATTTCCAAACTTTTCATTTGTTGTTTTTCAATAAGAATATGTAATTGAGTGGGAGCTTTCTGAAAATCATTTTGAAAGGAAGAAAATTTTCATATGGGTTAGAAATCAAGGGTATGTGTGGAATGGCCAACACTTTTCCTATGGAATCATCACCTGTATTCATCTTGGAAAATATTACATCTGTTTCCAATCTTACCAAAATCAACAAAGTTTAATTTTAAAGAACAACTTTAGGGTCAACATTCCTCAAAATGATTATAGGGGAACACATTCAGATTTAAGCTATGATGAGGAATGTTTGGAAGATATAATGAATTGAAAAAGTCTTTTTGTTTCAAATTCTGCATCAAATGCTGAATAGAATCATGGATTCATTAAATCTTGATGATATTGATTTCCTCATTCCCAGGAAGTGAATTCAGAAGTGATAAATTTACATTGTATACTGAGGTATTCATGCAAAGTAGAATAACACAATCAATTAGGTAACTGGTATCATTATATATTTTTTGTATGTTTGGGAAGAAAATATTGATTAATCTTTCTAAATCATGATCTCCATTGTTTTTTTGAATTACCGTGTTTTGAATCAAAAGTTTTCTGTATGAACCTTGTCAAAAATGGATACCATCCCCATTAGAAAGTAAGCAATTTTTACAATCAGGATCACCTGCAACACAAAAATTTCAAGTGAGGTGAAAAAGTTGAAAATATCAGCAGCATGCATAATCTAACAAACTTCCATAAACTATTTGGAGATGTGTACCCTTTTGAACCACAGGGAGAAATTTCTTAAATTCACTAACAAGAACCCTCAATTTTAATAAAAAAGTTGAATAAGAATCAATTAGATCTTGAAGTATTTTTTCAACTAAATCAAGATCATGAATATGATTCATAGTTTCTTTATCTCAGATTATCAAAGAATCTCCTTTCAAAGCTCAACAATTTTGAGAATGATTTTATATTGATGAAAAGGAGTTTTGATTCAACTCCAAGGGATTTACAAAGGTGCCACAAGTGATTCTTCCATTTGAGAGACTCATGGAAGCTATTTCACTTCCAAAAAATGCCATAGCTATTCTACCTGGTGATCTGATAGAAGCTAGAAAGAATTAATACAAAAAGGTTTTTCCTGGCACACAAGTACCATCAATAAAGCATCAAGAGGGTTGAGAGGAATTGCATGTATTGAATACAAGGTCAAATGTATGTTTCTGTAAATTTTTAAAAATATAAATTTTTTGGAAATATGTTTAATTTGTAGCATTAATATTTTCTTCTGCAAGGATCCAGTTCCTGTTGATTATTTTCAAATCCACTTTTTGATCAAATGATGGAAAATCAAGAAAAGATTTTAAAATAGTTGCTCCATGGTTTTTAAATCTGATTGGGGTGATTGATGTTGATATTTCATTTTTGAGAACTCTTTGATCTGGAATCTTTTAATGGATTAAATCTTCCACCATGAGATTGAAGAAAGAATTCCATAGTCAAAGTGGTTTTTCTGGCCAAAAAAGTCCCAATATCATTCCAAAAGACTTTCTTATTTCAAAAATGTGAATCTCCTCATTGGAACCCAGCATTTTTATTTCTAAATGATTATCATCCTCAAGTAAGAAATTGAAAAAGATGTCAGCTGGCTACTATTCAGAGCCAACTGACTAAGCCATAAATAATTAAAATACAAAATAAAATAAATAAGAAAAATGTGGAAATATGAATAAGTTTTGGAATAAATTGTAAACTTAACCCCCCTTCCCGCTTCTCAGAATCATTGTCATCAGCCTGTCACAAAAAATTTGTCTGTTTCCTCTACCTCAAGCGCGCTTCCCTTCATACTCCTTGACTCCTTACCTCTTGACTCAAACTCCACTCCTTCAATCCTTGACTCCGCACGTCTTCACTCAACTTCACCCCTTCACTCCATTCTCCCATTCTATTCCCTATAACTCCACCAGCCTTTCTCATCACCCCTTTGCCGCCCTTCATCACCCCTTTGACACTCTAGCCTTTCCTCATTCCACCTCCATCTTCTTTCTATCATCACACTCTCTCTCCAACCTGAAACTCCCTCAAGCCTCAAGTTTGACCTCCTCCAGCCTACTCACCTCCTAATCTTATCAAAAGACTCTTAGGATCTTCTTCTCATATTTGGTGAGAAAGAATAAACTTTGTAAATACTTACTTTGTCTTCAGCATTTCACGTCTTAACCTGCTGGCAACATAGTCCTCTACCTTGTTCTCCTGAATAGCTTCTCTTGTCCTGCTTGATCCTACTATCACTATTTGATCTACTGTGTGTCTGTCTCCAATCTCTTTCTATTCTAGCTCCTGTTGTTCTTTTCTAATTCTTGTTGTCTTCAGTCTGGTTCTACTGTCCTCATCTATCTTAAAATTGAGCTCTAGGTTCTTTCAATTAGAAATAAAAATAGAACATAAAACCTTAAAAAGTAGGAAAATGAATAATATTATTACAGTAATAGGTTTCTGGTGTCAAATGAGGTAGGGCTACCCACTGGCACCACCCCCAAAACAACCACTCCTTCAGGTAGAACTATGTTCAACTGGGAACCATACCCATCAAATTGGCAGGTATGGGTTCCTGCCCAAAAATTTGGTCAGAAACCAAAAATTATGTATATTTTTGGAGTGATGGACAAAAACATCTTTTTTCCATCAGCTGCTGTGGTGAACCATTTGGGACACCTTGGGAAAAGAATTCAAAAATTTAAAAAAAAGAAAATTTTTTTTTTTGAACTTAGAAAAAATTTGCATCCTTCACTCCAACCCTTCTCATCCTCATTGCGTCGCTCATCCTCATCCTCATTGCGTCGCTCATCCTCATCCTCATTGCGTCGCTCATCCTCATCCTCATTGCGTCACTCATCCTCATCCTCATTGCATCGCTCATCCTCATCCTAATTGCATTGCTCCTCCTCATCCTCATCGCGTCACTCCTCCTCATCCTCATTGCTTGCATCCTTGATTGCTTCCTCACTTTCATCACAACCATCAGTTGTTCATCATGACCCTCCCCATTGCTTGGCCATGCGTGAATAATCGCCTTCTTTCTCATCATCAATTCATCCATCATGGCATCCTCATCATCACCACCATCACCGCTTTGTTATTTTCTTTTATTGTACGATTTCTTTCTTTCTCACCCCCCTCCAGATTTGGATGGGAGGGGGTGTTGCGTTGTTACTAGGTGTGCAGACGTCCGCACGGACGTTTGCAAGAGACAGGCTGGGGTGAGAATCTCTCACCCCAGTCTGGAAGATTGGAAGAAGGGAACCAGGCCTCCACAAGCTTGAGCCTCCTCATGATCAAAAAAAAAATTGCTTTCATTTGTGTTATCCAATTGTAAATAGTTGCAGGGCTCTCTAGCCTATAAAAGGAGGGGCTCTCCCCTGCTTTTTACATCATCAATTTTTCTGAAAAATGAGAATTATGAGCTTCTGATCCAAGAGCTCCTTCCTTTGTGAAATTGATCACTTATCTGGATATATCTTTTGTTTATCCCTTGATACTTATCCCTTACCCTTGACTTTTTTTAAGTCTGAAAACTCTGATCTGCCCTTCTGTGGCCCCGTTCCTTATCACCAACCATAGCCTTGCTGGTTGAAGAAGAATTCATTAAATTGAATTCTTGGGTGTGTTATACCACTCTTGGTCCCTTTTTTTGACCATTACTTGGTCTTGATCATTCATTTGATTGTCTCTCTGGACCAGTCATGTTTGACTAAGAGGTTTTATTAAGTTTAAACCTGGAGTGTTAAACCTACCTTTAATTATTCAAGTTGCATTCTGCCACACTATTCTTGAATCCTTGAGAAGTGTTGGGTTACTCTTTGTCCAAAATTGTTACTGTTTTTTTCAGTGATCCATAAACATATTGCATTGTCTTGTGCAGCCACCCACCGTTATCTGGTACCCTTCAAGCGCTTGATTGCGGAGAGTTGGGCAGGTTCATTGAGAACCTGGAGTTTGATTGGGTTTGAGTTGATCGCTCCCAAGCACCTGCTGACAACCAGTGTTATTAGCGTGTGGGCGCCGTTACTTACAACTGCTTTGTTCTATTGGACTCTGAGAAAAATTTAACTTATTTTGTTCAAAGTCTTTCTCCTCATCATCTTGGTTCAGGTAGTGCTGCTTCCCCCTCAGCTATTTTTTCTATCAACTTATCCCTATCCCATTTGATTCCTCATTAACAAAGGTTACTGGACCTTGATCCTGGTTACATTTAAATATTTTTGTAACACTCAGGAGGGCAGCCTAAAAAAGCACCTATCCCCTCCACAGAACTGCCAACACCCTGCGCTGTTTGGAGTCTTACATTTGGTCCCCCGGGCAGGGATCAAACCAGCAACCTTGGGATTTACAGTCCCAAATTTGTGGAATCAACTTTGAAATCCAATCTTTTTCTCTTTTCTCTTTTCTGTTTTTTTTTCTTCTTTTTTTTTCTGTTTTTCTGTTATCATCTAGATCTGATCCGTGGAGGCAACTTGTTCCAGAAGTAAGTCCTCCCAATTGTGCACCATCAAGGGGTTTGATCCTAGTCATTTTTTGTAAACCCTACCCTTGCCACACTCCTGAGCCACTTGGGAAATCTGTTCTTTGGATCCCTTAGGAAATCTTTTGTCAAATTGGAATCTATTGGTACCCCTTCTACCTCTGTTTGGGCCAAGATGATCAAGATCAAACCTCATAACAAGAACCTATGCTTTAACGGTACAAATGTTGAACGGTTCCTGGATTCCTACAAGATGGCTTCCGAAGTGGATGGTGCTAGTGAATATGACATGGCTTATCAACTGCCATTATTTATCTCCTCTGATGAAGTCATGGAAGTGATTGAATCATTTGATGGATTTGAATCCCATGACTGGGTACTTCTTAAGGAGGCAATGATTGCCTATTGGGGCAAAATTGATATAGCTAGGTTCACTCTCAAAGATCTGGATGCCCTAGTCTCTCAATGGACCTCCAATGGTGGTATCTCCTCAGCCTCTGATTATCAAGCTTTCAGAAAATCATGGGACCCTATCCAATCCTATCTTATCCAAAACAATCACATTGATATGGTGGTCAAAATTCAAGTGCAATTTTTTCAGTCTTTCTCTCCAGGAGTGCAGGAAAGAATTAAGGATGAATTGGTGAAATCTGGATCCATGATCACTACAAGAGATAATTGGTTCAAGCTCCCTGCCTTCACGGTTCTTAGGAATACTGTGGATAAAGTGATGAAAGGTCAAACAGCTCTCACCTTTGAAAAACCTAGAATCACTGAACCAGTCCTTGCCCCCTCTTTTCAAGCATCTAACAAAGTCATGAATAAGATGGAAGCCAACTGCAGACCTAAACCAAATCCTCAGAACCACTGGGAAACACCTACTATTGATGAGATCACCAAAATCCTGCAAGCTTTTGAGAATAAAATGGATCAGAAACTCTCCTCTCTGGCTGTCCTTAAACCCTCCAACTCTGTTCCTAGGTCAACCATGGTTTGCTATTATTTCCACAGAGAAGGTCATGGAACTGGTCGCTGTCTTGAACTCCAGAAGGACAATGAGGAAATGTTGGTGGAACAGAAAGGGAGTAACTTCTTTCTGCCTAATGGTGCACTTATCACTTTTGATTCATCTCGTCCAATTTGTCATGTGGTGGCCTCTTTCCAGCCTTCTGCTCCCAAGAAGGCATCCTTGGCCTCTTTTGATTTTTGATCTGCTTGTGGAACTCTTCAACCTTGGTATCCTCCTGCTGTCTCTTCTTCCAGCTTTTCTGGAACTTATCAATCTGATCCAGCTAGGAAACAACATGAAGAACCCAGACCTCATAAAGCTCCTCCTGTTCCATCTTCAATTCTTTAAAAACCTGTCAAACGTCAATCTTCTCTGGAGCCTCCTTCTTCTGAGGTAGAAGACATGGAAGTAGAAAAGGAACCTCTCATGGATAGGTTCCCAGAATACTCTGATCCTGCTCCTCTGCAATCCAAATCACCTTCACCAACTGATCCAGTTATAGTTCCACCCTCACCTGAACTTCCTCTTCCAACTCAACCCAAGGTTCAATTCAAAAGGGGAATTTCCAAAGACCACCCCAATGCTGTGGAAGGGGTATTAAAAAAAATCTCTGATTTTAAAATCCCTGATCTATCCATGGCTGAACTCCTTTCCATCACCCCATCTGTAGCTGAAGGCGTGAAGAAATGGGTTTCTCAGCAACATGTGGAGATTGGTCCTGATGAATTGAAAGTTTCCTCTGGAACCTTGATGGAAGACTCTGGTGGAACATATCCTCCTTCTGATTCAAATATTTATTCTTGTCCTCTTGGATTTTTACCATGCTCTCTTGGTGACTCATCCAAAACGGTTTCTCTACTTGTTGATTCTGGGTCCCAACTAAACTTAATCTTGGATGCAATGGCCTGCAAGCTCAATCTCAGTCCAAGGGTCAGCTTCAAATCTGCTGTTTATGGAATTGGGAATCAATTTTGTGAGTTAGTGGGTATTTCTGAGGATGTTCCAGTTCAAATTGTTCAAAATATTGTTGGAACCTGTCACTTTTGGATCACTTGTTTGGAAGGTCCTATGATTTTGGGTCCTCCTTTCTTAATAGACTTTGGAGCGACCCTGATGTTTTCCAATCAAGTTGGGGAGAGAATTCTTATTCCTGATTCTGATGGTAGGAAGATTGAAGTTCCTCTCTGTTCTTTGGATTCTGGTTGTTGGGAAAGAGATTTCCCTGGTTTTTCACCTAAATTGGTTCTGAAGGGGAAGCAGAAGGATTCTTCTAACTCCTCTCATTTTTTAGCAGAATAGTTGGTAATACTTAAATTTGTAGTTCTTCTAAGCCTCAGACTTCAACTATAGGGCCAACTTTTATCTCTGAGGCATATTTTTCATCCTTTTCATCTCTTTCTTCTTTTTCTTCTGATCTCAAAAATGTCCAAAATCAAAAACATGTTAAAACACAAAATTACAAAAATATTTCTCTTCTCTCTGGTTCTGTTGTTTCTTCTTTTCCTTGTAATCTTATCACTGATCAATCTTCCTCTAGCTCTGGTTTGATTCTCCGCAATGAGTATAAACTAGATCCTGATCTCAATTCTTTTCTTAATGGTTTTGGTATGGAGGAGTATGGGCTCCAGTGGAGGCACTTGGGGGTAAAAGTAAGTCCTCCCAATTGTGCACCATCAGGGCATTCTTCTACCATAGTTTTTGAAACTCTACCTTGTGCCACACATGTGAGCAAAGCGTTATCTTTTGGATCCTCTTTTATGGAAAAGGCACCTTTTGAAAATTTTATGGAACATCAAACTTGGAGGATGTTGGAATCTGGTCTCAGCTTTTGTACTCAGGTCTTTCTGGTGAATGCTTGGAGGAAACAAGAAATTCTCTCTTTTGCCACTAAGTATAAGCCAGTTGCAAAAAAGGTCCAGTCTGTCAACCAACCCATGCCTCTCAATCTCAATCCTCCTCTATCTTGTGATCCTTTTTGTGGTCTATCTCACTCTCTTACTGGCCCCTTTGTACCTTGTGGTTGTGTCACTGAAGAACAATTGAAGGTGGTTGACTTTGGTCCAGATGTATGGCTTTTACCTGATGAGTTAAATTTGAACAAAAATATCTTATCTCTAAGGGAAAAATCTATTGCATTCTGTGAAGAAGAGAGAGGTCTCTTGAAAGAATCCTATGGTCTCCCTTATATCATCCCTGTAGTTGAACATGATCCTTGGCAAAAGAAAAAGATCCCTATTCCTGCTGCAAAAGTTGACGAATTCATCAAGTTGGTCCGCGAACAAGTCCGTACCGGCCTATATGAACAGTCAACCTCCAGTTTCTCTAGCCCTGTTTTCTTTGTTCTAAAGAGTAATGGTAAAGTTAGAGTAGTTCATGATCTCCAACCTCTCAATAAAGTTACTATTAAGGACTCTGGTGTTCCTCCTGCCACTGAAGAATTTGTTGAATCCTTCTCTGGGAGAGCCTGGTATGGTCTAGGAGACATCATGGGGGGTTACAACAAATGATCTTTGCATCCTATTTCTTGCCCTCTCACTACTTTTGATACTCCTCTTGGTTGATTTCAACTGACTCGATTGCCTCAAGGTGCCACCAACTTGGTTGCAGTCTATCAGGCTCAGATGATGTGGATCCTCCAAGACAAAATCCCTGATCATGCTGGTATCTTTATTGATGATGGCGGAATTAAAGTTCCAGTTTCTGACTATGATAATGAGCTCTTACCTTGGCACTCAGGAATTTGAAAATTTATCTGGGAGTATGCTACTATCTTGGAAAGGATTTTGTTTTGAATTGAGGAATCTGGCCTTACTGTCTCTGGATCAAAACTTGCTGCCTGTGTCCCTGCCTTGGAAATTGTTGGTCATATAGTCTGCAGGGAAGGAAGAAGGATGGCACCCTCTAAAGTCAACAAAATCATCTCCTGGCCTACTCCAATAAATCCAACTGAAGTTAGAGGTTTCCTAGGTGTTGTAACTTATGTCAGGATCTTCATTCCCTCTCTATCCAAAATCTGTGAACCCTTGCATTGTCTAACCAGAAAGGAAGCTGAATGGATTTGGAGCCAAGATTGCAAACAATCATTTCAGTTGCTCAAAACTATTGTTGGAAATGACATAGTTTTGAAAAATATCTCTTATGGGCATGGAGCTGGCAAAATAAAATTGGCTGTTGACTCTAGTTATCAATCTGTTGGGGCTGTCCTTACTCAGGAAGATGAAAATGGTTTGGACCTCCCTGTTCTTTAAGAATCTTTTCTATTTTCGGATGTGGAATCTAGATACTCTCAGCCCAAACTGGAACCCTGTGGTGTGTCCAGAATGCTGAAGAAACTCCAAACAGTACTCTGGGGACAACATTTTGAATTGAAAGTTGACACTTGATCAATTGTGGAAATGATCAAAGCTCCCAGTCTTCCAAATGCTCCAATGACTCGCTGGGTAGCTTTTATCCAGCTTTTCTCTTTTGATATTGTTCATAGGCCTGGGAAATCTTTTACTATGCCCAATGGTTTATCTAGAAGACCTATTGGAGACAATGAATCGGATGTTGGAATGGATTTTGATGAGGAAGAACCTTTAGTCCGCCCTGTTTTTGCTTTCTCCTCCCAAGATTACTCTGGTTTCCAACAAGGTTTCTGGCTTAAGTTAGAGAAGTACCTTTCAACTCTCCAAAGACCCCTTGATCTCTCTGCCAAAGAATTTTGATCCCTTAAAAGAAAGTCCTCTAGTTTCTTTGTCCAAGGATCTAGGCTTATGAAAAGAGGAACTCCTTGTGCGCTTTTTGTGGTTACTATCCTGGCTAAGCAAGATTCAATCCTTGAAAGTCTCCATGAGGGCCTTGGTCATAGTGGGGAAACCAAAACTTATCAACGGTTATCCAAATGGTTCTGGTGGCCATCACTGAAGAAATCTTTCTCTCAATGGTGCAAGATTTGTGAAGTTTGTCAAAAACGTGATCTTAGGCGTCCAGCTGAAATTTTCTATCCTACTGGGGAGTCCACTGTCTTTGGAAGGGTTGCTATGGATGTGGTTCATATCAAGGAAGGTGGTGCTAAGTACCTCATTGTGGCTAGAGATGATTTTTCTGGATGGGTTGAAGCAAAATTCCTTAAGAACCTTAGTTCTGAATCTGTTGCAGCTTTCCTTCATGAGAATTGGACAATGTGTTATGGTTTGGCTTGATCTTATTCTACTGATGGTGGCTCGGAATTTGGTGGAAAACTTGCTGAAATGATCCGATTGCTCCCTGGAAAACATAGAGTTACTACTTCCTATTATCCTGAAGGACAAGGCATGGTGGAAAGAGGCCATGCTCCCTTGAAGGATTCTTTTGTTAAACTGGCTGGTGAAAGTGGCAAGAATTGTAGAAAGTTTCTTCCCTTGGTCCTCATCTCTGATCAAATTTCCACCAAGCAAACCACTGGCTACTCTCCTTATGAAATCATCTTTGGTCAAAGGGCTTTTCTTCCTCTTGATCTTGAAATAGAGTCTTTCTTGGGCATCTCTTGGGAACAAGTTTCTTCAACTACTGATCTATTAGTTGCCAGATCAAAGCAACTGGAGAGGAGTGAAGATATTTGTAACAAAGCTTATCAGAAGATTATGGAATCAAGAGAAAAATAAGTTCAGTATTGGAAAGATAAACATCCAAATTGAATCAGAGATCCTTTAAACCCTGGTGATCTGGTATTGGCTTATAATCAATCTTTAGAGACTCAGTGGGGAAAACTTTTTTCAAATTTTTGGAATGCTCCTTATAGAGTGGTTTGTCAAGTTAGAGGTGGATCTTATGTTTTGGAAGAACTGGATGGTACTCAGTTGGCTAGAAGGTTCTCTGCTGATCAAGTTAAGAGATTTTATTGTTGTGGGGGCAATTTGGGTTCAAAGTAAGTCCTCCCAATTGTGCACCACCAGGGTCTTCTGCTGTGTTTTGTTGTAAAAAAAAACTCTACTTTATGCCACATACGTGAGCACCTGGGACACCTTTTCTTTTATCTTCTCCACATTTAGGCTCTTTTGGATGGATCAAGATGGGTTTCAACATTTTTTTTACTTAGAGGATCAAGAAACGGCCAATTATTTTCTTTTTTTTCATGTTTTCAAAATTATGATGCAGACTAGGGACAGTCTGTAAGTTGGGGAGAGATGTGGTGAACCATTTGGGACACCTTGGGAAAAGAATTCAAAAATTTTTTTTTAAAAAAAAAAAAAAAAAATTTGAACTTAGAAAAAATTTGGATCCTTCACTCCAACCCTTCTCATCCTCATTGCGTCTCTCATCCTCATCCTCATTGCCTCACTCATCCTCATCCTCATTGCGTTGCTCATCCTCATCCTCATTGCGTTGCTCATCCTCATCCTCATTGCGTTGCTCATCCTCATCCTCATTGCGTTGCTCATCCTCATCCTCATTGCATTGCTCCTCCTCATCCTCATTGCATCGCTCCTCCTCATCCTCATTGCGTCTCTCCTCCTCATTCTCATTGCGTTGCTCCTCCTCATCCTTATCGCGTTGCTCCTCCTCATTCTCATTGCTTGCATCCTTGATTGCTTCCTCCCTTTCATTGCGACCATCAGTTTTTCATCATGACCCTCCCCATCGCTTGGCCATGCGCGAATCATTGCCTTCCCTCTCATCATCAATTCATCCATCATGGCATCCTCATCATCACCACCATCACCGCTTTGTTATTTTCTTTTATTGTACAATTTCTTTCTTTCTCACCCCCCTCCAGATTTGGATGGGAGGGGGTGTTGCGTTGTTACTAGGTGTGCAAATGTCCACACGGACATTCGCAAGCGACAGGCTGGGGTGAGAATCTCTCACCCCAGTCTGGAAGATTGGCAGAAGGGAACCGGGCCTCCACAAGCTTGAGCCTCCTCATGATCAAAAAAAAAAATTGCTTTCATTTGTGTTATCCAATTGTAAATAGTTGCAGGGCTCTCTAGCCTATAAAAGGAGGGGCTCTCCCCTGCTTTTTCCATCATCAATTCTTCCAACAAATGAGAATTATGAGCTTCTGATCCAAGAGCTCCTTCCTTTGTGAAATTAATCACTTATCTGGATATATCTTTTGATTATCTTTTGATTATCCCTTGATACTTATCCCTTACCCTTGACTTTTTTTAAGTCTGAAAACTCTGATCTGCCCTTCTGTGGCCCTGTTCCTTATCACCAACCATAGCCTTGCTGGTTGAAGAAGAATTCATTAAATTGAATTCTTGGGTGTGTTATACCACTCTTGATCCCTTTTTCTGACCATTACTTGGTCTTGATCATTCATTTGATTGTCTATCTGGACCAGTCACGTTTGACTCAGAGGTTTTATTAAGTTTAAACCTGGAGTGTTAAACCTCCCTTTAATTATTCAAGTTGCATTCTGCCACACTATTCTTGAATCCTTGAGAAGTTTTGGGTTACTCTTAGTCCAAAATTGTTACTGTTTGTTTCAGTGATCCATAAACATATTGCATTGTCTTGTGCAGCCACCCACCATTATCTGGTACCCTTCAAGCGCTTGATTGCGGAGAGTTGGGCAGGTTCATTGAGAACCTGGAGGTTGATTGGGTTTGAGTTGATTGCTCCCAAGAACCTGCTGACGACCAGAGTTATTAGCATGTGGGCGCCGTTACTTACAAATGCTTTGTTCTATTGTACTCTGAGCAAAATTTAACTTATTTTGTTCAAAGTCTTTCTCCTCATCATCTTGGTTCAGGTAGTGCTGCTTCCCCCCTCAGCTATTGTTGCTATCAACTTATCCCTATCTCATTTGATTCCTCATTAACAAAGGTTACTGGAACTTGATCCTGGTTACATTTAAATATTTTTGTAACACTCAGGAGGGCAGCCTAAAAAAGCACTTATCCCTCCACAGAGCTGCCAACGCCCTGCGCCATTTGGAGTCTTAAAAATCCAACCCTCTGCACCTGCAGGCACATCTCTCAGGAGCCAGAGCATGCCCCAACCCTGCGGGTAGTTGCGCAACTACCTTGCGCAAGCCTATGGTGGTTGCTACCAAGGAATGGCCTTGCAAGCAGTCAAGCAACTACCTTGAAATGGCCCAAGGTGGCTGCTACCAACAGAGTTGCAATTAGTTGCTTGACTACCTTGCACAAGCCCAAGGCATTTTCCACCACTGGACTGCCTTGCATGAGCCCAAGGCAGTCATCACCGCTTGACTACCTTGCGCAGGCCCAAGGAAATTTCCACTGCTTGACTAACTTTCATGGGCCCAGAAAAACCAGCCAGGCCATCTCCCAAGGATACTCACCAGCCCCCAGAGCTGCCGCTGTCTGCAAAAACGGAAACAGGGATGAAGGGTACCTCACATAAACCCTAAAGCCTTGTTCCACACCACATGGGACCCAAACAGAGCCACCATGTGGTGGGGAACAGAATGAGGCTGCCCACACAAAAAAAAATCTGGAAAAATTGGGCCCTGCACCCTTTTGAGAGCTGTATCAAAGGTGGTAAGGACCCCTGTGATGAGAACTGTATGGGGAATTTAGACCCCAACAGAGACCAAAGAAGCTAATGTAGCACCCTGATAGTGGGCATAGTTATTAAGCACATGCTCATTTTTTGTGCTAAGCTCCTCTCAAGGCACTAATCGCCCCATTAACCCCCTTTATCCCCTGACCAGAAAAGAACTGTACACAACTTAACTACAAGGGGCTAGTAACTGACTTGAGGGACTGTAAATAGTCAAACGTGGACAAAATGGCCTCAGAATCAAAATCATCATCCAGAAAAAGGTCCCCAGAGCATTTTCCTAAGTTCCTGGCCTCAGGAAGCCATGGCTTATATTTTATATATCAATTAAAAACCCACCCACTAGGATGATACAATGAGGTCACCAAGGGCATGGAAACATGTACCAAGCCCCAAGTATGATGACATAGGGCTTTCCATACTTCTGCAATGGCTGTAGCAGGTAAGAAAAAATAAATTGATGGTTCCTTGGCCTCAGCAATAGCCTGGTTCACCTTCCTTTGGCTGGTAAAAGACCTGCACCATAAGGGGACCCAAACAATATAAATAGAGGCCCCTCCCCCAGCCATTACTAATTGATTAATTCCAGTAATATAGTCATTATTGAATAAGATATTTTCTTCCTCAAGCCATAAAAACCTTATAAGAAATAAGTGTGTGATCCTGGACCACTTTCTGATAAAACTAGCAACCAACAATCTTCAATCATTAATTTTTGGCCAAAATCATTATCCAACCATTCAGCTTGCCACAGTACCAACTTCCAGCACCCTGAATCCTTGAATTTTGGCCCATCCATCAAGAATATGTCCGGATCTAGACCCAGTAATTTATCCTGCTGAATCATATCCCTTTTGTAGGTTTTGCATATCCCAATCACCAAGGAAATTATACAAAAACTCCTTGAAAGGAGTCCTTGTCAACCCCACAGGCACCAAAATTTCTCCTATATTTTCCTAAAAGGAAATATAACTTTGGTTCCAGAGGGCTTAAAAACCACATTAACATCTTGGCTCCTCCCTTTGAATTTAGTTTTATAAATATATAAATAAATTTGACCCTTTTAGCCAAAGCATATCTCTGGCATATCTCCCTATTTTTGCTCCAAACTTTTCATCACCTCTTGTAGATAGAAGGATCTAGGTCCTTGGAATCTAGTGGGCTGAAAAATGGGGTCTGGCCAGTAAAAAATTGATATAATAATTGATCCTGTGCCATTTTTAATAATTTTTCATTAATATTTTGAAAATTAAACAAAAATTCTGAAAAAATAATTGTAATCACCAAACTTCAAAAATACTTCAGAAATACTAACAAAAAGTATAAAAAATTATTTTCTGATATTTTCATGGAATCCTTAATCTGCAGTGGACTTTAATAAAAATGCAAAACTTATTAAATACTATTTTAAACCCTTAAAACTCCAAAAAGAAAAGTATATCAAAAATTACAAACAAACTGATTGGGAACTTCTATCTCCTTTAGAACAGAAGAAATCAATTTCTATCCATAACAAACTCAAAGAGAAACAAGAATTCGAAGAAAGGTTTTGTATTAAACTCATCTTGAACTTTCATAGAGACTGGGCTAAGACTCAACCCCCTGCTCATATTAGATTCAAGTTATTAAAAACTCAGATTTTTCCAAAATTTTCTTTAAACACTTTTTAATCATCAACTGAATCATAAATTTTATGTCTTGTCTTTCCTATTTTCTGGACCTCCCACTTCCAAATCAACTCAAACTGCTGCCACTGCTGAAGTAGAAGCCTCACCAGTTACCACTCCAGTGATAGTACCCAACTATTCTGTCATAGAAGCTCCCAACCAGCCTAGGTCCCCAACTAGAAAAGAATCCGTGGCCATTCCAAACTCAGAGAGTAAGCCATATTATCCCAATTATTCTAAGAATTTTTATAATTTACTAATTTCTTTGAATAACCATTTCTAGCCTCAGAGGACCAGATTGATGCTTCACCACTCTCAACCACTCCAGAGCCAAGCAGAATAATCCATCTGTTGACTCTAAAAAGAATGAAAGACTTAGGTACCCAGCCAATTCAGAGGATCCCATCCCCAGCACCTCTTCCCATCTCATCCTCCAGATTTCCCTCTCAAGTATTTCAAGAGGAATCCATGAAAATTATGATGAAGGAACACATTTCCTTATTGAAAAAGTTAATGCAGGCAGATAAAGAGGCCAACATGAATATCCAGGTCTTCTATTGCAGGCACGCCCAGATTTCCCAAAAAGCCTTGCAAAAGTTCATAACCAAGCAGGAGCTAGAAGATTACGTGAATGGGTAGAATCCTTGGGAACAACTCAAGAAGATCCAGCCTCCTCCCAAAAAAAAGGGAAAAGCAAGGTCCTCCAGTCAGAGGAGGCCAAAGAAGGATTTCAACAATCAAAAAATGTTGGCAGAAGTGAGGACTCTGGCTCAAGAATTAAAGGGGGCTTACAAGAGCTAGTTTTAGATGGTTCCTTTGCCAATATTCTCATAAATAAATTTAGTGCTTTAGACAATAAAATTTGTTTGTACCTCCAAAAGATCCATCAATCGGAAGAGAAAATGAGAATTCCTGAGTACCTCCTTGAGTTGAACATAGTAGTTACTACTGCCCTGATTAAAAATGGAGTTTCTTCTGATATGGAAGAAATCAAGAACCTTATCTTAAAAGATAGAACTAAGAACAGGATCAATTATGAAAAATCATTTTCAACCTTAAGAGAATATTGAATTTGACACCAATCTTTAGCCAATAATGTTTCCCTTGAAAAAAATCTGAGAGAGAATAAGAACCAGTTGGATAATTCCATCAATGAGCTCAAACCTTGAATGGATATGTGGCTAAATATGATTAAGAATGATATCAGGTATTTGAAATTGTCTCAAATTTTGCAATCCAAAGCTAAAAACCATTCTGAGCGCCCCATCCTGCCTATATTCCACAACCCTAGATTAATCTTGCACCTCCTAACTGGAATTATTCTCCTTACATGGAGCAAGCTATCAAATTGTTTCCGCCTATCAAAGATTGGCCTAAGTTCTTTGGAGAAGGAGAATATGATAATATAAGTTTTATGAAATATAATAATCACCACATCCTCTCTTTTGGCTTCCCAGAGACCATAGCCCTAGTAAGGTTACAAAGACTTTTTGAAGGGGTAGCTTTAGACTGGTTTATCTCCAAAAGAGAACTAGTAGGATATGTTCCATGGGAGGATTGGAAAGAAATGATCAGAGGACAATTTGGTACTTGAGTTTGGAAAAACAAAATGCTCAAAGATTTTGAGCAATATTTCTTTGATCTGGTTAGAGACCACCCTCAACAACGGTGTTTGACCCCAAAGAAGAGGATTTACTGTGTCTATCCACAAGATTCTTTAGAATAGATTAATGAAATATTACTAGGAAAATGAAAACAGCAACTAGAAAACAATTTCTGGTGTAGGATATCCATCAGCGCTGACCTTCCCACTCTCATAGGATTCATGGAAGAAATAATTGAAATGATGGAACTCAATAAGAAGCCCAGATACAGACAAAACCAAGAGAGGGAAAAGAGGTTGGTAAAGAACTAGTACTAGCAGCTCCCCAGGGGAATTCGGTTGTTAGAACAAATGCCTCTCTTGAATGCTGGAACCTTTGAGAAAAGGGGCATAGACAACCTGACTGTCCTCATCCTAGAAGAAAGATAAATAATATCAATGCCAACTTGGATAGTGAGGAAGAAGGTGATGAATTGAACCTAGTCATCCAAGAACACAAGGAAGAACCAGACTCATTCCATTTTAATTTCATCTCAGGAGATATAGGTTCTAGCATGGAAATTAACCACTTCAAAGGAAAGTCCCAACTACCTCAGAAGTTGGATGAATCCATGAACTTAGATCAAATCTCTGAAGCCAAAACCTTGAAGGTGAAAGCAGTCACTGGCAGGAGCTACACTTTGGGTAAAAACTGCTTTGCCACCAGTTTGTTTGAAAAGAAACTGGTCAGAATTTTACTTGATAGTGGAGCCTTCTGCTCATGCACCAGTACTGATTTCCTTGATTGTCACTACCCCAAGTGGAAGGAACACTTATTTCCTGTTCCCAAGGACAATTTTGGAAGTTGAAATTTAGCTATGGATACCTTAGGATTCATCAATATACCTATTGTTTTTCCCCACAGCAAAGGATCCATAAGGCTTCAAATTGAATTTTTAGTCTTGAAAAATAGCCTATGTGACTACTTGATACTGGGAAAAAAAACTTTCTGTTTGTATGGGATAGATTTCATCCAGATTAAGGATCAATAATTCACTGTTGGAGGAGAATGGAAAAAGAAATTCTAGATCTGTCACCTATCAACCTCCATGGAAAACAAACCTCTAAAGTATTTCAAAAATGGATATTTTTCTCAAGACTCTCTTAATGATCAACTCACCCCTGATCAGAAATATTACCTAATGAACTTGTGTTTTGAAAAGATGGTTTCTTTTTGCACCAAAGATAATCCCATAGTCAATATCAAGGGACATGAACTGGTACTAATGCTGACTATAGAACCTCCTTTCCACCCTATCTTGAGGAGACCTGCCTACCTGGCAAGAACTAAGTCCCTTGTAGCATTAGGAGAGCACATAACTGAGCTCATGAATTTTGGAGCTCTTAGTAAAGTAGTGCATAATGAGAAAGTAGAAATTACCACTCCAGTCATCATAGCCTGAAATAACAACAAGTCCGGGATGGTTGGAGATTTCCAAATGTTTAACAACTACAATAAAGCAGATTACTACCATATCCCTAGGATATATCATTCCCTCCATAATCTTTCCAAGGCAAAGTAAATAACCACAATTAATATGCTGAAGGGCTTCCCAATTGAAGCTAACAGCTGGAAATATATGAGGATTATCTGTCACTTAGGAATCTATGATTAACTAAGGATGCCTTTTGGGATAAAGCACACTCATTCCCACTTTCAGAGGATGATGGGCAAATTATTTGGAAATTTCATCTTTCAAGGATGGATTATGGTGTAAATTGATGATATTATTTTCTACTCTGATTATTGGGAAACTCACTTAGAGAATATAGGTCTTGTGCTGAAAACCATAGCAGAGGTTGGACTAAAGATATCTATGAAGAAATGCAACTTTGGTTATTCTGAACTAAAATCCTTAGGAAATGTAGTCTCAGGACTGTCCTTAGCAGTAGATCAGAAAAACGTTTCTGCTGTAATAAATAGGCCAATGCCTCAACATAAGACTGAGTTACTCTAATTTTTCTGTTTCTGTAATTATTATTGGAAGTTCCTACCAAACTTTGCTACCATAGCCACAAACTTGTATGAGTTATGAACCAAGAATTCTATATTTGAAATTACCCATGAAAGAGTGAAGAGCTATGAAAATTTGAAGAAAGCCATGACCACTGCTTCTGTCCTAACTCAAACTGACTACTCTGAGCCTTTCCACTTATACATAGATGCCTTTCTTGATGAAATTGGAGCTGCTCTTCATCAATTGAAAGTGGTGAATGACTTCCCTGTGTAAAAACCTATCCTATTCATATCTATACAGATTAAATATAAAGAGAAGAGGTATGGATCCAGAAATATGGAATGTCTAGCTTTGTTATGTTACTTAGAGAAACTTCAATATTACCTGGAAGGAAGAACCTTTGAAGTAATAAAACATTGCATGGAAGTAAGGACCCTCATGAATATGAAAACCCCAAAAAAAACACATGCTTAGATGGCAGAGAGCACATCCAGCAGTATAAAGGACAGATGAAAATCATGCACAAACCTGGAACCAAACATCAGAATGCAGATGGAATTAGTAGATGGGCTCTCCCTCATGACCCTAGTAACCCTGCATAAAATACAGATGAGAATGAAATCTTCCCAATCTTGGGGATCCAAGTTTGTGATCTAGACTTAGCTTTCTTTGATTCTGTCCAAGAGAGCTATGGCCTGGAGCATCTCAAACTGCTAGAAATCATGAAAAGTGAAAACCTTGTAACAATTTAATACAGATTCCAGAAAAGGAACTCTCTATTTGTTATAAAGAATCAAAGTTTTCTATTTTAGATGGTCTGCTATACTTCCGCCATAAACACTCTAGTGTGAAAGTACTAAACTCAGAAACCCACATCAAAACTATACTGCACAATGCCATGAAAAATGCACCTCAGGGAACATCTCATTAGTTGGGAATATTAAAAAGGTCAAGCAGACAGCTTGGTGTATTGACTGGAGAGAGAAAACTTTGGACTACCTCAAATCCTTTGACACCTTTAAGAATGCTAACAAACAACAGGAAAGTGATTTGGTCTTCTCCAGAATATATCAGAACCCACCAATAGATGGAAGATAATAAATATGGATTTTTTCACTGGTTTACCCCTGGGAGGAAAATACTCCTATAACTCTGTGGTAGTGATTGTAGAAAGTTTCTCCAAGAGAGCCAAATTCATCCCCAATCACAAAGATGACATGGATATGGAAGTGGCTCTGCTCTTCTGGAACAGAGTCATGGCTGAAGTTGGTATCCCCAAAATAATAATCAGCAATAGAGACCCACAGTTTACTTCTGAATTCTGGAGGAACCTTCATGATATTTTAGTAAAAAAATTAGCTTTCTCCACAGCCAAACTGATTTTCTAGCAGAGAGCATGATCCAAACTTTGGAAGACATGTTGAGAAGGTTTTGCTCTTTTGGTCTGGAGTTTAAAAACCACAATAGATACCCTCATGACTAGGTAAGCCTCCTGCCAGCCCTAGAAATAGCTTACAACAAAAGTATGCACTCAAACACTCAAGAAGTTCCTTATATTCTAGAAAGAGGATGGGCACCTAGGATGCCAAAAGAAAGAATCAACCAAAAAATTCTCAAAATTCACCCAAAAGCCCTGGACTTCAAGAAAATTCTGGACAAAGCTAATCATCATGCCCAAGAATGCGTTCAGAGGGCCATTGAGTATAATAAAACTAGGTGGGACAAGAGCCACAAGGAAAATGAATCAAAAGTAGGGGAAAAGGTCTTACATTCCATGGTTAAATTCAACAACCTAGGAGGTAACAAAAAACCAAAACCAGCCTTTTTGGGCCCTTCCTGCATAAAAATGCTTCATAAAAAGAATTCAGTTGAAGTTATCCTTAATGAGGAATTTTCCAAGAAAAAACAATTTTTTCAAGTTAGTTTGATTAAGCACTATAACCCTAGGGAAGCTGAATACACACATGCACAGAATATACCCTTGGAGGGCCCAACAGAAGGGAGCAAAAGCAAAGTAAGCAGAACCCTTAAAGGAAAGAAAGAAAGAGTCAATGGAAAGGAGGTAAGTCTGTACTTTGTAAGATAAAAAGAAGAATCAGAAGAAAAGGATAAATTTTTACCAGAAAATAACATTACAAATGGCCCTATCCTTCTGAGTAATTTCAGAGCTTCAAAGAGGAAAGATTAAGTTTCCACCCCCCAAAAATGAAACCTTTCTCTACCCATAAGGAACCTTTCCAGAATATTTTTTTTTCTTGATAAATCAATCTTGGAAGGGGAGAATGTCAGCTGTATACTATTCAGAGCCAATTTAATAATCTATAAATAATTGAAATACAAAATAAAATAAATAAGAAAAATACAGAAGAATGAATTAGAAATAAAAATGAAAAAAAACCTTAAATAGTAAAAAAATGAATAATATTAGGGTGATGTCAAATTCACAGCTCCAACCATGTGGTAGTTTTTTAGGGCCCTACACAGCTCAAATGAGCCGTGGAGGACCATAGACAACTGAAAAGGGCTGTTTCAAACATGCGCAACCCCCGGGGGGTTGTGTAGGAGCCGTTTCACCCCTGAACACAGCAAATTTGAGCCTTTTACCCCCGTTGTGGAATTCAGAAGAGGAAAAATTCTTTAACAGTTCCAAGTTTGGAAGTTATTGATCCCTTGAGTCTGTAAACCCTTAGTGCAACTTTTCATCCTTTGACTGAGAGATAGAGAATTGAGAGTAAAGATCCTTCCAAAACCTATGACAACCAATGATCCTCCATGATCCAATGCTCCATGATACCCAGGTTGAGGGTGCGGTTTAAGTAGCCTACCCCTCAACCCTAACCCAAGTACAACCAGAAACAAGCAAAAATAATGGAATACAACCCCTAAGCACAGAACCCTAGCCTCAACCCTATCCTTCCCATCCCATAATCCACAACCCATATCCCCTGTCCCATATCCCATATCCATCCGTATTACCTGCCTGCCATTACGTCCACCCGGTTTGTCCTTCTCATTATGCAGCCTTGTTCTGCACTCAACTTGGAGCCCCCCACGCATGTCCACATCTGCCCAATGCGCCATTCCAGATATCCAAGATATATCTGTGAAATCCGTCCAATCCAATCCAATCCATCCTGCGCCTCCAGATGCTGAGCCCAATTTGACTGCTGCTGAACCTGCCGCACAACTTTCTGTGGCAAAGCTGCACCCATTGCTGAGTTTGCTTTCCCTGCTGAGCCCACCACTACTGCTGAGCGCGCAGCGCGCAGCCTATTCCAACTTGTGTCTATAAAAGACAACCACATCCCCCCAACTTGAGTTCTGTACCCAGAGATCCATCACTATCTCACCTGCCCCCACTATACCCCTGCTATACCACTTCCAACTGAACCCCTTCATCAGACCATAGAAAGAAATAAAAAAACTCATCCAACACCCTTCACCCATCATTTCCTGCACCTACTGCAGCCAGAAAAACCTTTTGTGCCACATCCTTCTGGGCCCGCGCCTGTGTCCCGTGCCAAGCCGGACACCTCTGCTGCTCCCTAGTGGAGGGCATGCCGCGCAACCACCCCCAAGGTTGCCCACGCAAGAGGACCCATTGTGAATTCTTTGTGATCTTGAGCAACAAGGAGATCTTGAAAAACAAGTGGACCCCGCCCGGCTTGCCTTGCAATTGTCTGCAACGCGCCCTGCAAAATCATCCATTGCACGAGAGCCACAACTCAAGCTTGCCGTTCCGCTGGGCTGTTCCTCTGAGGCATCAGTATTTCCCAAACGCCGTGCATGAGTGGGCTGCGTGGGTGCGGATGAATGTAGCAGCAATGGACCAAAGATTTCCAAACCTTCCGGCCACGCCTCCTCCACCACCACCAAGGCCAGCTCCTCCTCCACCACCACCGCGTCCTTCCACTCCTCCAAGACCAACTCCTCCTCCGGCGTCATCTCCACCGCCGCCATCACCATCACCCCCTCCCAGGTCATCACTGGAGGCGGCGCGTGCCACCTCCTGTGGTGATTGAGTTGTCAACAGAACCTGCGGCCGCTGCAACCCCTCCTTCCGCAACTCCCAAGATCCCCAAGATCCCCCTGGTTCCAGCTCTCCCCTTGGCAAGGTTTGACACAATGGTAAACAACGCGGAAAAACTCCTCCAGCAATTCCTATTGGTTCTTTACGCCCACACCGCCAATGCGCAAGGAAAGGTCCTGGTGGCTTTCCAATCCCTAGCCGCGGAGGATGTGATGAGGACTTGGATGGTGTAGGCGGATCACCCCCCCTTTCTTCCTTCTCCATTTCATTCCATCTTGTCTTCATCCCCCCGCCCATTTGCAAAGATATGGAATTTTGCAGCGCCATCTTGAGTAGCCTTTGGGCTTTGTGAGAACCGTGAGAGAAATAAGATCCACACACAAGATCCGCTCTTGGAGAGCAACTGGTGAGAGTGAGAAGGATCTGCGCCACTGAGAGTATCCGGTGAGAGTAAGAACATCCGCACGCAAGATTCATGTTTTTTAATGAGAAGTATCTGCTCAAAGTACCTGGACCGCCCCAGACAAACTGCCACTCAGTTCCCCGCACCCATCTACAGAACAGAGAGAGTAAAAAGAAAAAAAGCCGCGCACGCACAACCTTCAGAGAGAGAAAGAAACAGAATCCGCCCAAAACCATCCATACCTTCCATCTATAAGATAACCAAGAATACTTGAAGAGAGATTTTTTTTAAAACACCAACCCGTTGCCAAGCCTGCGCCTTTGCTCTTTGACCCACATCCGTACCGCGCAACACTCTTTCCTAGTTCCCTGAATCATCCATTGGAAATTGTTCATGTGTTTGTTTCCAGAATGCGGGGCTTTTCCTTGCGTCTGCAGACCTGGCTTTGCGACGTGCCCATACCTAAAAGAAAATCATACCCTAGCCAGCAATAATTCCAAAAAGCCAATCCAGAGAGAAGGAAATAAGAAAAAAAATTCTGGGGTGTGTAGTTGTTCCAGGTGTGAACCAGCTAGAGCACCCCCTCACCAAATCCAATCATATCCCCTAATCATGCAACCTTCCCCCCAATCTGGCTGCTGACCCCAGCAGTCTGCAGTCTTTTACTCTTCCAGATTGGACGCGCGCGCGCAGGCTCCCCATTGGAGGAAGGATCCCTGTTATCATCCCCTTTGCTACCAAACCCAGCCATCTTTTCAAATGAAGTGGAGCCTTGCGCAAAGAATTGTTTCACGTGTAAAGCCTCTGCCTTCCATTTGAGCAGATTTCTGTCCAATTATTCCAACTGGTAGCTACCCCTGAAAAACTTGGATGTCACACAGAAAGGCCCATTCATTCAATTAGCAAACAGCTTCCCCCACTGAGCTTCCAGGCTCCGGTTGTAAAGCAGAACCAAGTCCCCCTTCCGCAATGGACCCCGGAGTTTATGCGCGCAGCACTTGTCCCAGTAGCCGACGGACTTTGCGCGGGTTTCCTTCAGTCTTCCAGAAGCTTTCTCCAGCATCTTGTCCCTTTGCAGGAGTTGCTTGGCGCAGGCCTTGACTAGCTCTGCGGCCGTCTTAACCTTCCACCAGTCAATACCCAGAAAGGTTTCCAGCTTGATGTCAATTGGCAGCATGGGTCGCTGCCCAAATAGCTGCTTGTAGGGCAAATAACCAGTTGACCTCTTCAACAAAATCCAATCTGCAAAAAGAACCACCAGAAGGGTTTCCTGCCACCGTTTGCCATCCTTGCCACACATCTTCACCATTGCGTCCTTGATTGGCTGGTGGTTGCGCTCAATCATCCCTGCGCCTTCCAGATAGTACTCCATCACTTGCCCAAACTTTTCTCCTCAACTTTGCACCAACTCTGAAAAACATCCCCAGAACTCCACACCCATTGACTGTTACCAGCCAAAGTTATCCGTAATGCGCAAACAAATCTTCCTCCAGAAACTGACCAACTTTTTCTTCCAAGAGCTTCACCAGCGGCCGCACTTCCACCCATCCCAACAGATTGTCCTGCGCAAAAAGGAGGTACGCGAACTTACCTGCCTTGATGTGCAAAAAGTCCAGAGAAACCTGCCCAAACAAGACGTCCTCTCCTGTGGGAATACCTACTTTGCAAGGTAACATTGCGCTCCGCTTCTGACACGCTTTGCACGACCGCACCCATTCCTGCACTGCGCATACTACCCCCAGCCACCAGAACCTTTCCTGCACCTTCTTCCGCATTTCAAGCTTGCCGCAATGGCCAAGATTTTCATGCAGACTTCCCAGAATCACCTCCTGATCCGCCCTTGATGTGCTGACCACAGGCCGTACCAGCGCGCTCCACCGCCACAGCTGTCCTTCCTGCAGGTAGAAATTTCCCACTCTCCGCCAAATCCATCAAAGAATCTTGGCTGGCGTGTAATCTGGAAACCAAAGATCCCGCAAATAGGAACTGAGGACTGCGTACCTTCCGGACTGCTGGAGTGGAAGTTGCACACCAAATTCCATCACCCCTACCTTAACCGTTGGGGTCTCCACATCCAGTGTTTCTGCGCCTTTGTACGGATCATTCCGCAGGTACCAAGACAGCGCGCACGGCATTGTAAAGGCCTTCCCCAGAACATGCACCACTGTAAAAGAGAATAACTGAAGGAAAGCCACCCACCTGGTCATAGGTGCGTTTGGCAGCGTTGGCAAATTGATCATCCCCGCCAGTGCCTCTGCATCCACCAGAAGAAAAAAGTGAGTTTCCCATAGAAAATGCTGAAACCTCTGCACAATCTTAGTGACGCCGCAAAGTTCCAACATTGGCTGCAAGTACAGGCTCTCTGTTGGCGTAAACATAACAGACTTGTAAAGAACCGGACAATCTTTGTCCTCATCCTCCTGGGTCAGAACCGCCCTCTTGCCAAACTAGCTTGAATCCACGGCCAACTTAATTAATACGGCGTCATAATCCAAGTCCTGCAGTAAAATATTGCATCCAAAAATCTCCTTGAGTTTGTCAAAGGCAACGTCACAGTTCAAGCCCCAGGTCCATTCTGCACCCTTAAGCGTCAATTCCTGCAACAGGCTAGCAACCTCTGCAAACTGCTCAATGAACATCCGTACATAGCTACAAAATCCCAAGAACTGGAGAATGTGCAATACAGTCTTTAGCATTGTGGTGAATCATTTGGGACACCGTGGGAAAAGAATTCAAAAAATTTTCCTATCCTTGCACGTCCGCATCCTCATCCTTGCGCGTTGCTCATCCTCATCCTCATCCTTGCGCGTTGCGCGTTGCTCATCCTCATTGTCATCATCGCGTGTCTGTCATTGTCATTGTTGCCCATCCTCATTTTCATCGTCGCTCATCCTTGTCTTACCAAACCCATCCTGACCGCACCTCCAAGCGCTTGTCCAATCCTTGGATCCATCAATCTCCCGCCACACTCAATCTATCAGTCGCCAATCTCAAGCCCGTCAGGATTTACTCAATTGCCTCAAGCCAATCTCCTATCCGCCCATCCGCGCTCTCACAAACTTCATCCGTCACCCTTCCTGGGACTCTCCCACCCCCCTTCCATCTCCGGGTGGGGGTGGAGAGTGTCAACTACCACGCGCGGACATCCGCGGCGGTCTGGTCTAGTTTGTTTTCCTTTCCCACCCCGTCTGCCTTTGGATGAGGGGTGGGTGATTCCGGTATTGTCGCATGCGCCAATCCACGGACGGATGCAAGTGATCACCTGATTTTCTTTCTTTTTCCGCTCTATTTGTAGAATCCATTGTACATAGTCTAACAGGGCCTCCTGCCCATATAAGGAGAGGCTCTCCCCTGCCTTTTGGAAGACATCCAGCATGGAATGAGCATAATCCTATCATCACATCAGAAATCTATGATTGCCCCTTGATCCTTGAGCCTCCATAATCAAACCCCTTGATCCTTGAGCCTTATCAACAACCAATAGCTTTGCTGGTTGAAGAAGAATTTGTCTAATGAAATTCTTGAGTGTGTTACACCACTCCTGATCCTTTTATCCGACCATACTGGTCCTGATCATCCTTTGATTATCTCTCTGGAACCAGTCACATTTGACTGAAGAGGTTTTATTAAGCTTAAAACCTGGAGTGTTAAACCTCCCTTCATCTCTTTTGAAGTTAAATTCCGCCACGCTACTCTTGAGTCCCTTGAGAAGTGTTGGGTTATTCTTGTTTGAATCAGTTATTGTTTTTTGCTTCTAGAGCTTCTTCAAACAATTAGCTTTTTCTTGTGCAGCCACCCACAGTTATCTGGTACCCCTCAAGCACTTGATTGTGGAGAGTTGGGCAGGTTCATTGAGAACCTGGAGGTTGTTTGGGATTGAGTTGATCTTTCCTAAGCTCCTGCTGACGACCAGAGCTATTAGCTTGTGGGTGTTGTCACTCACAATTGCCTTGTCTTTTTGAACTCTGAACAATTCTTGACTCCTTCTATTCAAGTTTTCCCCAACATCATCTTGCCTCAGATAGTGTTGTCTCCCAGCTACCAACCACTACAATCTTCATCCTCTTACTTTTGGTTCCCCGTTTACCAGGTTCTGGACTTTGATCTTGGTTACATTTAAATATTTTTGTAACACTCAGGAGGGCAGCCTAAAAAAGCACCTTTCCCCTCCACATAACTGCCAACGCCCTGCGCCGTTTGGAGTCTTACAGCGTTGGCCACTTGAGGACTTTGTTGTGTTTCTTTTCCGCAATCTGCCTTCTGTCCAAAGCCACCACATGTCCTAGAACCTCCAGCACGGGTATGCAGACCGCTAACTTTTTCCCCAACACTGTAAGTCCTGCTTCCTTGATCCAGAACAAGATCTTTCCCAGCATTTGCGTGTACTCCCAGACAAATTGGTGAATTTCCGGAGCTTCTGTAAGCGTTTCCCCTCCGTAATCTGTCTTTGGGCCTTTGATTCCCGCGTTGTAAATAAAGATCTGCACCCCCTCCGGAAGATTGTCCTTCCGAATCCAGGTCATCTGCACTTGGTAAACCGCAACCAAGTTAGTTGCACCTTGCGGAAGCCACGTCAGTTGCATCCTGCCCAATCCGGTTTCAAAGGCAATCATTGGACGCAAACTCCAATTGAGTTCCTGATGATTGTATCTGCCAATCACATCCAACAACCTGTAGCACGCGCATCCTTCCATAGATTCCAGAAACTTTTCCACACGCAGAGGTTGTCCCGCATCTTGGATAGTAAAAAAATCAAGCCGCTGCAGATCATGAACAATCCGTAGTGACTTCCAATCCTGCTTAACCACCGCAAAGATTGGACTCAAGTAGCTTGATGTTGACTGCTTTTAAAGACCTTTCCCCACATGCTTGGGCACCAGCTTCAAGAAGGGCCTCTGAACTGCCCACGGAATCAGAATTGGCTTGATCTGCCAAGGTTTGTGCGGATTTGTTGGGATCACATAAGGGTTGCCTATCTCACTATTTAACAGTCCCCGCTCTTCAGGTCCAAACGCGAGCGCTCTTTCCCAGAGAACAAGTACCAAAGTCAGCAAATCCCGTTCCTCTGCACTCAACCAGCCCGGCGGTCCAAAGTTAAGGGCCGCAATCTGCTCCAATTGCATCTCCCATCCTGACAACATCCCAAGCCAAGTTAACCCGTTGCACAGCTGGAGGGATCCTATTCTGCCCGCAATCCTTCAGTGCTTGAACCATCTTTTCTACCACAACCAGCAACACCGCCACCAACTCCTTCAAGGTCAAGGGAATAGTTGTTTCATTCCCCATCACCCTGCGCACAATTTCCAAAGCCTTCTTCTTCCCTGCTGGATTCACCAGCCGCCAATCTGTTTCCAGAAAGCGTGCAACCAGCATTACCCATTCCTTGGAATCCACATCCATCCTTTCAACCACTGCCAACTCCTCTTTTGATAACACCCTCACTTCCACGTCCATGCACGGTGGTTGCCATACCCCTGGACCAGTGACAATCCCCAGCAAAGCTTGAGCAGTTACCGCCAATTCCTGTCCACGCGCGCGCATTTGCTCCATGACGGTTGGGTTCCCAGGTTTGGAGGAGATCCGCTTGCCCGTTGGTAACATGAATCCCATTCCCACCAGTCAAACCAATCCCTCCTTGAGGTCCTTTGTCATGTTATTGCACCCCAACCGCCAATTCCCCTTGTCCCCGCAGTAATTTCATAACCACAACACAGGCAAATTTGACAAAAGGAGCTCTCCCCCAAGGTGAGGAGGCGGATCTCACAGCCTGGACAACATTTGACTCAGAAAGATCCGTAAATCCTTCATCAATTCTGTCATTTTGCTAACCTCTGGGCTTGCTGTTTGAGGGTTTGCCTGAGCGCGTTCCTTTTTTGAGGGGTCTGCAACTGGAGCTTGTGTCAGTGCCGCCGGGGTGTGGGAAGCCGACTTCTTTGCACATGTTGGGAACAACCTTGCCGTTTCCTCTATCAGTTCCTCCAAGTCCAGCTTTCTTTCAACCGCACAACAAATTACAAGGATGTCTGGAAGGAGTGCAATTCTACCATCCAACAACCTCTTCACCAAGTTGTTTGTGTACAAGTGCCGCTGCACCCGCCCGCAGAGTGGGGGACTGAGTCCTCCCAAAAACGCTTTATTCATTGCACCCGTCTGCCCAGATTTCACCTTGTTCTTTGCCAGGTAATAATAGATCCAATAAAACATTGCTACATAGTCCCCCAATTGTGCCTGCGTCTGGACTCCGCTATTTGCGCTTGCTTCTGCGGCGGCTTGCTTGAAGTCAATTTCCCAAAAGCAAGGTTTGCGCCTTCCCCACCACGCCAAGATTTCTGCCTTCAGTTTTGTCCAATCAAGTTCCTCATACCCCTCCATCTCCTCCACATCCAAAAGCTTCTCTTTTTCCATGATGAAGAGGACAACAAGACAAGCCTTATCCAAACCTTTTGCACCTTCCCCATTGGCAATTCCTTTTTATTTCGCAAGGAATTGCTCAACGTCCTCTGTGTTGAACCAGATGTGAGGATAGTCCCGCAGCCTGATGCAAACAGGCTTTTGATTGGCACCATTGTTTGAACAAGGGACACTGTATCCCATCCCTGATGAGGGTTTCTTCCAAGAAGCCAAAGGAGGAGGAGGAGGAAGAGGAGTGTGGGTAACATTAGATGACCCCACAACAGTCAATGGGTGGTACTGGGACATTGCACTCACTAGTTTCAAGAGATAAGGAACAAAAGATTACTTCCCAGCCAGACCCCCAGATGTGGAATTCAGAAGAGGACAGCTTCTTTAATAGTTCCAAGTTTGGAAGTTATTGATCCCTTGCGTCTGTAAACCCTGAGTGCAAATTTTCACCCTTTGACTGAGAGATAGAGAATTGAGATTAAAGATCCTTCCAAAACCTATGACAGCAAATGATCCTCTGTGATCCAATGGTCCATGATACCTGGGTTGAGGGTGCGGCTTAAGTAGCCTACCCCTCAACCCTAACCTAAGTACAACCAGAAACAAGCAGGAATAATGAAATACAACACCTAAGAACAGAACCCTAGCCTCAACCCTATCCTTTCCATCCCATAATCCATAACCCATATCCCATATCCCATATCCCATATCCATCCATATCATGCACCTGCCATTACTTCCACCCGGTTTGTCCTTCTCATGATGCACCCTTGCGCTTTGCCCAACTTGGACCCCCCGCGCCTGTCTGCATCCGCCTGATGCACCATTCCAGATATCCAAGATATATCTGC
Source organism: Puccinia polysora (assembly GCA_025617555.3). Taxonomy (NCBI): domain Eukaryota; kingdom Fungi; phylum Basidiomycota; class Pucciniomycetes; order Pucciniales; family Pucciniaceae; genus Puccinia; species Puccinia polysora. Next base: position 27,743,364 of record CM062642.1, on the reverse strand, counting down.
GTGATTGGTCCAATCCAATCCAATCCATCCTGCGCCTCCAGATGTTGAGCCCAATTTGACTGCTGTTGAGCCCACAGCACAACTTGCTGCAGCAAAGCCGCACCCATTTCTGAGCACGCTTCCCCTGCTGAGCCCGCAGCTACTGCTGAGCGTGCAGTGCGCATCCTATTCTGACTCGCGTCTATAAAAGACCACCACACCATACACAGCTCAAAACCGCCGTGTTTGGGGGTGCACAACCCCCTGGAAGTTATGCCAGAATTTTGGGCACCCCCTGGACCACACTAATTGGGTTCTGTAAAACTAAATTTGGGATCAACGCATAATTTGTGGGAATTTTTTTCCACACCTAAAAATCCCAAAGAGACTTTAAAGTGAAACCAAAGTGAAAGTAAAGTGAAAATTGAAATCATATAAAATTTTGCAAACAATTCTTTCTCAACTCAAAATTGAGAAAACTTTGTTTGTTCAATTGAAATTTGGGTTGAATAATGAAGTATACCATTGAATTTTTTGCATGGGAACAGTGTCAAGCCCTCCTTCTTCTGACATGGCTGCATGGAAGGTCTACATTGATAGTGCCATCAACAAATCTTTGGAAAAAGAAAAAAGGATCTGGGTAATGAAACATTGGAAGCCCCAATTGCATCCTCATCAAGGGTGAAAATTGAGGAACAAAATGTTTTACAGTGGGATTTGACCTCTGGTTGTGAGTAACATTTTATGTTACTGGTCTTTGCCGCATTTAATTTGGTTGAAACTGATGGATTGCATGCCATAAATATAACTATGTAACTATGACAGATCCACTTGACCCACCTCCTGTGAGAGCTTTTCCTACTAGGGAAGAGGCACAAAGCTATTGTCAAACATGGGCTATGAAGCCCCTGTATCCCCTTGACAATAAAAGAACTTGACACAACTTAACTAAAAGGCGCTAGTAACTCACTTAAGGGACTTTAAATAGACAAATGTGGAAAAATGGCCTCAGAATCAAAATCACCACCCAGAAAAAGGTCTCCAGAGAATTTGTATAATTCACTGGCCTCAGGAAGCCATGGCTTATATTTTATATATCAATTAAAAACCCACCCACTAGGCTGATACAATGAGGTCTTCAAGGGAATGGAAACATGTACCAAGCCCCAAGTATGATGACATAGGGCTTTCCATACTTCTTTAATTGCTAAAGCAGTTCAAAAAAAAACATATGGATGGTTTTTGGCCTCAGAACTAGCCTGTTTCACCCTCCTTTGGCTGTTAAAAGAACTGTACCATAAGGGGACCCAAACAATATAAATAGAGTCCCCTCCCCCAGCCATTTCTGAGCCATTCATTCAAGTCATATACTCATTATTGCATAAAATATTTTATTCCTCAAGCTATCCAAACCTTATAAGAAATAATTGTGTGATCCTGGACCACTTTCTGATTAAATTATAGATCAAAAATCTTGAATCCTTAATTTTTTGCCAAAATCTTGAATCCTCAATTTTTTGCCAAAATCATTATCCAACCATTCAGCCTGCCCCTGTACCAACTTCCAGCACCCTGAATTCTTGCATATTGGTCAATCTATCAATAATTTGTCCGGATCTAGAACTAGTAATTGATCCTGCTGACTTATATCCTTTTTTTAGGTTTTGCATAACCCAATCACCAAGGAAATTATACACAAGCTTCTTGAAAGGGTTCCTTGTCAACCCCACAGGCACCAAATTCTTTCCTGTATTTTCCTAATAAGAAATATACCTTTGCTCAGGAGTGCTCAAAAGTCCCATCAAGATCTTGACACCTCCCTTCAAATTTATTCTTATAAATATGTAAATAAATTTGTCCTTTTAGCCAAAACATATCTCTGGCATATCTCCCTATTTTTTCTCCAAAATTTTCATCACCTCTAGTAGCTAGAAGGAGCTAGATACTTGGCATCTAGCATGCTTAAAAAAATATTCCTCTCTGAAACTTGCATAAGAAATTTCATTGAACTTATTTAGGTTATTAAATGAAGCAGCACCAACAGAATTATTCAACAAAAATCTGAGAAACCAACTTTGTGGATATGAAGTATAAGCATTTTAAGTTCCAAAAATTTAATAACCACTCTGACAGTGCCTGCATCATTTTCTGAGTGGATTGAATCTGAGTTATTTCAAAAAGTGTGAATATTTGATATTCCCTGAAAAACAATCAATTGCATTCCTTTTGAAACATTGATGGAGAATAGTTTTTCCATGTGTTGATATTTGAAAAGCCTCATCCAAGGCTTCATCTGTTTCAAGAAACAACTGTTGTTGGTGAGGAAGATGAACATCTTTCCTTTTCACAGAAGGTGGAATAGAAAAAAATCTGAATGAGAAACCTCTCCAACAGGCCTCTGGAGGAGTTACCCATCTTTAATCTCTAAAATAGTCTATTTAATAAAAATCTGCACCAACACCAACAGTAAAACTATCATTGCCCTTATAAATTTGTTTTTAGAGTTATTCAACAGCTAAGGCACTTGCACATATGTTCAAATTTATTTTCCATTTGTGCTTTTCAAAAATGTAATGATTTTAAGGAACAACCCACAAAGTATCAATGATAAAGTTTGTATTATTCCTCCTCAGTGAAATGGTAGTTCAATTCTGGAATCTTCTATATATTGGATAACTGATTTTACCCACAATTTTTTGAGGATAGAAGGCTTTGGGGAATTTAAAGTTGCATCTGCCATTATCCATGTAAGGTGCTTACATGTTTAAAGTACCTCATGGGCAGGTATCATGTGTCTTTTTAGTTCTTGAAAAATGTTTTTCTCTGTTAATTTATCATTTATCTCTGCACAAAAAACTTCCCTAATTTATTCATATGTTCTTGGTTGTAATCATTGTGAAGAATTAAAACTATGTGAGAATGAGGTATAACTCTCTTCCGTAATTCTATATAAATTATTTCTTCCCATTTTCAATCCAAATATTCTCTCCATGAGTTTTGAGCTGAAAACCTTTGTTAATATATCTGAATATTTTATGGAACAGTTTGGCCATTTAGCTGATGAGATGGGTGATGAGAAAACTACTGAGAATGTATGGGCCTGTGCTTTTGTATCAAATAATTATTTCTTATATGTTTAGCATGTTTGGAAACAGGATAGTGTCTTATTTTTTGGGTATGGTGACCAATATGTAATCAATTTCTGAGTTGGGGGTGGTGAAATAGTTGGTTATTAAGATAAGGGTTGTTATATTTGGTTGGATTTCTCATGTGGTGGTAATGAAAATTGTGAAAACATTAATGAAGCTGTGAGTGATGTGATCCATTTTGCAAAAAATGAAAGGGAAAAAAGAGGTTCTTCTATGAGAATTTGGAAAATAACCACTGGTTTTTCTATGCAGAGTAATAAAGCATTTTAAGAATAAAGCCAAAATTTAGCTTATGGCATCAAAATATGATGAAATTCAATAGGATTTGTTTTTTATGGTAAAATAATTGAAACCCAGATTGTTGCTTGCCATTATCCTCCATTATGTGAATTGAAGCTCTTTTTTGTTACACTGAATTTCTTGAAGCTCCTTGTTGTTACATTGAAGGTGTTCTTCTTAGTTAAATCCCCCTGCCACACTGACATTGTTCTTGTTTCAGTGTATATATTAACATAATTACAAATTGATGTATTCACATGCATGGATTTGTGCAATAATTGGGGAAAAAATGCAGAAAAAAAAACATTTTTTATAATTAAATGCAGATGCATGAAAATTGGCTTGCCAAAAGTTTTGGGACTTTTTGCAAAAGCAGCCAAACTTGCATACTTCAAACAATGTGGATGAAGCATTGGTTGTCTTGTTGCTTATTTTGAACATTGCATCTTATGGCCCCCACTCCAGTTTGACAATTGCAACATCACCACTGCCTTGTTTTTTGATATCAATGTCTTACTAATCAATTGTTCAAAAATAAAACATAGTAAGTAATTTGTTTGAAATCTTCTTCTTCATATTTGATTCTGATTCATGGATGGACTTTTTGACATCTTTGGGAAATTAGTTGTTTCAGAAGATCAAGATGATGAAATCATTGGGTGAGGTTATAATTTCAATAGTTGGTATCAATTTTACAAAAATTTAAATCAGTCAAACTTAAATTTAACCTCAGGCCAACAAAACCTGAAGCAGCTCAAGGCACATAAAATCTGAAAGAGAGTAGAAGAATTGAACAAACTGAACATCAGATTCCTGAAGAGCTTGGATAAATATTTATGGGAGGTTTCCATGACTTCTAAACTACCTATCTCAACATTATCATCACCATCTTGCCAAGGAAATCAGAAATCAACATTCATCAAAATTTGTTTTAATTTCTTTCAGAAACTTTCTATATCAATATTTTTGTCATGAAAATTTTTCTTTTGGTCCTCATTCAAAGCCTTATACACAAGGAGAAATGTTGACAGTATACAATTTTCTGCTTTTTTTACCTCCAGCATGTTTTTTGAGTTTTTTGTGATTTAAAAGTTTAGTCTTTTCTTTAAAAAAACATAATTTAGTGGTTTTAAAAGTTTCAGTTTTTTTTAAGTGAAGTACTGATGCTGAAATATACACCCCCACTGATATGAGTAGATTCAAGTGTCTTTTTGAGCAATGGATTTAGCTTGAAAAAAATGCCTGAAACTAAATTCACTTTTTTTTTAATCAGTCCCATTATTTTTTTCTGCCCACTGTACATGGATTTGTGTGATATACTGGGAAAAAAAGCAGGAAAAAATATATAATGCCATTTTGAAAAAGAATTTCATTCAGAAAAGAAAAAGATATATTCAAAAAAAAGTTAATATTCAACAAAAAAGCTCACATTCATTGAAAAAAAAGCTTTTTTTCTATCTAAATCAAAAAACAAAATAAATATACAGATGTACAGTGGGTAGACAAAATTAATGGAACTGTTAGAGCTTAATTGGCCACTGTACTTCCAAGTAGCTCTTTCAAGCTGAATTTAAATCTCAAAAATAGCATTTAATGATTTCAATTGGTATTTTTAGATAGCTTTCAATCTGTTTTTTACCTACAAAAATATCAAGCTGTTTGTTAACCTGAAATTTGAAATTCATGAAAAAAAATCAAAAAATTAAATTACTTGGAAAAACAGGGTAAAGTAATAAAAAAATTGAAAAATCTTGTAACATAAAAATTCCTTCTGGTTGAATATCTCTCAAAGCAGGATGAAAAGGAACGCATTAGATGAAAAAAGGTTATATTTGTCAACTCTAAATTTTTTAAATGCTAAGTTTGATATGGTAGATTTCTTGACATGCAGGTCCAATTCCAATTGATTAGCTGAGATGGGAATGTTGCAGTTATTTAAAACCACTTGAATGAGCTCCTTGAAAGGCAAATGTTCGGATCATTCATGTATTTCTAGATCTGGGGGATATTTGGTGTCCTTGCAAGGTTTGAGGGAAGATTGTTAATTTTTTGGTTTGAGAGGCAGATCTTCCAATTTTCTACAATCCATTTGAATGAGCACAATTTTTCAAAACTTTGGTTGATTTAATCCCTGGATGTAAAGGATGGGAAGATATTTAAAAAAACATGGATTTCAAACAAAAAATCATGAAAAATAAATATTAAAATGAGTATATCAAATTTTAAAAGAGATACTCACCCTTGTTGTTTTGGTGATTGATCATGAATAATCAGTTCAAAAATGGCAAATCCAAAACAATAATTATTTTGACCATAGTCCACTGTTGAGGGAGCCCAACAGTGGACAAAAGTGGAATGGTCAAGATGAACCACAATTATTCCCAGGCTTCATCTACATTTTTTAAAATATCTGGGTGTGGTTGCTTTGACAAAAAGTACCACAAAGTTTGTCTACCAACTTTACAGTGTGCATCATTGGTGTTGGGGAATTCAAAATTTACACAAAACCAAGGAAAAAAACACTGGTATTTACTCAGGATGAAGGAACCAATCTTTTTAGTATATAGGAGATGAATAAAGAATGTATCAGAGTTATGAAATATGCCATTTGAAATGTGCCTCTTGTTTACCAAGCCTGCCATTCTTAATGAATGGTTTTGGAAATAAAAATGCCATTTAAGTGGTTTATTTAAACATGGAAGGCTTCATATAAATGGAAGGTTTCAAAGATCAAAATTACCATTGATGCATTCTAAACCATCAACATAAAGAAAAACCGCCTGTCAGCCTCCTGGATTCCAAGACCCTTGCTATTCTTTAGATACCAGAGGTGATGCAATAAATAATAAATATATTATTCAATAAATGCAGCAAAAATCCATAAAATATTTTGATAAAGCTATTGCAAGGTTGATTGGTTGGGTTATGATTGAATATTATTAATCAATATTAATAAATTGATTATTAAATAAATTAATAGAGGGGCCAAAAAGATATTGTGTATCTTTAACACCTCTCTTCAGGGAATTCACTTTGAAAACACTTAGACCTGGTTACTTTCAAACCTTTAATTTATATTCTTAAAGGAGATATTTCCCAAAGATAATATATATATATATATATATATATATATATATATAATATGATGAAGTGGCAGGGCCTTGTAACCAAGCTGCTAAAAAAGAAAAAGGATCATAAAAATCACTGGTATGTTAGTGGATCCTTTGGGTACCTGTTTGGGATGTGTACTGATGGTTTAAACCTGCTACTAGGGTTAAAAGGTTGTTCAGCAGTTTAAATTTATAAAAATAGTTTTGGGATGGATAATATTAATCAGAATAAAGCCATTCATCACTTAATTATCTCTTATAAGTATTCAATTACCTTGGAACGGTGTCTGGATGTAAATATAACTGGGTTTGGGGTTTCAATAACCTCAAAAGAGCTCTATATTTATAGCTTTTTGGATCCCAATTCTGTCCTTCTGAGGGATACAGGGAATCAAAGAGACCAGTGCTAAGGCTAGCAGGGTAACCAGTGGTAGCCTTTCATGTTTTCTTGGTGCTGTAGCACAGGTAAAATCTATTTCCGCAGTATATGGGAATTATTCTACTTTTTTATTGATTTTTTGACATGTGAATAACACTAATCTATCCACCTGATCATCATTTCATTAATTATCCTTAGTAAATGCTACCAGGATGTTAATATTTATTCTTATTAGACATTCCTACGGATAATCTGATTTCAGATGGTTTCTCATTAGGGTGTATCAGAGTTAGCAAACCTGCCATTAGAAACCCGCCATCTTTTTTTACCAAACCTGCCATTTTTAATGGTGGGTTTCCGAAATACACATACCCCCTAACTGGTGTATTTCAAAATGGCGGGTTTCATGAAAATGGCGAATTTCAAAAATCAAACCCGCCATTAAACCCACCATTTATGAATCATCATACACCTCACCCCAGCACACCACCCACCTCACCCCACCAAACCACCGGTCCACTCTCCTCCTCACCCACCACCTCCTCCTCACCCACCACCTCCCCCTCACCCACCACCTCCTCCTCACCCACCACCTCCTCCTCACCCACCATCTCCTCCTCACCCACCACCTCCACCTCACCCACCTCCTTTGGCACCCCTGGTAAGCTCTCCTCATCCTCCTCCTCATCCTTCCCATCATCAGAAGCTAACCAATTGTTCCATCCCCCTCCAGGCACCTTCAGGTCCTCAGGTAAGCTCCCCCCTCCTCCTCATCCTCCTCTTCCCTCCATCCTTGCTGAATCCTCCCAATTTCTTGCTCATTCACCACCCCCCCCCCCTCCTTGCTCACTTGCTGGCCCCACCACTGGCCCCCACCACCTCACTCGCCAGGCCCCCCACCGCCCCCCACCTTGCTTGCCAAGCCCGCCACCCCCGCCGGCCCCACCACCTTGCTCACCGGGCCCACCAACACCCCCCAACTTTCTTTCCAGGCCCACTGCAACCCCCTCACCTTGCTTTCCGGGCCCACCACCCCCACCGGCCCCACCACCTTGCTTGCTGGGCCCACCACTGCCCCCCACCTTGCTTACTGGGCCCACCACCGCCCCCCCTCCTTGCTTGCCAGGCTCACCGCCCCCGCCAGGACCACCACCGCCCCCCCCTCCTTGCACGCCGGCCCCACCTCAATCCCCCCTCTTTTCTTGCCCACTGGCGCCACCTTGCCCCCCCCTCTTGATCGCCGTGGACCGCCCCCCCCCCTCAGATGCCCACCCCCCAAGGCCTGCCTGACCGGCCAACAAACCTTCCCCCCCTCCCTGGTTCCCTGGCCCTGCTTACCTGGTCCCAGTCCTGACCCAAAGGCCTGGCCTGATTCCCTCACACCCCGGTAATTTTTCTTTTTCTTTTTTTTTTTTGGGGGTGCTGATGTGATGTTTTTTTTTTTTTGGTACAGTTTTTTTTTTTGGTACAGTTTTTTTTTTTTTTTTTTTTTTTTTTTGGTGATCACTTTTCTGGTGAACTTGGGATCAATTCCAGGTTTGTTTTCATTTTTTTGATCCAATCTTGTTTCACCAATGATGTCCATTTGAATGACTGTTTTTTTTTTGTTTTTTTTTTCAATCCCTCAAACGCTATTGGCGAATGTCCAATTCTTCTTCCACCCCCTCAAAATGTTACAAAAAAAATCAAATCCCACCTTTTTCCTCACCCCAATCTAAGTATTGAATTTGGAGGGAACAAGATGGAAGGAGATGGCTTGAAAAACACACAGAGAGGTGGTAAAAGTAGGTCTGCTTGCCAAAATATTCAATCTTGGGATTCAGAAATGTCTTTGGAAGTTTCTGAGGAAGACATTAATTAAAAAGTTGTCTGGTCTGGTTGAAAATCAGGTCCTTTGGATCTGTAATCTTCCATTGTTGCCAAAAAGAAAAAGAATAGTCAAAAATAAACCCAGCAAGAAATTGAAAAAGCCTGGGATTGTTGGGCATCTAAAGCATCTGGGGGCTGATGTTGGCCTTCTTTCCAAATATTTCATTCATTTCAATATAAAAAGGACAAATGGAGTGCAAATTATCAAACACTGAGTTGATTCCCTTGGCTTTGTCAGAGTTGGTGATACCAAAGCAGGTGGAGTTTGAAATGCAGTGGGCCTTTTTGTACTTGGATTGATAATTTTTGAATTGCTCCCTCATCTGATTGGATGAAAGATCCAGCCTAAATTTTGTTTTATTCTTGATTTCATTGGAAATCAGGAGATAACCATTGACCTTAGAGGATGGAGGTTGGCCAATGTGTGTTTCATTGTTGGATCCAAAGCAAGCATTTTAGTTGGATGCAATTTTGAGCCAGTTTACCAGGATGATGTTATCATCTCTCTTGAGCTGACTTGAGCCTTTTGAAGCTGATGTGGGAGGAGTTTTGGATCTGAGTTCCTTTGGAATTTTTGCTTTGGTCCATTGGATTGTTTAGTGGACTTTCAGGGGTTGGATTTCTGAGGGGCCATTTAAAAATAGTAGGAGGGATGAAGGGAGGAAGGGCTATGAGAGTGTTTAAGTGGTGAGAGTGATGATGTGATGAGAGGATGAGAGTGATGAAGAAAAGAGAATAGGAATAGATGAGAGTGATGAAGTGACAAGAGGGACAAAGCAATGGGAGTCAGGATGTGATGAAAGCAATTAAGTGATGAGAGTGATGAGGTGATGAGGATAGTGATCCAATGAGAGTTAGCTGGATGTGATGAAAGCAATAAACAGATGAGAGCAATGAAGTGATAAGGATAGTTATCCTATGAGAGTTAGCTGGATGTGATGAAAGCAATAAATGGATGAGAGTGATGAACTGATCAGGATAGTGATCCAATGATAGTTAGCTGGATGTGATGAAAGCAATAAATTGATGAGAGTGATGAAGTCATGAGGATAGTGATGAAGAGATGAAGAGCAATGAATCAAATTTTTTTCCGATGAGGTTGGAGTTAGAAGGAGGTTGGAAGCCAGGGGTGGATGGAGTGGACAGGTGGTAGAAGCCTTTAAATACTTTATTTGAAAAAACCCACTTATTTCCAGGAAACTCTGACACTTCTGATGTGAAATAAGTGGGTTTTTTGATTTTTAATGGCAGATTTGGTTGAAAACCGCAATTAAAAAATTCTGGGTTTTCTTAACTCTTATAGGCTTTATTATGTATTAGCTGATTGGAGTAAAATCATAATACTGATTTTGATCCTTATTTTTGAAATTCTGTTAATTTAATTGAAATAATTAATCAAAACTATATGCTATGTTAATATATGTAATATTTGCAAATAATCCGTTTTCTAAGTATGTCACAGACATACTTATGTCTTGAAGTTCTCACAATTGTATTTTTAAAGTAATTTAAGATATTTTTCAAACTTTAGTTGTCTTATTTTTGACATTTTTGGTATTTTTTACTATATTTTATAAAAAATATGTAGAAAGTTTATTTAAGTATTTTCATTCAATTTTATGTATTTCTAGACTATCCACTATTCATGGGGACATTTATTACATATGCAGTATGTCCCTGTATTAGTTGTAGCACTTTTACATGGTACCTTGGCTTCTCAAGCCGTCTGTCAGTCTGTCAGTCTGTAGTCCCGCGGCTGCTTACCTGTCAGATGCCCAGGGCTGCGTACCCAGCTTGTCAGGGTAAGCGGAAAGGGTGGCAGTGCTGCTTCTCAGCCCCGTGGGGATGTGTTTTTTGCCGCAGCTGCGTGTGGGAATTGTGACAAATTACATTTCCGCCTGTAACTCCTCTAAATCACAGAATTCCTGGATTCTGACACAAAATTCACTGTGAAACCTATACATGGGGTTTCATGTGAAGTATTAAAATGGCCAAAATCCCAAGGCCGCCTCTCTTTATAAATTTTCATAAATTATTTAAAAGTATAAGCAGTGGGAATATGAGGTAGGTGTCAGTGAGTGACCCTACCTTAAATTTTATGTAGAACCATAATTTGAAATAATAGTTTTAATATTATATCTCCTTTAATATTTTATTTATTTATTTATGTTATTTTTTTTACTTTTGAAGCTTTCTCTGCAATAGTAGCAAGCCAACATTCCCCCACTCCAAGATATGGCCATATCTGAAAAAATCTGGAGTTTGGAAAAAAAATTAATTCCATATGTATTTCAGTTTCTTTTACTGGCTCTGTAGTTTCTAAGATGTATTGGTACATCAGGTATGTTTCTCTCTGCTAACCATTAATCTTTGTCTGCAGATTCTACTTTTTATCTTACTAAGTATACTCTAACATCTTTAACTTGCACTCTCTCCTTCTTTTCTCTCAATATCCTGCTTACTTTCCCTTTTTCTTTCACAGGGTCAGGTTCTATTGGGATTATTACTGGAGGGAGGTTGCAACCTTCTCTTGTTTGAAAGTGCTTCACTAAGCTAACAGGGAACACTGGGTGCTTCCTTGATAATTCTTCAATCAAGAATACTTCCACAGTATTCTTGCCATGCATTTTCTTGATAAAAAATGGCCCCACAAAAGCTGGTTTCAACTTTCTGTTCTCTGCTAAGTTGTTGAAGTTGGGAGTATATATCAAGATCTGATCTCCTATCTTAAATTCAGGTTCTCTGTGTGATTTATCTCATCTTTTTTTGTTGTATTCCACTGCTTCTTCTACACATTTTTGAGCATGATTATTTGCTATATCTATCATTTTCTTAAAGTCAAGAGATGTGGGGTGGATGGTGGCTAAGTTTTGGTTCACGGTATTCCTGGGGAGTTTTTGAATCCATCCTCTTTCTAATATGTAAGGGGCTTCTTTGGTGGTTGAGTGTTTACTGCTATTATAAGCCATATCCAGGGCTGGGAGTAAGCTTACCCAGTCATGGAAATATCCATATGAGTTTTTGTTTTCCAGACCAAAGCTACAAAACCTTCTTAACATATCTTCCAGAGTCTGTATCATCCTTTCAGCTAGTCCATCAGTCTGGGGATGATATGCCTTAGAAAAGGCTAAAGTAGTACCCAGTATATCATGTAGATTCCTCCAAAATTCAGAATTTAATTTGGGATCTCTGTCACTGATTACAATTTTAGGTATACCTACATCAGCTGTAATCCTGTTCCAAAATAACAAAGGAACATCCATGGCATTATTCTATTTGTGGTCAGGTAAAAACTTTTCCTTGTTAGAGTATCTGTCTACTATAACCCAGACAGAATTATAGGAGTGTTTTCCTCCAGGGGGGAGGCCTGTGACAAAATCCATATTAATGATTTCCCACCTTTGGTTCAGAGATCTTTTGCAGAAGTCCAAACCTTTTGCAAGTGGTTTTATTAGATTTTTGGCAAATCTCACAACTAGCAACATACTTAATAGTAGTCTCTTTCCAATCTATCCACCAAGGAGTTTGATTCACTCTTTCCAAGGTCCTTTCAGTGGATAAATGTAGTGATTGAGGCTACCTTAAATTTTACGTAGAACCATAATTTGAAATAATATTTTTAATATTACTTCTCCTTTAATATTTTATTTATTTATTTATATTATTTTTTTCTTTTGAAGCTTGCTTCAAAATAGTAGCAAGCTGACACCGCCCACACCTCCACATCATAAAACCATAAAAAAGTGTCCTAAATTCAAACCAAAATGATCACTCAATCACTCCATTCACCTCATCACTTAGAATCACACGCATAACCAACATAACTGATAAAAATCTTCAATCTTGGAATTTGGAAACCAACCTCCAGAAAGAAAGTTGGACATTCACCATGGTAAAAGGTGCAGAACACGTAGCCATGTTCTGCAAATGGGCTCCTGCTGGAAACCTTGTCTGAAACCTATGGGACTCCAATCCTGCCTCCAATCCTGCCTCCTTCCAACCAAATTTTAAGCAATCAGAAGATATCTCATGCATGCAGATCATTTGGAAGATCAATTCAAATATTTGAATAGGCCTTTTATTTAAAACTTCTAAAACAGAAATATTACATCAATTTCATTTTTATTTATCAAAGATTGAAATCTTATACATCAATACTCTGTGCCCCCCTCCCTCCAGAACCCACCATTTTCATAAAATTCTCATTCATGGATTTATAGAGGACCTTCCATATCTCAAATCCTAAAAATTCATATTTTAATACTGCAATATATCATGTAATAACCAGTATTTTGTGATTTCCTATGTTGAAATTCATGCTACATAATCAGATACCTCATGCTATCCAGTTCACACCAAAACTAAAAATATTGCAAAAAAATAGGCATTACCTAGTCATCATTGAGTTTTAACCATGATAAGCCAATGAATTTTGTTTTCTGCAATTGAAATGTTTCTTTATCTCACTTTGAATTAAGCCAATTTCTATTCTCAGGTTGATTTTATTTTTTAATGATTTGAGTTTTTTGTATTTTTTTCATGAAAATTAATTATTTTTTCCTCAAAATGATACCCTTCATATCATGGATAAATTAATTCAGTTCAATCTTAATTTCTCATACTTTTCAACAACAAATTAAATTTGAGTGAGAGTCCAATTTACAAGAATGAAGTTGAAGCAATTTTAAAATTTGAAAAATGAGAAATAATTTTCTGATTATTAATTTCTTCAAACGTTGATGAGTTGATTTTATGGTATTTCATAGAAAAATATGGGGTTATATGTGGAACATTTCATGATTTGTAAATGATTCCAAGATTGATAATTTCTGGAGTTGTTGATGTGTTTCAAACTAATTTGTTAAAAATTTGAAATCTGTCACCAGGGGAAAAATGGAGGCACATGCTAGCATGTGACCTCCTGTAATTTTGGTGTTACTGACAGAAATAAATCCAGTATAACTGGATTTTAAGCAAACCATATCTCCAACATAAAAAAATGTAACTCTTTCCCAACCAAAATCAAAATCAGTACCAATGCTGATACAATGCACATTTTTCTGTCACACAGAGACTTGACACAGAGCCATGGTGGAAGTAACTAAGTTAAGAAGGAAGTATAGTACCAGGTGCGAATCCAAAATGGATTGAGCTGAGAGATTCATCAGAGAGGATTGAGAACTCCAAGGTGGTTAAGAACCCAACAAAGACTCAAAATGATTCTGGATGCTACTAGTAGGAGGGGAAAGCCGGAAAGAAGTGGACTGGAAGTCTGTGTGTAGAAAAAGAAGAATTTATTTCATAAGGAAAGGATGAGAAAGATCGTTGGATTTAAGTTTTATATACTTCTAGATACAAACTTTAATTCTCCTACTTGTAAAATATTTGTGATATTGTGAAAGAAAGAATAAGAAAAGAATATTTATGTCAATAAGATCAACTGAATATTTAAAAAGTTACAGAATCCCCCAATGAAGAATAGGTGTATTCCTGAAAAACTTTAAAAAAGAAAGTACGTTTAGAAGAAAATTCTAACTAAGATATTGTGGTATGCTCATTTAGAAAGGTACTGCATGCAAACATGAAAGAAGATCCTGGAGGGTGTAAATTGAGTTGATTTGATGACTGGGAGATTTCCATCAAATGTTTGTTTCAACTCTGAGGAGATTGAGTTTATTTGGAATTCATATTAATGTACTCCCACTCCCACTCCAACTACCACTCCCACTTTTCAATACAAGAATTTTTGGAAATGCTAATGGGCTCTTGAGAGAATTTCAAAACAATAATTCCAGCCCTGCCAACCATAATGATACAAACATTGATTCAAAAAGTGCATGAAAAATCTTCCAAATCACATTCCCAATGCCAACTGGAACACTGAAATTATTCAAAATAGATTGTAAAGACATTGTGGATCAATCCCATAATGTCTATTCTAAGGATGAAGAGGGTGGAAGAGAGAATGGAGAAGATTAATCAATGGAAGACCTAGAGGACATTCTACCTGAACCAATGGCACCAAGACTGTCATTTCAACCAAAAATAGATTGATATCCAACATCCAGGCTTTGATTGGTAAGAGAACCACCAAAGTGCCTGTTTCCAAGCGGGAGAAGAGAGGAACCATTTAAGGGACTCATGTTTCTAATACTGATTCCACTAAAAGTGCTAGAGTGGCACCAACTGCCTATACTACCCATGCTGGGGCCTTGAATGCATATAGTGTCCCCCAGACCTTTGGGCAAAGTTCTGGGGGAAATTTCTGTCTCAATTTTAAAACTTTTGGGGAATCAATTCATTTCAGAAATCTTTTAAAAAGGCAATAAAACACCTGATCCCATATTTTCAAAATGGATAACTACATCAACCCTGCATTTTAATTATATCTTGAAGGGGCTGAAAATCAATTTCCACAATTCAAAATACCTTGAATCCAGGTTCCTCCTTCTCCAAGAGCAAAACTGTCATTTTTCTTTCTGAATTATATCTACCTTTAAAAAAATTAAGAGATACTTTGAGAAAAGTGATAGATGCAAAGTAAAACAACCAAATTCTACTCATTAAATCTTTTAGACCATCCACCAGTTGGAAAAAAATTGACCAAGTTATTTAGAAGGGTAGCAGCCGGGAAATTTGAATCTTTCAATGGTGAAAAAGGTTATTTGATAAATTTAAGCAATGATTAAATATAAAATTTCTCTGTTCAAGACATTTCAAAATTTATTCAGTACAAAGAATATGCTGTGGAATCAATGAAAAAACCCAAAAACAGATTACACTCCATCATGAAAATATATCAAACCAAGAAAGATGTGGGTAAATCAGGGGGCTGGTAAATAATCCTAGCTTCCAAATTCTTCTAATTGATTGGTTTTATACAATGGTACCACCAAACAGTAATATCAGCAAGGGGGAAAAAAATTGGAAAGACATCATAAATTGGTTTTGTCTTGATGACTCACAAATTATTTATATCCATTTCTTTTGTGGGGTGAATGAAGCTAATTATTTAACTCTGCATAATAAGCCAACAAGATTAACCAATAAAAAAAAATATTTTTTTTAATCTGAAATAAGGATGATTTTTTAAGAATTCCAGCTAAAATTATGCTTTTATTGTGTAGTTAGATCATGCCCTTCATAGATCAATTTTTCAGAACCTCAATGTTGACAGTCCCGACCTTGAAGGAAAATTAGAAAGAACAGTGATGGTTCTATTCAATATCAACCAAAAACATGGGTAAAAAGCCCCTGAAAAATTTGTAAAATTTGAGTGATATCCTTTTATTATGAATAAATTAGCTTATTAAACTCTGGATATTATTTTTTTTGTGAAATAATGAGCTTATGAGAATCTCTTTCAAAGCTTAAAGCCTTAATTAAATATTTCTTCAATTCTGGTGTTTTAATCAAAGTTGTGATGCATATACAGGCCCATCCTGGTGATTATATTAGTTCAAAGGAGCAGTTTGAAAACAGGATTTAAATGTTTTTTTTAAAAAAATGAATAAGGACCCAGATGGGGTGGTGCTGTGTTCCAAATTTCCAGGTCCACATTTGCAGCAGTCAAATTCTCCCAAGATTTATTGATTTATTTCATTTTGGATGTTTTTGAAAAAATACTTCAAACTTTATAATGAATTTCCAAGAATGAAAAACTTGAAAAAAAATTTATAATCTATATCAAACTGATTTTTTGATCAGAAATCTCCAAAATATATTAAAAATTTTAAATAAACCTTTCCATAAAATTGAAACTCATTTCAAGCATGAATAATATTTCATTTCAACTTGTTTGTAGAATATTTCATTGTAAGTTGTGTAGTTGGTATTGGGGAGTTATTTGAATAGATTTCTTGAATTATACAGAGTTAAAACCCAGTTGTAACCCAGTTGAAACATTTTTTCAGGGTGGCACATGCTAGCATGTGCCTCCATTTTTGCTCTGGTGTGTAACAATTATGTTTAATTCCAATTTATATATGAATGCTGAATTCAAATCAAACAGATTTGAAATATAAAAAAACTCATCTTTTTTGCTGAAAAATTGTATAAATTTTGGTTACTTGATGTAATTCTTTACATTTAATCACTCAAAATCAATATATAACGGCCTAGGAACTGTCCCAATTCGAAAACATCCTAGGGTGGGGGGGGGAAAGGCACCTGCCAGAACTCAGTCCCTCACAGGAGATCTGATCATAATCTGGAAAGGGAGGCATAAGTCCCCCTCCTGAGAGTTTTCCAAATTGGTACAACTCCCAGGCCAGGTGGTCCTGGAAGCCAGCTCAAAAAGGTTCTTGGTTGTCCCAACCATTGTGTTTTCCTTGGATCTCTGCTTATCTTCTCCCTGCCTGGTGCTCATCATCCATCTAGCCCTATGCAAATCAAACAATGACTTCCCCACACACCTCTAACAACTTTCATCCATATTAAATGGTTCCAACAAGCAGCTACCCTCCCTTGATGCTACCAAAAAATCTCCTAGCCTTTTTTATTCCCTCAAACTAAGCTTTATAACATCTGCCTCTGTATCAACTACAATACAGTTACCCTCATTGAAACTGATTGAAACATGCAAAGATACTGCAATACCCGCCACTACAATCCCTCCCTTTTCAAATTGGATACCTGAACTTTCAGCTCTCTGATACCAGGAAACTTTCATTCCTTTAAATACAGAGAGTGATAAAGCAATGGTATAATAATATTCACAAAAATAAAAACGTAAAAATCTCAAATAATAAGTATTGTAAGAGCTATTTCAAGGTTGAAATTGTTTGTTTCAAGGGTTTTCAATATTTTATAAAAGATGGTTCACAGTGTCATACTACTGGGCATCTTTAAAGAGAAGCAACCTCTCTTCAAGGGGCCACCTTGGGAAGTATAAAAAATTGGAATAATGGTGAGGGGCTTTTAAGGACTTATCCAGCTAGTGTGGCCAGGAAAAAAGCACTCAGGCAAAGGAAGGAAGGAATTAAACTACTTCTTTGATTAATCAAAAACAGTTTACCTGCAGAGATTCAGGTGAAGTTTTTCAGAGCAAAGGTGGGTTGATTGCTGGCTAAACTCCAATGAATCAATAATTGTTTCAGAAATAATTCTAATATAAATTATACAGGGTCATTAATACATTGCTCAACTCTTTTAAGCACTTGATTGAGGATGGAAAGGTTTTTGGATAATAATCCATAAATTTCTGGGGAAAAGGGGGACAATAAGACAAAGAAGGTCTGTAGCAATACCTTTTTTGGGTGGAAAAGAGCCTCCTCAGGAAATGTAGAGAGGGTAAGGCTCCAGGGAAAAGGCTCATAAACCAGCCAGGGCAAGTTTTGAAATTACTCAAGGTTCTTTAAATCAGCTGATATCATATCTTCTGGATTTCTGCGTTTTATTAGCTGCAGGATTTGTTAATGCGTAAAGCTGTCATTTGGATCATTCTGAACGCATCTTTGATTTTTATTATGAATATTAAACTAAAGCGGTCAGAATTGGATACTTGTTGGTTTTCTATCATCTTCTGATTGCTTTGATGATTTTTAATAATTCTTATGACAAATTCTTGATACTTTTTGTGGTCTTTAAAGATCTTGATTAGTCTTTGTTGTGATGATCTTCAATATTTTTTTCTTACTTAAAAATAATTTAAACTTTATTATATAATGTTTTTTTTTAAAAATTTTACATTTTCAGACTATTTACCATGCATTTATCATGAATTTACATATGCATGGTTGATCTTTCCTAGTTTTAGCTGTTAGTGGCGGTACCACTTGTCAGTTTTGTCACAACAAATCCCAATGCGTGGATCAGTCAATTCTGATGCACGCAGGGCAGGATCATCTGCACGCATGAACTTCCTGTTGTAATGTGTAAAGGAATAAGCAGATGAGTGGGAACTGAGCATAGGAATTCTGAAAAAACACATTTCTGTGTGTAACTCCTAAAATACACACAACACCTTAGTTTTGACTGAATTTTAGGTGTGAAAAATATACATGGAAAAATTTTTGAATTATTAAATTGGAAAAAAAGTGCCATAGTGGTGCTGTTGCTTTTGGACACTTTTCAATTAATTCTTTGAAATATGAAGGAGTGAGAATTCAAAGGTGGGGTCAGTGAGTAACCCTACCTAATGTTGGGTGGCAAATCCATTTTTGTAATACAATTTATGGATTTCCTACTCCTTCTTTTTCTATATTAATATTTTCATTTTTTTATTTTTTGTCACTTTGACAGATTGCTCTGTAAATAGCAGCTAGCTGAAATGAACTTCCCACCTTCATTAAAGCAGCCTTTCCAAAATTACCCCCATGTCCCACTCTCAATTAAGATCACTCCTCCTGTTAACATCTCCTGCCTGGTTATGAGTGTTGGGTTGGGTATGCAAAAATGGAGACTGAAGAAACCATTAATGGAGGGGGTACTGGGGCCAAAAATAGCTTTACTAGGCAAAGAACTCAAAATACCAACATTTTCAAGACTTTCCATGTTTTTTAGTGGGTAAAGATGGTGAATCCCATTCAATAAAAGATCTTTACTGGCTCATGACTTCATTGGTAGATTTTGGTGATCTTTGGTGATTTGGTTGAAAACAGGATGAACAGATTAAGTGTTTTTTACCATATTCCAGCTGTATACAGTGACATAATACACTTTCATTTGCCTTTCTAGGCCAGGGATGAGGTGCTTTCCCCCTGATTTGTGGAGCCAGATCATTCCAAAATTGAAGCTCAAGCATTCCTTTTCCATTTTTTGAACAATAGTGATTGCCATATTACCCTCACCCTCAAATTGTTTGTTGGACCGGCCATCAAAACCATCCAAATTTCTTAAACAATTTTCTCTTTGATTGAACTCTGTTCTAAAACAATAAAACCCTTGCCTTTTTGTTTTAGAATGCTATTAGTTTAAGAAATGTTTGCTTCTAATTATTGTTTTAATTTATGTGATCTCCATGAAAGAAAGTATTCTCATTTTTTTGGAGTTTATTAAATGTGAAATAATTCATTCTTGGTCAAACATCAAGGTAGAAGTAAGAATAGTTGTTAAAAAAAGGCAAAATCACATATTTGAAGCAAGTCATAATTCTAGTATGATGACTTGCACACAAAAAATTTGAAAGGAGATCATACACAAATCAATCAAATGGGAATAATCATATCTGAAAATTTTCCCTTGACCCTCAAGATCACATCACTTTCTCATGTTTACCTCTACACATAAAAAATTTATGGAGCAGCACTATTGCATATAATATAAAAACCACATGTTTTTATATCTTTAGAAGTGTTTTGAAATAATCCAAACAAAAAATTATTTGAAAAAATTCATTCCATGCAAGCACAATGAAATTTTGAGAAAGTGAGCCAAAAAAAGTTTTTCACGGTTCCAATGGATTTCCATAGGATCTCCATTCACTGAACATGTAGCCATGTTTGCTGACTTTTCCCATGTTAATTCAATCAAGCTTACTGAATTTTTTTTACCATTTGAATATTCTCCATAATCAAATAAGAAATATGACTGTTTATTGCTCAATTCTGCATTGGAAATTCACAACTTGGTCCACATAACACAGAAAGTTCACCACCCTATGTATGAAAGACAAAATCTTCACCTTTTCCCTTAATTAAGTTTTGACCAACTGCTTCACACTTATTTCATATCATTCATGAAATTTTTGGAGATGATTGAAAGCCATAAAATCTTCCAGAATTAATCTTTTAATCCTTCAAAAATTCATGCCATCCAACTTGCAGTTTCTCTGTGTAGGGCTTTATGAACTGGGAAAATAGAATCTATGATTTTTTTAAAAATTCTTTTCTAAAATTTGTATGGTACATTTTTCTCAAAAAAATGGCTATCAATGCCATCTTAGTATTTCAAATGCCAACCATTGTCTTTGAAAGTAAGGAAATGCATAATGAGATAGCTCAATTCATTTAGAATGAAGGATTCCCAGGTTTTATGGGGTTGCTTTCTGGTACCAAAATCCCCTTGATTCAAAAAACCAAAGTTGATTGAAACCACTATTTTTTTAGGAAGAAAACAAACTTCAATCTTTTATTCACAAATATATCTCATAAGACACTTTCCAACTATGTTTCCTCTGTTCAAATATTTACCATTTTGCTTTTCAATTTTTTTTTTTGATCAAAAAAGGAGAAGTTAATTTACCTCCATGTTTTTTTTTCTAGGATCACATCATGATTCATTTGTTTTTAATTTGGTGCAAATCATGCAAGAAACTCAGAGTTGATTTGGAAAAAATCAATTCCTCCTGGAAGACTAAGCTTGTTCAAGCAGTGAATATTCTTTTCCAGCATACAAGAGTGATTACCTTAATTATCAGGATCAAAAAAACTCAAAATAGCATCTAGCCAAATCAAAATTATAAACCAAATATTCTATTCAACCCCTGAGAGGAATATGGGTGATCTTAAGAGAAATGGATAACTGGCTGCAAAATTTCAAAGGAATCATGATATTCTGATCTCAAAATTGAAATATTTTATGAAAAGTAGTTTATAGGGCATAAACATATTCATAAACTTTATAAATAATTTTTTTATTTTTGTTTATTTGTTTTCTCACAAAAAATATGAATACATCTGATCCTATAATTCTATCTCTCACTCTAGCTCACTTTTGTTCCCAATTTCTTTCCATTTCAAATTTTTCAAAAAAGAAAGACCACAAAAAACAATCTTCACAAATTTTCTTTCTTACCTTTCTTTTTAATTCCATCCACCTTGTAACCAACCACCTACCCTAGTTTGCCGGCTAAAATCTCTGGTTAATGATCTTCACCTCCACCCCTCATCAAAACCCACTCAGATCCTAGAATCAACAGCCAGTTGGTACCACAATCCTAATCATCATTATCATCACCCTGAAATTAAACTCATTTTTTAATATTAAAATGAAATGAGAAACCTCATCTGTGCAACCTACTTCACCCTCATAATAACCATTCTTGTTCTTTTATAGTGAGTATCTTCCTAAAAAACCAAAACCTTCCTCAAATTATCCCTTGGAAAAATTTCAATCATTCTGCAGATCTTGATAATATTCAAAAATCAGTGAGTTTGAAAAATGGTTAAAAAATTCCCAGGAATAGTTGAAATTTTATCAAGCATATTCTTAAAAAGTAAAAAGATTGTTTTGTTTTCTCCAAAAAATATGAAGCAGTATATTTTCAATATGAGAAATTGTTTAAATTTCCTCAAAAGTCTTTCTCCTACTAACCCAGTAAAAATCTAACAAAATCTGGTCCTTTTTCTCCAATGAAACACAATCTTTCTCCTTCTCCTCTTTTTGAGACTCCAGCTAATTTATTTTCTATTACATTTTTTACCTCTTTTTTTTTCTCTTGGACTATAAGCTCAGATTTCAAATTGCTTTTGCCAATTCATTATTTATTTTTCCACATTTTCCTTTGAATATAAAGTTTCTCACTTTCAATCCTGCATATAACTTCTTTTGAAATTATATTAATGTATTAATTATCAATAAAAATTTGCAAGTTTTTAATATGTTCAAGAATCTTAGTTTTTTTAAAAAACAATCAAGATCAAGGTTTTTCTCTTCTTTCAATGGATTTTGAATTTGATGTTAAAGGGATTCTAGGGCTTATGATTTTTCATTCACTGAGGAAAACTCTTTTGAAAATCATCACCACTTTTTAAAGGTGAGCTTGGAGGGAAACTAGGATTAAGCTTCCTATTTTTGAAAAAAAGCTTCTGGATTTTTGACATAAATGAATTTTTATCCATCAAGAAGGTGATGAATAAAAAATCTCATACTGAAATCATTTGAATTATACTGGAAAAGGAATCTGGGTAGTTTCAGGGGGTGGTGAATCAGAATAATTTTATTGAAGTTAAATAAAATCATTTAGTTGATCAGAGCTGTGAATTCATGGATCTTGGGAAGGATTTTGAAAAATTTAGAATGCTCATGGGTACTCAATTGGGGTGGAGGTACCCAGAGTAACCTCCTTTAAACAATAAAATGTCAAATCAAGGGGCTCCAGGGGTTCCTTGTTATTTCCATCACTTGGTTGAGGACTGGAAGAAATTCCTTCAAAATTGATGGAATCAGATCTTTTGGAATGATATCAGCTTGTGGTTTGAAGTTGGCGCTTTCCACAAATGTTTTAATCATTTTATTTTTGAAAGAAAAAATTTATTACAATTTATCTATAACCGAATTAATACCTGTATTGGCTGATTTTAAATTCCTTCTGTAAAAAAAAAAAGAGCTACAAGCTCAAATCAGATAAAAGGAGTGACAAATAAGTGAAAGGGGCTTTTAAAATCAAGCATAAAAGACCTGAGATGAGGAGGAAGAGTGAACTCCAATTGCTATTATATGTGAAAAGATGATTAATTCCACTTGAGAGAACTGGTATTTATATTTAATAAATACACAATAGGCTGAAAAGTGGTGGAGTACAAAATGAATCAGGCATATTCAGCATAAGCAGTTTAAGTGACCTTTTAAGTGAAATACTATGATTAAAAAGTCTGAAAATCACAATACTACAACACAGCCTAGTTATATTTGAAATTTTCGTTTAATACTTTAAATTCAAAAATAGTTAATAATCAAATCAATCCAATCAATTACTACTTAAGCTCCTATGGAAGGCAATACTATGAAAACTCATATTCTATCACCTTCAAGAGTTCTTATTGACTGAAATGGCTATTTGGAGTTTCTGGGAGGCTATTTTTACTCAAAGTAATCCTATTGTTAATCAAATTATGAGTTCCTGATAGCTTGTGGCTTAAAGATATGAGGATGAGAGTGGTTAGACATGGAAAAAGTTTAAGATGCTCAATTTTTTGTGTGTAGATAGTAATAGGATATATCAAATGAGGTTGCATTTTTATTGCAGTGTGAACAAAGGGGTTGTTTAGGATTTTTGATGTATAATTCATGGTGTGCATAACTTTATATACTATACTTGAAAAAAGAACACTTACTTTTGGGTAAATCTGAAAGCCCTTGTGTGAATTAAGTGTTTATTTAGTATTTATTTTGATTGTTTAATTTAAACTGGTGAATTTTTTATCCCAATGATAAATTCATCAATGAAAAGCACATATTGGTATCTCAGGTTTTTTTTCTTTTTTTTTGTGAGATTATTAATAGGGGGTATCAGAGTTAGCAAACTGTTGAAATTATTCTGACCATGACTGACGCACTCTCTCTCCTTCCTGTCACTTGAGTGTCACTACCCATCCCCCTCTTTCCTTTCTCCTTACCTGCTTGTATTCTGTCTCCACTCTGTTTCCTGATCTCTACCCTCTACTCACCTCCTCACTCTCACTTGCCAACTCCACAACTTCACCTTCAATACCGTCAATTCTCTCAACTTCTCCTATCCCACTCCCCTTCACCTTTTTTTTCTTTCTTTTCTTTCTATTTGCTTCCTGCCCTATCTGCTTCCTGCTCTATCTCACTCTAATCTGTCTGGAACTCCATCAAACGCTCCTACAAGCCAAGCTCAATGCTTATCAAGAACTCACTTTGACATCTTAAGATACAACAGCACCCCAGCAAGTTTGAGGATCTTCTCCAGGCCAAGTTCTTCTCATATTTGGTGAGAAAGAATACAAAGAACTACTATCTTTCTCTACAGCTCATGGCTTTTAAATAAATATCTGTAGCATCCTAGAAAATTCTTTGGCCGTGTTGGTCACTACTCTCAAGCTATCTAAGTTCTCACTGGATTCTTAACCTCTTACTATCATCTTGGCTGCTCTCTTCTCTCTTTCTATTTTACAGCTTGGTGTGTTTCTCAGCCAAATCCTCTACCTTCATTACTCTTCTTACTCTGGTGTTGTAGTCTGGTTTTGGTTCTTTAATTATATCAAGAAATATAGGTTCTCATTTCATAACAAACCTGCCATTAGAAAACTGCCATTTCGTTTGACCAAACAACCATTTTTAATGGCCAGTTCCTGAAATACACATACCCCTAACTGGTATATTTTGAAATGATGTGTTTCATGGAAATGATGGATTTCAAACAAAAAATCCTCTGATAAAATATTGATAAATCAAGAAGTTGAATTGAAAAAGAGGCTGACGACTGGAGAAGAGCCACAGGGGAGTGAGATAACAGTAGGGAGAGCAGAAAAAATAAAGAGAAGAATCAGACCAACAAGATGAGGAAGGAAACTGTAAGATGAGCACGGTCTGGGTAGAATTCAAGAAGGTGGAGTTGATTCAGAGTGGTTAAAAGAAAGGAGGTCTGAGTAATTGATGGATTGGATGCTATGATTGCGGCAGATCAGTCAGGTGGGGTTGTGTGAGTGCAGTCAATTGCAATCTCACCAGGCAGCCAGAAATGTAATACAGAAGAGAAGATGAGGATGAGCTGAGTTTGAGGTTGGTGGTTGAGCCAAGGTGACAGGAAACATATTGAGAGGCCAAGTAGTGAGGTGGAGTCAAGTCAGAAAGGAATAGAAGAAAATCAGGAAAAAGAAAAAGAGAAGAAAGAAAACAGAGGTATTGAAAAGAAGGATATGAGAAGATGAGTTCAAAAAAGAAAATGACAAAATGGAGACAGTCACAAGTGAGATTGTTGAGATCCAAGACCCTGAGAGAGAAAATATTGACCCGCAGCTCCCTGCATCTCATTGGCAGGAGTCGTGGTTTTGAGTTTTCTCCCTGGTTTGAGCTGAGGGGTGATCTCTCCATAAAATCCCTAAGGATTTGGAAGACATTTCTCTGTGAGATTCCAACAAGCCCCGTGCCTGGTGAGATGAAGAGATGAGACAGTGAGTACAAGTTGCAGGAATATGGAAAGAAATCAGGATGAAATGTTGGAGAAAGCCAATTGAAGTAGACAAAGAATTGTCAGACTGGGACTTTTGGTGAGATCATTGGCAGGCATCTCCTTGGAATTGATGAGTTTTACAAAGAGATTGCTGGACTTGAGCTCTTCCCACATTCCTTTTTCCTTGAGTTGCAGGTTTTGTGTCTTTTGAGTTTGAACCAAATTTTTTTAGTTTGTCATCAGGTCCGCTGTTATCTGTGAGAAGCACAATTTCTGAGGAGTCTGTGGAGAAGATTTTTCATGCCAAAGCTCTAATCCAGGTAGCCTCATGGAATGCATCAACCAGAGCATTGAGTTTGGCATTTGTAGAGGAGTAGTTAATGTCCTTTTTTTTGCAGCTTTTCCAGGAAATAACAAACCCCGGCACAGCACACAAGTACCCCTTCTGGGAGCTTCTTTTGTCTGAATTGTCTGACCAGGAGGCATTGGAGTAAGCTGATGTGAGAGAGTTGGCAGCGCTTATCCATAGGCGCAGTTTGAGATGAGAGGTCCCCTTGAGGTAGTTCCAGACCTTCTTGAGTTTGTTCCAGTGTAGTAAGCCAGGCCTAAGTTTGAATCTGGCCAGACTAGATATGGCAAAACTGATTTTGGGCTGCATGTAGCAGGATATGTGATTGAGTAGACCAACCGCTGACTGGTAGTTGAAATTGAGGTATTTAAATTGGTCAAATTCCTAATTGGAGGCTGGCTTGAGCTGCAAGTTCTGAGTGAGTGGACTGTTGCTAGTGCAAGCTTCCTTTAGGCCAAGCTCCTTGAGAGCCCGCCCAATGTGGTTAGGCTGACTGAGTAGGATGTGATCATCAAGGAATTCTATCTTCATCCCCAAGATGGTATCCGGATCCTTGGAGGTAGAACTGGTGAATCTGGACAAGAACTTATCTTCAATGCCTTCAGCGTCTCCAACCAGGATTAGATTTTCAACATGAAAGAAGAGTCTAGATTTTCCATCATTTTATAGGTAGAGACAGGGATTGCATGCCAATTCAGTGAATCCAAAGTCCTTGAACCAGTTTGTGAGAGTTTTGTGCCAATTCTTTGGAGCCTGTTTGAGGCCATGAAGTGATTTTTTGAGTCTGAGGAAGTGGGAAGGTCTTTTGATCCCTTTGGAGTCTTGATAATGACCTACTTCTCAATGGGTGAGTGAAGAAACTCACTTTTGAAATTAAACTGCTGAATTTTTTTTAATTTAGGGAGTAGAGAAGGAGAAGCCTGAGAGTATAAGGCTTGCCAGTTGGTGAAAAAGTATCAAAGTAGGCCAGCCCTTTGATTTGATTGAATCCCTGAACACAAAGGAGGGCCTTTTATTTGAACAGATTGCCATGGCAGTTTTGCTTGATTTTGTAGATCCAGGTGGTTCTGAGAACATTGAGGGGTTGAGGACCATCATATTCTTCCCAAACTTCAAGATCCTCAATGGAACCCGGTTTCAGTTCCATAGCTTCTATCCATCAAGGATGATTTTCACAGGAAAGTGCATCTTCATACAATTTTGGCTTTTAGTAATGATAAAATCAGTACCTTTGAGGCAACTTGACTCTTGATTGATCCTGCAGGAACCTGGTGGGAGGATCAACATTGTGAACCTTTCTGTGGGTTGCAGTTGAGTTAGTAGAAGGTTGTATTGAAGCTCTGTTGGTTTCCTTGAAAGGGGAACTAGAAGATGAGTCGCTGGGGGAGGTTGAGCTGATTTACTCCTCTGATTTGGGAAATTTTCTCCAATAGTTGGTCCAGGGAGTTTGAGTTCTAGAATGAGATTCTGGTCAGGAGGCAAGTTTTCTGTTCAAGCAGTCTGGTCAGGAGGCAAGTCTTCCATTACATCTGAGGAAAGGGATTTTTTTCCAACAGAGAGACAAGGCTGATGCGGTTGTGGAATCTGCAGAAATTTCATATGCTTTGAAGAGATGATGGGCCCACTTTTTTTTAGAATGCGGTATGAGTGGAAAAGAGGATTGAAGCCTACAAGGATACCCTATTTGCCTTTGGATTTCAACTTTTTTCCCTTCTCCCTCCTGTTGATGAGGAAGACACAGGGAGTGCCAATGGGTCAAAGAAATGCAGGAGGAAGGAGACAATTGTGCATCTTGCTCCAGGGGTTTTCATAGTTTCTTTTTTCCGTTATGTGGTTCAGCATGAGACAGAACCCCTTAACAACCTTGTGCCAAGTTGACATAGGGATTCTCCTATCCTTTAGTTTTTCTCTGGCCAACTTGATGAGAGCCTGATTTGCATGCTCAGCTTGGCCATTGTGCTTGGGATGGTGAGGTTCTGAGATGATCTGGGTGATTTGTCTCTCCTCAAGATACAATGTGAGCTTTGCTTTGAAAAATTGGGTACCACCATCCAAACAAGCTTCCAGAAGATAATACCTGCATTGTTTATGTTATTTTTTGAGTTGGTCAATCAAGGTTTTGGAAGTTTTATCCTTGGATGTAATAGGGAAGGCAGCCAGGTAACCACTAGCATTTTCTACAAGGGTAAGGATATATTGGTAACTGAGTTTAGAGAGAAGTCCGATTGGTACCATCAGATCAAGGTGAGTCCATTTGAGAACTCTGAAGGATCTGGTGGATGGTTGAACTTGGATGCCACGTGGAAGGGGCCGTTCCATTGGTTGGCGAAAAGCTTTCCCCACTGAGATTCCAGCCTCCAGTTGTACAACAAAACCAAGTCACCCTTCCGCAGCAGATCCTGGAGGCGGTGGAAGCAGTGCTTGTCCCAATAGAGGACCAAAGCCGTCCTTGTCTTCCGCAACCTTTCAGCAGCCTTTGCCAGGGTCTTTTCCCGTCGGAGAAGCTGTTTGGCGCGCGCTTCCACAAGTTCCACGGAGGTCTTCACCTTCCACCAGTCTATGCCCAAGAAGGTTTTGAGCTCAATGTCCACCAGAAGCACCGGACGCTTTCCATAGAGAATTTTGTAAGGCGAGTAGCCCATCAAGCGTTTGACCAAGATCCTGTCCGCAAAGAGGACTGCCAGAAGGGCCTCCTGCCACCGTTTACTGTCCTCCCCACACATCTTTACCAGGGCGTCCTTAATGGGCTGATGGCTGTGTTCAATCATCCCAGCACCCTCCGGATAGTATTCCATGACCTGCCCAAACTTAGCTCCGCAACTCCAGACCAGTGCCATCAAGCGCCCCCGGAACTCTGCGCCTCCGTCAACAGTGACCAAGTGAAGAAAACCGTACCGTGAAAACCAATCCTCCTCCAAGAACTGAGAAACCTTCTCTGCCAACAACTTCACCAGAGGACAAGCCTCGACCCAACCTGACAGATTGTCCTGCGCAACCAGCAGGTACGCAAACTTCCCAGCCTTTATGTGGACCACGTCAAGGGAGACCCGCCCAAACAACGTGTCCTCCCCCATAGGGTGACCTACCTCCCTGGGCAACGTAGAACTCCGCCGTTGACACGCTTTGAAAGACTTCACCCATTCCCGTACCGCGCGCACCACACCCAGCCACCAGAACCTTGGCTTCACCCACCTCTGTGTTTTGATCTTGCCCCAGTGCCCAAGGTTGTCGTGTAGACACCTCAGAATCACTTCCTGGTCCCTCCTCAATGTTGCGACCACCAAAGGCACAGGGGTACTTTGTTGCCACAGTTGCCCTTCCCGCATGTAGAAGTTGGTTGTCCGCCGCTTTTCCCACCAAACTTCTGTTCCTGACGCTTCCTTGGGAAACCAGAGATCCCGCAAGAAGGAGCACAAGATTGCGTAGCGCCCGGACTGCTGCAGCAGAAGGGTGACCTCTGTCTCCATCATACCCACGCAAATAACTGGAGACTCCACGTCCAAGGGCTCTTCCCCCTCAAACGGATCCTCCCACGGATACCGCAACAGCGCGTTGGGCATTGTGAATGCCTTCCCTGGAACATGAACCATGCCAAAAGTGAAGAGCTGGAGAAACGCCACCCACCTAGTCATAGGAGCAGCGTTTGGTAGCGTTGGAGAATTGATCATCCTTGCCAGGGCCTCCGCGTCTACCAGAAGCTCAAAGTGCACCCCCCAGAGCAGGTGCTGAAGCCTCCGCATGATTTTGGTGACTCTGCATAATTCTAACTTCGGCTGCAAGTACCAACTCTCCGTTGCTGTAAAAGTCACGGACTCGTAGAGAACAGGCCTATCCTTACCATCCTCCTCCTGCGTCAGGACACCTCCCGGGCCAAACTTGCTAGAGTCAATGGCCAAGCGGATCCCTTTTGCGTTGTAGTCAAGGTTGCAGAGGACAATGTTGCGGCCCACAATCTCCTTGAGCTTTTCAAAGGCAGAGTCACACCGCGCCGTCCATTCCCATGCCGCGCCTTCCCGGGTCAGCGCCCGCAGCAGACTTGTGACTTCCGCAAACCTTTCAATGAACATGCAAACATAGCTGCACAGTCCCAGAAATTGGAGAATATGCAAGGGCGTCCGCGGGGTTGGCCATTCAAGGACTTTGTTTTGTTTCTTTGCCGCAATTCTCCTACGGTTGAAAGCCACCACATGGCCTAGCACTTCCAACGCCGGAACACAAACTGCCAACTTACCCCCGATACCGTAAGCCCAGCCTCCTCAATTTGAAACAAGACCCTCTCTAATGTCTGCACGTACTCCCAGATGAAGCGGCGGATCTTTGGGGCCTCCTCTAGCACCGCACCCCCGTAATCCTTCTTTGGTCCTTTGATGCCGGTGTCGTCAATGAAGATCAGAACCCTGTCCGGTATGTTGTCCCGCAGGATCCACGTCATCTGGGCTTGATAGACCGCCACCAAGTTTGTTGCCCCCTGGGGCAACCGCTTCAGCTGCATCCTTCCCAAACCTGTCTCAAACGCAGTTAGCGGCTGCGAGTGGGGATGGAGCTTGCGCTGATCATACCCCCCCCATTACATCAACCAAACCGTAACATGCGCGCCCCGCCATTGATTCCAGGAACTCGTCCACGTGCGGAGGCAATCCCGCGTCCCAGATAGTGAACAAGTTAAGCCGCTGCAGGTTGTGAACAATCCTAAGCGATTTCCCGTCCTGTTTAACCACCGCAAAAATCGGGCTAGAGTAGCTTGATGTTGACTGCTTGTACAACCTAGTCCTCACGTGCTCCCGGTCCAGTTCCAAGAAGGGTTCCTTCACGGTCCAAGGGATCAGAATTGGCTTGATTTGCCAGGGCTTGTGCGGCACCGTGGGGATTACATAGGGGTTGCCAACCTTGCCCTTCAGCAATCCGCGCTTGTTGGGCCCAAAGGCAAGGGCCTTCTTGCAGAGCACCAACACCAATGCTAACAAATCCTTCTCCTCCGTGCTCAACCACCCTGCCAGCCCAAAATTCAGAGCCTTGATTTGCTTGTTTGTGATCCGCGCTGACCGCGTTACCCACCCAAACTTCCTCAAGGGACTCACCCAGGGATCCCAAGACCAGGAGATTGGCCTCAGAGGCCTGTTCAGCCCCTGCAGCACGGGCTTGTTCTGGGACTGGACCTTTTGTGCCACAGGCTTTTATTGCCCCGCGTTGCACCTAACCATCCTTAGGCGCCCTCTGTTGTCGTCGTGAATCCTGGCAACAACCAACCCGCGGCTCTTGCCTTTGCTCACAAGCGTGGCACCATGGTAGGGTTTTTGAAACACAGTACCTTCTGGTGGTGCATACTGAGGAAGAGGACTTACTTCTACCGCTTGCGCCCTCCGCGCACTTCCTTCCGCCTTTTTCTCCTCCCTAGTTGACCGCCCGCACAAGGCCGGAGCTTGCCCCGCGCGGTACCCACGGTCAACTAGGGAAAACCCTCTTCAGGGCGGCCCTCACGGTCGTCCCCACTGTTGGACTCTGCCTCTTTGCCAACCGCCGCCGATGGCACCCATTTCCCCTTCCCATGGTCGGAGATTGTTGTCTCAAACCTTGCCCCGGACGCGTCTTCCACCGTCAGCGCCTCCGTCCCTTCCTCCGCCTTGAACGTCATTTGGGCCCGGAATCCAAACATGAACGGCCAACCCAAAATCACGTCACCGCACTCAACCAAGAGGAACAACAGCGGCTTCCAAACCTTTGCAACCTCCACCTCTTCTTCCTCCACCACCCCATCTACCCAACATTCCCCCCCATTGAGCGCCCGCAAGCCCCTAGCGCACTTCCTCCGCACCAGGCCCAACTCTTCCACCAGTTTTGACAGGAGCAGGTTGACCATCAACCCACTGTCCACCATTGCCCACACTTTCCTTCCCGCAATCTTCAGTGAGAAATAGGCAAGCGGCACCAACACGGCTTTGGATTGGCACAACTCCCGTTCTGCTTCCTCCGTTGCCACATTCACGCGCTGCACTGTTTCTGTGATCCTGCCGCCCCTGTGCTCCTTCAGCGCCTGGACAATTTCCTCAACAACCACTGGAGAGACCGCGGCCAGCTCCCATAGCATGAGAGTTATTGGTACCTCACTCCCCATCACTTGCCAAACAATTTCCGCGGCCTTCCTTCTTCCTGTCAGCTCTCTGATACCAGGAACCTTGCAGTCCTTTAGCTACAGAGAGTGATAAAAATGCTTGAATGACAATAATAATTATTATTCCAATAATAAACACTTAGAAGCTCAAATAAATGATATAATAAGAGCAGTTGCAAGGTTTAATTGGTTTGGGAATAGATGGTTTTGAATATAGTATAAAAGAGGGGCCACAGTATTATACTACTGGGGATCTTTACAGACTAGCAACCTCTCTTCAAGGGGCCTCCTGAGGCAGTTTAAGAACCTTGGAATAAATATGGGTGCCTTAGAAAGGACTTATTCCACTAATGGCTGGGCTTAACAGCCCAAGTGGCCTAGACAGGAAGGGAAACACTCACTCTGAGCACTTGACCACAAAAATCCTGGAATAATTGGAAGGGTTTCAGAGCAGATGGGGTAGATTGCTTGACTAAACTTCAATGGTTGATTGGTTAATAAAGGTAAATAATACTACTACAGACTAAGTCATAAATCACTTGCTTATCTTCATATAAGCACTTGATTAACAATGACACTGTGTCTGATTGATAATAAATAATTCCTGATAACTGATAACTGATTGGGAACAGAAGGGAAAAAAGAGCCTGTTTAAATATTCTTTTTTGGGTGCTTGAGGGCCTCTAGAAGGGGTACTAGCCATGGGCTGAGGCTAGGGGGGCAATCAGGGCATAATTGGCACGTCCTCAAGGTGCTGTTAGCCTGCTGGCCTTAAATCTGTCAAGGAACAGCTCCTTTTTAGCTGCAGGATCTGTTAATCAATAGATTAGTCATTTTGCTTATCCTGCACTGATCCTCAATTTGTACTGTAAGTACTGGTCCAAAGTGAGCAGACATGGATGTTTATTGATTCTCCATCCTCTTCCAATCCTGTATGTAATTTTCAATAATTTTTACGACCACTCCTTATGTAGTTTTGTGGTCTTTGAAGGTTCTGATCAACTCATTTCGTGGTGAGTCTGGATCTTTATTTAAGTAATTAAAAAATACTAAAAATTGGTTAATAACTACTTTTAATTGATTTTTAAGGTTTTTGAACTATAATCCATGCTTGTGTGGTAGCTTTACATATGTAGTGTAGATCCTACTATATTGTAGCTCCTCTGAGCAGTACCTGGATGTCAAACTGATCACGGCAGGAGGCGCAGGGATCAGTCCATTCAAATGCGCGCGGGGACTGATCCGCTGCTCAGATGCGCACGGGGGACTGTACCGCTGCGCGCGTGACTAGGTCACGGGATTACCTGCGCGGGAGTCCAGCGCTGTAGGGACGCGTGGCTGCGTGCGGGAGTTGGCATACGCGGGAGACCAGCGCGGTAGGGACGCGGGGCTGCGTGCGGGAGTTTGGGTATGCGGGAGACCAGCGCTGTAGGGACGCGGGGCTGCGTGCGGGAATTGTGACAAAACACAATTTCCCGTGTAACTCCTAAACTACACACAACACCTGGATTTCGACTGAAATTTAGGTGTGAAACCTATACATGACATATCATGTGAAATATTAAAATGGCCAAAAGGTGCCATCCTGGTGCCGTGGTCATTTACCATTTTCTATTAAATTAATTAAAAAATATAAGGAGTAAGAATTCAAGGGTGGAGTCAGTGAGTGACCCTACCTTATTTTGAGTGGGGAATTCATTTCTGCAATAATATTTATGGATTTCCTACTCCTTCATTTTATAATAATTTTATTTATTCATTTATCTTTGTTCCTTTTAATTTTGTTAATATTATTATTGTTGTTGCTTTGTCAGGTTGCTCTGTGCTAAGTAGCAGGCTGACACTTCCTCCGGAACTGATTGCCAATGCGTCACCCCCCAACCCTTGTGCCCCAACCCTTGGAGCTTGATTTAATGGCCGCTCCTTGGCATCCACGTCCATCTTTTCCGACACAATCCGCTTGTTTGCCGCCAACTCCCTAACTTTGGCCTCCACACGTGGTGCCCGCCACATATTGGGCCCGGTGACAATCCCGAGGGACACCCAAGCGGCCCCTGCGGGTTGGGACCTTGCCCTATCCTGCTCCACCAGTGGTGGCTGACTGGCCCCCAGGTCCACCGGTTTGTCCAACGGAAATATGTAGGTCCCCTGGACGCGCAAACCAACCCTTTTTTCATGTCCATGGTCAGATCCGCGCAACCAGACTTCCAATGACCTTTATTGCTGTAATATGTGCACAGGAAAACCAAAAACCCCCCCGTTGGCCCGTTACTGGGCTGAAAGCCCCCTCTTGCATGGGGCGGCAGATTGCGCAAAAAAGCGGGAGGCGGAGCCGTTGGCTGGGCCGCCATCCAATTCATAAGTATCCGCAAGTCCCGTAGCATGTCTGTTACCTTGTTCACCAGTACTCCCATTGACTGCAAAGGGGCTAAAGGCCGTTCCATTGCTGGCGGGTCCGCAAGCCGTACCGGCATTGGGGCCAAGGTGGAAGAGGCTGTTGGCTTCCTTGAACTCGCCGGGAACAACCGGTCCGTATCCTCAATCAGCTCTTCCAGGTTGATCTTGCTCTCAACCGCCTGGTTGATTACGCCCAGACTTGGGAGGAGCGCAAAGCTCCCATTCACTGACCGTGTTACCAACCCGCACTTGAATAGGTAACGCTGGACCCGCGCGCAAATTTGCAGCGCAAGCCCGCCTAGGAACGCCCGCTTCATGGCCCCTGTCTGACCCGCCACCACCTGGTTCTTTTCTAGGTAACTATAAATTTGGTTGAACTGGGACTTGTACTTGGACAGATCTCTCCGCGTCCGCACCCCACCTTGGGAAATTGCCTCACCCGCTGCTTGCTCAAAGTCAGTCTCCCGGAAGCGGGGCTTGCGCTTCCCCCACCTTGCCATCATCTTGCCCCGGAGCCTTCCCCAGTTGCAAGCCTTGTACCCTGACATATCCTCCACGTCCTGGAGCGTTTTCTTGTCCGCAATGAAGAGAACAACCATGCGGACCTTGTCCTCACCCGTTGTGTTTTTGGAGTCCGCAATATCCTTGAACCTCGCCAGAAAGCGCCCAATGTCCACGGTGTTGAATAGGAGATGGGGGAAGTTCTGCGGCCTAAGCCACACCCGTTGCGGAACCTCAGCCGCCTCCAAAGGCTCCAACCGAGGAGGAGCAAAACCGCTGGACCAAGTAGTCGGCGGCGGTGGAGGTTTTGGCCCGCCAGCTCCTGGCCGGAGAGGGAACAAGGGTAGAAAATTTGATCCTGGGGTAGTTGTGGGCAGCATTGCACCCGCTAGCTTTGAGAGACCTAGACAAAAGATTACTTCCCGGCCAGACCCCCAGATGTGGAAACCAAAGGAGAGTTACGCTCCAAAGTTGTCCGCGAGTCTGGAATTTATTGATCTAGGCGTCTGTAAGAAGGTTGGATGCAATGAGTTCTTAAGTTTAGTGAGATAAAAGAGAGATAATGAGATGTATTCTTCTTCCCCCAATCCTTCCTCTTCCTTTCCTTTCCTTGGTGGTCTTCCCAATAGATCAATAGATTGATTGATAGATCATAACCCAACCCAGAGTTGAGGGTGAGGAATTGGGTCCCCCCCCTTCAACCCTAACCTAAGTACAACCACAAACGCAAAAGAACAATGAAACACAAACCCTAAGCACAGAACCCTAGCCCAACCCTACCCCTCCATCCCTTGCCTCATAACCCGTGCCCCTCAATATCAACGTACGCCCGGTTCGTCCTTCTCATGGCGCGGCCCTCCGCCACGCCCTACTTGGAGCCCCCCGTTTTGCCCACCCGCGCGCGTCCGCAGACCTTGCGGTCTGCGAGTCGGTCTGCGCGCGCCTAACCCCCAATTACCCCGCCCTTGCCTTCCGGACTAGCCACCCGCAAGCTTGGTTGGGCCGGCTCCATCACTCGGTCCGCGTTTCCTGGGCAGTTTGTGGCCTGCACCTGGTGCTGAGCCCCGGAATTCCTACTGCTGAGCCCACAGCGGCTGCTGCTGAGCCCCCAGAAGGCACTGCTTGGACTGCGGGCACCCAAGTGCTGAGCCCAACCTACCCAACTGCTGAGCGCGCAGCCTGCAATGCAGCTCTCAACCCAAGGTTATGAATACGACACCACAGCATTGGAGGATTGCAACCAGAGTTGGACCCATTCAATGGCGGGGAGGATGCATGTGGAATGGAAGGACGTAGAGCACGGGGAATGCTGAATGGGTGAGACAACGGCCGGCCAGTTGCCATAATGGCTAGCAGAGATTATGGCATTGGTGCAACAGAAACGCACAGCGGGGCTCCAGGTGCAGAATGGGAAGGGACTGGGCTTCAACAGAATAACTGGTGAGAAGGAATTTGGGGTTTCAAGGGCTTTGGCAGGGGAAGGTGCGCCGGACAGAAG
Source organism: Puccinia polysora (assembly GCA_025617555.3). NCBI lineage: Eukaryota > Fungi > Basidiomycota > Pucciniomycetes > Pucciniales > Pucciniaceae > Puccinia > Puccinia polysora. Next base: position 27,706,947 of record CM062642.1, on the reverse strand, counting down.
TTAGGGAAAATTGCCTTGTTATAATTATGGCCAGCAATTAGCTTAGGCAAATGAGCAGTATTTAAAGCAAAAGAAATGCTGGAAACCTTGTGTCAATAATTGCTTGATGGGCTCTCACAATGGGGCAACACGTTGGATGATATTGTTGATGAATGGATGATGGAAAACAGCAGGGAGAAGATCTCCTTAAGTACAAAAGATTGGCCTCTTGTGAGCCCATGATACAACAAGCCAAAAGGCAAATTTTCCGCCCCAAAAGAGCTCTACAGGCTGTAAAGACCCTGTTACTTGGTTTGGGCTACATCAGCCCACATGGCATCAGTCCCTGTACCCTTACAACCAGCCTATTCCCGTTGTTTCTGGTGTTTCCACCTCAATGGGGCTTAACCAGCCGCTGTTCTGTTCAATCCCTGGCTGGTTGTCCGTTACAACCAGCCCTGTTACTTATCTTAGCACTTGTACAGCCCTGGCCCCTCATTTGGGCCAGGTGGGACCCAGGACTCACCTGAGTCTGACCAAAATCTCACCTGGGGGGGTGTAACCAGCGGACATGCCGCCCTGCCCCCCTCTTTCTCTCAAATCCCTGGAGGGGGCAGTCAAATCCCCCTACCAGGGGCCCTGGGGGTTGATCCCCCCAGGGTGTTGCTACGTTAAGTGGGCTGGGGGTGGTCAGGTCCCCTCCAGCCCATTGCTCCTCCCCCTTGGTAAAGGGGGGGGGAGAGCACCCCTTCAATGAAGGGGGGGGGTGTTCAATTCCCCCCCCACCGCCGTTTGCCTCAATGCAACCGGCCTGGCCACCTCTTTTGGTGGGGGGGTTATCAAGTCCCCCCCACCATGACCAGTTGCTGGCTGGTTACAACCAGCCAGCCCTCCCCCTCCCCCTTGCAATGGCAAGCAAGGGGAGGGGGAGCAGCTGGGACCACCAGCCCTGCAGCAGCTGCAACAACAGCCCGCGCGCGGGCCGTCAGGCCCCATAGAGGGGCCAAAGGCAAAAACAGCGGCCCCAAGCGGGCCGCGACACTGGCAGCGGCAACACGGGCAGCGGCCACAAGCGGGCCGCAACATGGGCAGCTGCCCCAAGGGGGCCACAACGCGGGTGGCAGCCCTGAGCGGGCGTCCACGTGGGCAGCAGCCCCAACCAGGCTGAAACGCGGGCAGCGGCCCCAATGGGCCGCCCCAAGCCCAAAAACTAAGTAAAACATACTTTGGCGGGCCAGCCCATCTGGCCAAGTATGTCCAAAATAAACCTTGAGACCAATCACGCCCATACAAGCACATCTGGCTGTACTTGCCCATATCCCCCACCGGGCCCGTTAGGGCCCGTGTACCAATGAGCCTGTTTCACCCTTTTTGAGGCCAGTTTCCCCAAATCAGTGACATCCACACAGGCCTGTATGGTCCATGTGAGTGTCCAATGGGCTGGAGATGCCCATATGTGCATCCCATTTGGATTACACTTATACGTAGCACACGCGTAATTGCATACCTATTTTGACACATCCCCTTAATCCAAAAGGTGTGACATCCGCATATTAGTCACAAAGCGTTGATGCTTGTTACTATCTAAAGCCTTAGTCAAGATATCCGCAATCATTGCTCCAGTGGGCATGTACCTCAACACAATCTCCTTGCAGTTAACTGCATCGCAAATATAGTTATAGTGAACATTGATATGTTTTGTTCTTGAGTGGAACACTTGGTTTTGGGCCAATGAAATGGAACTCTGGTTATCAGAATACAACAATGCAAACCCTTGTGGCTTATGTGTATCCTCTAAGACTTACCTCAGCTATTTTGACTCCTGTGAAGCTGCTAAGTAAGCTCTATACTCAGCCTCTGTTGATGAAATACTTATTGCCAACACTTTCTTGGACATCTGTGACACCAGATTCTTACCTCAGAAGAATACAAAACCACTTGTTGATTTCCTAGTGTTACTATCTTCCCAACTTGCATCAGAATAACCAACCAAATCAAAGTTTTCTGACTTTGTAAACAACAGTCCAAGACTGTGTGTTCCTTTAAGATACCTCATAACTCTCTTAAAGGCTGACCAATGCCTCATGCTTGGCTTCTCTAAGTGTTGCAACAAGACACCAATTGCAAAAGCAATATTGGGCCTTGTACACTTCCCCAAAGAATTAAGTGATCCAATAGCTGACCTGTAGTCATTCCCAGATTGAACAAACTCCAGATACTCCTCATCTGTAGACTTCTCTCAATAAATGTTTGACTGCATGGGAGTACCAAACTCCTTTGCATCCTCTGAGCCATATTGCTTAAGAAGAGCTTCCACATAATGGCTCTGGTCTAACTTAATACCCTTCTTGCTCTTACTGACTTTCATTCCTATCACCTGTCGCGCCAGACCAAGATCTTTTATCTTGAATTCCTTTTTGAGTGTCTCCATGACTCTCTCTTTACCATTTCCAATAATGATAATTTCATTTACCCATACAAACAAAATTGCATCCTTTCTTAAAGAGACAAGGGTTGGCCTCAGACGTCTTGAAACCAATCTGTATCAGTTTCTCACTCATGGTATTATACCCCAATCTAGCTGCTTGCTTCAATCCATAAAGGGATCTACACAGCTTGAGGACATCTTCCCCTTTATCTGCTGAAAGAAAACTTCTAACACAGATTTTCTTCATGTTTTCTAGTTTAGTATCTACTAACCATTCATGAAAACCATCAGGGATTGACATATAAACAGTCTCCTCCTCTCCAAGTTTTGCATTAAAGTATGCTGTTACAAAATCAGCTTGTCTGATTTCTTCTCCCAACTCCACTGAAAGAGCAATGATGTACCTGAATGTGGACAGCCTTCCAGTTAGTGAGAAAGTTTCTTGGTAATCAATACCCTCTCTCTGCTTGAAGCCCTGTGCAACGCATCTAGCTTTGAATCTTTTCAAAACTTCATTTGTGTCAAACTTCTTGTTTAACACCAATCTAGACCCCACAATGGTCTTTCCTTTTGGAACAGAATCCCGCTTAACCACTTCAAAGACACTATTATTTTCTAGAGAATCAAATTTGTCAAAAATAGCACTCTTCCAGTTGGCTCTCTCATCAGAATTCATAGCTTGGCCAAAGCTATTTGGGTTAACCCTGTTGCCCATTTCTGAACTCAACTCCAGGACTTCATTGAGCATACACTGTTCCTGAAATGTATCTTCCTCATATCCTGCGTCAGAATAATGGGACTTCCATTCCCCGTATCTATCAACCAGTGCTCTAACCCTACCACTCCTTCTTACAGGAGGTGGATGCCCATCAGGTTCAGAATTAACGGACCCCCCTGAAGGGGGCACTGAACCCTCCAGTGGCACATCTGCCATCTCTTCATCTTCTGGAACCACATGTTCCTCAGCCTTTTCTGGTGAAATAGGTGCTAATTCTATTTCTTTCTGTGACTTATTCACAACAACATCTTCACTCCTTTTGAGCGGAAAGTTACTTTCATCAAATTTTACATCCCTACTATGGATAACCTTTCTTGTCCCTGGAAAATAGATCCTATACAATTTACTTATTAAATCATAGCCTACAAGTGCCCCTGTTCTTGCTCTAGGGTCTAATTTTCCAACCATCTCATTATGGTGGACACTATAATGCACCAAGCAACCAATTGTTCTTAGGTGTGATTTTTTGGGGTACAACTTCCAAAACTGATAATGAGGACTCTTCCCTTAAACACTTACAATTTTATGCAACAGACAGACTGTACACATCAACTCATCCCATAAGAAATTTGGTAGACCAGATTGAGACATAATAGTTCTGACCTTTTCCAGTAAATTCCTATTCATTCTCTCAACTATTCCATTATTTTGTGGAGTACTTGCAGTAGTGACTATATGAATGATACCATAATCTTTCAATAACCTCTCAAACTCTTTACTCACAAATTCACCACCTCCATTGGTGATAACCCTCTTGATCTCCTTCATTAGACCATCCTGTTTCCAGACTTTGAAGATTACAGAAACCTCCTCTGTGGTCTGATCCTTAGATTGAATTGGTTTAACCCAAACATAATTAGTTGCAGTATCAACTAAATTGATGAAGTATATTGCCCCACCAAGGGAATCTGGGGTGAATGGCCCTGCCAAATCAATTGAAAATTGTTCTCTAGGAACATCAGTGCAATCTCTACTCTTTGAGAACACATTTCTAGTCTTAGCCCCTAAGGTAAAAATCTCACAGTTGCTGTCCTTTACCTTATGGCCACTTCTATTGTGAGTAACAGTGCTCAAAGCTGAGATTTTGAACAAGCTTGCACACAAAAGCTTGTTCCAAACCTGTCCACTAAGAACATTTCTCCCATTCATATCCATAACAAAATTATCTTCTTTAAGATAAAGAATCTGGAAACCTTTTGTCCACAACACTCGAAGGGACACAAGTTTATAAGGCAACTCTGGTACATAGAACACTTTCTCAAAAGAAATTTTAAAACCCAAGTGATTTGCAAGAAAAACTTTTCCAGTTCCTTTAATCTGAATTGTTCTGCCTTTCTGACCAATATTTACAACTCCATCATAATAACTATTATTTAAAAATAAATTTGGTTCAAAGAACATCTGATCTGTACACCCAGAATCAATCAAAACAAGAAAATCCTCCTTCAATCCTCCTAATAGGAAAGAAGCTTTATCAGTCACTGACAAGGTCTCATCTTTGAGGTTAAGGTTACTTGCTTTGTAATGAATCAAGTCCATTTCTTGATCCTCATCAATTTAAGCCTTCTTGTTGGGAACTTCTTCCCCAACAACCATGTCCATTGGACCATCAAAGGTCACCATTGCAATGTTTTCAGTAGTGAGATTGACCTCCTTGTCATTCTATTTGGACTTCTTCCTCTTCTTGGCCTCCTTGCAATCCTTAGCATATTGCCTCTTATTCTGACAATTATAAAATAAGACCTTGGACAAATCCTTTCTTGCCTTCTTGCAAGATTTTCCAGTCTTTCCAACAAGGGCTGTTCCAGAACCCCCCTTCATCTTGAACTGAATATCATCCTTTTCAATCCTTTTCAGCAAGTCCTCCTCCCCAGGAAGAGGATCCAATTGAGAAATAATTCTGACTAAAGAATCAAACTCCTTTGGTAGCTTCTGAAGGATTAAGAGTGAAAAACACTCAGGATCCATTTTAAGTCCTGATGAATTAAACTTGGCTATGCTAGACCTAGCCTCTGCAACAAACTGTTTACAATTTGAATATTGTAACTTAAACAGTTTATTGGAAGCTATACCCTTCTGGTTAATTGAATCCCCAGCATACTTGGACTTAAGCAGCTTCCAAACAATGCTGCCCCTCCTCCTCTCATCTTCCCTAAGAGTATTGGCAACCCATGTCACATGATTCTCATCAAGATGCCTAACGATGAGATGATAAGACTTTTTCTCCACCTCTGAACTGATCAAAGTGTCATCTGCATCCATTATCTCCCCACAACAGATGTTGTCCAGCTCACTATCCATAAGGACAGCCCAAGAATTATAATTCTGACTGTTCAAAACTATCTTGGTGGAGCTAACATCAGGGATATAGGACATCTTCTTGGAAAACTTGAGGTCTTTGAGGTTCTCCAGAGTAAGATACAAGGATCTAGATGGCTTGGAAGTAATGATGATGTTGTTACTGACAATGTGTTATAATTATGGCCAGCAATTAGCTTAGGCAAATGAGCAGTATTTAAAGCAAAAGAACTGCAGGACACCTTGTGTCAATAATTGCTTGATGGGCTCTCACAATGGGGCAACACGTTGGATGATATTGTTGATGAATTTGATTGGATGATGAATGTATGATGGAAAAAAGCAGGGAGAAGAGCTCCTTAAGTACAAAAGATTGGCCTCTTGTGAGCCCATGATACAACAAGCCAAAAGGCAAATTTTCCGCCCCAAAAGAGCTCTACAGGCTGTACAGACCCTGTTACTTGGTTTGGGCTACATCAGCCCACATGGCATCAATCCCTGTACCCTTACAACCAGCCTATTCCTGTTTTTTCTGGTGTTTCCACCTCAATGGGGCTTAACCAGCCGCTTTGATGTTCAATCCCTGGCTGGTTGTCCGTTACAACCAGCCCTGTTACTTATCTTAGCAATTGTACAGCCCTGGCCCCTCATTTGGGCCAGGTGGGACCCAGGACTCAACTGAGTCTGACCAAAATCTCACCTGGGGGGGTGTGACCGGCAGACATGCCGCCCTGCCCCCCTCTTTCTCTCAAATCCCTGGAGGGAGCAGTCAAATCCCCCTACCAGGGGCCCTGGGGGTTGATCCCCCCAGGGTGTTGCTATGGTAAGTGGGCTGGGGGTGGTCAGGTCCCCTCCATCCCATTGCTCCTCCCCCTTGGTAAAGGGGGGGGGGGAAAGCACCCCTTCAATGAAGGGGGGGGGTGGTCAATTCCCCCCCACCGCTGGTTGCCTCAATGTGACAGGCCTGGCCACCTCTTTTGGTGGGGGGGTGATAAAGTCCCCCCCACCATGACCGGTTGCTGGCTGGTTACAACCAACCAGCCCTCCCCTCCCCCTTGTGATGGCAATCAAGGGGAGGGGGAGGAGCCAGGACCACCAGCCCTGCGGCAGCCGCAATGACAGCCCCGCGCGAGCCGTCAGGCGCCATAGATGGGCCAAAGGCAAAAACAGCGGCCCCGAGCGGGCCGCAACACGGCCAGCGGCCCAGAGCAGGCCGCAACAAGGGAAGGGGCCCGGAGCAGGCCGCAACACTGGCAGCGGCCCTGGAGTAGGCTGGGATGTGGGTGGTGGCCCAAAGGGGGCCGCAACGCGGGTAGCAGCCCCAACCGGGCTGCAAAACAGGCGGCAGCCCCAAGCCCAAAAACTAAGTAAAACATACTTTGGCGGGCCAGCCCATCTGGCCAAGTATGTCCAAAATAAACCTAGGGCCCAATTACGCCCATACAAGCCCATCTGGCTGTCGTTGCCCATATCCCCCACTGGGCCCGTTAGGGCCTGTGTACCAATGAGCCTTTTTCACCCTTTTTGAGGCCAGTTTCCCCAAATCAGTGACATCCACACAGGCCTGTATGGTCCCTGTGAGTGTCCAATGGGCCGGAGATGCCCATATGTGCATCCCATTTGGATTACACTTATACGTAGCACACGCGTAAGTGCATACGTATTTTAACAGGGCTGTGGACACAACCCATGTGGGATTGGATGAGGCTGTCCATCTCTCTCTCTCCCAGCGGAGTGGAAGGTTGCAAACCACTGGGGACAGGTTCCAAGCTGGGGGTTGCTAGGGAAGAAGGGGAAGCCTGATTTGGTGAGGGGGTGCTCTAGCCGGTTCACAGCCAGAACAACTAGATACCCCAGAATGTTTGTTTTCTTATTTCTTTGACTTGATTTGGTTCTTGGATTGCTACTGGGTTTGGGTTGTAAAATTTCAGGAACCCAGGCAAGGTGAAATGCCGGGCCCATATACGCAAGGACAAGCCCCACAGAGGAAACAAAAGGTGGAGAGGAAAGCAGGACAAGGAAGCAGGGTGAGGAGCGCTGCAAAAAAAAATATGTTTCTCTGTATTGGCTTCTCTTTCTATGGACAGGTGTAATGGGGGGGAAGTATGGTGGACAAGCTTGACTTGGTGAGGGTTTGTCCTAGCCGGTTCACAGCCAGAATAGCTAGGCACCCCAGAATGTTTTTTTTCCTTATTATCTCTCTCTCTCTTGGATGGTTGTGCCCGCACTCTGGCAGCTTTTCTGTTTATCTTTTGTAGAAAGGGTACAGGGAACTTTGTGGCAGTTCTTCTGGGGCAGTCCAGGTTCTCCTTTCTGGAAACATTGGCAATATGGGGCGCGGATCATAGGGCTTTTCCTCTCAGGCTTGTGCGCAGACACAGAGCTAGTTGTTTTTCTCACTCTTACTCAGACTCAAGGTTGATTGCAAGGCTCACATGCGGGCAGGCACATATTTCTGACTCAATCTCACTCTCAATTCAGACCCAAGGCTGCTCACTCAACTAATGATAGCTTGCCAAAATTCCATTTCTTTGGAAAGTACAGAATGGCACAGGTAAAGACAAAGAAAGAAAAGATGGGAAAAGGGGGAGGGGGCAATCTGCCTTAATCAGGTCCATAACCTCCACCATTGCCAACCGTTCCACCTCCACAAGTCCTCAGAAGGCCACCAAGAGTTTGCATTGGGATTTTTCTCTATGAGCACCCAGAGCCAAAAGGAACCGCTGGAGGAGATTGTCCAACTTTGCCGCAAAGTCTTCAAAGCGCTGTAGAGACTCCAAGGGATAATGGGATTATTTAGCAAACAGCTTGCTGGCAGTCACTAGAAGGGGAATTTAGTTTACTACTACTCTTGAATAGATAGAGGTAAGCTAAGGTGGTTTTGAATTGCCTGCCCTTCTGAACTAAAATAAGTCTGCACAATAATTTTTTTTAATTAGTGGCTGGTTTCTTTGAGACTTAAAATAGGTCTCTTATCATACCTAGATTAATTATTAATAGAGATTTTTAGGAATTGCAAGACTATTCCAGCTTGTATTGGATTATTGGCAAGCTTCCACCAATTAATAATCAATAATTTTCGACTTTTCCTGATTATTTTTCCAATTCCAATTAAAGGATTTAAGGGTTGACTAAAAGGTGTTTAACCAGTAGGAGGACCCAAAGATGGGCTTTCCCTCAGGGACTGGGCGTAAAAAAAGGTTGATTGGTTTTTCTGTTGTGCTCTTCCTCTTTTATGAATTTACTAATAAAAAATAAGGGGTTTTCCCTCTTAAAAAATAGGTGCTGAATAACAGGCCTTTTCTCAAGAACCCTTCTTCAAGAACACTAGGATTTTGGGTCAAATGGTCAATGATAATTTCGTGTTTGATCCTTTATTTACTTTTCACTTGATTCTGGTTCACTTATAACTGGGTTCTGGTAAGTAACTGGTCAGGCTGATGCCATATTTCACACACTGGGCAGAAGCCATGCCTACAACTTGGATAGGGCAAGATAGCCCTCCTTAAATGAACAAATACTTCCTCATAGGATGCTCAGGGCTCCCCTGAGTGTGGTTCTGAGACTCTCTCTGCACTGTGGAAGCACAGGAGGGTACAGTTACATGAGACAAATCATTCTGGTGATAAAACGTGTAAATCAGGCTGAGAGATAACTGTATTTTTTGGTTCAATCTTTGAGAGTCAGGCTAAGATATGAGATAAGAGATAAGAATGGTGTGATCTGGAAGCTTCTGAGTTCTTATCTTTTATAAAAAATGATGCAGAAGTTGCCTGCAGCTTGAGTTAATTTTGCTGGTTGGGAAAAGCATGAAACATGCTTGGGAGCTGCAAGCCCTCTTTGGTAGCTTGAATGGTGTGACCTGCATTGGTTTATTGGTGGAAATTCATGTTCTGGGTATTTCTTAGGAAGTTCCTGAGCCCTTATCATGTATAAAATGTTGCAGGAACTACCTGCATGCTGTTTCAATTTAATGAGGTATGCTGTTTTACTGCATGTCCCCTTGCGTAACTTGAGGTTGTGGCTTGCAGGTGTTGTATGGTTGATATGGTGGAAAACTGAGTATCAGAGTGCTTGAGAGGACGCTTCAGAGGGCCTATCTGGTGTTGAAAGTTCCAGAAAAGTCATGCGTACTGAGTTGTTATTGCTGGTTGGTGAGAATTGAGACATACTTGGCTGCATGAGCCCCTACTTCTGTTGGTGCATGTGTGTTGTATGGTTGGAATGGTGGCAAACTGAGTATCAGAGTGCTTGAGAGGACGCTTCAGAGGGCTTATCTGGTGGTGAAAGTTCCAGAAAAGTCATTTGTACTGATTTTTTATTGCTGGTTGGTGAGAATTGAGATATACTTGGCTGCATGAGCCCCTACTTTTGTTGGTGCATGTGTGTTGTATGGTTCGAATGGTGGCAAACTGAGTATCAAAGTGCTTGAGACAACGCTTCAGAGGGCTTATCTGCTGGTGAAAGTTCCAGAAAAGTCATGTTTACTGAGTTTTTATTGCTGGTTGGTGAGAATTGAGATATACTTGGCTGCATGAGCCCCTACTTCTGTGTGTTGTATGGTTGGAATGGTGGCAAACCAAGTATCAGAGTGCTTGAGAGGACGCTTCTGAGGGCTTTTCTGGTGGTGAAAGTTCCGGAAAAGTAGTGTAACTTGCTTTCATAGTACTGGTTGTAGTGTAACATTGGTACTGATATGGTTTAAGTCCTGCTGGTATGGGGTATGTTGTTTTGTTGTGTGGTTATTTTAAGCATAATCTTTTTGATTATATATTCAATTAAGACTTTTCATTCATTCATGTGACATAATTCAGCCTGTGCCAGGTGTTGGGTTGTTTTTGTGACAGGTGTTGATATGGTTGAAGGGGTTTATCTGGTGCTTGATTTGGGTTTTTCAGGTTGGTTTGAGTTTATAGTATAATTTATGAGGGGTTTGGAATTTATTTTGTGACTTTACTTTGATAAATGAATAACAATTAATAATATAAAATGAGTCTGATGGCTATAGGACAGGTTTTGTTTACCACAGCGCGCCTCCCTTAGCGCCAGACTTTGAGGGGTGTCTGGGATCTCCAGAGTGGCCATGCAAGGTGGAGCTGGGGAAGAAGAGATAACAACCGGTTTTGGCAACGCTGGAGTTGACACGCTTCCCTCAGGCTCTGATGATAATTGCAGGGCAGGTGATGGTGACGCCGGAGGAGGGGTTCTGGGAGCTGGAGGAGTAGGGGGCCAAGGACCAGGAGTTGGGCTGGGGGCTGGGCCCTTTCCAAACAATTCCTGGACTTGTGGGTTGGTTGCACCTTTATTGAGGCGGACTTGGTTGGCCCAGAAGCGGAGAGCCTCTTGCCAGTCCATGGGACTTTCAAAGTCCTCCTTATGCGGCTGTCCGGCATGGCAAAGCGGGGAGGCCAAGTTGCGGCTTTTGGCTGGGGTTGGCGGAGGTGGAGCACAGGGACAATGGGATGAAGGGGATCCAGGCAGGGTCCATGATTGCTCCAAGATTAACTCGTTGCTAAAGACTACAAACAAGCCGTGGCAAGCCAGGTTAGGTACGGAACAAGCCCCTAGCATGGTGTTTCCAAGCAAGCAGTGTCAATGACAGGCAGGGCCGGAGAGGAGGGTGCACAGCAACCTGTTCCTGGCACAGAAGGTGCACAGTGGAACCATGATACAATAGGGCAAAGTAGGGGAGGGGAGTGACTTTGGTAGTGGGTGCGGTAATGGTTGAGGTAGAAATTGGAAGATCTCTACAGACAGAACTCAATTTGGGGGGGATGTGGTGTTGTTATATAGTCTTGAATTGGGAACCACACCACGGTTGGCGTGCTCAGCATTTGGTACGTCAGGCCCAGCACTCGGATGCGCGCAGTCTCAGCAGTGGCCGCTGCCGGCTCAGTAGTAGGAACTGTGGGGCTTGGCATACTGGGGATGGGTCAGGCTAGATAGGATGTGGTGGGCCGCAGCCTGATTGGAAATTACAGACCCAAGAATGGAGCTGGCCTAACCAGGTTTGCAGGCAGCTAGTTCAGGGAGGTAGGGCGGGGCAATTGGGGCTAAAGGCGCAGGCCAACCCACGGGGAAGGAAATCACGGGGCGCACAAGGCAGATACAGACAAGCAGGGGGCTCCAATTAGGGCGCGGCAGAGGGATGCATCATGAGAAGGACAAACTGGTTGTAAGTAACGGTAAGTGGGAAGGGAATGTATTAGGGTTAGGCTAGGGTTCTGGGGCTGGGTTTTCTTTTACATTTTTTTTGGGGCTTTTATTGTGCTTGTACTTAGGTTAGGGTTGAGAGTGTGGGCATAAAGTCCGCGCTCTCAACCCCAGCTCTTATCTTATTTTATCATTGGATCTAGGGATATCAGAAGGGATTAATGGATTGATGGATGGATGGATGGATGGATATGGTGAAGGATACAGAAAGGAAAGGAAATTCATCTCTCTATCTCTCTCTCTCCGTTTCTAAAGACTATAAAAAAGCTGTGGCAAGCCCTCTTGCGTGGGCAAGCCAGGTTAGGTATGGGACAAGCCCCTGGCATGGTGTTTCCAAGCAAGCAGCGTCAATGACAGGCGGGGCCAGAGAGGAGGATGCACAGCAACCCTTTCCTGGCACAGAAGGTGCACGGCCAAACCATGATACAATAGGGAAAAGTAGGGGAGGGGAGTGACTTTGGTAGTGGGTGCGGTAACGGTTGAGGTAGAAATTGGAAGACCTCTGCGGACAGAACTCAAGTTGGGGGGGATGTGGTGTTGTTATATAGTCTTGAATTGGGAACCACACCACGGTTGGCATGCTCAGCATTTGGAACGTCAGGCCCAGAACTTGGATGCGCGCAGTCTCAGCAGTGGCCACTGCAGGCTTAGTAGTAGGAACTGTGGGGCTTGGCATACTGGGGATGGGTCGGGCTAGATAGGATGTGGTGGGCCACGGCCTGATTGGAAATTACAGACCCAAGAATGGAGCTGGCCCAACCAGGTTTGCAGGCAGCTAGTTCAGGGAGGTAGGGCGGGGCAATTGGGGCTAAAGGCGCAGGCCAACCCATGGGGAAGGAAATCACGGGGCGCACAAGGCAGATACAGACAAGCAGGGGGCTCCAAGTAGGGCGCGGCAGAGGGATGCATCATGAGAAGGAAAAACTGGTTGTAAGTAACGGTAAGTGGGCAGGGAATGTATTAGGGTTAGGCTAGGGTTCTGGGGCTGGGTTTTCTTTTACATTTGTCGTTGGGCTTTTATTGCGCTTGTACTTAGGTTAGGGTTGAGAGTGTGGGCATAAAGTCTGCGCTCTCAACCCCAGCTCTTATCTTATTTTATCATTGGATCTAGGGATATCAGAAGGGATTAATGGATTGATGGATGGATGGATGGATGGATATGGTGAAGGATACAGAAAGGCAAGGAAATTCATCTCTCTATTGCTCTCTCTCTCTCTTTACTGGAGCATCATTATCCTTACAGAGGCTAGCACAATTGATTCCGGAACTTGAGGACAACTAGGGGTACCCCACCTCTTTGTTTCCACAACGGATCCACCACTTTCCAGAATGAATCTTTGATGAGGACTCCTGTGTTCAAACCATTGATGAAGCAAGGCCAGGTAGTGAGCTGACAGAGTTGTGTTGAGATTTTACATGGTTGATCCCTTCTTTGCCTTCCACTTGGGTTGGTTCTCTCTCCACCACTCTAGAGCAAATTGAGGATGGAGATTCCAGCAGTCTTGGGAAGAGTGGTTTTTATCTTTACCTTGATGATGGTGTCCTTATATGCATTGCTTGGGTTCAGATGAATTGTGTGTCTCTGGTTGTGCAGGATTCCCACCGTAGAGTGAAACATCTCCCTTTTAATTTGAGGTGGAGAAAGAGGACTGAGCTAATGATTTGCTGTTGAGTTGAGTAAGTTGGTTGAGGAAAAAATTAACTGAAAGATCCTTGTTGGAGTGCATAATCTGCCTCTTGAATTTGTCCATTGAGGGAGGAAGTTTGAAGATTGGAAGGTAGGCAAAGATGTTGTAAGGAAGCTTGATGCTTACTTCTCCCATCTTCTTGAGGCTGAAATTGATAGGAGTGATGAAGTTGGTAATGCTGTCAGCACTGAAGGAAAGATAGAGGAACCTGTTGAGCACTTGGGCTTGATTTGACGCTTGGGACAAGGAAAAATTTTTAATGATGGCCTTCCAAAGCAGCTTTTCTGAGTTGCAATTTTCAGGGGTGACTATATTGTTGTGAGTGTCCAAGTCAAGTTTGGAGATGAGCATAAGTTTGAGTTTGTTGTTGATGGAGGGTTTGAGGACAGAGTTCTTATCATTGATGGCCAGAGCACATCCTCTAACATTTATTATTGTATCCATCTTGTCCTTCCAGATGCTGTAATTCTTGTTGCCAAGGAGTGGAATGGTCTCAAGGGCAGTCTTGAGCATAGTCTGGCAAAAGGTTTCCATTGTGCTTGATAAGTATTTTCCCCAGCTTCAGTTATTGAGAGGTGGGTTTTTTTGGCTTTTAACCATGATAAAATATTGAGAACTCAAAAAATTGAATTTACACAGAAGCTGAGGACTGGAGAAGAGCCACAGGGGAGTGAGATGACATTAGGGGGAGCAGATAAAACAAAGAGAAGAATCAGACCAACAAGATGAGGAAGTAAACTGTAAGATGAGCATGGTCCGGGTAAAATTCAAGAAGGTGGGTTTGATGTAGAGTGGTTGGCAGAAAGGAGGTCTGATTAATAAATGGGTTAGATGCTGTGATTGGGGCAGATCAGTCAGGTGGATTTGTGTGAGTGAAGTCAATTGCAACCTCACCAGCCAGCCAGAAATGTAATCCAGAAGAGAAGATGAGGATGAGCTGAGGTTGAGGTAGGTGGTTGAGCCAGCTTGACAGGAAACAGATTGAAAAGCCAAGTAGTGAGTTTGAGTCAAGTCAGAAATTAATAGAAGAAAATGAGGAAAAAGAAACAGAGAAGAAATAAAACAGAGTTATCAAAAAGAAGGATATGAGACAATGAGGTAAAAAAAATGACAACATGGAGACAGTCACAAGTGAGATTGTCAAGATCCAAGACCCTGAGAGAGACAATATTGACCCGCAGCTCCCCAAATCTCATTGGCAGGAGTTGCGGTTTCAAGTTTTCTCCCCAGTTTGTGCTGTGGTAGTCCAAACCTGTCCTATAGCCATAAGACTCACTTTTCCAGGTTAAAAAAAGCTCAAAAACTCAAAGTACCTCAGAAATGGATTATAAATCAGAAATAACCCATAGTCACTCAGCCAAAGTACCCCCCTATCTCTCATGGATTAGAAGATACAGCCCAACAAACCTCCAACTGTGGCAAACTCATACCCAACCAGTTGTCACAGCTCTGTGGAAGGCATAAAGACATAACTTGTAAAACCCTCAAGTACATACCAGTAAAAGCTTACCCTCAACACCAGTACCATACACCAACCCTGTCACCTCAGCCAGAAGATAGCAATACAGATGCAGGAGGCAGTGCAACTAGTTCAGCTCCTGTTGCCTCACCCAGAATACAAGCAAATATACATACAGAAGGCTGTTCAGAAGTATACAGGAACAGTGCAGGCAGGAGGAAGTGACACCAGTCTCAACCAGAACCAAAAAAAAAAAAACAAGCAAATATACACACTGAAAGCTGTGAAGAATTATACAGGAGCATTATGGTCAGGAGAAAGTGGAACCAGGATCAACCAAAACCAAACAAACTACCAGTAACAACAACCCCCAGCACTACCCAGAAATATATGCAGGCAGTCAAGACTATGCAGCACCAAACAAATCACCAATTAATGCACAGCAACACATGTAGGAAGAATCAAGTAGCACCAGACCAACCATAATTGCTGCACAGGAAAACATTGTATCTGCACTTCACAGAAGTTTATGCAGGGCTGTGCATGCATGAAACCCCTGTACCAGCTTTTTTCCAACCAACAGAAATGCCTCATGTAACTGTACAAGCTTTTTACAACAAGCAGAAATGCCTCATATAATTGTATCTCACTGTTCCTCACCAGAACAGGGAGAACCCTCAGGGGCAGCCTTGAGCACCCCTGGTGGCAGGATTTTCTATTTAAGGAGGGCCTCTCTGCCCTACCCAAGTTGTACCATCATGCCCTCAGATGCCATCTGGCCTACCAATCACTCACCTACCCCAATCCAAACCATCCATCTGTGGTACCTACCCAGATAAATATTATTAGTTAATCAGCTATAAAGGAAACAAGAAATCAGAAACCAAGTTATTACACACCTTTAACCAATTAAAACACCCAACAGGTCCTTGAATAAGGGTTCTTCTGTGACCTAAATATTCAGCACCATATTAAAGAAACACCACCCATTAATAAATAAATAACCCTTACAAGGAAAGAGAGCACAACAAAAAGAAACTACCAACCTTTCCTCTACCCAGCCCCCTGTGGGTAAACCCATCCTTGGGTCCTCTCCTGAACCATCCCCTTTTGATAAAACCTTGAACCCTTTAATATTTGGGATATTGGTTAAGATCAAATATATCTGATCATTAACTGACCAATAATTCAATACATCTGGTCTTTTCTTCAACAAAACCCACCAATAACAGTTAAATAATTAATCTAGGTCTGATCTGAGACCTATTTTAAGTCTCAAAGAAACCAGCCATTAAGTTATATAAATTATTGTGCAGACTTACTCTAGTATGAGAAGGGAAGGCAATTCAAAACCACTCTTAGTATATACTAATACTCCAAAGGAGTAGAAGTAATACTAAATTCCCCTTCAAGGACTGAAAGCAAGCTATTTGCTACTTTATTTATACAATCCCACAGGAGTCTCTACAACGTATTGGAGTTTGATTGCAGGTTTGTTTTTTCTTCATGCATTATTTTCAGTGGGAGTAAAGCATGGTTTTTTTGGCACTTTGTTGGAGTGAGTGATGAGGAATGGTTAATGATTTTAGAGTATTTTTTAAGCTATCTGGTGAGGAAAATGGTGAAATAATCCAAGCCTGGGGATCATTTTGTGTATATTGATGAATTTCTGCTCAGCCTGAGACCACCAAAAAAAGTGAAATCATTTGACAGGCTTCAGCCCAATAGAATTCAAATTCTAGGTTCTGAATTTCTGCCCACAAGAGGAAATATTAATTGAGGCCAAAAAAAATCACAGGCAATGAAAGGGAATAAGTGATATTGAAAATCAGAAATCATAAACCCTCAAAAATTATTTTCCTGGCACCCAAATAGGATTCTAACTATGCAAAATTTCAAGCTGGAACAAATCTGCCAAATCAGTAGGGAAAGGATTTTTTTTGCAGGTACTCTTTCAGATAATCAGGGCATTTAACCATTACCATATCATCAGTATCTGGGTCATGGTTGACTACCTGCCAAATTTCAGCCCACAATGGGGCCTTAGAAGTTCCAACCAACTGCTGTAGCTACTCATGCCACCACTTCTGGTGGGAATTTTGACATCAACCAATTCATAACAATGAATCCTAAACTATAGGCAACAGAGTTAAATTTTTTGACTTGATTTCTTGATGTTGGGTTTATCTATGCCTTAAATTTAAATCAAATTGATCATTCAATCAGTTTTTTTGGGGGGAGGGGGCTTTAAGTAGTTTGATTTCACAAGAACTCCCAGAAGCAGTGGGGATTTGGAGATGGGGATGCTGGATGATGACACCTAAGATGGTACCCTAACTCCTACTCCATTTCTACAAAAAGTATCTTCACCATCACCCATTCTTCAATTTAATTCAAGCTGACCATCATGACTCAATGAGACTCCAGAGATTGACTAAGACTAACCAACTCAACCAAACTAAACATTCAAATTCAAACCATTTCATCAACTCATCACAAAACACCCACAATCCTTGGCCTTGCACCTCCTCCCTGCCCTCCCCTCAAAAATAATAATAATGATGATGATGATAATCATAATAATAATAATAATAATAATAATAATAATAATAATAATAATAATAATAATAATAATAATAATAATAATAATAATAATAATAATAATAATAATAATAATAATAATAATAATAATAATAATAATAATAATAATAATAATAATGATAATAATAATAATAATAATAATAATAATAATAATAATAATAATAATAATAATAATAATAATAATAATAATAATAATAATAATAATAATAATAATAATAATAATAATAATAATAATAATAATAATAATAATAATAATAATAATAATAATAATAATAATAATAATAATAATAATAATAATAATAATAATAATAATAATAATAATAATAATAATAATAATAATAATAATAATAATAATAATAATAATAATAATAATAATAATAATAATAATAATAATAATAATAATAATAATAATAATAATAATAATAATAATAATAATAATAATAATAATAATAATAATAATAATAATAATAATAATAATAATAATAATAATAATAATAATAATAATAATAATAATAATAATAATAATAATAATAATAATAATAATAATAATAATAATAATAATAATAATAATAATAATAATAATAATAATAATAATAATAATAATAATAATAATAATAATAATAATAATAATAATAATAATAATAATAATAATAATAATAATAATAATAATAATAATAATAATAATAATAATAATAATAATAATAATAATAATAATAATAATAATAATAATAATAATAATAATAATAATAATAATAATAATAATAATAATAATAATAATAATAATAATAATAATAATAATAATAATAATAATAATAATAATAATAATAATAATAATAATAATAATAATAATAATAATAATAATAATAATAATAATAATAATAATAATAATAATAATAATAATAATAATAATAATAATAATAATAATAATAATAATAATAATAATAATAATAATAATAATAATAATAATAATAATAATAATAATAATAATAATAATAATAATAATAATAATAATAATAATAATAATAATAATAATAATAATAATAATAATAATAATAATAATAATAATAATAATAATAATAATAATAATAATAATAATAATAATAATAATAATAATAATAATAATAATAATAATAATAATAATAATAATAATAATAATAATAATAATAATAATAATAATAATAATAATAATAATAATAATAATAATAATAATAATAATAATAATAATAATAATAATAATAATAATAATAATAATAATAATAATAATAATAATAATAATAATAATAATAATAATAATAATAATAATAATAATAATAATAATAATAATAATAATAATAATAATAATAATAATAATAATAATAATAATAATAATAATAATAATAATAATAATAATAATAATAATAATAATAATAATAATAATAATAATAATAATACCAGCAAACCAAGCCTGCCATGAACACTGAGTTGTCTTCCATCTCAACTTGATGACAAACAATGAGATGTCTTCCATCTCAACTTGATGACAAACACTGAGCTGTCTTCCATCTCAACTTGATGACAAACAATGAGATGTCTTCCATCTCAACTTGATGACAAACACTGAGCTGTCTTCCATCTCAACTTGATGAATCAAATCTCGCTCACACCTAAATTTGAGCAGGTACCACTGAGGAGCACCAAAAAAAAAAAAAAGAAGAAGAAGAAGAATAGAATAGAATACAAACATTTATTCCACTCTCAGATGTGAGCTGGCCAATGGTAGGTATCTACGTGCGTCCATTGACCGCCTTACTTACCACGGATAGGTTAGCTTTTTTTTAAAAAAAAAAATAATAATAAGCATGATTGATAAAACCATCAGGACAGCGAATCATGAAATCACGCATGCCCGAGTGCTCACTGATGTACATACATACATACATACCATAGAAAGTCCACAAAGTCCATGGCAAGTTTTTCCTTGGATCACCTGTCTGTCTTCAAGTTCATGAGAACCCAATCTTGGATTTCTTGGATATAATGATGGTACATACAGCTCGATAGATGGACGATAAGCTCTTAGGAAACGAACAGGAAGCGAGGAATGAACTAAGAACGAGTGAAAACAACGAGACAGCATAGAGTGTGATGTAGAGTAAGATCATGCCCATCTTTCGGACTCCATCAAGCGGCTAGAGTCCTTCAACCCAAGCTTCGGATGCAGTCCCCCGGTTGGGAGATGGTTCAAGTCAAAGTCAAAACCAGTTCGGTTGGTCGTTCCCCAGGGTCAGGGATACGCGAGCCGCGCCTCTTGAAATAGAACGAGTGGGTTGATGATCGGCGAGACTAACTGGTCCTGGTAAACTGGTCTGCCCAAATTGGTGACATTAACCTGGAGCCTGAGAATGGTATGAGGAATAATAGAATTAAAAGTACAGTGTGGGTCGGGGAAACAAGTTACAAACCCAACAATAAAACGGGCCCATCAACATTTACATATATACATGTCATCATGAACGGGTATAACTTCGTGGTTGGTTGGTTCCAGGCTCTGTGTCAATAGTAACTAGCTTGAGCTTCTCCAGGTTCATCCTCAGTTGGTGTATCTAAGGTAGCCCAAGGATTGACATGCTCCACGGGAGCGGCATAGCTGCCTACAAAATTAGAGGACGTGCAAGCAGTACTGGTGATCAGAAGGTACACGTTTGAACGATCGTCGAGGAGTGATTTGGGAATAAAAGCTCACCAGCGATCTGATCCCCCTGATAAGTAGAGAGTGATTCTGGTAAACCATCCTGGGTAATCAATTCTAACTGCCACCTCTGATTGGCTGGATGAGCCCCTTTGACAGTCTCTAGTTTTTTTAATAAAACTTCTGCTCCCGGATGAGTAGAGGCCCCCTGATATGGATAACAGTACCACCAGGGCTTGATATCAGAGTCACCGTATGGTTTGAAAGAATCCAATCAGCGAGAGTAGATACTTTGATATCCAACACGCGGTTGATGTCGTCGTTCGATGCAATCATATTATTTGTTCGGTATAACCATTTCTTAAATCAAGTCACACATTCCGTCAACCGACTGGTTTGACCCTCCCATAGTATCGTTACTTCGTTAAAAAAGGGATCGTGGGGGGGGGCGGCGTCGTGCTCGGAGGTTGTCACCAAACTAACGGATCCTATCTCACTTACTTGATTATGGGCATCCTTGCCAACTTTTTGATGCCATTGACAAACTGAATACGAATAATCGATTCAAAATTCTCAGCGTTGAATGAATGGGGTCGATAATAGTTAGATAGTAAATGCTTGAGCGAGGAGTGAAAACAAGCAACGATCCAAGCGTGCAGGGGAGGGGAGAAGGAAGACGATCAACAATCGAAAAAAACTTACTATGTATATCTCTATCACAGAAGATGAATTGGTTAAGCAGAAAAATCGTTTAGACCAAATCAACCAAAATCAATCAATCATCGATGTAGAATGCGCTTATCGTACACGGCATCTTCTTTTTTTTGTTAAGGAGTGCCGTGATCAAAGCGATTTTAGGACTAACCCTAATCGCTTGAAGTTGCCATGCTCGTAGTCCAGGCATAGGTTAGAGAGTTTGTTGACCAGATAACCAGTTTCGTACTTCCACAGTTGAGCGGCTGCTTCATCTCCGACTGGACATGAAAATATTTAAGGCGGACGAAGGATGTCGAGTATGGGTGTGAGAGTAGTTCGAGGGTCCTCAGTTCAAATGTAAATAAGTGTGTATATGAATCATTTCGTTAATCGAGGGAGGAACGTCAGTCAGGATGACTGCCTCCTACACACATTTCTGATCGACGACGACCAATCGAGCCTGAGCGAGGTGTTGGAGGAGAAACAAGACAGAGGAGGAGGGAAGAAGAAGATCGAGTGAGCGATCGAGGCAGAGTATGATGGGATCGATCGATGGATGGATGATGAGGAGGTTGGGATTGAAGGATCACGAACGGGTTCGAAGCTTCCACTGAGGGGTTGAATGACTTTTTTCGATAGGATCGATTTGATGTAGAACCAACCTAAGGGGAGATGTGGAGGATAGGAACGAGGGAGAGAAGTGAGAAGTGAGTGAGAGTACTGGAGAGTGAGTGGGGTGGTTGATGGCTTACCAGTTGGGAAATCGGCCATCGATGAATGCACACACTTCGGAGGAACTCGAGCTGGAGTTGGAGGAGAGTAGAACTTTGTTGGGGAGGAGGAGGGATCGATCGAATGATAATTGAAATTATTTCAATTCTCAGGTCAAGATTGAGTTCTAATCCGATCCGGTAAATGCCCTGAAGCAATAATCTTCGGAGCAGCATCCGCAATCGGATCGGCCAACCCGGATCGTTCGCTAAGTTTACCGAGCCCAAGCCACAGTCATCATCATGATGCCCTGGGTAGGACATCGCTACCCAGCGAGCTCCACCAAGTTCCCCCCAAAACCGACCAGTTTATAACGAAAACTTATCAAGCTCGCTAACGCCGACCCATTAATGCTTACTACGATTGGCCGCAGGATTTACCCACCAGAGATACATATTTAAACACTTGAAATATCTTCTACCAACAATCTTCCCTCCATCCACAATCTCTCCTCCGCATGATGCATCATCACGAGGCAGATTTCTGCGTCGCATTCTTCCGTGCCACTTGGCCTAGTCGCATCCAGCCAGCATGCGGCATTTCACCTAGCACACAGGGCCTGGTTTGAACTCCGGAGAAAGATGCTCAATGTATGTATGTATGCTCACAACCGTTGCAGCCAGCACCCAATCAGAATTCACTGTATCACACCCAATCAGAATTCAATGTATCATTGAGCTCAACTTTATCCTTACCCGGTGTGGTGTCATTATATAGCCTTGGGTTGGGAACTGCGTTGTGGCCTGCGCGCTCAGCATTTGGTAGGTCAGGCTCAGCAATTGGGGTGTGTGCGTTCTCAGCAGTGGCTGCTGTGGGCGCAGCAGGACCTGCACGCCAGTTGGGGGCTGGCCTTGACTAGGGGAGGCAGGCCGGGATCTGCTTGGTTATTACAGGCTCAGGAATGGAGCCGGCCCAACCACATTTGCGGGCGGTTAGTTTGAGTAGTAGGAGTGGGGCAACTGCAGGGCTATGTACGTGGACGGCCACACGCAAGCGCAGGCCAGCCCACGGGACTGGGATATTCACAACGGCACATTGGGAAGATACAGACAAGCACGGTGGACTTTGAGTAATGCGCAGCAGAGGGCCACGCCATGGGAAGGACAAACCAGATGTGTGTAATGGCAGGCAGGCTGAAGGGATAGGGCAGTACAGATTAAGGTGGGGTTAGGGTTCTGGGTCTAGGGTTTCTTCTTCAATTTTTGTCAGATTGTTCTTGTGTTTGTACCTAGGTTAGGGCTAAGGGGGAGGGCATAAAGCACCAGCTCCCTCAGCATGAGTTAGTGGAGGGGACAAAAAAAGAAAAAGGAAGGGAAGTATTATCATCTCTCTCTTAAAGGGACATCCTCAAACCTTACAGATGCTAGAACCATTGGCTCCATAACCAAGGGAGAACTAAGTGAGGGTTAACCACTCAAGTTTCCACACCAGTCAGATTCAGATCAATCATTGAGTTGCATACTTGCCCCAAGTGTTTATGTTTATCATTCACCAATAATCAAACAGGCAAGGTTCAACTTCAGCCTATATCCCAACACCAGTTCAAGGATGCAAATAAATCATTCCACAATCTAAATCCAATCAATCAATCCAAAATATTTGAAGATTCCCAGTCATCATCAACTTCCAGCTCTTCTTCAAACCCAAAGTCTAATCCACTACAACAAAAGCAGTACAGATAGTGAGTGAAGCAATGGTGGATTGACTTGCTCTCTTCAAATCTTAACTCACAACAATACATCATTTAGTTCCAATCACCATATCTGTCTTCTTTTCCTGAATGGACCCTTATTTTGTGGTGTTTTGGGGTGTGAATTTCAGTTTGCACAAACATTCATATAGAATGTGGGTGACCCAAGCACAAAGCAAGCCTCATGATTCAATTCAAGAAAATCTTGTACCTAAGCATAGGAAGACCAGAATAAAAAAAAACTGCACATGAGGCCAACATAATTGAAAACCATCTGTTATCCCACTTTCATCTGTCTTAATTTTCCACAATAAGACGGGGAGATATGGAGCCTGGACAAAACCTCTTTCCAGAAACAATAGACAAATTTGGGGCCTCTATCTGAGATGATCTTATCTGATAGGCCATGGTGTCTGAAAAATCTGTATATGAAACAGAAATCCAGTTCCTTGGCCATCCATGACTTGTTTGCCAGGATGAAGTGAGTGCCTTGGGTGAATTGGTCAAAAATGAATAAAATGGAGTCAAAGGAGGTTATCTTACATAGCTTTAAAATAAGGTCTATTCCAATTTTTGCCCATGGTCTGTTGGGAACCTGCAACATCCTTAGTTGATTCTTTGGTGTATGAATCTGTTCTTTAATTTTGACACAAATTGCAGGTTTGGAAAACGTTAAGTTGTAGAGTTGACGTGCGGCAAGCTCAAGCGTAGAATGAGGACACTCCATATTCGGAGTATCTGGAGGTAGTTGAGTTGTGAGCAAAATTGTCAGCTGGGACGGTCAGTCCACCATTGAACCTCCTCAGAATAATTGAAGACTCATCAAACAACTGGTCAATTGCTCATATTGGTGACACAAGCCCTATCACGATATTTCTTTCTCTATTTTCCTTTCCTCTTTTCTATCCTGTCTTCTCCTCAAGCCTCAAATCAAAACCTGTCATCTGCAATCTCTTCATTTTCTATCTTGTGTGCCCAGTGAGATCTCAGGTGTTCCTTCTTTTCCTCAATTCCATGTGAACCCCCAAGTCTGACTCCATCTCATAGTCTAACCCTCATCCTAGTCTTATAGTCTCAATCTCATACTCATAGCCCTACTTGATATGCCTCTTGACCTTATACTCCTCACAGCCTGATGTTGGTGCTCCCTTGTTTCATTGTGTGTTCCAGTGCTCTTGTTGATCACAGTTTCCTTTCTAGCCTGATTTCCCAGTTTTAAGCAATCTCAAGCCTGTTGATTCTAATAGAAAAACTATAGTACATCCTCTCAAAAGCCTGACCAATCAAAGGAGTAGTGGACCAGATCTAAGGTTTTAAAAAATCCCCAGTGGCCACTCAGGGGGTTGCCTTGTAAAGTAGCAATAACTTAAAAATTGAAAGAGGGTTTGGAATTAAAAATCTTTTTCTGTACCATCAGACCTTCTTCCAAACTTAGGGAGGGGGTGTTGACTAAATTCTCTCTCTCTATTTTTTTTGGTTGAATCATATTATTTCTAGAAGTTCTGATTCTGAGAAACAGAAATTGCCCAAGGAATTTTTCCACCTTGTCTGGATGTTGTATATCTATTCTCTTGGTAAGTCTAGGTACATCAAATGGTGATCCATAGGATCAGACTTAAATTGGTTTAAGGTGACATTGGATAAATATTCTGTGGTGAATGGGGGGCTAAGTGGGTCTTCCAGGTTCAGTGTACCTTCAATATAGTAGAGTTTAGAATTCAAACTGGAAAGAGAAAAATGGCACATTGTGCCTGTTGTAGGGATAGGGTGCTGGAGGTAATAAAGTACACAAGTTTCCAATGGTCAGTGAAGACTTGTACTTTCTGTGCTGAATCTAAAAATTCACAGTCTCCATTCTTCAAATTCAGCTACTATAGATCCCAGTTTGATGTTGCATATTTTCCACCTCTTTTCTGCTTTGGTGAGTGTTCTCAAATAGAGGCATACTGGCCTGATATTTCCTTTTTTGTCTGGATGGCATAGGTTTGCCAATATTGTGGTGGAGGAGGCATTGGTGTAAATGATTTGGGGCTTTCCAAGATTGAAATGGTTTAGAATAAATTTTGTCTCAATGGCTTTTTTTTATTTTTTAAAAGGACTCCCTCACTTGAGGGGATTTTAGAGCCTTTTTCATTTCTATTCCCTTTTGGTGGCATGATTCAGGAAAAGAGCTATGGTCACAAAACAAAAGATGAAATTTTGGTAGAATTCAGTGAACCCAATGAATCATTCAACCACTTTAATCCTTTTTATAAAGTTTCCAAATTGTCATAAGAGATTTTTTTTTGAGCTTTTTTTTCTGGCTCAATTTTGATTCTATCTTTTCCCACCTTGAAACCAGGAAATCATTGAATCTAAAAGAAAACTTATTTGGTGAGGAAAATAGTTTATTTTTGCAAAACTGAAAAAATAAGCTTTCTAGGTGAATTTCATGGTCTTGGAAATTATTTTAAGATATCAAAACATAATCTATGTAGAAAACCAAAAAATGCCCCCCATTTCTCTCATGCTTCAGTTTAAAAATCTCTGGGAGGTAGCTGGGTTGTTTGCTAGTCCAAATGGTATGACTAATTATTAAAAAAATACCAAGTTTGGTTTGCAAAGCTGCCTTCCATTTGTATGCCTCATCAGCTCAGAGGAGGTTTACTGCATATTTTAGGTCATATTTAGAAAATATAGAGCAGAATTTTAATTTTCTCAGTAGTTTTTATACTAAGGGAAGGGGGAAGGGATCTCTGATTTTGATTTTATTTAGAGCTCTGTAATCAAAAACAAGTTGATTCTTTTCCCCTGTTTCTTGATTAAACATATTGGGGATACCTCTGGGGAGGAAGAGGTTCTAACAAACCCTTTTTAAATTGGTTTTTTAATATGTAATTCTATTTATTCTGTTTCAAAGGGGGCCAGAGTATAAATTTTTCGAAACAGTGGAGTTAAGACCTACTTCAAATTTATGGTAATGTCAGTCTCCCAGTGAGGGGGGAGGAATTCTGAAGGCTGGGGTAGGATTATTGCAGCATATTATTCACCAGGTAAGGGTGTTTGCAGTTTTCCAAACCCAAGCAGACACCAGAATAAGTTGTATTAATAATTTGAAGCTGGTTTCCAGACCCAAGAGAAATTTGTAATACCTTACTGTCAAAGGTCAGACTTGTAGAGTGTTTTTTTCCCATTCAAGCTGTCCCTAGGATCATATCACATCCTTTTAGTGGGTTTACATAGAACTTGTTGTGAGAAAGATTGATTGGTTTCCAGAATATAATGTGTAGTAACCTTCCTATTAAATGGTGAATTTTTTACTAGCTCCATTGAAACCTATTTCAGGCCATAGGATTGGGTGCAACACTTGCAGGTAGATTTAACCTGGTCACTAAACTCAAATTTATAAAGTTTTCTTTTGCTCCAGATTAAAAGAGATTTGTACCCAATTCCTCTGTGGTTTAAGATTTAAACATTTAATAAAAAGGTGGCTTATTTTTTTTTTGAAAATGAAATGCAGGAAAGGTTGGTATTGGGTCATTTTTTGGTAGGTTTTCCTTCTTCTCAGGAAATATTTTTAACCTGTTGTTTGCCTCTAAACTCTAGCTTTTTTCATGGCTATTACATGATCTGGTTTACTGATAGTCTATTATTTGGGCACTTAAAACCTTTTTCTGCCCAGTGAACATCATTTAACAATTGCATGCCATCAAAAAAGAAGTTATGTTCTATGGAATTCTTGTTTTAAATTTTACATTGGGGTGTTTCCTTCTGTATGTTGGTTTTCCAGGGGGGGGCAAAGGATTTTTTTTTTGGAATCTGTAAGATACTTCATTTATTTCCATTTTTTTTGGAAGGGTCAGTTATTTTTCCTGGTGATTTCATTGTGTACAAGAATGATTGCTGTTCCAGCCCAATTGTGGTCCATAGCTGCTATGTATTTTTTTATCTTAGATGATTCTGAAAGGTCTAATACTGCTGCTAGGGCTGCAAATGAAGAGTTGAGGCTGGATATTGATCTGTTCCCCTGTTTGAAAATTTCAATTGTTTTCTTCATCCTTTCTTTCTTTTTGGTTTTCAAAAGAATGCATTAAGGGAATTGGAAAATTTCTTTGGTGAATCAAGTTTGGGTATTAAAAATGGAAGGTAAATCCCAATCCATTGGGTCTTTGCCATGTACCACAGCATTCATTTGCAAAAGAATATTGTACCAGGTTTCTGCTACTTAATATTTGATTTTTTATTTGAAATTTAAAAATATGAAACTGATTTATCTGTCATTGGAAGCAAAGGAAATTTTATTTTGGTGAATGAAATTGCATATGTTACCCAGGAAGAAGATTAAATCCTCTACCTTTCCCAAGAAGCAGAAGCACATTATTGTTATTTACTTTTTTACTTTCACCATAATTAGGATTTTTCTGCTTTTTGCTATTCTTTCTGTGGTCCATTGTTGAATTTTATTTTTATTTTTCTGTTGGAAGAGCTATTCCTGTTGTAGGTTGAGTTGGCTTTGTTGTTGTTTAATAATTTATAATTCATTCCATCTTATTTTAAGAATTCTAACAACTTAGTTATAGCAGCAAAAAAATTTTGTTGCTCTTGATAGGTCTTGTATAATAATTATATGTTTTTCAAGAGTTCTTTTCTAAATTTAAGTTTTGGGAATCTTGATTAAGCACATCTGAATTTTTGGTGCTTGAAAATTCTTATGTCATGATGTTTGCAATTATAGCTACTTCTATTATAACTTTATTTAGTCATGGGTTCCTACATAGGATGAATTTCCATTTTGTTACCAGGATTTTTTTATTTTCCTTTTATTATATTTTATTTAAATTATAGCATTTTCTCTTGATTAATCTTCAATTCTCCCTTTTTATTTTCAGATTGGTTAAAAATTTCATGGAAAACCATTTTTAATTTTAATTAGATTAACTTAATTGCTTAATTATACAGAATTATGCATTTATAATTATAATGGACAGAGTTGAACTGATGAGGATCATACAATATTGGTGGTTACAGGCCAGTTTAAATAGGAATGTGATTACCCCAAAAGAGTTTGCTAAAGCTATGAATTTGGGATTTTGAAATTTTGGGTTGGGGTTTCAAACCATCCCCAATCTGTTTTAAACTTCTTTATTGCCATGTGTCATCTCATTTTGTAATACCAATATTTGGAAAATATATTGTTTGGATTTGAGTTTTTACCATGACACATGTGGTCCCTGGAACTTTTTTCTAAGCTCCCAGCCACAGGGTAAATGTGCTTAGTAGATAAATTTCTGGTCTAAGCCACTCAAGAATCTGGTATTATGGCATGAAAATTAAAATGGAAACATTTCAAATTCCAGTGATGATAACATGAGGCTTTCTATACTTTCATAAGGTATAGAGAAGGTTCAAAAAGAAAAATGTGGGAATTTCCTTGGCCTCAGTGTAGGCCTGGTTCACCCAATGCTGGCTGATAAAAGGCTGGTACCAAGAGGGGGCCTAAATGATAAAAATAAAGATCCCTTTCCCAGCACTTTGACATTAATTCTTTCATTAATATATTTATTATAGAATCATTTAATTTTTTCCCCATAAATAAAAATCTTATCAGAAAATAAGTGTGTGATATTTGACACTGCCTTATCAGTATTACTTAGAACAATCTCAAATACCTTCCCTTTCAAGGCCAATTCTTACCAAAAATTTCAGAATTTACTCAGTTACTGACTACCAGCACCCTGAAGGCTTGCATATTTTCCCATTCAACAAAAATCAGTCTGCATTTTGACCTATGAAGTAATCCCACCAATTGATCCTCCCATCTACAATTTAATAACCTACCCCAAGGAAATCATACACAACCTTCTTGAAAAGAGTCCTTGAAGTAAGAACAAGGCAAAAAAATTATTCCCTTATCCTCATAAGAAAAATCCTTTTTTATGAAGGGCTCAAAAAACCTAATAAGGTCTTGGAACCTCCCCAACAATTTATTTGGATAAATATATAAATAAACTTCAACCTTTTTTTCCAACTTACATCCTTGACCTTTTGATGTATTTTTACTCCAGTTACTCCATCATAAGTACTAGAAGCCAGAGGGATTTTGGTCATTAGAACCTAGTAGGCTGAAAATGTGACTCCACACCAGCATTTTGGAAAATAAGCAAATGGGTCAATAACTCCTCAAGTATACACCATACTTAGTTTCTGGCTTCATTGTTTGGAATTTTTCAAAAGGATGGTGTATAAATGAGATGTGAGTTTACCCATTCTGAGCCCTGGTACCACTCACAACATGGAAGTCAGGTAAGGAGTAGGAATTTGGGGGAAATTTCAGTGAGTGAACATGCTTAAGATGGGTTGAAAGTTCTAACTCTTCAACAAAGATAAACAAATAAATCTTAACTACTTGTAGGATTATTTTTTATTCTCTTGATTTTGATGTTGTGGTTAATGATGTTAAATGGCTTTGCAATAGTAGATTGCTGACACTCATTGCTTAGTTTTTTCTGGGAAAGCAAGGCAGATGAATGTTTCTGGTCTTCTTACAGTTTCTTGTAGAGGGCTTGAGAAACAATTGTATCAAGATCAACTGTGGTTTGGCTGGCAAGATTCATGCTGTTATGATTTCCCTTTATGTTTATTGATAGGTAGGTATCACAGAAAAAGGGATATATACAGTGGGCAAAGGTGGGTAGTGTGACTGATTTCCTGGAAGAAATGAAAAAAAATAAATAAATCAATTGTGAAGTTTTTTTTTTTTTTATGATGTGTTGCTCAAGATTTACAATGGTAGTTGAAGAGAGTTTACTGAGGCTGACTAACCAGAGGCAAGGAGAGGTTTGATTCAAAAGCCAGGAGTTGATATATTGTAAGTGGTAGATGAATGATGTTGGGGATCCAAGACTCAGGTAATTATCAGGGTGATGAGTGTTGATCAGTCAAGATGATCAGACCAAACCAGACAATCAAGGTCCAAGACCTCTTCTTGATTAGGCAGGCTTCAGAATTCACCTGATCAAGATGCTTATCACAACTTTTCGGAGGCTAATCTACTTTTTCTGTTGCAACCATTAAATTTTCCCCACCTTGCATTATCTTCCAGCTCAAAACCAAATTGATGGACTTGTCTCTATGGAGAGTGCATGCATGAAAATATAAAATATACCTTACAACATGTTCCCATTGTTGTCACAGGTGAGCACATGTTGCAAGGGTGCAGCACAACTGCATCTCACTTGTACTCAAACCATTCAAAAAAACTGTAAAGAATTATTATCCAGTTCAAGAAAACTTCCCAGAGTTTTTGCTGCACATGTCCAGCCAGCCAAAATGCCCCCCCAAAAAAAAACTGGACAGCATAGGGAAAAAACTGGACACACAAGGGGGGGGGGAATAATCAATTTTTGGGAATTTTTGCATGACAGGTTGCATGTATTAGGTTTCCTGTCTGGTTTGATAAAAAAACCAGACATGAGACCACAACCCTGCCCTCCATATTTTTTCTTTTGATGATTACTTCCTCAATTGGACAATAATAAAATGACTGTCCATCAAAATTAAAAATGCCAACAGGAAACTTTGAAAAAATATTTATGAAGGAGGACAGGATTGTTTGAATCATGGGAGAAGATTTCTTAACTTTTTGAAATAAAAACAAACAAACGTCAGACCAAAAAATAAATTAAAATTAAAATTAAAAGTAGGACAAAAACTTGAAAAAAGAGGAGAAAGAACCTGAAAAAAGGGGCAAAATTGACAAGAAAAAAAAAACAGGACAGTATTCTTGAGATGCGTAGTATGATGGCATGTGAATCTGCCAAGTTGGTAGCCAAGCGGGGGGGGATATCCCGACTGGCTAGCCAAGCGACCAGCGCGCTGATTTGTGGTTATAGTTTTCGAGAGCTTCGGTGACCAGGGCCGGCAGGGATGATGACGTCATCGGACGATGAATGCGCCCATGATCATGACGATCGCGGGTAGTATGCACTAGCGATGGAGTACTGTGGCGGAGAGCCGAGACAGCTCCGGTGGGAGCTTGATGACCGTCTCCGGGTAGACCCGGGGAGGGAAGTGCCAAGAGTATATACTGCCAGTGGATATAAACTGCATCTCATCTTGCTGATAAGCTCGACCCCAACCAGCCAGCATCAGCCAGCATCAGCCAGCATCGATCCCTCGGCTCGATTGCCATTCATCAAGCCTGCCAGTGCCATCAGCAGCCAACTACATAAGTATCAACATCCGATCGAGTCAAAATCAAGCCCACTTGGCTCATCGGGACTCGTACATACACTCCAAACCATCCCAAAGCTCGTGATCACAGCCAGCAGTATATCCATCCAACCCCCCTCGTTGGATTCGAAGACTTGGACGCCCTTATCGTCGTCATGCTCAGGATCGCCGTACTCACATCCGGTGGCGATAGCGCCGGCATGAATGCCGCCGTCAGGAGTGTC
Source organism: Puccinia polysora (assembly GCA_025617555.3). Taxonomy (NCBI): domain Eukaryota; kingdom Fungi; phylum Basidiomycota; class Pucciniomycetes; order Pucciniales; family Pucciniaceae; genus Puccinia; species Puccinia polysora. The sequence continues at coordinate 27,675,243 of CM062642.1, read as the reverse complement.
GTTCGAACCGGAATATCAAAGTCAGTCTCACAAGCTCAGTCGGCTGGCCCATCATCTTCCACGCCCCCCATCTCCCAATCCATTCATCCCTTCCTTCCAATCTTCATCGACTCCACTCACTCATCTCCCCGTTTCTTCTACTATCTCCATCCCTCATCATCGATCTCAGGTTATGTGAAGTCTATAGTAAGTGCTTGGATAGCGATCCTTACCAACAGCTCCCTCTCTCATCGAAAAAGCTGCGCTCCACCTGCTGACCCCTGATCCACATCATCTGTTCCCTAGTCGTTCGTGAAGGATACGAAGGACTTGTCAGAGGCAACGAGGACCCAAGCCGAATATCGGGCGAGGCTTTGAGCATCCCCGTCCCCCGACCCTCACTAAAGACGTCCGATAGACCCCTGTCAACCAACTTTATATCGACCTATTCGGGTGCCGAGTCGATAAAGGAGGGCGAAGCAGATATCGAACTCAAGGGTCAACATATCCTCAGAGTCGGTTGGGACGACGTCGCCACTTTCCTCGGTCAAGTCAGTCTCTCCATCCTCTCGTCGTTCATCTCTCACTCTCTCTCACTCTCTCACTCTCTCTCTCTCTCTCTCTCTCTCTCTCTCTACTTGGACTCGTGATACCTTTCATCGGTTTAACTGAGTCTGCTTGTGGCTAGGGTGGTACTTTGATCGGAACTCAAAGATCGAAAAGCTTTCGTGAGCTTGAAGGCAGAAGACAAGCTGCCCTCAACTTGATCCTCCATGGTATCAACGCCCTCGTAGTCTGCGGGGGTGATGGATCTTTAACCGGTGCCGATAAGCTTAGGGCAGAGTGGCCAGAACACGTACAGGCTCTACTCGCCTCCAGTAAGCTGATCAAGTCCCTTTTCCCCTTCTCGCTCACCCTCGACAGGCTGGTTGATGGTCCATTGATCTCCCTTCTCCCTTTCGCAACACCCCCTGACGTCAACAGACGCCATCACGCCTGAACAGGCGAAAAAATCTACTCACTTGATCATCGTCGGACTGGTCGGCTCAATCGATAATGACATGGCTCTTACAGATATGACCATCGGTGCCCCTACTGCACTCGATCGGATTTGTGAATCGCTCGATAATATCTCATCTACCGCATCCTCTCATTCAAGAGCGTTCGTGGTCGAAGTGATGGGTAGGAACTGTGGTTGGTTGGCCTTGATGGCTGGTATGAGGTGACGAATTTATCCTTTCTACCCCTACAAGCTCAAGCAAGGTCTTTTGGATTGATTTTCCTTTTTGTTGGCGTTTTACGGTACTCCCTTGTCTCCACTATCAGCTCTGGCGCAGACTACGTTTTCATACCCGAGAAACCGCCCGCTTACGACAACTGGGAAGATGAATTTTGCGCAGCCCTACGGAGGGTGAGCAACCAAATTGTTTCGTTAACCAATTCTGTGAGGAACTCAGTCGGAATGCCTCGTTCAATCCGTAGCATCGTGAGGTTGGAAAGCGCAAAAGTATCGTTATCGTAGCCGAAGGTGCTATCGATAAGAATTTGAAACCAATTAAGGCCGATTATATTGCCTCCATCTTGACCGATAGATTGAAGCTTGATACGCGAGTAACCACCCTAGGCCACACTCAACGGGGCGGTAAACCATGTGCATATGATCGCGTCCTGGCCACCTTGCAAGGAATCGAGGCTGTCGAGGCGGTGCTTGAATTATCTAAAAACCCTGATGGTGAAAGTCCATTGATAGGGTTGAGAGAAAATCAAATCATTCGAGTGCCGCTCATGAAAGCAGTTGAAACGGTACGAATCGGTTTGGGTCACCATCTACCGTTTTCTTATTGCATTTAGAGTAACTTATCAATGGCACGTCTTCCAAATTCGAACATTCTCTCACCCTAGACCCAAGCGGTGGCTCAAGCCATTGCCAACAAAGATTTTCCAAAAGCGATGAGTCTAAGGGATACTGTTTATAGAAGCAGTTTTGATGCATTTGCTGCTACTACTCGCCTCGACGACCGCATCAAACTTCCCTTACCCCAACGAATGCGAATCGGAATAATCCAGTTGAGCGCTTTCTCCGTCTTGTTTCATCTACATGGGATTTGGCTGATGCAATTATCTCGATACGAGCAGTATCGGTGCGCCAGCTGGTGGCATGAATGCAGCCACCCGAACCGCTGTCAGATACTGCTTGACTCGAGGGCATACTCCCCTGGCGATCTTCAACAGTTGGACCGGATTGATCGACGGTCACGTTGAAGAATTGGGTTGGCTAAGAGTCGATCAATGGACTACCCGAGGTGGATCCGAACTGGGTACCAATCGACAACTCCCATCCGAGGAAAATATTGAACAGATTGTAGAAAAGCTCAAGTTGTACAAATTTGATGGCATGCTGTTGATCGGTGGATTTGAAGTCCTCAGGAGTTTAAAATTTTTAGACCGAGTTAAGAGCAAGTACAAAGAGTTAGATATACCCCTGGTTCATCTACCAGGTCGGTTTGTTCTCCGTAGCGTACCCTAACCTTTATATCCGGCCCCGTTACTTATACCTCTTCAGGATGCATTTAACTTTGAATAGCCACGATCAGCAACAACGTGCCACTTACGGAATGGAGTTTGGGAAGTGACACAAGTATTAACGTCCTGGTGGAAGCCTGCGATGCAATCCGACAAAGCGCATCAGCAAGTCGGAGTAGGGTCTTCGTCGTCGAGACCCAAGGAGGTGAATGTGGTTATATTGCGATGTTAGGGGCGCTCGCAGTAAGTAGCCTAAAAAAAAATCCAAACAGAAGATTCTTGATGAATTGATCATCGACCTTTCTGGTACAGGCGGGAGCTGCGGTGGTTCACACTCCCGAGACTCCGGTTGGATTGAAACAAATCTCGAGCGATGTCGAGTTTTTGAAACGAAGATTTATGGCTGACCCCAAGGGCAAATCGCAGGGTAGATTGTTGATCCGGTCCGACAAGGCCTCGAAGACGTATACGAACGAAGTGCTTACCAAAATTCTAAATGAAGAGGGCAAGGGATTATTCGACGCAAGACAAGTCAGTCTTGGACATACACTGCAAGGGGCGATCCCATCACCTAAGGACCGTACCCGCGCGGTTGGACTGTCCATTAAATGTATCGAATTCTTAGAGCGACATTGTGATAAAGTCGATCCTAGTGCGTTAAGATCGCCCCCACCTTCAGTAACTCAAACACACAACCGTAATACCTCAACACCTAAGGTTGATAAGCCCATCGATCCTACCGAATCGAATTATGGAACTATCGTCATCACTGGAACTATGGTTAGAATTGCCAATCTGAGCGAGATGCTCGAACATGCGGACTTTCAGTTTAGGAGGGGAGTCGATCCATGGTGGTACGATTTGAAAAATGTGGTTGAAATAATGGCTGGTCGAAGGCAGGAGAACATTGGCTCGATTCAGGCTTGATCCTGTGTCGTTTTCTTTCTCCATCAACACAATACAGGAACTCCTAATGTACTTGATACCCACAAAAAAAACCTTGAAATATTCAGCTCTCTTCGTTTTTGATCGATTGTTTCCTCCAACTTGATTCACCCCGGATTGATGAAGAGTTGTGAAAAACTGATCCAACGTCTCGAGTTATCTCCCCTCTTGAATCTGTCCCATCCCATAGCAACCCAAAACAATGCTAAATTTACACAGGTGTACATCCACACACTCGCAAAATTGTTCAAATTCAAAATATCGATCGATTTTCTGTTGTACAAGATTGATTCATCAGCTCTGCTTCACGCCTCCACCTCGTAGAAAGTACTTTTCACATACGATTCATACATGGCCCGAGAAAAACATCAGTTTCTACCCGCTTGACCATCTCAAACTTGCGAATTTCATTTTTGAATCCCAAACGCATAGGTGATAATCGGAGATTAGTCAACTTGAGGGTTTCCGATTTTGGGGGGTCGCTAAAAAGGTGTGATTCATTTTCAAATGTCGGTCGCCGCCAAAAATATGAGAGATGTGCATAGTTTTCGTTTGTCTTGTTCTGTTACGTTCCTTGTATCTCTCTGTCTGTTTTGTGCGTAAACTTTACTTTCTTGTCAAGAGACAAAAAGTCTTCAAGGTTGAGTACGGTCCTTGAGACAGGTACAACCCTGACTGATTATTCTTTTAAGGCATTGTGGAGATGGCTGATATCAAGCTTCACGGGGATCATACACTCCTTTTCCTGGTAAACAAGTCCATTGGACCAGTAAACCCTGCCCAGTTGTCAAGCAAAGAAGGACCTATGACAACCAATCAAGACCTCTGTTCAAGTAATCCAAGGCCAGTCATCAACAGGATAAGGCCTTTAAACAAGGGATTGAAGGGCCCTTGACAATTGCTCCAGTCCACTTGAAAAGGGTAGAAAGTCCACAGGAAAAGTAAAACGGCCACTACGGTTTTTGGCCCCCCCCAAACATACCATTGATGGGTGTAGCTGTTGGTATTAGGGTAAACAAACTTTGAGTGATTACAATGACAACAAAAAAAAAATAAAAATATAAACTAGGAATTTCTTTGGAAGATAGTGTGTGGTAGATCAAAGATTGATATGGTGGCAGACCTGATGGCCAATAATCCTGTTGACCACTGGGGCTTTGCACCCTGATCAACAGGTATGATTTGCTTGAAATCATGATTTTGATTGTTTTTTAACTGAGCAAGGCCTGTCTTCAAGTAAACAAGGTCTGTAACAACTGGGCAACAAGTCAGGTGGACTTGATCAACTTGTTTTGTGGACTTGTTTACTGGGAAAAGTAGTATGTATGAATAAATAGACAGCAGGGAGGGGGGGGGGGGGGTAGGCAAAGTGTCAGCCTGCTACTATTTCAGAGCTAGCTGACAAAAGTACCAATAATAATGATGATTATAATAAGAATAAATAATAATAACTTACATAAATAAAATAATAAAACTAATATAAATGATGGGAAATCCTAAAATATTGCAGCAGAAAAATGGATTCCCCATCAAAAATTAGGTAGGGTCACCCACTGAACCTACCAACAAATTCCACATCCTTAAAAAATTTTAATTGATTGTGAAAAAAAAACAACCAGGGCATCAGGTTGGCACTTATTGGCTATCTTAACATTTTAAATGCAACACATTTAAGTTACCCAACTAAAATTGGGTCAGAAAATGAGTGTTGTGTATAGTTTAGGAGTTATGGTCATATTTATGTTTGGTACAAATATCTACTTGCAGCCATTCACACCTCTAAAAGACCTAAGACATGCACACATAACTGACCCAGGAAATTACCAGGCACAGCCATGGCCAGTACACAGGCCAACAGCTGTTTCCCAAGTTTTCAGAGTTAAAACCATCCCAAAAACCCCTGATAAATGGGGTTACAACACACATGGGACAGGCATGTAGATGTAATGTGCATGCCAATCCAAAAATCATGTCACAAAAACCCACTGATAGGTCAAGATATGAACTCAAAGGCATGTGACAAACCTTTCAAGATGGGAATTGAAACTTTTGGAAAAAAAAATCACATACAAATTGGCCAAGATCCACTTTCAAAGACTCCTCAAGCCTTAAAAAGTGACACCTGAACTGGATAAATACCATAGAACTTTCCAGAAAATTAAATTCAGTTGATTAGAATGTCACAAAAAAATTACAAAAATACAAATCAATCCACCAACAGGATGTATACGCAACTTTTAGGATCATTTCCCCTGCCATTATCACACAAAAAAAAGGCAAGAAATCTCATATGTATTGACATGTGACAAGGCCATCCAGCCCAAAACACCACAAAAAGCCTACGGGCCATGCATGAATGCACTTCTGTCCCCAGAAAAAGGTTAATTCCCCTTCACTCAACCTGATAAACCTCATGGGGAGCCCTAATAAACTGAAAATGGATAAATAAAGGCCTCTTTTAGAATGTATATCCTCCATCTAATCACTATTTTTCATACAGATACTGTGCCATGTTTTATTCAAATGAGTATAAGGATAATTAAGTAATCAAAGTCTTTAGTCTAACTGTTTTATCAAACACTCAATCCTTACAACCTAGTTTTTGGATCACAGTAAGCCCTCAAAAAATCCTATGAGGCTCACAATCTATATTTAGATTTTTTATTGCAGGAAAACAGGAATCAAACAACTAACAAGTAAATTATTCCTTTCTGCTTTGGCTGGTTTTCTACAAAAGTCCAGACATACTACCGGTTTTGTTCTGCATAATATTTCCCTTGTGCTAAGTTCCAAAAGTCTCAGGTTCACATGTTTTAAGTTTAATCTCTTGAAGAGAGGTTTGATAGGCCCCAAGTGTTCACTGTGGCCTCTCTTTTTTTTGATCAGGAATTGGTTTATTGATTAATCTGCCCTTGAACCATACAGAGCCACTTCCTTGCACTTTATTTATCCAGATAATCATGGATTATTTCTGCATCACCTTGGATAATTTATTTATTCTTTCTCTATCACCTGTTTTAGCTACGGGGTTGAAATTTTCCTGGCATCTATTAGGCTGAAACTAATATTGAAGATCTGGCTGACAAGAGAACCAAAAAAATAAATAAAAAGTTAATAAATAAAAACCACCATAAGGATTGGAATTTAATGGAATATTATCAAAGAAGCAGATTTATCACAAAATCTCTAGGTAGGTTCAATCACCAAACATACCTATGGAAGCTCAATTCTGAATCAAGTTACAGACACCAAAAGAATACCAAAACCCAATCGGCACCTTTTGGCCACTTTGATATTTTACATGATACCTAATGTATATTTTACTGTTGGAGTCAAATATGCTCTTATGCAGACTGCCAACCAAGGATTCTAAGTATTTTTACTGAAAGCCTGAACAGCATTGTCAAACAACACATCAGGCCTTTACAGAAAAAGCCAAGAAAACCCTTGTTGAGTGGACAGGCACAATGGCCCACACAACACGCAAGCAGGCAACAATTCTGAGTTTTTTTTGCACTGACAATATGCATATGCATTGCGCGCACTGTGTGAATCTTCAATTTTCAGCTGCCGCAACTATGGTCAGCTAGCGTGCAAAATCCCCACCTAGACTGGCTAATTGTCACCTGAACAGTCACAACTTGCTGCAGTGCTTTCACCAGACTACCCAGAATCAATCCCCCCAAACCCCTGCAGGAGATTTAGTTCACACAATTTCAGTTCACCCCCAAATACTCCATCCAAACTACCTACTCCAACTCAAATCAGTTAATCCCTGAATACTCCATCCAAACTACCTACCCCAACTCAAATCAGTTCATCCCCAAATACTCCATCCTACCTACCTACCCCAACTCAAATTCCAAAAACAAAATCAAATATGGACCTCCAAGCCACTATTCAAGCTGCTGTGAATGCAGCCATGGTTCAATCAAGTCAGGAATTCCAAGCTCAACTTGCTGCCAAGGACCAAGTGATTATGCCGCTTTCCAAGAAGGTTGAACACCTTGAAGTTACTAGTAGGAATTCCAAGCCTTGGAAATCTGCCCCAATCCAATCTGCATTGACAAGCACCCCTAGTGCCATCAAGTCTCATCAACATTCTGAGGGTACCGGATTACAAGCACAAGCTAAGGTTACTTCCAAGACGCGTTCCAGTAAACCTATCCCTCCATTAGGTAAAAATTCAAACAACAGGACAGCCCACAAAGAACCCTCTGCAAGCAAACCAGTCCAGCATTCATCTGCGCCACCAGCTACTTCTCCTACTGCTAGTTGCATCCATCAAATGACCATGAAGAATGTGCGGGAGATGGTTTTGAAGAAAAGGGTCTTTCCATTCTCTTTTACTCATTCTCAACTGTTAAGGCTGACTCAAAACTACAACTCCAGGATGCTTTGTATGTTCACATAAAGATCCTTTGGGGGCTTATTCATGAGAAGGCTGTTCCACAAGCCCCTTGTCCTGATACCCTCAAGTAATTCTATGGTTTGTTTTCCATAGCCACTGAAGTTGAAGACTCTGCCAACAACAAGGCTTCCCCTCAGTTGATCAGTGCCAAAGACATTGAATTCCTCTGTGACATGCGCTCTGCTTGACTCAAAATTGGAAAAGGTATTGTGAATGTCAAGCAATTTTTCATTCTGTAAATTCAAGCTACCCTTGCAAGGCTGGGTATATGTTGATGGGCCCCCAATCTTAATGATGCCCCAGATTCATTGTAAAATGAAGCTTGCCACGTTTCTGCCATAAAAACTTTCTGACAAGTTTTTGTCCTTAGTGCATATAAATTCATGAACTGCAATCCTTGATACATCAATCAAATTGGGCTCCTTACTCAGGCCTACAATCACTTTGTCCACTTCCATCAAGCGCAGAATTTTGTCTGTGAGCTCAAGGGGGATGGTAAGCATCAAAGGGAAATTGAAAGAAGAGCTATACAAAAGGCCAGAGCCAAGGTGCATACTAGTTATTTATTTCCAAGACCTGAATGCTAGTTAATTTCACTTTATCAGCTCCGTGAAAGTTGGTTGGCATTTGCAAAACGGATTAATCTTACCAACTGATACATCAAGGTTTTATCTGAAGAAAAGCCCATAGAAAAGATGAATATTTGGCCAAAAAGAAATGCTACATCATCAAGACCCTACCCTGGAGATCAGAAAACACCACAAAATTCTTTTGTTTCCTTGATACTAGTATTGAGAAGGATAAATTAATGAATGTTAAAATAGTTCAACGTTGCACTTGATGCACTCCAAGCACCCCCCAGATGTCTATCTTTTTGCGCCACCCCAAGAATTTGCCCATTGATTACTTTGATCCAGATTGGTTCAATGAATTGTTGCCCAACCAGAAGCAAAAATTTTCTGACATATGGCAGGTCTGTTTCCTGCCAGATGCCCAGAGATCTTTGTTGGGAAAAAAAGGATCCCAATGAATCTTTTTCCAAAAAAAAGTTCACTGAGAAGTTCTGGAATAAACTCAAGGCCACATATGACCTGTTGCACAAGATCAAGGAAGCTTTGACTGATGATTTGGATGGTTCTAGTGATGGGGAAAACCAAAGCTACAATGGGGACAAGATTGATTTGGAGGATACCTCAGGAAATGAATTGGGAGGGAACTCATCCAATGAAGATGATCACAAGTTCATTGATCATAATGAAGGTAGTGATGGAAGTGATGGAAGTCAATACAATATGCAATATGAGGATCTTGTGGATGAAGAGCTGGAAGATGAAAATTGTGATTGGCTTTATCAAATGATGCTTGACAAGCAAGAGGGGGTCTTGTCTTAAGGATGGGGCCTATCCATTGGGCGGTCTTAAATCAGCTCCAAGAAAAAAAATCCTCCCCTTCTTTTCATTTTTTCCCTCAAATCACTAAGCACTTGTATTTTATTTTTTGAAATTGTGATTGATGTTATGAAATGATGCTTGACAAGCAAGAGGGAGTCTGGTCTCAAAAATGGGACCTATCCACTGGGCGGTCTTAAATCAGCTCCAAGAAACAAATACTTCCCTTGTTTGAATCTTTTCCCTTGAATCACTAAGTGCTTGTATGTTTTTATGGACTGAGTCGGAATCTGATCTTGCAATTGAATGAAAAAGCTAGCACACATTTTTCTTATTTTTTTTCTCAACGGTGAAAATGCACCACAAGAGTTTTGTGATGGATTTCAGTGGGAACAATGCAGTTATGGATTGACATTCATCAAGTAAAATCCCTGAAAAGGAAAAGTAGGTAAATGTTTTCTGGTTGAATCAAATTCAAATGCAAAAGAAATGAAAAAGAACAGTCTAAAAAAGGTAAAGGTAATGAAAAAAAAAGAAAACAGTGGCCAAGTTTGGGAAAAAAAAAAGCTATCACATTGCCATATGTGCATCATGTGGAATGGTATTCAAAAGCACAAGAGGGGTCCTGATGATCATTGACCATGCTGGGAGATGTTGGCAACCCAAAATGTGGGTTACCTTGTCAGGGGAGCAAAGGTTGTAGAGGGCCCCCTCTGTGGTTCCCAGGGCCAGGCCAAGGTTGGGAATGAAACCCAAAAAAATGGGGCTTGGTTGGATATCAGCTAAGGTCAAAGCATTGTTGATGGTTTTTAGCACCACCCAGGTCATCCGATCCAATCCAAACTCCTCTATGGTGGACACTGCCACCACCCAACCAAATTACTCATTTCCATTGCACGCATACTTCACAAAGTTGTTGGGTGGGTCCTTGCTAAAAAACAAACCTGATGAGGTGCTGAACAACTGATGATCCATTGCATACCTTTTGAGAACAGTTGCTTGAAACGGATGGGGAATGTTTTGGTAGTCCCTTAACATTGGCTTCTGCCTTTGGACCATTTTCAGTAGTGCTTCATAGATTTCAATGTTCATATCCACAAGTTGCCTCTTGGAAAATTTCAAGTCTGGTTGCTGATCAGTTGAATCAATATTTACATCTGAGAGAATGGGCTTGAATCTTTGAGTCTGACAAAATTTTTTCATCACAATCTCCTTGATTTTGCCTAGTGGACAACCTCATCAGCAGTGTGAAAGTAAAAAGAATCAATTGAGACGTACCAATTCTCCCATTTGTCTCAATTGATTGAAGCAACCCATTAACCTGCTCCCCCGCAAACTTCAACATTCCCATCAGCGGACACCACCTTTTCATTTGTTGAGGTATGTGGAGGCTGTAGTGGTGATTGGAGTTGATGAAAATATCATGGAATAGTAGTGTTGAAGTATTGGTATAGAGTTGATAAGCTTTTTTAAACCTTTGGGGATCCTGGATATCCACATGCTTCTTTTTCAGAGTGTTTGTACATACCACCAGGCTTAAAAAGTTGATAAGATATTGAAACTCAATTGAACTTGTGTTGGTATCTTCTGTGTTGGTAACCAGGAAGTCAAGAATGGCCATTGGAAAGTGGAAGGCGTAAAGCGCATGCCACTCACTTGCTTTCAGTTTTCCATGGCCAGGAGATCCCAAGTTCTTGGGAAGGTGGGGAATCCCTTGGGGGACCACAATCTCCTCAACAGCATTCCAGATATGGACCAAATCTTCTGTCTCCAGGTGATTTGGGTGTTGATCAGTTTGCAGTCAGATTTGGATGTATTGGGGTTGTTTTTTGGGGCTGAATCTTGATGGAATCCCCATTGCTTCCCCCAATGGTGCTTCAGAAAACCTTCAAACCAGTTGTGCATGACCCCAAGCGCAAAATTCTTGATGGGGTCCCAACAAGGAAGTATTGACAGTTCAGACCATCAAGTTTCATGCTTCTTAATGAATGCTGCTTGGTCCTTCAAAGTCCTGAGTTCATTCCATTGATAGGAAAAACTACAAGCTTCCCAAGAGTTTTGGAGGGGACCAATCTTCATTTGAGCCATTTTTTATTTGATAAAATAGCACCATGAGCAGAAAAATTGTGCAGAGTGAGAAGCATGGCCAGCAATTTTATGCACAGCAACCACATCACCAATGAGTGCACCAAGGTGTACTGATATTGTGCAAAAATTGGGGTAACTTGGTGTGCTGAATGTTTTTCCTCCATTCAGAGATAGCACTTCATCAATTATGGGTGCCAAGAGATGCAAGATTGTTGTTGTGTTAGGTTTTCAAGGGGCGGGCAAAATTGCAGAAAGGTAGAAATTGTGAGTTTTGTGCCTTAATGTTGGTGGTAAATCAAGGCATGTCAGAAGCATGATTCCCATGGATGCTTGCTTTCCCAAGAGCTTTTTGCCAAATAGATTGAACCAATCAACATACAGACTGAAGGTAAGTTGTAATTTGTAGTGGGTTTTTCTTTTTTTGGAATGCTGGGAAAAGCTTTTCCAGGCTTGCAATTGCTGAATATCAATAAAAATTTTGGGGTTTTGTGTTCTCAACTTGTAGAACCATTTGACTATCTCTTCTTCAACACTGGGTGAGTTGATAAAACATATGAGCCAGTTTTCAAGTTTTTGAAGACAGTAAGTCATGCAAGGTTTGGGTGTTTTGATTACAGAGAATTTTGGGGGATGATATTGATAAGAAACTGTGAAGTTGGGGGCAGAAGGTATCTTGATGGGGGATTTGTATAATTCTTCATCACAAGTTTTGATTGTTGGGGTACTTCTATAGGTGCATAGCTCTGGGGAATTGCTGAAAAAATAAAGTGAGAAACATTTGGGAAAGCAGATGTATCAATCTAGCTGAGGCAAAAGGTTGAGCCTCTTTGCCATTGTTTGGACATACTTGGGGATTTTGTTCTCAATCTTCTCAAAATCAGTATTTTTGCTCCCAGCTTTGATAAAATTCATGAGGAATTTGCGAGAAATTCCACAGTGATATTGACTCACACCACAGACCAGGTTTAGCCAAACAATAAAGTAAAATATTAGGCCTGCAAAAATAGAGCAAAGTACGTCAGATTTGAATGAGAAATAATGGAAATGAAAGATAGAAAAAAACACATATATCCCCATGGTGAATATTAAACTTCAGCTTCATGGTCCTCAGGTTCTTTTGGGGTGTCTACAGGCTTACTAAAGGAAGGGGCTGGTAAATTGAGAGATAATTACATTGCAAGGTTTGTGAGTTGAGTTGTGCTGGTGTTGGCAAGTGAGGTGGCGGACCAATGTTTTTGTTGGGTAGAGGGATGCACCCAGAGTCCATGCTGAAGTATGTTTTGCTTGTCATAGTACTCATGCATAGAGCATTTGAGACATGTACATAATTTGAGGTCCATATTGAAGGTAGCAAAGCAGGTTGGGTCAGTCAGGGGGGAGTTGTGGAGCTCTGGTGGAACATTGTATTGTGCGGCCATCTGTGGGTGACAATTAGACAGTCTAGGTGGGGATTTCACATGCTAGCTGACAATAGTTGCAAGAGATGTAAATTGAAGATTCAAACGGCATGCGCAATGCATACCCATATTGTCAGCGCAACAAAAACTCAGAATTGCTGCCCGCTTGCATGTTGTGCCATCCAGCAATGGTACACTTAGCTTAGTGGTTAAAGCATCACTCATGAATTTTGAGGTCATGGGTTAAAATCCCATAGTGCAAAACTAAATTTTGGATTCTAAAATTTACCAGACTAGAAAGAAATTGACAAAGAGGTCTTGTGTGTACTTGAGGAGTTAGGGAAAAATGAATTTTTTGTCAACATTCCTGTAACCAAACACCCATGCCACTTTAATACAGTTCCAGATTCCTAAATAAAGCCATAAGAATCTTAAATTCACTTAAGGATGAGGAAATGTATGACTTCACCCATCCATAGCCTTCTTTGGTGGCTATTTATAGACAAAAAAAATGAAGTGTGCTGCATAAGACAAGCTTTGGTAGGGAGAAAGAATCTGGAGTCACAATAAGAGATGCTGAGATAAAAACAAGAGAAGCTTGGAAAACTTTGTATGGAATAATGGAAAATTTATCAAAGAGAATTCTGAAATTCACCAAAAAAATTTAGTATTACCACTGCTTTTGAAGAAGTTAAGCTAAAATAAGTTGGTTTTTAATTCCCTTCCTTTCAAAACTATGAAAAGTCTGCACAATATATATATCTATAAATATAAAAATATTGAAAAACTTTCCACACCTCAGCAAGTCTTGTGGTAAACCAAACCTTTCCTATAGCCATCAGAATCATTTTGTCTTATTAATTATTATTCTTATATCAAATTAAAGTCAAGAAAATACTAAATAAATTTCAAACCCCTCATAAACTATACTCTAAACTCAAACCAACCTGAAAACCCAAATCAATCACCAGATAAACCCCTTTGACCATATCAACACCTGTCACAAAAACAACCCAACACCTGGCACAGACTGGATTATGTCACATGGATTGATGAAAAGTCTTAATTGAATATATAATCAAAAGATTATGCTCAAAATCACCACACAACAAAACAACATACCCCATACCAGCAGGACTTAAACCATATCAGTACCAATGTTACACTACAACCAGTACTATGAAAGAAAGTTACACTACTTTTCTGGAACTTTTGTCACCAGATAAGCCCTCAGAAGCGTCCTCTCAAGTACTCCAATACTCAGTTTGCCACCATTCCAACCATACAACACACAGAAGTAGGGGCTCATGCAGCCAAGTATATCTCAATTCTCACCAACCAGCAATAACAAATCAGTACACATGACTTTTCTGGAACTTTAACCACCAGATAAGCCCTCTGAAGCGTCCTCTCAAGCACTCTGATACTCAGTTTGCCACCATTCCAACCATACAACACACACACATGCACCAACAGAAGTAGGGGCTCATGCAGCCAAGTATATCTCAATTCTCACCAACCAGAAATAAAAACTCAGTACACATGACTTTTCTGGAACTTTCACCACCAGATAAGCCCTCTGAAGCGTCCTCTCAAGCACTCTGATACTCAGTTTGCCACCATTCCAACCATACAACACACACATGCACCAACAGAAGTAGGGGCTCATGCAGCCAAGTATATCTCAATTCTCACCAACCAGCAATAACAACTCAGTACACATGACTTTTCTGTAACTTTCAACACCAGATAAGCCCTCTGAAGCGTCCTCTCAAGCACTCTGATACTCAGTTTGCCACCATATCAACCATACAACACCTGCAAGCCACACCCTCAAGTTACCCAAGGGGACATGGGGTAAAACAGCATACCTCATTACATTGAAACAGCATGCAAGTAGTTCCTGCAACATTTTATAAATGATAAGGGCTCAGAAATGTCCTAAGAAACACCCATCACATGACTTTCCACCACCAAACCCATGCAGGTCATACCATTCAAGCTACCAAAGAGGGCTTGCAGCTGCCAAGCATGTTTCATGCTTTTCCTAACCAGCAAAATTAACTCAAGCTGCAGGCAACTTCTGCATCATTTTTTATACAAGATAAGCACTCAGAAGCGTCCAGATCACACCATTCTTATCTCTTATCTCATATATTAGCCTGACTCTCAAATATTGAACCAAAAAATACAGTTATCTCTTAGCCTGATTTACACGTTTTATCACCAGAATGATTTGTCTCACGTAACTGTACCCTCCTGTGCTTCAACAGTGCAGAGAGAGTCTCAGAACCGCACTCAGGGGGCCCTGAGCATCCCCTGAGGAAGTATTTGTTCATTTAAGGAGGGCTCTCTTGCCCTATCCAAGTTGTAGGCATGGCTTCTGCCCAGTGTGTGAAATATGGCATCAGCCTGACCAGTTACTTACCTGAACCCAGTTATAAGTGAACCAGAATAAAGTGAAAAGGAAATAAAGGATCAAACACGAAATTATCATTGACCATTTGACCCAAAAAGCTGGTTTTCTTGAAGAAGGGTTCTTGAGAAAAGGCCTGTTATTCAGCACCTATTTTTTAAGAGGGAAAACCCCTTATTTTTGATTAGTAAATTCATAAAAGAGGAAGAGCACAACAGAACAACCAACCAAGCTTTTTTTCCGCCCAGTCCCTGAGGGCAAGCCCATCTTTGGGTCCTCCTACTGGTTAAACACCTTTTATTCAACCCTTAAATCCTTTAATTGGAATTGGAAAAATAGTCAGAAAAAGTCAAAAATTCTTGATTATTAATTGGTGGAAGCTTGCAAATAATCCAATCAAACCTGGAATAGTCTTGAAATTCCTAAAAATCTCTATTAATAATTAATCTAGGTCTGATAAGAGACCTATTTTAAGTCTCAAAGAAACCAGCCACTAATTAAAAAAAATTATTGTGCAGACTTATTTTAGTTCAGAAGGGCAGGCAATTCAAAACCACCTTAGCTTACCTCTATCTATTCAAGAGTAGTAGTAAACTAAATTCCCCTTCTAGTGACTGCCAGCAAGCTGTTTGCTAAATAATCCCATTATACCTTGGAGTCTTACAGCGCCAATGTCCTTGGGTTTTTATTCATTTGCCAACTTTGTTATGCACCTCTTTCATTGAAACTGGAAAAATTGAATACTGCACCAGGAAAAGCCCATAACGCACCAGGCAAACGCCATGCCTCCCCTGATTTGGGGTCAATTATAAACTAGTCTAGATATATTTTTCAAAAAATTGTGGCTTGTGTCTTTGATAGTTAATATAGTTTTCTGATCAGAACTTGATTGATTATTGATATTATATTGAAAGTCTTTTGGAAGATTCAACTTTGGATTATATTATTGTTATGGTTAATTAATTTGTTGATCAACAATTTTTGACATTTCTTGATTTTTGTCCAAATACCAAAAAAGGGTGAGGGTTTTATTAAAGGTATATTAAAAGGAAGAGGAATCAAGGATGGCTTTCCTGTGAGGAGCTGAGAATAAAGAATTCTTGGTTGGTGTTGATGCTTCAATCTTGATTTTATGTAATAGTGCTGATCAAAAATTGAGTTTTTATGTTCTTAATCATAGGTTCTGAATGATGTAGATATTTTAAAGTGTTAATTGAGGAGTTGAAACTTGACAACAGTATTCATATTGGAGGGACTAGAAACAATCTGTCGAGCCAGGAACAAATGAGTTGAGGAATGAAATGAAAGAAGAAATAGAATTGGAAGTAACAACGTCAAAAAGGAGATTGATTGAAATCATACCAGACAGTCGAAGGATTAGACGTTGAGCAGAGAATCAAGTCGAGGTGGATTGAAAGTATTGATTGAGTGACTGGTTGTAGAGTGATTGAGTTGAGGGGTTGAGTGGTTGACGGTGGTTGACTGGTTAATGGTGGAGTCGAGTGATTGAGTAATTGATGGGGGTAGAGGGGTTGAGAGTTTGAGGTTGAGAGATAAGAAACAAATAAGAACGGAAAGAATAACAAATAGAAAAAGCAAAGGAGGATGAGAAAAGAATGAAAGACATGAATAAGAATTGGCTCAGAGAAAACAAGCAGTGAGTCCAAGATCCCCCTGGGAGTGATTGCGCGAGTGAAAGGTGAGTTGAGTAGACATTGGGTGCGATCGGGTGAGCGCGGGGACGCGCGAGTTGCTGCAGACGGGGTTTGATTCAAGGATGCCGCAGGGAGATGCTTAAGTGGAGGATGATTTGACAGAGGATGATTTAACACCCCCCGTGGCTGGTAGGATTTCAAGATATGGAAAGTGAGGATTAATGATCTGAAGGAGCTTAGAGAGCGGACATCGGGGTAGTGCTTTTGTCAGCCCATTGGCTATCATTTGGTCGGAGGGTATTAGCTTTATCTCAAGATTATGCGCGAGTAGTTCCTCTCAAATAGCTTTGGTCTTTATATCAATATTCCAAGTTTTGGAGTTACAGCCAAATTTCTTCAACTTATCATCTAAGCCTTTATTATTGATGTGGTGTATGCTTGGTTGCGTGGGAATTTCCCACATTTCGGACACCAGCCCTCTCATCCAGATAGCCTCAAGGAACAAGTCGACCAACGGATTGAGTTTGGCCTCAGTGGTGGAGTGCGTTACGTTCCGTTGGCAATAACTGCTCCATGCAATGGGAGATCCAAATAGCAGAGTGAGGTGACTGGATTGAGAATGTCTTGTTTTGAGGTCGTCATTCCAAGTGGCGTCGCTGAAACATTGAAGTTGAGTTTCGCGGTGTTTTACCTTGATTACCAAAGATAGTCCCTTAGTGGCTTTTAAATATTTCCAGAAGCATTTGACTTCACGCCAGTGATTGATGCCGGGTCGTTTGCAAAATCCGGCCAGACTTGAAACGGCGTAACTGATGTCTGGTTGAGTTAAACATGCAATATAGTTCATTAAGAAAACGGCTGACCTGTAATTGATGTTCAGCGCCTTGAATTCTTCATGTTCTTCATCTGATGCGGGTCGCAAGTTGAGATTTGAAGTTAGCGGTATAGACGAGGGATGACACTCGGTGAGTTTCAGTTCTTCTAATCCGTGTTCTATGTGATTTGGTTGCGAGAGAAGGATCTTGTTGTCAATCTTGGAGTACTTCATGCCTAGAATGGTGTTAGGGTTGTGAGAAGTAGAGTTTGGGAATCGCTGTAGGAAGTTGTTTTTGAAATTGTCGCCAAGACCAACCAGAATGAGGTTGTCGACGTGAAAGAAGATCATGGACTTGCAACCAGGATTCAGATAGAGACAGGGGTTGGAAGATGATTGATGGAATCCTTGGCTTGAGAGCCAGGATGTGAGGGTGTTGAACAAATTGAGGGGGGCTTGTTTAAGCCCATATAGAGATCTCTTAAGTTTAAGATATTTTGACGTTTGCTTTGATCCTTTGGGAGTCTTGATTATTACCAGTTCTTTGAGGGGCGCGTGCAGAAAAGCACCTTTCACGTCAAATTGAGTAATAGGGAGTGAATGATACAAGCCATAAAGTAGAGCGATTCTAAGTGATGCTGCTTTGCCGGTCGGGGAGAAAGTGTCTTGATAGTCAAGTCCATAAACCTGATCAAAACCTTGCACGCACAACCGGATTTTGTAGACAAGAGGGTCTCCGTGGCAGTTATCTTTAAGTCAATAGACCCACGTTGTGTTAAGAGGATTAGCTGGCTCAGGACCGTTGTAGTCTTCCCAAACATCCATTTTCTCAATTCCGGTCAATTCCACATCCATTGAATGGTCCCAGTTTTTGCAGTCCTTGCACTTCTTGGCTTGTTTGAACAATTTGGGGACGAAATAGTGATGATATCCATAACAATCAGGTGGACGGAGCATTGATTGATCACGTAGAATTTGAGAAGGAGCCAGTTCGTCGGCAACCTCCTGAGACGATTGAGAGGATTGGTCATCCGTAGATTCAGCAGTTTCAATTGGTTGTGCAAGGTGGTTGGTGAGTTGAGGGTCAGGGGTAATTGTTGGAGAGTTGCTGGAAGTCGGTTCGTGATGCAGAATGGGGAAATTGATGTCAAGAGAAGGAATGGTTTCGCGAGGACTTTCAGTAGTGGAAGAATTGGGAAAAGATTTGATGATCTTGATGTGTTTTGAAGAGATAATTGAGTAGTCTGGCTTGAGGATGCAATAAGATAAGAGGTCAGGGTTGAAGCCGACTAAGGTTCCCTCTAGCCCTCGATTGTTGAATTTGTTCCTGCAAGGAATCTTTAAGTCTAAGTATGCTACCCTGGAACCGAGAGGATGAAAATACTCCAAGGGCAGAGTTTTGGACGTAAACATTTCATAGGGTGATTTTTTGTTTGGGCGTTTGGGAATTTGATTCAACATGAGGGTAGAGGCCTTGGAGACTTCAGCCCAAAAGGCAAGAGGAAGTTTTGAAGACCGGAGGATTGTTCTAATGGATTCGGCAATTGTTTGATTGGCACGTTCCACCCTTCCATTGTGTTCATGATGGTATAGTTCAGTAGTGATGTGTTGAATGGAATTGTCTTGAAAGAAGGATTGTAGTTCTTGGGAGATGAATTCTCCTCCCACATCAGAACAGATGGTAGCGGGGAAACATCCTTGTTTCTGTTTCTTGAACCTAAGAATGGATTGAATTTGGGAACAGGCGTCAGATTTGGAACAAAGAGGAATGGCTGATAGATATCCAGAGTGGCTGTCAACGATGGTCATTATGTACCTCATCCCATTGCGGGATTCCGGATTGATTGGTCCCATTGGATCTATGTGAAGCTTCTTGAATGGCTTGGAAGCCACGTTGGCTTTGGAATTGAAAGGCGTTTTTGCAATCTTTGATAATACGCAGTCAGGACATTGAAAGTCTTCCATTAGAGAATGTGGAATTTTGGGTTTTAAGTTTTTCAATCGGTATGGGCTGGCGTGACCAAGCGATTGGTGAAGATAGAGTAGTTTATCGAGGTCAAAGGCTTTTTGAGTTAGGTAGCTGATCCTGGAGTTGTTTCCAATGGAGTAAGGACGATTGAGAGCGAAGAGATTGTTGCAAATGAAGCCTTCAAACGCAATAGTTCCTTTATGAAGAACCTTGAACAAATTGCCGCTAGCGGAAACCAAACAGTGTTTTTTGGAAACTAAAACTCCGGGGCTGATGAGGTTGATTACAAGGTCTGGTACGTAAATACAATCAGAGAGTCGAATGTGAGAATTTTGCCAGGTGAGGACCACTTTGCCTTTTCCTTTAATTGGAAGATTAGCTCCCTCTTTTCCAGTGCTAATGTGTTCACCGTCGCATTCTTGCAGGGAGGAGAAGTAGTGAGAGGAATTGAACATGTGGCATGAGGCCCCAGAGTTGAGGACAATTTGATGATCGGCGTTTACTTTGCTGATCCAGGTGGTCAGAAGGGCGTGATAATGAGCTATTTTGTTCCCTTTGGGTTTCCTCTGAGCTCTCCACTTGGCCTGTGCTTCCTTCCACCAGTCTGGGGCTAAATGTTCATGCTTGTGCCAACATCTATCCTCTGGGTGATTGGTTGCACTTGGATTATGATATCCTTGGCGACATCGTTGAGGTTTGTTAGACGGAGGTTTAGAGTTGTTTGTGGTGAGTGCAGTTTCTCTGACTGGAGTATTGGCGACTTTTGACTTGGATTCGTTATCCAGCTGAGTTAAGTGGTTCAAGACGAGATCGACCGTAACTTCTTTATCGGAGTGCATTATCTGCTGACGTAACAATTGAAGAGAGGAGGGAAATTTGAAGAGAACCAAATACGCCAAGATGTCTAATGGAAGTTTGATCCCAACATCAAGCATTTTCTTGAGGGAAATTTTAATTTTGGTGATGAATGAAGCAATAGCTTCGGGCTTGAAAGGTTGATATAGGAAGTCATTGAAAACTCTGGCTTGGTTTGCGGCTTGGGAAGATGCAAATCGTTCCTTTATTGTTTTCCAGAGATTTTTAGCTGAATTGATGTTCTCTGCGTTCACCACATTGTTATGAGTTACGGTGTCGATTTTGGAAAGAATAATAACTCGGGTTTCTAGGTTTTCTGAAGGATTTAGATTTTTGGAATCGTCTTCAAGGATTTGTTTGATTCCCTTAAGTTCGAACAGGATGGTGATCTTATCTTTCCAAATCAAATAATTTTTGTCTGTCAGATTAGGAACGGCTTCAAGAGCGGCCTTGAGCATGATTTGTCTGAAGCCGTCCATCGTTCCAGGTCCCTCCATGGTGTCGAGTGGTTAGATCATTGTGCGGTTTGGCTTTTAACCGTGTTAATTGAGGAGTTGAAACTTGAAAACAGTATTCATATTGGAGGGACTAGAAACAATCTGTCAAGCCAGGAACAAATGAGTTGAGGAATGAAATGAAAGAAGAAATAGAATTGGAAGTAACAACGTCAAAAAGGAGATTGATTGAAATCATACCAGACAGTTGAAGGATTAGACGTTGAGCAGAGAATCAAGTCAAGGTGGATTGAAAGTATTGATTGAGTGACTGGTTGTAGAGTGATTGAGTTGAGGGGCTGAGTGGTTGACGGTGGTTGACTGGTTAATGGTGGAGTCGAGTGATTGAGTAATTGATGGGGGTAGAGGGGTTGAGAGTTTGAGGTTGAGAGATAAGAAACAAATAAGAACGGAAAGAATAACAAATAGAAAAAGCAAAGGAGGATGAGAAAAGAATGAAAGACATGAATAAGAATCGGCTCAGAGAAAACAAGCAGTGAGTCCAAGATCCCCCCGGGAGTGAGTGCGCGAGTGAAAGGTGAGTTGAGTAGCCATTGGGTGCAATTGGGTGAGCGCAGGGACGCGCGAGTTGCTGCAGACGGGGTTTGATTCAAGGACGCCGCAGGGAGATGCTTAAGTGGAGGATGATTTGACAGAGGATGATTTAACATAAAGAAAAAATATTAAAGGAAAGTTTAGGATGATTAAAATGATAAATAATAAATGTTTTAATTTATTAAATATTTCCTGTTTTATGAAATCTGGCTTACTAATAATTTATTACTGGGTAGGTAGGTGTTTGGGTGGAATGGAAAGATTCCATGGGAGGAAAAATTGGATAGAAAAAAAGAGCCCTCTTTGAATAGAAATATTTACCCTAAGAAGATGCTCAGGGATCCCTTTAGCGCATTTCTGCGCCCCCCTATCTATTGGTAAGGTAAAAGGAGTTAAATAAACATGATATAATAATTCCAGCGAGAAAAATAGTGAAACTAGAAATTGGAAAGCCAAATTGTTTAGTGTAAATTTTGATGAACAGGCTAGAAAGCAAGGAAAAATCTTGGATTTGAAACTTTAAAATGCTTATGGGTCATTATAATTTACAAATATTTTCAGGATTTTCCTACAGCTTGAGTTAATTTTTATTTTGGAAAAACTTGAAACATGATTTGCAACTGTATGCCCTCTTTGGAAGCTAAGATTTTATGAAATTTATGATTGAAATAGTCGAAAATTCCTTTCCTGGGTAATTCTGAGGCCGCTTCTGAGGTCTTTTAAATGTATAAAATTTTCCACAAGTTCCATGAATCTTTGAATTTTTCTGGTTGGTAAAATGTAACATGGTTTGCAATTGCATGCATTCTTTGGTAACTAGAGGTGTATGGATTGTGTGTCTGAGACAGTGGAAAATTAATTTGTTAAAAATCTCTGGGGAAGATCCTGAGTTCATTCTTTCCCCATAAAATGTATCAGTACCTAAATTTATGCTGTTTGAATTGGGTTGTTTGGAATGAGCAAGGAGAAATTCTTGGTTATGCATGCATTATTTGGTGACTAGGAAATATGGCTTTTATAGTAAATATGGTGGAATGTAACTTAGTTGGATGTTTCTGAAAGTGCTTTTGGGAACTTATATTTTATATAAAACTGAGGTATTTCCATGAATTCTGGTTCAATTGAGTATTTTTGACAGAAAAATGAGGCATACTGGTTTATTTTGGAAAAACTAATGGGTAATGTTAAATTCAAAAACCATTTGGGTTGTGTACACCACTCAAATGGGCCGTGTAGCCCCCACAAAATGGTTTGGTTTTGTGTGGCACCACACACAACTACATTCAAGTTTTATGGGCTTGTGCACAACTCAAATGTAGTCATGTTCTGTGCCACACAAATACTGCTTTTCAAGATAGTGCAAGTCCAACTCATAAAGGGATTATTATTCTGCACAATTTGATTTGTTTTTATCTGTTTCTCATTTTTTTTCTAGTATTTTGAGTACTAGAATGAATTCTAGTGAACTTTCATTCAGAGTGGCAGGCAATTGTACATAAGTATCAGACACATGGGACAACAATTGATCTGATTTGAAAAATTGCACCAGCACTAATTCTAGTCTTCCAAGTTTTGAGCTTATTTATCTGATGGATGAAGTTATCATCCCAAATCTAATGGTAAATTTAACAGGGAGTCAATGATTTTGATCTTACAAACTAAGTGATTTTATTAACAACAATGGGGAATCCATTGAGTTTGATTTGTATATGGTAACGGATGCTGATCTAGAACAAGGTGAACTAAGACTTCTAGATGTAAAAAACAGACTACTCATTCCTGTTGAAAATCACATAAGATTCATTTTAACAGCAAATGATGTTATTAATGATTTCTGTGTACCATAAATAGTACTAAGGATAAATTCAGTAACAGGTATACTAAATCAGAAATTGGATATAGCAGAGAGACTGGGGGTATTTTATGGCCAGTGTTCCAAAGGGGGTTGTGTGTGTTTGGAACAACCCTTTGGAGTCATGTATGGGCCCTCACGGGTTGAATGGGCTGTGTAGGTCCCTACATGACTCCCGCACAACTGGGGGTTGTGAATTTATCATCACCCAAAGATAATATATGATTTTTGTCATTATGATAAAAATATACTGATATCCATGAAATTTGGAAATATAATCTATGTAAAAGATCTAAATTTGTGAAATTTAATTTTGACATTTAAGGCATAGTTTTATGAAACTTTTTAAATTTATGCATGCACTCTTTGGCAAATAAAAATCTGGCTTGTAAGGCTGGAATGGTGACATATTGACTGTTTGAATTTTTATGACAAAGCTTTGGAGGCCTTTCAGATTCTTTATACTAGGAATCTTTCAGTCATTTAGCTACTAGAAGTTATAAAGATAAAGAATAAGAATATTTCTGAAAATAAACAAAGAAAAGTATCAAAAAGTAAATATATGATTGTTAATGGTGCAAAGTTTGAATAGTTTGTGTAAATGGTTTTGAATATAGATAATAAATAATGAAAAAGGGGCCAAAGTTTATACATACTGGGGGTCTTTATCATCTCTTATTCAAAAGATTAACATTGAATATGACAACCTGGAATGGTAGAGACCTGATGAATTAAAAATAAGGAGGTACTACCAACTAAGGTGGTGGTTTGGAGGGGCTATTTTAGCAAACAAAAAAGAGAAGAGTGGAAATAACTTAGTTCTTTGAGCAGTCACTTGCTGGGTCCCTGCAATGTTTCACAATTGAAGGGTTTTGAATCAAAAATGGGGTGCTTGTTGATTTATTCTTCAATACAAACAAAATTGTGGTTGTGAATTTATAATAATATTCTTCAGACTGAGACCATAAATCAATTGATTAGCTCTTCATAAGCACTTGATAAAAATCAAAATGGTTTCTGGATGATATCTGATGGAATAGGAGCCAAAAAAGGTGCTTTATAAATATATTTTTGGGGTAAAGAGAGCCTCCTGAGGGAACATAGAGAGGGTAGGGCTCATTTACTGAGGCTATAACTCCAGTCAGATATGGATTGGAATGGCCTCTTGGTGATTTAGCTCAGCTGATACTGGATCTGCAGGATCAATGCATGATTTTTGATCAGGATCAGTTATTCTGTTTATTTTTTAATTCACCAATCCTTCACATAGTCTATTATGAGATGATCAGTGGTGGTTGTTTAACAATTTTCCAGAACCTTCTGATCATTTTAGTATTTTTTATTATTCTATTAAAAGATCTCTTGATGTTTTATGTGGTCCACAAAGATCTGCATTTGTCAATTTTGTGGTAACGTTTATTATTTCATTTTCAATTGAAAATGCTTTTTGGTTTGATTTTCTATATTTTTATTTGAACTATCATGGATTTGGATCATCTTCTATGCATATTTCAGCTTTTTGAATATGCATGATGGATCTGTCTAGGTTGTAGCACTTATGAGCAGTACTTGTCAACATTTTTGTGTTTGCAGACCTTGGATGCGCAGATCAGGTCTGCTGCATGCAGGAATGTTGCACAGGTGGAGTGTTGAGGTTAAACCTGCTAACATGATGTATCACCACAGTATGGAGGCTGTGCAGTTGAACCTAGACCAGTAATACCAAACAACCCTGGAAGCCACAAGCGTCTGTAGCCTAGTTGGTAAAAGGCAGCACTCTAGTATGTGTCTCAGTCTATCTGAGGTCGTGGGTTCAAATCCCACCAGACACATCTTCATTTTCACAGTCTCAACATGGAGTGACTAATTTATGCATGCAGGACTGATAAGAAGTGCACAAGCTGCATGTGGGAGTGTGGAGGCTGTGTGCAAGAGTGCGGAGGCTGCATGCAGGAGTTTAAACAAAACCTACTATTGCCTGTAACTCCTTAACTATACACACCATGTCCATTCTGGCTGAATTTTAGGCATGGAAAATATACCTGAAGATACAGGTGAAATATTAAATTTTCCAAAAAACACTATAGTGGTGCCATGATTTTTGGACAATTTTTAATGTATTATTGTCAGCTTGCTACTATGTACAGAGCAACCTGTCATAGCAACACAAAACTATAAAAAAAAATTAAACAAGAATATCTAAATTAACAAAAGAAGGAGTGAGAAATCCATAAATATTAGTGAAGAAATGGATTCCTCACCGAAAATTAGGTAGGGTCACTCACTGACCCCACCCTTGAAATCCAAGTCCTTACATTTTTAAAATAATTAAAAAGAAAAGTACTAAAAATTACGACACCAGTATGGCACCTTGTGGCCATTCTAACATTTCACATGTGCTGTCACGTATAGGGTTTACACCTAAAATTCACTCAGAATTGAGGTGTTGTGTATATTTTGAGAGTTACACACGGAAATGTGTTATGTCACAATTCCCGCACGCAGCCCTGCATCCTTACATATCACTACGTACTTGTAGTAGCAAATTCTCTGCGTACTAGAGACCCGCGCGCAGCTAATTCTCCCACGCATGCAGCGGATCCTACCCCGCGCGCATCTGTACTGACTGATCCCCGCATCTGAATCCATTGTGACTAATCTGAAAACCAGGTACCACTCAGAAGAGCTACAACCTAATTGGGGTTGCCTGGCATATTTAACAAGTTGAAATATGCATTAGTAATAGTCTAAAAAGATCAAAACTCAAATAAAATTAATAAAAATTAAGTTTAGAACATTTTTAATAATAAATCAAAGATCAAGGATTACCACGTAAATCATTGACTCTGATCTTTCAAGACCACAAAAAACTATAAGGAGTGTTCATAAAAATTATTGAAAATTATCTACGTGATCAGCAGATGATGGACAATCCGTAAACGTCCACATTTGTTCATTTTGAAGCAATACTAATAGTAAAAATGAAGGATGAGTGCAGAATGATCAAATTTAGGCCATAATAGATTAACAGATCCTGTGGCTAAAATAGTACAGAAATCCAGCAGATCTAAAGTCAGCTGATTGACAGCACCAAGTGGACGTGCTAATCTTTCCCTTACTGGCTTGTAAGCCTCAGCCCATGAGCAGAAACCTCTCTACATGCCCTGAGAAGCTCAAAATCACCCCAAAAAGGTATTTATACAGACCTCTTTGGATCCATTATTTGATGATCCGTTTACCAGGAATTATTATTATCAATCAGACACCGTGTCATTGTTAGTCAAGTGCTTATGGAGAATCTAAGCAAGTGATTTATGACCAATTCTGTAGTATTACTATTTATTTCTTAAAACCAATCAAACCTTGAGGTTTAGTCAAGCAGTCCACCCCATCTGCTCTGAAACCCTTCCTATTATTGCAGGATTTTTGTGGTAAAGTGCTCAGAGTGAGTGTTTCCCTTCCTGTCTTGGCCATTGTGCTGTTATGCCCAGCCATTAGTGGAATAAGCCCTTTCTAAGGCACCCATCTTCATTCCAAGGTTCTTAAACTGCCTAAGGAGGCCGCTTGAAGAGAGGTTGCTTTGTCTGTAAAGAACCCCAGTAGTATAATACTGTGGCCCCTCTTTTATATATATATATATTGAAAACCCCTCATTACCAAACCAGTTAAAACTTGCAACTGCTCTTATTACATTCTTTATTTGAGCCTCTAAGTGTTTATTTTTGAAATTATTATTATGATTATTATTCCAGTATTTTTATCACTCTCTGTAGCTAAAGGACTGCAAGGTTCCTGGTATCAGAGAGCTGAAAATTATTTTGAGGTGCTGAGGAGTAAGAATTCAAGGGTGGGGTTGGTGAGTGAACTTGCCTAATGTTGGGTGGGGAATCCAAATTTACAATAATATTTGAGTTTTTCCCACTAATTTGCTATTTTTTATTATTTTTTATTATTTTTTATTATTTTTTATTATTTTTTATTATTTTTTATTATTTTTTATTATTTTTTATTATTTTTTATTATTTTTTATTATTTTTTATTATTTTTTATTATTTTTTATTATTTTTTATTATTTTTTATTATTTTTTATTATTTTTTATTATTTTTTATTATTTTTTATTATTTTTTATTATTTTTTATTATTTTTTATTATTTTTTATTATTTTTTATTATTTTTTATTATTTTTTATTATTTTTTATTATTTTTTATTATTTTTTATTATTTTTTATTATTTTTTATTATTTTTTATTATTTTTTATTATTTTTTATTATTTTTTATTATTTTTTATTATTTTTTATTATTTTTTATTATTTTTTATTATTTTTTATTATTTTTTATTATTTTTTATTATTTTTTATTATTTTTTATTATTTTTTATTATTTTTTATTATTTTTTATTATTTTTTATTATTTTTTATTATTTTTTATTATTTTTTATTATTTTTTATTATTTTTTATTATTTTTTATTATTTTTTATTATTTTTTATTATTTTTTATTATTTTTTATTATTTTTTATTATTTTTTATTATGTTTTATTATTTTTTATTATTTTTTATTATTTTTTATTATTTTTTATTATTTTTTATTATTTTTTATTATTTTTTATTATTTTTGATTATTTTTTATTATTTTTTATTATTTTTTATTATTTTTTATTATTTTTTATTATTTTTTATTATTTTTTATTATTTTTTATTATTTTTTATTATTTTTTATTATTTTTTATTATTTTTTATTATTTTTTATTATTTTTTATTATTTTTTATTATTTTTTATTATTTTTTATTATTTTTTATTATTTTTTATTATTTTTTATTATTTTTTATTATTTTTTATTATTTTTTATTATTTTTTATTATTTTTTATTATTTTTTATTATTTTTTATTATTTTTTATTATTTTTTATTATTTTTTATTATTTTTTATTATTTTTTATTATTTTTTATTATTTTTTATTATTTTTTATTATTTTTTATTATTTTTTATTATTTTTTATTATTTTTTATTATTTTTTATTATTTTTTATTATTTTTTATTATTTTTTATTATTTTTTATTATTTTTTATTATTTTTTATTATTTTTTATTATTTTTTATTATGTTTTATTATTTTTTATTATTTTTTATTATTTTTTATTATTTTTTATTATTTTTTATTATTTTTTATTATTTTTTATTATTTTTTATTATTTTTTATTATTTTTTATTATTTTTTATTATTTTTTATTATTTTTTATTATTTTTTATTATTTTTGTTGGAATTATCCCAATCTACTACTGAAGGTCCCAATCAACTGCAATGCGCGCTCTCTCATCACTATGCGCTCTAACATCTGCCTGTCTCTTGGGCGTCACCTCTAAGCTTGCTCTGACCTACTTCTTACCTACTTCTACTCCTCATTCTCTGACTTTGAGCCTTCCTCCTCACTCTAAAAACTCTTACTATTTCCTTTTTCTTTCTATTCTCCAGTTTCCTTTTCAGTTTTCTTTTGTTTCATTCCTCCTTAATCTCCCTCTCCCTGCTCCATCTCAATCTCCTCATCCATTCCCTCAATCTCTACTGCCCCCACCTCAAACTTAACTCAACACACCAAACTCAACGCTCTCGGCAAGAACTCATCACATCACCAATGCTCTCTTCAAGAAATCAAGAAATCTCATGATCCATAAGCAACCTGCAAGTACAAGGATCTTCTTCAGCCTGAGTTCTTCTCATATTTGGTGAGAAAGAGTATAAAGAATCTCTGTCTTTTGATCTGCTATATAGCTCACTGCTATTGCTTAAACACTCACAGCATCATAGCAAACTCTTTGGCTCATCTGGTCACTACTCTCTATCTGCCTAAGTCCTCTCTGGACTCTTAACTGCTTTCCATCTACTTGACGGCTCTCACCTTCTTTCATTGTGCACTACTCGGTGTGTTTTCTATGCTACATCTTTTTTGTCTACAAGTCTTCTCTGACTCTTGAGTTGTAGTCTGGTTTTGGTTCTTTATTTCTTCAAAGAAATTCAGGTTCTTGTTTCATCACGATTAACAGTCAAAATTGGATAACCGTTTCAAAACCTCAAACCAGAAAACACCCAGATGGACTTTATCAACCAGACTATCCTCAAGACGTCTTTAGAGGCCATAACTCTACTAATCAAGGATAACTTCTCCATCTGGCAAACCTGTATGCACGCTTTGTTCAACTTAGCCAAGATCAAGGATCTTATGCTACTCAATGCTGACCTTCCTCCTGAGGACAACTCAACGCTTACTACAATCATCATCTCAAAGCTGTCTCCTGCTGTTCATTCCAACATCATCACCTCCGAAAATGAAGAGAGCGCGCAGGCCATTTGGAAAGCTCTGCTCAAACAGTTTGTCTTGTCCAAACCAGCTAATTGCGCAAGGGTCTTTAAGAGCTTCATGTCCATAACTTTTGACAAGTCCAACATCCAGCTTTTCATCACCCAGATTAAATCAGGTATCACCCAACTCCAAGAAATTGGCATCAAACTGCCCACAGATATTTTGGCCAACATGATTCTGGACAAGCTACCTTCAATGCCTGCCCTAAAAAGCATTCAGCAATCAATTACTCACTTGGCTGTTGAGTCCAAAATAACCCCTGACGCTGTCCTGGATCATTTGCGTATTCATCTGAACAAACAGAAGATGTCTTTGCAACCAGACCCTGGCAGTTCATTGCTCTCCTTATTCACGGAAGCATCCGGAAAATGCAAGCCACACAAGCACAATACGCTGGCCAAGCACCCCAAGAATAAATGCTGGATGCTATATCCACATCTTCGCCCTTGACCAACCAAGCCTAACAAGGATGAACCTGTTAGCTTCATGTCCAATACCTCAGATCCCTCCTCCCTCCTCTTCGTGATTGACTCTGGGTTGTCACACCACATGATCTCTGACAAAAGCTTCTTTGAATTGCTAGAAAAAGAACCAATAGGTTTCATCAATACAAGCTGTGGATCCGGTACCCTCAGGATTCTGGGAAAGGGAAGGGTGAACTTGGGATCTGGCCCAGAATCAATCACTCTGGATGAAGTCCTCTATGTCCCTGAACTCTTGTGCAATCTATTGTCCTTACATTGTCTACTACTGGAAAACCTTCATGTCTCCTTCCACTCTGATTGCTTTGTCCTCCTGCGCAATTCTACTCCCTTATGTCAAGGATTCTACTGCAACCACGTCCCGTATCTCAACCTTGAGATGTCTTTGACCTATTCCTCACATCTCTTGTCAGCTGAGTTTCTGCACAAGTCCCTTGGTCATGTGAGCTACCACAGGATTTGTCATAAACTGAACCTGCCCATCAAGAAAGATCAGGAATGCGAGTCCTGTGCCTTGACAAAGATCACTCGTGCCTCATTTCAGGACGTGCATGCCCGGGCCTCCAGAGTATTTGAGGAACTGCACCTAGACACTGTGGGACTGCTTCCCTTCTCCTCAGCAGGCCAAAAATACTTTGTTACAATTGTTGACTCACACTCTTGATACTGCGCAGCTCTCCCCATGAAGAACAAGGAAGAAATAGCCCTCCAATTGATCAATTGCATTGAACTGGAAGCCAAGCACTTTGGCTATTACCCCAGAGTTCTTCACTCAGATTGAGGGACCGATTTTGTTAACAAGACTCTCCAAGACTTCTTCCGCTCCCAGCACATAAGACACACTGTCTCTGACCCCTACACTCCGCAACAGAACGGATTGGCTGAGCGCTAAAATCAAACCATTCTTGAGTCCTTGCGGACAATCATCCACAATTCAGGTTTCTCATCGCACCTGTGGCACGAACTGTTTCCATCTTCAACTCTCACGCTGAACCAGATCCCCTCCTTCAAGTTCCACAAATTGCCCTATGAACTGTTTAGAAATCATTCTCTGCCGCTGTCTTACTTCAAACCCATTGGGAACCCGCTGACGTACCTGTCTCTACCAAAGTCCCCTGGCTGCAAGCTAGCACCTCCTCGCTCAAGTGGTCATCTGTTAGGCTATAATCCTGATCTTTGATCCTACCGCGTGATGAATGCTAACGGCAAGATTGTGGACACCACAAATGTCAC
Organism: Puccinia polysora; assembly: GCA_025617555.3. Lineage (NCBI taxonomy): Eukaryota > Fungi > Basidiomycota > Pucciniomycetes > Pucciniales > Pucciniaceae > Puccinia > Puccinia polysora. The sequence continues at coordinate 27,643,828 of CM062642.1, read as the reverse complement.
ATTTCTGGAATTCTCCCGCTCGCCCAACTCTGCTCCCCCTCTGCCTGACATTTCTGTACCTCTGCCGGTTGAAAAGGCTGCACCTTTGACTACGCCCAATACTTCTGATACATCAGCACCCTATGAGGGCTCTGATCCAGAAGTCAATGTCAACTCAACCTCCCATGTTGACAATCCTGAGCTTCCAGCTCCTCCAGAGAATCACCTCCTTCTGTCCACTAGAATCCTACGAGAAAGGACTCCAAACATCAAGCCAGCAAAATACTCCTACCACACCGAACTGCGATCAGACTCTGAAAAAGTTTGATTGGCCAAACTTGCAGAACTGGACAACATAGAAGATAATGACGTTTGGGAAGACTATCCCAACACTCCCAAAAGGTTTCTCTGCACCACCTGGGCTGTGCGTGACAAACCTGCTACCAAGTCTGCCGCGGCTAAAACCAAGGCTAGACTTTGCATCAAAGGGTTCCTACAAATTCCCGGTGTCAACTTTGACAAAACTTTTGCCCCCACCGGCAAATTCACCTCCTTGCTTGTCCTTCTTGTCACTGCTCTTGAAAAAAAACTGACAATCAGACAGTTTCATGTGAAGAGTGCTTTCCTATACGCTCCCCTTCAGGAAGACATCTACATCAAGACACCACCTGAATCACACCGATCCTCCAACTTTCTGAAGCTAAAAAAGTCTCTGTAAGGCCTTCGTCAGGCGCTCTACAACTGGCATGAGACTCTCACAAAATGGCTGAACAACATTGGCTACCAACAGTCTGAGTCAGATGCCTGCGTCTTTCTTAACAAAAACAAAACCTCCCTTCTATTCTTTGATGTAGATGATATAGTAGTCGCCGGCAACGTTGATGCCTTCGATGAAAAATTCCTGTCCCGTTTTCCTGACTCATCTGCCCACCCACCTGACAGCCTACTAGGCATGGACGTTGTCTCCGATGAAGTCTCCTGCCAACTGAACCAGCGCAAACTGATAGAGAAGGGGCTGCAGCTTCTCCACCTGGAGAATTGCTCTCCTGTCCTAACACCCCTTACTCCAAATGTTCAACTAACTCCTGCCAGTGACAAAGATGCTGAACGATTCTCCAAACTCAGCATCAACTACCAGACCTTTACTGGTATGTTGAACTACCTGTCGTGCTGGAACCGACCCAATCTGGCCATGGCCGTGTCTACTTTGTCCCGGTTCAACCATTGACCCGGCCTAAGTCACTGGAAGGAGGTGATCCACTGCTGGAAGTACCTCAAGGAGACCTCCAACCTGTCCCTCACTCTTACCCCTAGATCTGAAGCGCCCAACCAACTTGAATTCTATACCAATGCTACTTGGGGCAGCAACCTGCACGATTGGACCTCTCAGAGCGGATCCATCTGCCTGTGTAAAGGATGCCCCATTGTGTGGAACAGCAAGAAGCAAAAGATCATATCTATGTCCTCCACCGAATCCAAATGAACACCCTAACCAATGCCATACAAGAAAATCAATGGATACTTCATCTATTCAACAAACTGCGCAACTGTGCACCCTCTCCATCCATATTCTATTTTGACAACAAAGGGCTGATAAATAAAGTAAAGCGCTTTGGATCCAACGCAAAAACCAAGCATCTAGATATAAAAATGAAATTTGTCCGCCAACATTACAAAGACAAAACCATTTTCTTTAAACTGATCAATTCGTCCGACATGATAGCCAATCCACTATCCAAATCCTGCAGTTATTGTTCTCTGTCTAATCTCCTAACCGTCTGCTTTGCACTCCCATAAGCTCTTCCAATTCTCTTTCATCACCAAATATCCAGGCGTGTTGGAATTATCCCAATCTACTACTGAACGTCCCAATCAACTGCAATGCGCGCTCTCTCATCACTACACGCTCTAACATCTGCCTGTCTCTTGGGCGTCACCTCTAAGCTTGCTCTGACCTACTTCTCACCTACTTCAACTCCTCATTCTCTGACTTTGAGCCTTCCTCCTCACTCTAAAAACTCTTACTATTTCCTTTTTCTTTCTATTCTTCAGTTTCCTTTTCAGTTTCCTTTTGTTTCATTCCTCCTTAATCTCCCTCTCCCTGCTCCATCTCAATCTCCTCATACGTTCCCTCAATCTCTACTGCCCCCACCTCAAAATTAACTCAACACACCAAACTCGACGCTCTCGGCAAGAACTCATCACATCACCAATGCTCTCTTCAAGAAATCACTAAATCTCATGATCCATAAGCAACCTGCAAGTACAAGGATCTTCTTCAGCCTGAGTTCTTCTCATATTTGGTGAGAAAGAGTATAAAGAATCTCTGTCTTTTGATCTGCTATATAGCTCACTGCTATTGCTTAAAAACTCACAGCATCATAGCAAACTCTTTGGCTCATCTGGTCACTACTCTCTATCTGCCTAAGTCCTCTCCGGACTCTTAACTGCTTTGCATCTACTTGACGGCTCTCACCTTCTTTCATTGTGCACTACTCAGTGTGTTTTCTATGCTACATCTTTTTCATCTACAAGTCTTCTCTGACTCTTGAGTTGTAGTCTGGTTTTGGTTCTTTATTTCTTCAAAGAAATTCAGGTTCTCGTTTCATCAATTTTTTATTATTTTTTATTATTTTTTATTATTTTTTATTATTTTTTATTATTTTTTATTATTTTTTATTATTTTTTATTATTTTTTATTTTTTTTTTATTATTTTTTATTATTTTTTATTATTTTTTATTATTTTTTATTATTTTTTATTATTTTTTATTATTTTTTATTATTTTTTATTATTTTTTATTATTTTTTATTATTTTTTATTATTTTTTATTATTTTTTATTATTTTTTATTATTTTTTATTATTTTTTATTATTTTTTATTATTTTTTATTATTTTTTATTATTTTTTATTATTTTTTATTATTTTTTATTATTTTTTATTATTTTTTATTATTTTTTATTATTTTTTATTATTTTTTATTATTTTTTATTATTTTTTATTATTTTTTATTATTTTTTATTATTTTTTATTATTTTTTATCATTTTTTATTATTTTTTATTATTTTTTATTATTTTTTATTATTTTTTATTATTTTTTATTATTTTTTATTATTTTTTATTATTTTTTATTATTTTTTATTATTTTTTATTATTTTTTATTATTTTTTATTATTTTTTATTATTTTTTATTATTTTTTATTATTTTTTATTATTTTTTATTATTTTTTATCATTTTTTATTATTTTTTATTATTTTTTATTATTTTTTATTATTTTTTATTATTTTTTATTTTTTATTATTATTTTTTATTATTTTTTATTATTTTTTATTATTTTTTATTATTCTTTATTATTCTTTATTACTCTTTATTATTCTTTATTATTCTTTATTATTTTTATTATTTTTTATTATTTTTTATTATTTTTTATTATTTTTTATTATTTTTTATTATTTTTTATTATTTTTTATTATTTTTTATTATTTTTTATTATTTTTTATTATTTTTTATTATTTTTTATTATTTTTTATTATTTTTTATTATTTTTTATTATTTTTTATTATTTTTTATTATTTTTTATTATTTTTTATTATTTTTTATTATTTTTTATTATTTTTTATTATTTTTTATTATTTTTTATTATTTTTTATTATTTTTTATTATTTTTTATTATTTTTTATTATTTTTTATTATTTTTTATTATTTTTTATTATTTTTTATTATTTTTTATTATTTTTTATTATTTTTTATTATTTTTTATTATTTTTTATTATTTTTTATTATTTTTTATTATTTTTTATTATTTTTTATTATTTTTTATTATTTTTTATTATTTTTTATTATTTTTTATTATTTTTTATTATTTTTTATTATTTTTTATTATTTTTTATTATTTTTTATTATTTTTTATTATTTTTTATTATTTTTTATTATTTTTTATTATTTTTTTATTATTTTTTATTATTTTTTATTATTTTTTATTATTTTTTATTATTTTTTATTATTTTTTATTATTTCTTACTTTTTATTATTTATTACTATTATTTATTATTATTTATTATTATTTATTATTATTTATTATTTATTATTATTTATTATTATTTATTATTATTTATTATTATTTATTATTATTTATTATTATTTTTTATTTTTATTTATTATTTTTTATTCTGTTTTATTATTTTTAATCCTTATTTTATTACTATTGGTACTTTGAAAGGTTGCTATGTAAATAGTAGAAATCTGACAAGGCCTTACTTTACATAGGGTAATTACTATTAGACCGGCTAATTCATTTATTTTACTTCTTGTTCAGTAAGTTCTAAGGTGCTCATATGGTTACAAGTGTTGCATGTCTTGGAAAAGATAGTAACTGTCACATGATGGTATGTGACAGAATATAACATTCATTAAATGGACTGGTTTTTAATCTGGTCTCATAGATTTTTGGTTGAGGCACACCTGTTCAATTTTTCTAAGGACCTGGGAGTGTGACAGAAGGCTAGCTGACCCTGTTTTGTGTTAAATTTGAGATTAGGAAAATCTTGCAGGTAGTTTTTCCCATGGAAATTTCCGGTTTTTACACCTGTCAAAAGCAAGGGTACCAAGTCTTTGTGGCTCCCCATGGCATTCAGTAGTGCTTCTGAATATGGCTCCATGGCTGGATGGAACATGGTCAAGTTCCACTGGCCATACAAAATTTGGTACAAAGTGCCCTTAACCTCAGGGTTACTGTCACATGGTGGTATATGAAGCCAAAAAAACTGCAAAGGGACTGGTTCTAAAGCACATATAATAGTCCTTTGGTCAATGCAAACCCTTCCAAATTGTTTCAGGATCCAGGAGTGTGACAGTAAAATGTGCCTGGGATAGCACACTAAGCCATGATCTGGGGTATATATAACCATTAAAGCTATAAATAGGAATCTATGAATGATTAATAAACATGAAATAATTTTTTTTACCCAATGGTATATCTAACAGCTTATAAGCCCATTCTAGCTCAGAATTATGAAGCAGATTGCATAGTTTCAGATTAGCCCATAATAAACTGTATCAACTAGGCCTGGCAAAACTTAGCTAGTCTGGTAGAGTAAAGTAGCTAGATTCCCATTAGCCATTTTTGCAAACTTCCCTAATCCTTGGTGCTTTGCAAACATTAAGGTTTGGATCTTAAAGAATCATAGCTACCCTCCCTGAGTCAATTTTTTTTAAAATTTTCACTGCTTGAGATTTCTTGATTTTTTATCAATCATTTCTTTAATTCTTTCATTTATTCTGATAGGTTATCCCTCTTCAATTGAATACTTGACAAATCCTGTATATCAAAAACAAATCTGGCCGCAAATTGATAAGAATATCTTTGTTCAGAATAGTTGTTTCTTTTTCTCTTACACCCTTTTTTCCTGTCTTAAATATTTCTATCATAATCTACAAAAATACTAGAAAATTTGTCTTTTCAACCAATGTCTCAAAAACTCAAAAAAAAAAAAACACAAAAAAAATTGGACAGGAAAATCATTGAACCTCAATGAGCATCATCAAAGTATTGTGCAAACCTAGCCCTTTTCCAAAAAATTCAACAACTGACACACAAAAATCCAAATTTTATGTTCCAAAATGAAGAACAAAACAAAAATTCAAAGAAAAAAAAAATTGAAACATCCAGAGCACATCTTGAATAAGAAGTGTGCAAACTGAAACACCAAAAGCTATAAAGAGAAATAATGTTGCATTCCCCAAGAAGAATAAGACTGGAATCAATACTAACCTAGAATTTAGCATATGTTACACAATGGAGAAGGGAATTAAAGTAACTGGCTAGAGAACACCCACCTGATTTAGAATTCTCTAAAAATCCCTGTGAAAAGGGAATCCTGGAAAAACTGGGTCTGCCATAATATTAGAAACTTTACAAGCCAATCTCTAAAATTAATTCAAGGATTTTGTATCCTGAAATCAGATCTTCAAGGGAGCTCTGGAGAAATATAATGTGAGACCAAAATCACAGATTAATATATGGAAATTTCTATTGTTCTTCAAGCTTGAAAATTGGATTTACAAATTTTGAGTCTCAGCCAAGCTGAGAGGATGGTTCTTTGAATGGTCCATCAACTTATAGGTAGAAATCAAACAAGAACATTCCTTGCTTTCATATTTTATGAAGTTTTAACAGTTGATTCAAAAATTCAAGAAAAAGTGGAAAGCTGTATTGAAAAAATCATTATAGAAGAAAAAAAGATCTCCTTGTCATAATTCTTGGGTATAATTGAATATTGCAGAAAACTGTTACAGTCAAATGATACAGAAATCCAATTGCAAAAAATTGCTTCTGAAGCAGACACTTTGGAATTTTTTTTCTGGAGATGAATTACCCCATTGAGTCCTAACTTGACCAAGGCCTGGAAGGCAAGTGGGATAAGGCAGTTGAATTCTTTTCAGAACCCCAATGCAAAATGCTGGAACTGTGGCTCTGGTAAACACAGCAGGAGACACTACACAGAAAAGAGATGTTGGAAAGACCAAGATACACCTCCACAAAATAATTCCACGCATGCAAATGTTTTTCCCCTCAATGGAAATATATATATATATATGTTCAATTTTTGGAACAGTATACCCTCTGGTTACAGTTGGTAACCAAAAACAGAAAATTTTCCAAACTCTCAATGAAGAGTCACAAATAGCCATAAAAAATGACTAGGATCAAGAACAGTGGAATAATATTTGACTCCCCCAGGAAGAATTTTGGATTTCTTTTTATCTATGTCAGCCAGTAAGTATGTCAGAGCTGGCTTTCAAAGTAGCAAAAAACAAAAATAAGAAGTGGGAATATATAAAGAATTTTTGAGGATTTGGATTCAAAAACAAATTGTAGGTAGGGTCACTCACCAACCCTTAATTTGAATTCTCACTCTTTAACCACCTTTAATGACCCATGAATAATGGAAAAAAACCATTGCCTCACCTTTAAATTTTTGGGAAAATTTAATATCTTAAAGTTATGGTCACCTATAGGTTTTTTATAACCAAAAATTGACTCAGTGTCCTCAGCCATCTTCAATACTCAGTATAATCAACCTTCTACCCCTGGATCTACTAGCTGCATCTCCTGAAGTATCTCCCTGCATCCCCTGCAGGTACTAGGCAATCTCCCAGGATGTCCCTCTCCATCTATGGATTTGTGCATCCTTAATCTCTCCTTCAGCCTAATTGGTATGAGAAGGACATACAGATCCCATTCTGAAAATCCATAGTAAATTATCCTGGCTGGAAAACCCACACTTCCAGTTCAGTACATGCCACACCTTCCTGGAAAGGCCCAATGTTGAGGATGTAATCCCTGTTGAGGGAAATACATGTGCAAATATTGCTTTCATCAATCCAACTCCATTAAAAAAAGAAAGAGGAGAAAATTTGGATCATGATGGAAAAAAGAGTTATATAAATATGTTTAATAATGTGGAAGTTATTAAAGATTTAATTTATGTGAAAAAAAACACAGAAATGTCACAAAGCCTCAGTTTCAGTCCGGTTTCTCAAGAAGAGTAGCAGGATCATGGCTCCAATTAAGAAATGAAAAGAAATAGAATTGATGAAACACAAATATTAATTAAGAATGAAATGAATAAAGCAAATGCTGAAAAGAAAGCATACCAAGAAATGAAAATAAAAAAGGAAATGCCTGAAGCTTTCAGGTTCACCGCTACTCCAGTCTTAACACCAAGGAAAAGAAAGGTGCATTCCAAGTGGGCTTGGAATAACAAGCACCACTCAATAAATGCTGTTGTGCATTTCAGTTTCATCTCAGAACGGTGGAAATTTCCCAGAAATATAAAGCTCCACACCAAAACAATGCCACAAAAAAAGAAGGTGTGCATTCACACCCTCTCCTCTCATTTTAAATAGGCCCCTGTTTGTATTTTATCCAGTCTCATGCTATATGGTGAATAGCATCAGTGCCAGTTGTACCTAATGACAAAGATGGGAGCTCATCAGTATTTAAAGAGAAAATCTCACCATCATCAAGTTGTATTGATTCCACATTCACATATACACATTTGTTATTTGATCCATCAATATTATTAGTTTTTTATCAACCACTGTACCAATCAAACTGCTAAACCCAAGAAATTATCAGTACCAATAAGTAAGAACATTGCAAAAACCTTCAAAAAAGTGCCAAGATTGAAACCCAATAACCAACCCACACAATAGATACCATTGCAGTACCAGATCATTGCTTGAAAAATTAAAATCTTTCTCAATTTTGTGTTGCTTGGGAAACCCTCAGGATTTCACCGCAGACCAATTGAACCATCAATTGGAGCTCTTGTTGTTTGAACATCACTCAAGTCAATCAATTTCAAAATTTGCTTTTTGCTTGCCAACTTTATTGGGCAACCATATTTTTTATGACAGTCATTGCTTGAAAAAGTCCGCTAGTTCACAAACAATCTGGTCTATCACTGCCGCCCTGAGTTTTGTAAAATGGCAAATGGATTGAAATCAATGTACAGGTTAAGTTCCCAAGTGTTGCTGAAAAGAAACAACTATTTTTTATGGTCAATGCTCCTTGAGAGCAAGCTTGAAAGCATTGGGTGCCTTGCCATAATGAATTCCAACCCAACAAAGACAAATGACAAGATGGAGCGCAAGGGTTATCATCTCCTAATCCAGTACCTCAACAAAGAGATGCTTGGCTTTTTTGCCAATGTCCTCAAAACCAAAGAGAAGGGGAATGGTTCCATCTTATGGAACCACCTGAAGAATAAGTTTGTGGGCAACAGCATCCACAGAAATAATGTTTCCTATAAAAACCTCCAGAAAATAAGTTTCCATAGCCCTCAGAAGTTTATTGCTGATATGCAAAAAGCCATTGCAAGGTTTAGGTCATCTGGTCTCAAGATGGAATCAGAATGCCTATCACTAAACATCCTTCAGAAGTTACCCAGCAAATATGAGTCCCTTGTGAGAATTATTTATCAAATGAATCCAATCACTGATGAAGAGGAGGTCCTGAGCAGAATTGAAAAGGACAGCACTCAGTTCAACAGAAAAGAGAAAAATACCCAGGCTTTGTTTACCAAGAATTTTGGTAAGAAGACATTCAATAAGAAGAATTTCAAGTGTTACAAGTGTAACAAGATTGGAAATATTTTGAATGAATGTAAGTCCAGTCAAGGGAATCATCTAAAGGGTTTGAATCCAAAAAGAGTAATTTTTATTCCAAAAAGGATGAAGTGGAGGAAGTAACTAGTCTTATATCAAAAAAATAAAAAATTAAAGACCTTTTTACCACTGAAAATTTAGTGGAAGAAGAATCAGGGTTCAAAAGAGAACTCAGTAACAGCAATAAAACAGGTCTGACCAAGTATCCATTTTTGGATAATGAATAAGGTTACCTTTCTGATGTAAGTAAGCCTTTTACCAATGATAGTCAGCAGAAGCACCTGACATATGGTCTGTTTTCCAATCAAGATAGAGGATCAAGTGGAATAATAGTGGATTCTAGCTGTAATGATCATATGTTCAACAAGAAAGACTACTTTCATATTTTTGAGCCACATAGTGGTGTTGTAAATATTGGTGAAAAAGACAGAAGCATAAAAATACAAGGGAAAGGTTTTGTTAAACTTGAAACAGAGAATTATGGACCTGTTCAATTTACATAAGTTTATTTATTGCCTGATATACCATATAATTTTTTGTCTCTGAGTTGGTTATGCAACAAAGGTTTCCAGATTGAGAACTTAGGTGAAACGTTTCAAGTTGAGAATGAAAAGAAGATAGTGTTTTATGGTATAGTTGAGTCAAAGTTATTAGAGGCAAACCTTCATATAGAAAGAATAAGTGTTTACTCATCTGTGGTACGCATAAGATCTGGCAACAAAAGAACTGATGAGAACTGTGAAAGCTGTGAACTAGGAAAGATGACCAGAAAAAAGTTCTCTAAGAAGAGAGAAAGAACAGAAATAGTAGGAGAAGAATTCTCAATTGATTTGGATAGACCATTTAATCCCATGTATTTGGGAGGTTCAAGGTATTTCATCAACCTAGTAGACACTGCTAGCAATTTTTCCTTGGTAAAACCCATCAGAAATAAACATGATACAGCTGATGAGGTGAAGTATTTATTTAAGAAATGGGAAAGAAAAGCAGTCTTGAAGAAACTCAGAAGAGTTATAACTGATGGAGGAGGTGAATTCTTAGGAAACAAATTTGAGGATATTCTGAAAGAATATGGATGCCAGCTTACTGATACAAGGAACTTTGCAGTCCTTTAGCTATAGCAACTGGTATTGGTTTTGAAACAATAATAATTCCAAGAAAATATGTAAAATGCTCAGAAATAATGATACAGTAAGAGAAAGTGCAAAGTTTGGAGTTTTGGTTTGGTTAAAATGGTTTAAATATATTTTTAAAAATGGGTCACAGTCTATAAAAACTGGGGATCTTTATTGAAACAACCTCTCTTCAAGGGGCTCTTATGAAACATGTAAAGACCTTGGGACAATGAGGGCGTAAGTGATTGCTCAAAAGGAGTTTACTCAAGGGGAATGGGTGGAATGGCTGTCTTAGAGCACTTATTCCTGGGGGCAAGGAGGATATAACTTACTATGTTAAGCAGACACTCAAAGATACTTGCAGAAACTCATGGTTTGAAAGGGTCTCAGGAAAATTGTTGGGGTTATTGCTGATATTCTTCAAAGGAATAAATGATGGGGTTAGAATTAAGAATTATAATAACAGACTGATGCCATGAATAACTTGTATATCTCTTGTAAAAACTTGATCACAGATGAAAATAGGTCTGGATTGATTACATAAAAATTACTGGTGTTTAAATCATCCAAAAAGGGATGTATATATACCTTTTTGGGGTAAGGGGTCTTCTCAGGTCACCTAGAGAGGGTTGTGGTTGTGGGATAAGGCTAGCAGGCTGGCCAGGGCTAGTTTGGCACGCACTTTTATTTATTTCAATCAGCTGAACCTGTCTGTGTCATATTTGATTGTGAAATAATTATCAGAATCTGTTTAAATGTTAATTTGTTATTTATGCAGTTATGGCGTATTTCTTAATTTTGTATTAGTTTCTTTTGAGTGACATGGTTGAAATTGGGTATCTGGAGATTCTAGGTCATCTTTTGAACTTTTTTTTGGTAATTTTTGATAATTTTTAGGGAAACCCCTTGGTGTGTTTTGTGGTTCATAAAGATTTGGTAATGTTATTTACTTGACAACATTTATGACTATTTTCTCTAAGTTTTCTGTCTTATGCTTTGAATTTGATACTTTTTATTCAATATTAAGAGGTTTCAGACATCCCTCTATCTGTCATTCAATTTGTTACATATGCATGATACATGCATGTGGCCTGTTCCTGCGGTAACAGGCTGTCAGGAGTGATGCCAGTAATTTTGAAGCGCCAATCCCTGGAAGCTGCGTGCAGGAATCCAGAATCTGTGGCAAGAAGTATATTGCATGCGGTTTTCTTGACAGGTTCCTAAATTTTGAGTGTCAGGCGCATGTACCCTTGCTGTATGGTTGTGGGGTTGCGCGCTGTAATTGTGAAAGAACACAAATCTGGCTGTAAATCCTGAAATATACATAAAAACTCAATTCTGAGTAAATTTTAGGTGTCATACATATACATGAAATTTCATGTGAAATATTAAAATTTTCAAAAAGTTCCATAGTGATGCCAGGGGCTTTTGGTTGTTTTCCTTTTAATTATTTTAAAAATATAAGGAGTTAGAATTAAGGGTGGGTTTCAGTGAGTGACCCTACCTTATTTTGGGTGGGGAATTCAAATCTCCAAAAACATTTTAGGATTTCTCACTCTTCTTTATTTTTATTTTTATTTTTATTTTTATTTTTATTTTTATTTTTATTTTTATGATTTTATTTTGTTTTTTATTCTACTTTGACAGGTTGCTCTGTACAAGTAGAAAGCTAAAAATGGAATAAAACATATAAAAATCACCACTCATAACTCACAGAAAAATGGAGTTTTGGAAAGAATGAATAGGAATCTTATGGAAAGACTCAGGAACATCATGATAGATGGAAAATTGCCCAAGGTTTTGTGGGCTGAAATACTCTAAACAGTTAGTTATTTAGATAAAATTATTGATGAAGGCAAAGGATGCCCATATGAGAGGTTTATGGAAAAGGGTCCAAACAATAAGAAGTTAAGGGTAATAGGATTTCTAGCATATTAAAATGTGCATCATTATGGTAACTCTGGTAAATTTGATGCCAGATGTGGAAAAGGGGTTTTAGTAGGTTATGATTATATGAGTACCTGCTATAGACTGTATGAAATTGAATACAGGAAGATTATTAGGACAAGGGGTGATAGATTGGAAGAAGAAGTGTTTCCCTTGAAGAAAAATCATGATGATTTTGTCCATCCCCCAATTGAAAATCTGAACAAAACCAAGTCAGAAGAAGTAAGCAATATGCATAAGGGATCAGAAGGAAATCACAATGCGCATAGAGATCCAGAAGGGATTGAGAAACCAGAAGAGGGGTATTTGGTCAAATAACCAGTAAAGAAGAGTCAAAGGAATAAGAGAAAGGCTGACGGATATGGTGAATCAAAGGCAAATTTTGCAATTTTTGATAAAATTGAAGATTTTGTTCAAGAAGAACAAGAGATAATGGCATTTAAGGCCTCATTTGAGATGGAGAAAAATGTATTTCCAAATAGCTTTAAGAAAGGCATGAATTTTCCAGATAGGCAAAAATGGAAGCATTCCATATTTGAGTAATTAGACTCATTAGAGAATAACCATGTCTTTGAGTTCATAAGAAGATAAGAGGTTGAAAAAGAGAAAACATTAGCTGGAACTAGATGAGTTTTAAAACAGAAGTTCAATGTGTTGGGGCAGCTAAAAAGACACAAAGCTAGGTGTGTAGCTCAAGGATTTTAACAGAAAGAAGGTATTGATTTCCAGGAAGTCTTCTCCCCAACTGGAAGATTATAAAATTTAAGATATTCATTTGAATTAGCAGCTCACAGAGGTGAGGAGATAAGACAAGCAGATTTTTTCAAAGCATAATTAAATGCTAGTCTAGAAGAAGATGAGACAGTCTACATGACCAAAAAAGAAGGTTTTAAGGAACAGATTGTTGAGAAAAAGCCTGATAAATTGAGAATGAAGGATATAGATGCCTTATTGAGGGGGGTAATAATGAGTATGTACTCAAAATCAAGAATTCATTATATGGACTTAAGAAAGCAGAAGGATATTGGTATAACACCATTGCAAGTGGTTAGAATCAAAGGGATTTCAGAAAAGTAAAGCAGACCCATGTTTATTAATCAAGCATGGCACAATTTTATTTTTGTGGGTAGATGACATCATAGTAATTGGGCAAAAGAAGGAAGAAATATTGAATGAGATCAAGAAGGATTTCAAAATTAAGGACTTAGGAAAGGCTCAACATGTTTCAGGAATGAATATAACCAATATAAAAGATGGGTCAATCAGAGTGGACCAAGAAAATTATGTTAAAGGATTAATTGGGAAGTACAATATGGAAGATGCAAAGGCTTTTGGAAAACCACTCCAATCTAATGTGAAGTTGGGTAAAGGTACTGATGATTAAATTGAAGACCTTAACAAATCAGGTCAGGAATAAAGCGCAGCTATGGATATTTGAATTTTTTGTCTCAATTTACAAGACCAGACATAACTTATACTGTAGGGATCCCCTCCTAACACTTGGAGAATCCTGGAATGCAACATTGGAATGCATTCAAAAGATGTGTTAGATAATTGAAAGGAACTCAAAACTTAGGTCTTGAGTATTCTTTTGGAGGCGATTTGAACCTTGTGGGTTATTCTGAATCAAGTTTGGAAGAAGATTATTCAAAACAGTAAACAAGTGGCTTTACCCATTTTCTTGGGAATAGATTGATTTCTTGGAGATCAAAGAATATAGCAGAAATAAGTGTATCATCAACTGAAGCTGAATACAGAGCCTACCTCTCTGCAGCTCAGGAGGAAAAATGGATAAGAAAAATAATTGAAGAAAATTATAAGCCTCAAGATTATGCTCTAATATATTCTCATAATAAAGGTGCAATAAAGTTGGCAAGTAACCCAGTTTTTAACTCTACAACAAAACACATTGATGTTCATTACAACTACATAAGAGAAGCAGTAAATTATAAGGAATTAGAATGAGAATATGTTCCAACTGCAGTTATCACTGCAGAAATAATAATAAAGGCATTGGGTAGAACCAAAATATAAAGTTTTCCATAGAAATGAATTTACTTCCCCCTACAGGATTAAGGGGGGGGTTTGAGGATGCAATCCCTGTAGAGGGACATACATGTGCAAATATTTCTCTAATTGATCCAACTTCATTACCAAAGGAAAGAGGAAAAAAGTTGGATCATTATAGAAAAAAGAATTATATAAATATGTTTAATAATGTGGAATTTATTAAAGATTTAATTTCTTTGAAACATAACACAGAAATGTCACAGAGCCTCAGTTTCAGTCTGGTGACTCAAGCAGAGGAGAAAGATGATGGATCCAATGAATAAATTCAAAGAAATAGAATAGATGAAAAACACAAATTAATTAAGAATGAAATGAATAAAGCAAATTCTGAAAAGAAAGCATACCAAGAAATGAAAAGAAAAAGGGAAATGCCTGAAGCTTTCAGGTTCACCGCCACTCCAGTCTTAACACCAAGGAAGAGAAAGGTGCATTCCAAGTGGGCTTGGAATAAGAAGAACCACTCAATATAAGCTGTTGTGCATTTCAGGTTCATCTCAGAAGGGTGGAAATTTCCTAGAAAGAGAAAGCTCCACCCCAACACAATGACACAATGAACAAAGGTGTGCATTCACACCCTCTCCTCTCATTGTAAATAGTTCCCGTTTTGTATTTGATCCAGTTTCATGCTATATGTTGAATAGCATCAGTGCCAGTTGTACCAAATGGTGAAGATGGGAGATCACAAGTATTTAAAGAGCCAATCTCCCCATCATCAATTTGTATTGATTCCAAATTCACATATACACATTTGTTATTTGATCCATCAATATTATCAGTTTTTTATTAAACACTCTACCAACCAAACCACTAACTGCAAAAACCAAGAACCAATTTTTGAAGTCACTGCCTAAAGATTAATTGGTCAACATGTAATGGCATGGGGAATCCCAGCCCAGAACCAGTCATCCCTCCTCAAGTTCTCTTCCCAGCTCACACATATATTGGCCTCCACTTCCTTCCTGGACTGTTTTAACTCAAGGAATTAGTATACTAATTTTTAGTGGTTATTCCCTTCCAATAGGTGTCATCTAAGCACAAGAAAGCCATACAGCCTACCTCAATAATCTCAAATATCCCTTTGGTGTTACTCTTATAGGATTTAGTCATCAATAATCCTCAAGAGCCTGACTCCTAGGTTCCTCTCATCCCTGAAATTCTTCAAACTTTTCATTACTCTACCTATCATCATTGAAATCAATCTCAATTTCTATATCCTGAGTTCTATGAGAAATAGTGCCTGTGCCCACAGCCCAAAGCACTCCAGGGGCAGTTGTGACATTATACTAATTCCTTCCCCTTAATTAACAACCTTCTCTATATATATTTAGTATAAATCATCCATCTGATTCCATCATACAGATAACACTGCCTACAAGGTTTTGTGGGAAAGTGTGTGACTGAGCTAGAAATTGTGTGGGCTTTCATGTCTACAAAGGATCTCACTGCAGAAATATCCACTCTAATCAATTCCTTCATCTGGAATTTGAATGCAAATTTGCCAAAATTCAATGGGACTTTGAAAAATTTGACAGAAATTTGATGGCTTCAATGGGAATTTAATCTAACTTCAATTTTCAGCCACAAAACAAAAAGAGGTGTTGAAATGTCTGCAAAACTCATATGTCTTGTTATTAAAGTGGCTAAGAACTGGCCTCATACTCCATTATCTGACACCAGGGTCACTGGTTCAACCCACCATAGAGACAAGAATGAAAAATTTTTCCTAGTTTTATAATTATATATTAAATTTTGATAATATTTTATAATAATTTGTAAGTATTTTTTTATGAGTATTGATTATGGAATTAACACCTTGATAATATATATTATCAAGAAGGAGATCCAATATAATTTTCAATTAGGTTATGAGGACTCAGCTGCGTCTCAATGATTGATATAGAAGTTCCCAAAGTGTTCCATCCCTTTGGGAAGGATTTATAGTAATTATATTAATCCATACTCTCTACTCTGTATAGATTAATTTAATATTTTAATCTTATCCTTCTCTGTGATGTATTAATACTTCAAAATACTGCTCCAAGCCTTGAGTGTCAGCAACAAGTCAAAAAGAGTTTTCCAAATGTCTGCACAACTTGTATTTCTTGTTGGTATAGTGGCTAAGAACTGGGCTCCTCCTCCATTATCTTATACCAAAGTCTTTGGTTCAACCCACCATAGAGACAAGAATCAGAAATTTAAACTTGTTCTATAATTATATATAAAATTTTGATAATATTTTATAATAATTTTTAAGTATGTTTTTATGATTATTTATTATGGAATTCAAACCTTGATAATATATATTATCAAGATGGGGGTCCAATATAATTTTAAATTAAGTTATGAAGCCTCAGATGCTTCCCAGCTATTGATATAGAAATTCCCAAAATGTTCCATTCCTTTGGGGACTAGTTATAGTAATTACTTTAAGCCATACTCTCTACTCTGTATAAGCAAATTGCATAATTTTAATCTTATCCCTCTTTGAGATGTAATTATACTTTAATATACTTCACGGAGACTTGAGAGTGTCAGCTCAGCGGAATCTGAGCTCAGTATTCAAGTATAGACTATGTAATATAATTGCCAATAATATACATACCTTATATGTGAAATATCTGCCAAGGTACTAGGAATTAAGAAGTAAGCAAATTCCAAGGCTATCAATTTAGGGGTATTAAATCTTTTAGGGGGTGTTCTATGACTTCTGCACTGTCCTTTTGACTGTTGTTAAGTCCTGGGATCATTTAAATAACCTTTGGGGTATGTAAATACAACATTTTAAATTGAAAATACCTCCCCAATGAGTACTATTACCCTATATCTCATTGGGTATGATGTAATGGGGGTCTAATACCTTAAAGACGAACCCAGGGGGAGCCTAGAACTCCCCTGATGATTCCTTGAGTAACCTTAGGGCTCCTGTTACATTAAAAGAGAGAGGGGGGGGGGGTTTACCCTATAGCCACTTCCTCAGTAATTTATTATTTATTATTGATCCAGAATACAGAAAGAGTTAAAAATCCCACTCACCTTAATCTCAAGAAGAAGATTGACAGGGGACCTAAAATTTAGTATAAAATAATCAAATAATCAACTCCTCAACTCCAAGTTGGTGTTGAAAGTCCTTTTGGAGTTGTAACATTTATTGTTACTTTAAAGGGTGTGAGTTTACTTTGTAAGAAAAGCTCCTTTAGGCTTTATTCAGTTGAATCTAGGTCCCTTATCTCTTTATATAGATCAAGGTGTGGCCTTTTTCCCATAATAATCTGTTATTATCGAAGTTGTATTGCATTTTTACAGTTTTACTGTTGTATTAAGTCATTAAATGATTTTAAAATTGGTTTTTTTTTTTTTTGCAGGTTAGATCACAGCCCAGTGTAGCAATAGAGGTTAAATCCCTGACATTGAGTGCATCCGCACAGAGTGGCCAGAGTTCAGCTGTGAGTTATGGTAATTATATTAATCCATACTCTCTACTGTGTATAGATAAATTGCACATTTTAATCTTACCACTCTTTGGGATGTAATTATACTTCAATATAATTCACTGGGCCTTGAGTGCTTCCAATTTTAGTGCTAAGAGCTTAGTTTCAAGCAGTAAAACTTATAGAATTTTTGGCAAGAGTATACAGACTCTATATGTATAATATATGCCAATACACTTGGAATTAAGAGGTAAATACATGATCAAGTTATATGTAAATGAGGGTATAAAATCATTATGAGGGTTTCTAGGACTTCTAAACCTTCCATTTGAATGATTTCTAAGTCCCAGGACCATTTTAAATAACCTTTTGGGTATGTAAATGAAAAACCTACCTTGAAAATCCACCCCAATGAGTACTAGTTCTTTAACTCTCATTGGGTATGGTGTCATGGTGTTTTGAGCCCTTGAGAACACAAGCAGGGAGAGACTGGCACTCCTCTGATGATTCCTTGAGTCCCCCAAGGGCTTCTGTTACCTGAAAATAGGAGGGTTTTTCTACTATAGCCCCTTCCTCAGTTATTTATTATTCATTATTGATCCGGTATACAGCAAGAGTTAACAAGCCACTAAACTTAATATCCAGAAGAAGAATGTTCTAGAATTCTGGATCATGATAAATCTAGCCCTCAAGCCTGTGGATATGGGAGAAACTTTTCCAAACTCCCAGAACCAGCTTCAAACCAAATGGATAATGGTATCCTTCCTCCAGATCCTCCAAACGCTTCCCTATCTCCTGCTCCTTATGTTTTCAGACCTTTTGCTAATTGTTTGATTGGTCAATATCCTCAAGCAGGCTATGGATTGGATTACCAAACTTAAAATACCAGCATGATTTCTCTCCATGAGGATGCAGAAGAGGAAGAGAGCAAAGAACAGGTTTTGACTCAAGGATCCTCAGTAAACTTAATTAAACAATTTCTGGACCTTGGGAAGAAGCTTCTCAACCATCTGCTTCTAATGAAATTCCTGGAGCCCAAAGTTGATTGCCTCCTCAACCTGCTGCTGTGGATACTACCCTCCTAGCCTTGCTTCAAGCCATGACTTCAGCTGTGGAAAAAATTTCTCAACCTCCAAAAACCAGTACTTCCCACTCTGGAAACTACAAAGCTCCATCAATGAGTCCTTATGAAAAATCTGAAGGAAGTAACCCCACCAAGCTCAGACCTTTCTTGAGCGCTTGTGAAATCATCTTTGCAAATGATAAGGGAACTTTTTGTGTGGATTGAAGGAAATTTCTGTTTGCAGTATCTTACTTATCTGGGAATTCAAGCTGTTGGATCCAACCTTATCTGGTTCACCTCTCAAACCATGAGCCCTCCTTCTTACTCAACTCCTAAGACATCTTCACAGAAAAACTTCACATTCTCTTTGGTGGTTTTCTGGAAGAATCCAAAGCTGAGAAGGAACTTGTGAATATACAATGAAGGACCTTAGCTATGCTTCCACCCATATAACAGAATTCATACCCCTTATGAACAAATTCTCTGAATGGGGTGATAGAACCTTCTATTGCCATTTTTTCCAAAGCCTCCATTCTTGACTTCTGGACCAACTAGCCAGCTATGATGGCTCTGTGGAAAACCACCAAGATCTTATGGATGTAAGGTTGGACTAAAAAACTAGTTACATCAATCAAGACAAGGAGAAGTCTTCCCATCCAAGCCACTCACAACAGCAAAAATTCTCTCAACCCCAAGCCAATTAATCTCAGTCTGAAAATGGAACAGGTAAGGCCAAGAAGAAAGAGAAATCTGCAAAAAAGAAATATTCCTAAACCAAACCTACCTTTGAATCAGGTCCAGGTGGCAAGCTCAAGGCTGAAGAAAAGGCAAGAATGGAGAAGCCAGGATTATGTATATATTTTGGTGGGAATCACAAGATGGAAAACTGTAGAAAGAAGCCTGTCAGCAACCCCTCTTCCTGCTTCAAATATTCCTCTTCTCCCAAGCAAAAGAAATTGCGTGATTTTTCTGGTGTAATCCAGGACTATCACCCTATTTATTTTATGATAAAAAAGATACAAAAATATTACTCTTATCAAATTTCTAACAGCTTAAGTTTCATTGTATTTCATCAAGAGTTAAGTAATAGTGTTTGGATTGATTTAGGTGCTACTCAATCTATGATGGCTAATAATATGGTTCTAAAGTTTTAATTGCATCCCACTCCTTTGGGAAAACCTATTCCTCTTTTCAATTTCAGTCCAAATGAGTCACCCTCTCAACTAATTAGCCAAAAGACATCATTGGTGGCCTCAATTACTTCTTTTCATAGCTTTCAATGGTAATTCCTTCTATTCAATGAACCCTTCTCAGAAGCCATCATCCTGGGAATAATCTTTATTAAAAACTGGAATCCTCAAGTGAACTGAAAGATGAGTCTGTTAACCCAAGATATTAGCCACCTGAAAAAACTTCATCCATTTATGTTGAACTCAATATGGACAACCAACCTTCAACTAGTTTTTCTTTTAATCTTCCTTTGGCACTGCGTCCCAATGAATTCCCCCTCACTTCAGAACCTTTCCATCATCAACAAAGCATACAATTCTCCTCAAGTTCAACAGTAGCCCACCTTTCTTGGATATTCACTGATCCCTTGACCATTTATCTGGAGGAGGAATGTAGTGATTCATCCTTGCATATTATTCAATTGGTTACTTTTTCTAAAATTTATGTCACTCCCCATAAATACATTTCAGCTGACTGAGACAATTTGTATATTGAAAAAGACCCTGAAGAATTAGAAACTGTGTTAGAGAAATTTCCTGCTGATGAAAATTCTTTCCTAGATTTTTTCTCCAAGCTTAAAGCAGATGAACTTCCTCCTCAAAGCACTTACAATCACCACATCAAAGTGGAAGAAACCCTTGCTCCCTTTGTGCCAGTCTATTCCCTATCTCCAGGTGAAAATTAAACCCTTCAAGCCTACATAGCATAGAATGTAGAGAAAGGTTTCATCCATTCCGGTACTTCAAGCACTGGAGCACCTGTTCTTTTTTTCAAAAAGAATTTTTGGAGTTTAAAATAATGTGTTGATTATTGCAAAACAAACACTGTGGAAACAAGAGGTTGAAAATCCCAAAGGTTCTCCTCAGATTTGGAATTCATTAGTCCCAAGCATCTGTAAGGAGTAGAGCACGCCTTTGATTCATAATGTCAGCTTGCTACTATGTACAGAGCAACCTGTCAATAGCAACAAAAAATTATGAAAAAATAAGAATATCTCAATCAACAAAATAAGGATTTAGAAATCAATAAATATTATTACAGAAATGGCTTCCTCACCCAAATTTAGGTAGGGTCACTCACTGACCCCACCCTTGAATTCCAAGTCCTTACATTTTTAAAATAATTAACAAGAAAAGTACTTAAAATTACAACACCAGTATGGCACATTTTGGCCATTCTAATATTTCACACGTGTTGTCACGTATAGGGTTTACACATAAAATTCACTCAGAATTGAGGTGTTGTGTATATTTTAGGAGTTACAGGTGGAAATGTGTTATGTCACAATTCCTGCGCGCAGCCCCGCATCATTACATACCCCTACGTACTCCTAGTAGCAGATTCCCGCCTAATAGAGAACCGCGCGCAGCTGATTCTTCCACGCACGCAGCGGATACTACCCCGCGCGCATCTGTAATAACTGATCCTCGCGTCTGGATCCGTTGTGACTAATCTGACAACCAGGTACCGCTCAGAAGAGCTACAACCTAGTTAGAGTAGCCTAGCATATGTAACAAGTTGACATATGCATTAGTAATAGTCTAAAAAGATCAAAACTTAAATAAAATTAATAAAAATTAAGTTTAGAACATTTTTTAATAATAAATCAAAGATCAAGGATTACCATGTAAATCACTGACTCTGATCTTTGAAGACCACAAAACACTACAAGAAGTGTCCAAACAAATTATTAAAAATTATCTACGTGATCAGCAGATAATGGAAAATTAGTATAAATCCACTTCTGCCCACCTCAAAGCAATATCAATAGTAAAAATGAAGGATGGGTACAGAATGATCAAATTTACTCCATAACAGATTAACAGATCCTGTGGCTAAAATAGTACAGAAATCAAGCAGATCTAAGGACAGCTGATTGACAGCATCAAGTGGACATGCCAATCTTGCCCTGACTGGCTTGCCAGCCTCAGCCCATGACCAGAACCCTCTCTACGTGCCCTGAGAAGATCAAAATCACCCCAAGAAGGTATTTATACAGACCTCTTTGGATCCAATCAGTTAATCAGTTACCAGGAATTATTTATGCTCAATCAGACATCGGGTCATTGTTGATCAAGTGCTTATATGAAGATAAGCAAGTGATTGATGACTTAGTCTGTAGTAGTATTATTTATCCTTATTCACCAATCAACCCTTGAAGTTTAGTCAAGCAATCTACCCCATCTGCTCTGAAACCCTTCCAATTATTCCAGGATTCTCGTGGTAAATTGCTCAGAGTGAGTGTTACCCTTCCTGTCTTGGCCATTTGTGCTGTTACTCCCGGCCATTGGTGGAAAAAGTCCTTTCTAAGGCACCCATCTTTATTCCAAGGTTCTTAAACTGCCTAAGGAGGCCCCTTGAAGAGAGGTTGCTAGTCCGTAAAGATCCCCAGTAGTATAATAATGTGGCCCCTCTTTTATATTATATTGAAAACCATTTATTACCAAACCAATTAAAACTTGCAACTGCTCTTATTATATCATTTATTTGAGCTTCTAAGTGTTTATTATTGGAATAATAATAATCATTAATATTCCAGCATTTTTATCACTCTCTGGAGCTAAAGAACTGCAAGGTTCCTGGTATCAGAGAGCTGAAAACTGGGTGCCTGGACAAGAAATATCCTTAAATAATTAATTTTTAATTATTTATTCCTTGGACCTGTCTATTTATTTTTAAAAAATAAGTTAACATACTTATAACATATATTTTTGATCATTTGTTTCTCTAGTGGATCTTAAGAACAATGGAGAATTGATCAATTATTATTTGAACCTTCTTAAAAAGAAAAAAGAAGAAAAACTCCATAAATTTGTCCCTGTTATTATAACTCTTGAGCAACAACAGGAGAAATTGCTTTATTATAAACAACAGGTTATAAAGGACAAAGAACTTGAGCTTGAAAGAATTATCAATTTCAATTCTTTATTAAGGCAAAATAAGGAGTGGAAGATTTATCAAAGGAAGCTTTATATTTATAAACTAAATAATCCTGAAGATAAAGAAAAATCCAAAATTAATAAAAGTGATTATTTTTTCTAAAAATATCATTTTAACACTTAAAAACACAAAAAAAAATATTGAACATATATTTTTTGTTTTTATCCATCTCAGTGGATTTTGTTTTTGGTGATCTCATTGACCAGGACCTCCTAGAGGACGTCTCAGACAGTGTACCCTTGGACTTACCCTTGGATTTATCCCAGGATCTGATTGGAACTCACTCAGACCCCGTTGGAATACCCCCCAAGGACAGTTGTGATCCCAACCAAGTGTCATTACCCTTGAATTTAACTTTAAGTAAGTTAAAATATACATAAAAAAATTATTAAAAATATAAAACACACAAAAAATATCATTTTTATATTTTTAAAGTCTTTTTCAAAAGTTTTGACAAAAACTTACTCATTTTTTTAGGTCCTATGTACCAAAATAGGCGCAACAACCGCGCAACAGGTAGAGCCCCGTTGTATGGATCTCTGCCCGGAGGAACCCATGCGCGCAAGGACTCCAGTCGCAAGCGCACTGAGGGGACTCAAACCCTTGACCATAGCGTCATGCGGGACAACAACGGCAACAACCGTGGCCGCCAAATCGACCAACAGTCTGTTGGAGAACCACCTGTTTCCCAAAAAGTTATCCCAGGAGGGTACAAGTCCTCCTATGCCACCCCAGCTGGACTCAACCAAGGAGGACAGATTCAAAGTGTTAGTGAAAGAGCACGTGAGCTATTGGGAACAATTCAAGTTGGCTCAGACCCAGGTGGATCAACTAGGTATGAGAAAAGCTATTTCTCTGGCAAAGAAATATCAGATTTCTCTGCAAAGGTTGATCCCAAAGAAAGAAGTAGAAGGCTACGTGCAGAACTGGAATCCTTGGGATCAGTTAGCTTCCTTAAAGGGAAAGGACCCCCAAAAGAAGAGGTCCTCAGCCCATCAGAAGTTAAGGAACCCAAAGGATTGGGACAGCATAATATCCCTAGCACAGAAGTGGAAAAAGGTGTACCACAATTAGATGTAGAAGCTCTTAATAGCTTTTCTGTAAATGTGTCTCAAAATTTTACTATTATTAGCCAATGCTGTGAAAAATTTTATCAACAATTGGAAAAATTGAGTTCAATTATTTTCAGAGTGATTGACACCCAGTTTCAGATTATGAGAATTGATGAGTTGGAAAAAGAACAAATCAAGGATAGTATAAAAGCTATTAAGTTGGACATGATGAAACATATTGATGATAACCAATCAATTCTTCAGGAAGATATTCTAGGACCCATAGACCAGCTCAAGGAGAAAGTTAAGAAAACTAGTTCCACTCCTTCAGCTCATCTGATTAACAAAATTGACTTATTAAGCAATAAACTTGATTTGGAGTTAGGTATGATTAAGAATGATCTCAGAGATCTTAAGGTAAATTTTACTAACTCTCCAGTCATTGACCTAGAAGAGACTAGACCTGCCAGGTTCACCAGTACTCCTAGTGTTCCTCCCAGAACCAGGATAACTAGGAATGAGTCTTTCAGACCCAGTACTACTCCTGAAATGGAACAGGCTTTGAATTTACTTCCTCCCATTACTGAATGGCCTAAATTCTTGGGAGAAGGAGAATACAACCATGTCAGTTTCATTAAATTTATTGAATATACTCTTTCTTCTTATGAGCTCCATGATGAAATAGCTGTGGTAAGATTGCCCAGAATTTTTGAAGGAGTAGCTCTTGATTGGTTTATCAATGAGAGAGAAGAAGTTGGATCTTTATCCTGGAGAACTTCAAAAGAATTGATCAAAGTACGATTTGGTACCAGGATTTGGAAAAGAAAGATGATGAAAACTTTTGAAAACTCCCAGTTTGATCCATCCAAGGACAAACCTCATAAGTGGTGCTTAGACCAGAAAAAGAGGTTAGAATTTTTCTATCTAGATGCTTATAAAGAAGAAGTCAATGAAAGACTCCTCAACTTATGTCCCGCAAAAATCAACCACAGTGTTAGGTGCAGGATGCCTATGGATTCAGATCTTTCCACCTTAATAGGTGTATTGGAAGAGACTATTGATATGAATGGTCTTGATAAAAGAGTCAATAAACTCCCCAGGGAACAAAATACTAGGAACAGCAAAGAATATACTGCCAAAAATAAAGAATCCCCTGCTACTAATCCGTCTACCTTGGAAGTCAAGAAGACTCCAGGATCAAAGGAAAAAGTATGTTGGAACTGTAACCAAACAGGACACGTGAAACCTGATTGTCTTCTACCTAGGAAAAGAATTAATCTTATTAAAGGAGAAGAGTATGACAATCCTGACCCTCACCTTGATGATAATGATGGATCACTCTCTGATTGTGATCTAATGATCACTAACCCCATCAATGTTATTCAAGGTAGTATTGAGTTTTCTCTGGACATAAATTCCGTCAATGAGGATTCTAACTTACCTCAAAAATGGAATCCCAACATGAAGATTCATCACATCTCTGAGGCTAAGGCCTTGACTCTAAAACCTTCTGCCGGTAAACGTTAAACTTCAGGCAAAACATGCTATTCTACTGGTTTAATCCAAGGCTCCCCTGTTAAGTTACTTCTAGACAGTGGAGCCTTTTTCTCTTGTGTTGGCTCAACTTATCTGGAGAAACAAGAGCCAAACTGGAAACTGGACTTACTACCAGTATCTCAGGCTAATTTAAGTAGTTGTAATTATGCTCTCAATGCTGTTGGAGTATGGTCTTCTGATATCATACTCCCTCACTCTAAAGGATCACTCAAACTGAACATTGAATTTTTAGTTCTCCAAAACAGAGTATGTGATTACTTTATCCTTGGAAATGCTTCTCTTGGCTTATATGGTATAGATGTATTCCAAAGCAAGGGGAGATACTTTAATAAAGGTGGAGACTGGAATAAGAAGTTCCAAATATGCCATGTCAATGCTCAAACTTCTGATTCAACTTATGAAAAACACTTAGAAAGTTTCAATCAGGAATACTTCTCTCAAGCTGCTTTGAATTCCCTGCTCAATGAAGAACAAAAAGGGGATATCCTACAAGTATGCTTTGAAAAGCTGAATGCTTTCTGTACCAAGGATCACCCCATTGGTAACATCAAAGGACATGATATGATCCTAACTCTGACCATTAAGCCTCCTTACCCACCTAACCTCAGGAGACCTGCTTACCCTTCTAGTCGAAAATCTAGAGCTGCTCTGGAAACCCATATTCAAGAATTGGTTGACTTAAAAGTCTTAAGGAAAGTAGGACACAATGAACAAGTGGATATCACTACCCCAGTAGTTATAGCTTGGCACAATGATAATTCAAGAATGATTGAAGATTTCAGAATGCTGAACAACTACACCTAAGCTGATTATTATCCAATTCCAAGGATTGACCATGCTCTGCATAACCTGTCCAAAGCTAAGTACATCACTACCATGGACATGCTGAAATGTTTTCACCAAATACCTATCAGCCCTGATAGCCGGAAATTCATGAGAATTATCTGTCATTTGGGGATTTGTGAGTATCTTAGGATGCCTTTTTGGCATAAAAATGCTCCTTCTCATTCTCAAAGGATGATGGATATTGTCTTAGGATTATTCATCAGACAGGGATGGATGATGGTATACATTTATGATGTTATCATTTATTCTGATCATTGGGATACTCACATGGAGAAATTAAGGCTAGTCCTCAAAACCATCTCTGCCATGGGATTAAAAGTATCAATGAAAAACTGTAGCTTTGGCTATGGGGAACTCAAGGCCTTAGGACAAATTGTCTCTGGACTAACCTTAGCTGCTGACCAAAACAAGATAGCAGAATTAATGAATAGGCCTATTCCTCAGAATAAAACTGAAATCCTATCCTTTATCAGCTTCTGCAGCTACTATAGGAAGTACTTACCAAAGTTTTCTCTTCTACCCAAATGTCTGTATGAGATCTGCAACAACACCACCGTGTTTGAAATGACTCATGACAGAGTAAAGAACTACGAAGAACTCAAAATGGCAATGACTTCAGCTCCAGTACTGATCCAGCCAGATTATTATTACTCTTCATAGATGCCAGAATGGAAGGGCTAGGAGCTGCTTTACACCAAGAAGTCACAGAGGATGAAAAACCAGTAGAAAAACCTATACTCTTAATATCCAGACACATTAAAGACACTGAGAAAAGGTACGGTGCAAGTCAAATGGGATGTCTTGCCTTAGTATGGGCTCTAGAGAAACTCCATTATTACTTAGAAGGAACCAATTTCACTGTGATTACGGACTGTAATTCTGTCAGGACATTCATGAACATGAAGACCCCTAGTAGGCACATGTTAAGATGGAAGATAGCCATACAACAGAACAGAGGTCAGATGACCATAGTTCATCAATCTGGGACTAAACACCAGAATGCTGATAGTTTGAGCAGAAATGCTTTACCCAATGACCCAAGTAACCCTGCTTATGATCCAGAGAATAATGATATATTCCCTATCCTTAAAATTAACAGGTTGAACATTGAAGCTCCTATAATGGAAATGCACATTTGTGAATTGAATGAATCATTGTTCAACTCAATCAAAGAATCTTACAGTTCTGGCATGAAAAATCTGATCACCATTATGGAAAGTACTTCTCCACCATCTGAATTGATCAATAGCCTACCTGAACCTCTTTTAAAACCCTATAAAGCCAAAGGTTCACCATATGGGATGGTCTAGAGTATACGTATACTATAGGCATCAACATTCAAGTGTTGTAGTCTTAACTAAGGATGACCATATCAAACATGTTCTGGCTGAGTGCCATGATAACTGCTCATCTGGTCATTTATCTGCTGATGGAACCTTAGATAAGGTTAAACAAAATGCTTGGTGGATTAATTGGAGAGACTCCACTATACGGTATGTTACTAGTTGTGAAACTTGTCAGAAGTCCAACAGGACTACTGGGAAACGGTTTGGTTTACTGCAAAAGATTACTGAACCCAAGAAAAGATGGGAGATCATTAACATGCACTTTGTAACTGGACTACCACCAGGAGGAGCCTATTCCTAAAATGTTCTCCAAGAAAGCAAAGTTTCTACCTAATCACAAGGAAGACACTGCTATGGAAGTTGCCCTATTATTTTGGAACATAATCATTGCTGATGTTGGAGTTCCCAAGATTATTATCAGTGACAGAGCTTCTAAATTCACCTCTGAGGTCTAGAGAAATCTTCATGATATGCTTGGAACCACCTTAGCTTTCTCTACAGCTTATCACCCTCAGACAGATGGCTTAGCTGAAAGAATGATTCAGACCCTGGAAGACATGCTCAGGAGATTCTGTGGCTTTGGACTAGAATACAAGAATTCTGAAGGTTATTGGCACAATTGGGTTAGCCTTTTATCTGCACTGGAGATGGCCTACAACAGTAGCAAGAACTCTACCTCTAGGGAAGCAACCTAAATACTGGAAAGAGGATGTATTCCTAAATTACCCAAGGATAACCTTAATCACCAGCTAACAAATATTCAACCTACATCACTTGATTTCAAAAAAATGATAGATGTAGCCAACAAACATGCTGTTAAGTGTGTCCAGGATGCTGTGGAGTATAACCAGAAAAGGTGGGATAAAACCCATAAGGAACCTGATTTCAAGATTGGTGATGAAGTCTTGATCTCTACCAACAACTTTACAAACTTAGCTGGAAATAGAAAGCTTAGACCAAATTTTGTTGGATCTTTCACCATTCATAAACTTCATGGTAAAAATGCTTTGGAAGTAATCCTCAGTGATGAGCTTTCTAGAAAACATCCAGTCTTCCCAGTAAGTCTCATCAAACACTACCACCCAAGGAATGGAGAACATACTACCTCATTTGCAATGCCTGTTACAGAAGAACATGAAAAAGACAAAGTAAAAATTAGCAAGATCCTTAAAGATAAAAAAGATAGGATCAATGGGAAAGACGTCAGAATCTACCTAGTTAGATACAAGGGAGAATCAGCTGATAAAGATGAATGGTTGCCTGAACATAATATCCCTGACGGACCTATACACCTAAGTAGCTACGGAGCCAGCAGGAGGCATTAAACCAATTTTTTTTTCAGATATAGACATATCTTGGAGTGGGGGAATGTCAGCTTGCTACTATGTACAGAGCAACCTGTCAATAGCAACACAAGACTATGTAAAAATAAGAATATCTCAATCAAAAAAATAAGGAGTGAGAAATCACTAAATATTATTACAGAAATGGCTTCCTCACCCAAAACAAGGTAGGGTCACTCACTGACCCCACCCTTGAATTCCAAGTCCTTACATTTTTAAAATAATTAAAAAGAAAAGTACTAAAAATTACAACACCATTATGGCACTTTTTGGCCATTCTAATATTTCACACGTGTTGTCACGTATAGGGTTTACACATAAAATTCACTCAGAATTGAGGTGTTGTGTATATTTTAGGAGTTACACGCAGAAATGTGTTATGTCACAATTCCTGCGCGCAGCCCCGCATCATTACATATCCCTACGTCCTTGTAGTAGCAGATTCGCGCGTACTAGAGACCCGCGCAAAGCTGATTCTGCCATGCACGCAGCAGATCCTACCCCGTGCGCATCTGTACTAACTGATCCCCGCGTCTGGATCCGTTGTGACTAATCTGACAACCAGGTACCGCTCAGAAGAGCTAAAACCTAGTTAGAGTTGCCTAGTATATGTAAAAAACTGACATATGCATTACTAATGATCTGAAAAGATCAAAACTTAAATAAAATTAATGAAAATTAAGTTTAAAACATTTTTTTAAATAATAAATCAAAGATCAAGGATTACCACATAAATCACTGACCCTGATCTTTGAAGACCATGAAAAACTACAAGCAGTGTTCATAAAAATTATTGAAAATTATCTACATGATCAGCAGATGATGGAAAATCGGTAAACATCCACATATGCCAGCTTTGAAGCAATATCAATAGTAAAAATAAAGGATAAGTACAGAATGATCAAATTTACGCCACAACAGATTAACAGATCCTGTGGCTAAAATAGTACAGAAATCCAGCAGATCTAAGGACAGCTGATTGACAGCACCAAGTGGAAGTTCCGCTCTTGCCCTGACTGGCTTTCCAGCCTCCAACCACGAGAAGAAACCTTTCTACGTGCCCTGAGAAGATCAAAATCACCCCAAAAAGGTATTTCTACAGACCTCTTTGGATCTAATCAGTCAATCAGTTACCAGGAATTAGTTATTATCAATCAGACACCGTGTCATTGTTGATCAAGTGCTTATATGAAGATAAGCAAGTGATTTATGAATTATTCTGTAGTAGTATTATTTATTCTTATTAACCAATCAACCCTTGAAGTTTAGTCAAGCAATCTACCACATCTGCTCTGAAACCCTTCCAATTATTCCAGGATTCTTGTGGTAAAGTGCTCAGAGTGAGTGTTACCCTTCCTGTCTAGGCCCCTGAGCTGTTAAGCCCGGCCAATAGTGGAATAAGTCCTTTCTAAGGAACCCATCTTTCTTCCAAGGTTCTTAAACTGCCTAAGGATGCCCCTTGAAGAGAGGTTGCTAGTCTGTAAAGATCTCCAGTAGTATAATACTGTGGCCCCTCTTTTATATTATATTGAAAAACATTTATTACCAAACCAATTAAACCTTGCCACTACTCTTATTATATCATTTATTTGAGCTTCAAAGTGTTTTTATTTGAATAATAATAATTATTATTATTCCAGCATTTTTATCACTCTCTGTAGCTAAAGGACTGCAAGGTTCCTGGTATCAGAGAGGTGACTCATAAAAAGAGAGAGAGAATCAGAATGAGAGATTAATTCCTTCCTTCCTTCCTGAACCCCCCTGATGGTAAGATGGTATGATTCCCTACAACCCAGAGTTGAGAGCAATAACTTAAGTCCTCCCTCCCAACCCTAATCTATATACAAGCGCAACTATGGCCCAACAAGTACAAGAAGAAAACCGCTGACAGAAAACCCTCACCTATCCTCCAATGCTTTCCTGCCATTGAATTAATCTGGTTTTTCCCTCTCATGGCTTGCTCCATGCCCTACTTGGAGCCCCCTGTGCCTTTCTGTATCTGCCCAACGCACTGTTCTTCAAATATTCAGGGAATCAGCGTGCTACCTGTACCAAGAAACCTGTCAAAGTAAGATAAAATAAAAATAAATCATAAAAATAAAACTATTGAGGAATACAAAAATATTATTAAACATTTTGATTCCTCTCCCAAAATAGGGTAGGGTCACTCACTGACCCCACCCTTGAATTCCAACTCCTTATACTTTTAAATTATTTTAGAAGAAAATGACCAAAAAAAGACCACCACACCACTATTGCACTTCTTGGCCAACTTAATATTTCACATGTGATGTCATGTATAGGTTTCACACCTAAAATCGACTCAGAATTGAGGTTTTGTGTATATTTTAGGATTTACAGGCGGATTTGTGCTGTTTCACAGTTCCTGCGGGCGGCCCCGCACCCATACAGCAAGGGTACACACGCCTGAAATTCAATATGTAGGCACCTGCCAAGAAAAACGCATGAAATATGCTGCTGGCTGCGAATGATGGATTCACGCAAGCAGATGTCAAGCCTGTGCGCTTCAAAAACAAATTGACCTTTCCTGAAAGCCAGATACCGCAGGAACATGCTAAACCATGCATGCATACATCATGCATATGTAACCATTCGACTGACGTATAGAGGAATTTCTGAAACCTCAGAATATTGAACAAAAAGTGTGAAATTTAAATTATAAAACAAATAAATTAAGGGAAAAAATAATAAAGGTTGTCACATAAATGTGATTGTCAAATATTTATGAATCACAAAACATATCAAGAAGTTGACCTAAAAATTATTAAAAATTACCAACATATGCAGAAGATGGCTTAAAATCTACAAATACCCACTTCTGCCAATGTCACTCAAACAAAAATAGTACAAAATAAAGAAATATGCCAGAACTGTAAAAGTAAAAAATTAAAATTTAAACAGTTTCTGAAAATTATTTCACATAGAAATATGACACAAGCAGGGCTAGCAGATTGAAAGGACAAAGCCTACGTGCCAAAATAGCCCTGGCCAGCTTTATAGCCTCAGCGCAGAAGCACAACCCTCTCTATGTGCCCTAAGAAGGTCTTATTAACCCAAAAAGGTATATAAACAGCCCTTTTTGGGATGATTTAAACCCAAGTAATTTTCAAGTAAACAATCCAGAACCCTTGCCATCCTTGATCAAGTTTTTATCTATAATAAAAAAGTGATTTATGGCCTCAGTATGCTAGTATAATTATTAATTATAACCCCATTATCAATTCCATTGAGGAATATCAGCAAAATCCCCAACAATTCTCCTGAGACGCTCTCAACCATGAATTCCTGCAAGAATCTTGGAGTGCCTGCTCAAAGTAGTCATTTATCTCCTCCTTGCCTCCCCAAATAAGTGCTGTGAGACAGCAAGTCCACCCATTCCCTTTGAGTCAACCCCTTTGGAGTAATCACTTAGGACCTCATTCTCCCAAGGTCTTTACACAGCTCAAAAGAGCCCTTTGAAGAGAGGTTGTTTCAATAAAGATCCCCTGTTCTGTATGAACTGTTTCCCCTCTTGAAAATATATTTAAACCATTTTTTACCAGAACAAACTCCAAAATTTGCTTCTGTTTTTAATCAATATTTTTGAGCATTTTATGTGTTTTCTTGGAACTATTGTTGTTCCAAAACCAATATCACTTTTTGTAGCTAAATGACTGCAAGTTTCCTGGTATAAGTAATCTGAAACAGGGTTTTCAAGACATTACCTCCATCCCCTTGTGCAACCTGCCATGCTCAATTCTGAGCCTACTGCACCTCTGCTTCTGGGGCCACAGGCATTACTTCTTAGCTGCTGCTTTCAAAAATGCTGAGGCAACTTTCACTCCATGCTGAGATTGCAGAGTGCTATTCAGTTCCCTGTTCATGAATATAAAATGCCACCACAAAGCTGTTACAAGGAAGAATTTTTATCCCCTTCCTCCAATGAATTTCTTACAAGTTGTTTTTCATTTTCTTCTATATTCTACAAGATAAACCTCAGAGGTGCTTAAAAAATTTTGTGAATCAAGGAACAAGATGAAAAATTCACAGTACTCAGATCACAGTTTTGAAGCTATCACCATTAAAAAAAAGGCTGCACCTGCCGGCAGGTGTAGCACCTAGGTTTGCGATTGAAACCTGTTTTGACTTTGTTGAGGTTTTGGAGTCAAACATCAAATTGATTTCTGGATGAACTCAGAAGATTCATGCAGAATATTTATGCAATGCATAGATTGAATTGAAATTCATTACATAAAAGGAGGGATTGAGAATTCTTCATTTAACTGTAAGACCATACTTTGATTGAACAACTTTTCAGTGGTTATGATTGGAATTGTACATCATGGGCCATGATTTCCAATGGTACAAAGTTCCAAAATTAGAAGAATCAAATTTTTAGATAATGATCATTTCAAATAAGTGGTGCAAACAGAGATTTCCAATTTTCCGTCAGGTTTGATGCTTCAGTTTTCTGAGATTAAATCTAATTTCTAGTTTTGAATTCTGTACCTCATACATGTATTTTTGATAGATATGTGACACAATACCAATTCCTCTGATTTCATCTTTTACCAATATCTAGTACCATAAAAAATCAGTCCATGTGTCCTTTTATATTTCCTCCTGTTTTGTAAGGAAATACCAGTCAGAAAAATTAATAATGACAGTTCTTCAGAAATTATTATTTTTGATATCAACTTACCAAAGAGTCAATTGCCACAACACAATAAACATCCTTGGAAGTTTGTGCTTTTTTTGCTTCATAAGCCATGCTTGCCACAAAAAACTAATATGTTATCTTGATGTATCACAGATATTGATCCACCTTCTTGATAAACCATTTGAGCATTGAGATAATTGAGGCCAAGGTAGGGATTTCTTGAAGTATAAATTTGTTCCAAAGGGAAAAAGGTTTCAACAATGAGGAAATATTGTGCACAGCATTTTTTATGAAAGATGGACAATACCTTCCCTATCTCAAAAAGGCCTTGATTTGATGGGGATGAAAAGGAAATCTGAGAATTACTTTTATTGTAGGAATTGGGTGTTATGTGATGACCATGGAAGAGCATTGATTTGCAAGGCAACCACTCCAGTTGGTCCCATGGCAAGAAATTGTATGTTGAGTTATTTTCAATGAATTTTCTTAATATTTCTTCTTCCAAAAAATTCATTGCTTTTTTAGCCCTTGAAACATCACCTGTCTTGGAAGAGTAGAACAAACTTTGCAGATCTGGGAGTTGGTCAGAATTGATCCCCAAAACATTCCAGTTGGATCCAATTTGTTCAACCAAGCCTTGAAGTTTGGCCCTTTCAAGGAATCCAGTCAAAAGGGAATTATCAAGGAAACCTTAAAATTAAAAAAACAATCAGTTTAAAGTGTGCCATCAAGAATCTACTTTTGAGAAATCTGTGTTACCTAAGTGTATTTTTTTTTTAACCAAGGTCAAGATGTGATTCAGCCTTTCTCCTGACTAACATGAAAATATTGAGGGAGGACCATAAAGCTTGATCATCTTAGTCATATGCTGAGAGAAATGAATTGTTGGCTTGGGTTTAATTTCAGTTCCCCAATGGAGCAATAATTCCTCACGGTAAGCCAAAATTAATTCATCCAATTGGGCCAACTGGGCATCTGTAAGTTGATGTGACATGACCAAGTTGATAATACCAACTAGTTTGGAGGTAGTTGAGATAAGATTTTCCTCCCGTGAGCCTTTGGTTGTTTTACACTTCCACCTTGGGATCAAAACAAGCACCACATGAATGGTGTACAAAACCAACCATTCAGCAGCCTTAGGAGTACCAGCTGCAGGTAAACCTATGTTTCTGGGCAACCTAGTAATCCAAGATGGAAATTTAATTGAAGTGGTACCATCTTGAATACTTTTGAGTTCATCAGGAGTATGCACAATTGATTTGATGCAATAATTGTTTCTTCTATTAATGAACCTGCAAGATGTGGATTACTATGATCTTCAGCAGAGAGGTAGGAGCTTTCTTGCATAGAACTTTGAATGCTCTTCCCAGATTCATTTTGACTTTTTGATTTACTTTCAATAGATCTAAATTGATTTCTTTCTGGTGAGATATATTTTTTCTTTCCTTTCTCTTTGAATTTGGCCAAGGATTCATGTGAGCTGTTTGTTGAAGTATTCCCAAGAAGCCTTGGAGAACGGCAAACAGTTGGTTGAATGAGTTGAGATTTGGAATATTCCCAACTTCTTGAGGAGCTGGGAGGATAAAGCCCTGGGATTTTCTGGACTACAACAATTGGTACTGAAGTTCTTTGGTGCATACTTGATGGGCCTTCTTGCTGCTTATTTGCCCAATTTTGAACCTTTTCAATTGGATTGGGAGGAGAATCTTCCAGGTGTGCCGGAGAGCTATCTAAAAATTTTTGAACTTGTTTTGGGGTTACTCTCTGGGAATTTTCTGGTGACAAAGTGCGCTTTCTTTTGGATCCAGATTTGAGGCTGCTAAATTGAATGATTGTTACACTTCCTGGGTAAGCATGTTTCCTTCTTTCCAATTTTTGAAGAATTTTTCCAGCCTGGATTATTCCAAGGTAGGTAATGCTGTAATCCCGTAGCATTCCCAAGATAAATGTATGAATTGAGTCAATTGTTGTCATATTTGTTGGTTCCCAGTATGGAAGAGTTTGGAAAATTGTGTAGCGGGAACCATGTAGCTTTAGAATGTTGGCTTTCTCATTCAATGATTGAGCATTATTCCATTTCTCTTCCCATTTTATGTGATCTTGATTATCTTTCACTGGCCAGGTCTCCTTTTTGGTATTCCGGATGTCATTCAGCTTGAGGTTGCAGTGGGAGCAGAATATTGTGGCTGAGTGCAAAGAAAATCAACCTATTTTACGCAAGGCAGGTGTATCACCAATCAGAGGCAATATTGCAGCATGTATTACTCTTCCATTAAGGTATTGATTGGTTTTTGTGTAGTATAATCCTTTCCAAAGATCCAGTAGTTCACAAAAAGATTCTGGAGTAGATTGTTCAGTTGGAATGAAGTAGATTCCTTGGGTGTTGGTGTGAATCCATACAAAAAAATATTGTGTGGCTTGTAGCGGACACTGGGTGGAAGGTTGAAACATATTAAGAATATTACACCAAGAGAGATGCTTTTTCCACTGGTCTTTATTCCATGGGGATTCATCCAATCAATGTAAATTCCAAAGACCAGGCTACCCGCTTCAGCTGTATAAATATGATTTTCTTGATCCTTGAATTCTTTCCACATAGTTCCATCCCAAATATCAGAAATTTTAGTAGGATTACTGCCTTGATGCTGTTGCGGTGCCTGGAGTAATTCTTCAAACCAAGGGAGCATTAATTGCCTAGCAATCCACTTCTTGAGCAATTGGTGTCTGAACTGCTTCAGAGGATAAAATTTAGATTTGTTCTTTTCATGATGCCAGAGTTTGGATCCACATGCAACAGGCTCTCCAGCTATTGAATTAACAATATTGTGGCATTTTGGATAATTCCTGGTCTCATGATTTTCTTCACTAGAATAGTTTTCTGAAGTTGCAGGTGCTGCATCCAAGGGATAGAGTTTGTAACAATTTTCAGAACAGAAATTTTCAACTAGATCATTTGTAATTGAAAATCTTTTTTTCAATGTTGCAAGAATCTTGGGTATCTCACCTGAATAGTTGGGCTGGCCAGTGATAATTGAGCTAAGGCAAATTTTTTCATGCTCCATCTTGATGTATTGCTGAAATACATGGTCACCAATGTTTTCCTCCATACTTTGGTGAAGGATTTGTAGTGATGAGATGAGGGCACTGGGAGTGTGATAGAGAAATTGAGGAGGTGTCATTCCAGATGTATTGTAAATTTCCATATTTTCTGGTGGAGACTGTTGTATTTCACCAAAGGAAGAACCTCTTCCAGGGTTTGACTGTGCATGGGCATCTTTGATTGATGGCTTTGATGTAAAAAATGATAGTAAAAATAAGAAAATGTACTCTAATTCAAGTACAAATGAAGAAATATATTTTTGAACAAGATTTTCACTCACAGTCCTGATGTTTGCTTGTAGTGGTTCCCTTGTTGGATTTATTCTGGTAGTGAATTGGGTAATTTGTTCTGTCTTTTGTGTTGAAGTTTGGAATCCATGAAAACTTATCATTTATTCTTATCTTATTGATAAATGCAGGAAAGAATCAATCACATACATTGTTAGAATCATTTGATTGCAATATATAAGTTTGATGTGCTCTTTTAGACCTTCCAACACCATGGTATAGATTCCTTCCATGTTCAAATTTCCTTTGAGAACATCTGAAACATTGGAATATCCAAATGTTTCCAAATCAGGTAGTGTGCTCCATTGCTCTGATTCTTTTGGTATTTTGGGATAAGTCAGGTCTTGGAGCTCTGAAATTTATCAATTCTAAGGGAAATAAATAAGAATCTTGATAAAATTTTTAAATCAATCCTATACCTCCTGGTTAGTTTAAATATTCAAAAATGACAAATTTTCTATTGCATCCATTTTTAATATTCATATTCTGAGGAGGGGGAAGGAAACTTAAGGGTAGATTTTTGATTTTGGAAAAGATTTTGAATCAATGTACCATATTGACTGCTCATGATTTGCCCATGTATTTTACAAGGGCAGTCCTAGAATGTTTGAGTTTTAATTTAAAATAAAATCTCTTTATGGAACATCCTGAATTTCATCTTAAAATTTATTATATTCATACAAACCCATGATTTGAATTCAAATTGTGCTATTGAAAGATGATAATTTTGCACTATTTGATGAGGGAATTTCTATAGCCTAGAGTTAGTTTGGTTTTCCAAATTATAGAATTCACGTCAAACAATATGTATTTTGTATAAATTTCCTTCTTAAAAAGATATTTGGGCATGTTTGAACAATGATTTATTTCAAAATGACAGCTTTTGATTGAGAAAATGCTTTTTGGGTGTTACGATTCCAAAAAACCCTTATGTAGCTGTCCCAAAGAAGGTGCAGTAAATAAAAAGTAATCAGAGTTTTTCAATGAGATTTTTGATTTTGTACACACTTGGATTTTGGTTTTTCCCACTCTTAATTTAATTTCTGTCTGTATTTGAAAAGTTGCTACAAATTGATTTATTTGACAATTTCAAGAGGTTAAATGTGGCCTTCATTTTTATTACTCAAAAAAACTAGATCATTATTCTCCTAGAATCAGTTAATCTAGCAATACATATGATCACTAGTTTCCAGTTAAAAATAAAAGGATTGGAGGGACAGAGATACATTCACTACTGAATAAAACTTTCAAATAGGCTAAGTTTTAATCCAAATATTTTCCTCAATATTGTTTAGAGCAGACATACAGACAATACACGATTCTAAATACTCTCAAGATGTTTGAGTGGTTTCCATTAATCTTGAGGGCTTGGAAACTTGTGTTCTAAGAAAGGAAACTGCCTCTGTGAGATCAACTTCTGGAAGTAAACTCAAGGATCTTTTTTGAACTGGAGTTATATCCTTCAGGGCTTCCTCACTAATCCAATCGTGAGGTATTGAGGTAGGGAAGGAAGGTGGGTCATCACCTCCTGTTGAATTGTTGGGTTTGGCAAGACTACTAACTTTTGATCTTCTTTCCCTCTTGATTCCTGGGCTTTTGCCTAGTTGGATGTATGCTTCATCAAGGTAGTAATAAATTTGGGATATATTTTGAGCCCTCCAAACATCGGCATAGTTGAATAATTCTTTATCTTCACCCTCAACATCAGAGATGAAACCACTATCCAAGAAAAGAGCAGAAGTCTCAGGGTACAAGTGCATCATTTCCAAATCTACGGCAGTTGTCTTCCTGATTTCCTTCTTTGTATTCTGTATTTCAAATGATCATTAGCAGTTAGTAATTGTACATAAAGAAAAAAGTCCTAACAATTGATTTGACCCACTTTCTTCTTTTTTAAGCTTTGAGATGCAGAAACATTTGATTTGCTTCTCCTGGAGCCCCCTTCTGCCTTGTTTTCCTTCTTCCAAAGAGCCTTCTTTGATACAAGCCAACAATTGATTATGGAAACCCTGTTGGCTGGGGTGTTGTCATTTTTGTTTATTGAATAAGAAGCAGTGCCCCCACGTTCATGGCACATCTCCCATGCTCTAATGATTATTGCAGTCAGAGAGTAGTTCCAGCTAGACGTTGGATTCAGTTCCCAGTGGTAGGTACATCTAGGGATCCCAGAATTATGGATTAGGGCACGTGCATGGGCTATCCATGTCTCATCATGAGAGTGAATTTGGGTCATGGAATTGGTTTCTAAGGGTTGAGAGATTGAAGAAATCTTTTGTTGTAATTGGCGCAATGCATCCTTCTTGACAAGTTTGAGCTCCTTTTCCCGTAGTTCTTGATTGGAGTTTTATTGATTTGGTTGACCAGTGTTTGATGATAAGCATCAGTAATGGATGCCTTCTTCCTAGCCATATGATGTTTCAGAGACGCCCGTTCACCACCAGTTGGAGGATTAGGAAGTTTTTTGTTGTTGGAATCCATTCCAAGAATTGCTTTTTTCCAATCAAGTAAGGATTTAGCAATACCACTTGAAGATGGGGGGATCCAAAGATTACAACATGTCAAGAAATTGAATATTGTTCTTGAGCCAAACGTTTTTTATTCTTCTGGTGTTGATGTGATTGGGAAATTTGTTGTGCAATTT
The DNA here is from genome assembly GCA_025617555.3 of Puccinia polysora. Lineage (NCBI taxonomy): Eukaryota > Fungi > Basidiomycota > Pucciniomycetes > Pucciniales > Pucciniaceae > Puccinia > Puccinia polysora. The sequence continues at coordinate 27,604,053 of CM062642.1, read as the reverse complement.
TAAAGTAGGATGGAGCTGCAGAATTGTTGAATTCTTCCTCTTCCTCAACAGCTGCCATGTTTAATTGGTCATCTGGAAGAGGGACATTTGATGCCTCAGCATATGATGGTGCCCGGTTGACTGAGCTTTCTTCAGTTTTGTAGTATGAAATGTAAACCAGGATTAAGTCTTGGGTTTGTATCATTGTGATGGAGATCATACACTGCAGGAATAGTTCTTACCAGGTTTCATGTTTAAGTTAACAATTTAGTACCAAGATCAATAATTTTCTGATTTGGTGGTTTGTATTTATTTTCAACAAACTAATAAATAGGAAGTCAGATTTTCTTTCTTTGACCGTCTGAAAATTTTCAGAAATTAAGATATTATATATTGTGATTCCCCTTTGTTCCCAAATTTTTCTTCCAAGTGGGGAAAGGGTATGGACATAAGTATGTGGGTAGATGGAAGGAAGTTGGTAAACCGGGCACAGCTTAATGATTAATCACAATTTGTCATCAAATAGGAAAAGAGACTCTGTGGCTTCCATCTTCCTCAAAAATATTTGTTGTTGTTTTTTCCTGCATTCATGCATGATAAACAAAAACATAATGGGATAATGCAGTGAAATTTGAGTTATTTAATTTTTTGGATGGCTGATAATATATATGAAGGTATTACCATTGATTTTCATGTTCTAAATTTCCAAAATCCAAGTAGAGGAAAAAAACATCCTTGAGCATTATGTGGATCAGAAAACATTTTCATTCCCATATCCATGGAATTGACCAAAAATATTTGAATGAGAATCAAGGAACAAGAAAAAAAATCAATTGGAGAATAGCTGCAGTTAGAATATATTAAGATGCCATTTTTCATATTATAGATTCAAAATTAATTCCTTCCAGTTTCATTTATTTGGATGGATTAAAAACTGAATATTATCTCAAGTAAAGATCAATAGGACAGGAACAACTTGAAAATCTTCATATATTTTGGCCTTTGTTTTGTAGGATGATTTGAATTGTATTTTACTCAGAAAGATGACTCTGAAAACCACACTTAGCCAACTTTACAACCAGAATTCACATTGGTCTGGTTTCATTTTTTGGAAGGTAGATTTTGGGAATCTGAATGATGAGTTAATGTAGTTATCAGGCTTCCATGTCAGATTCTGAATGGTTCAAATTCTTGTGCATAAGGAATGTCAATTTTCCCTTAATTTTCAGAACTGATCAAGACTACATCTGCTCAGATCATACAACATCATTAAAATAAGGGATGGAAGGAAATGCATTTATTTCAATTTCTATTTTGTGAAAATGCATGAGTTGAATTCTGGTGTGTTATAAAAAAGAAGCAATGGGACTTCTTGCTTGCTGATTGGGCATACCCTATTACTAGAAATAAAATTGATACCTGGAATTTTTCAATCATTTTCACAAATGGTTATATTGGCACTTTAACCTTCAGGATCCCTTTTCTTGTAGTTTACAAACTTGGAGATTTGTGAAATTTATAGTCATCAGAATGAAATGAGTGCAAGCTATTAAAACTTCAATATATTGGGAAAAGCCTTGAATAAAAAAAGGTGAAGGATCATGATAAAGCTACCCAGATTCCCCGCTTCAAATTACATGAAAGTCATTGCAGAAAGTGATGAAATATTTTTATTTCTTGTATTTGTCAATATAAGAGTAATGCACAATGTTTATTTCATATAAATACTTTCCAGTCTCAATGATTTACTTTTTCATAGAAATCATAGAAAGATCCAATGCTCTAGCTATGGCTGGAGCAAAATTCCTACATTTTCTGTTTGGAAATTGTGAATTTGGATTGTTAGCAATCTGGAAGTTATAATTTCCAGGCAATCACTGTATAAGATATGTGATAAGAGCCTTTGATTCTTATACAAATAATACTTTACTTACTGGCTAAATAATTCAAAGAACTTGATATATACCTAGGACTCATTTAGCTGCCATACAGTGACTTTTGAATCAATCAGCCACAACCGTTTTGGTGTCATTATATAGCCTTGGGTCGGGGACTGCGTTGCGGCCTGCGCGCTCAGCATCTGGTAGGCTAGGCTCAGCAGTGGGGGTGCGCCGGTCCTCAGCAGTAGCCGCTGCGGGTTCAGCAGTAGCCGCTGCGGGCTCAGCAGTGGGCGCGGCGGGATCAAGCACGCGACTGCGGGCCGGGCCTGACTAAGGGAGGCGGGCCGCGACCCACTTGGATTTCCGACTCACGGATGGAGCTGGGCCAACCAGGTTCTCGGACGGCTAGTTGGGGGAGGAAAAGGCGGGGCGACAGCGGGGCTATATGCGTGGGCAGCCGCGCGCAAGCGCGGGCCGGCCACGGGACGGGAAATCCACGACGGCGCGTCGGGCGGATGCGCGCAAGCGCGGCAAACTTTGGGTATCGCGCGGCGGAGGGCCGCGCCACGAAAGGACAAACCGGATGCGCATAATGGCAGGCGAGCTGGCGGGGATAGGGTATGGGTATGGGTTGGGGGATGTGTTAGGGTTCTGGGTCTAGGGTTCCTTCTTCATGGTTGCCAGTCTGTCTTTGTGCTTGTACTTAGGTTAGGGCTGAGGAGAGGGGGATATAATATCCCTCCCCTCAGTATGGAAAAAGAGGAGGAGGAAGAAAAAAAAGGAAAAAAAATAGAATCTCTCTCTCTCTCTCTCTCTCTCTCTCTCTCTCTCTCTATCTCTCTCTCTCTCTCTCTCCGAGAAAGGAAAGGAAGCATTCTCAGTCTTACAGACGCTAGAACCATCGATCCCATAACTAGGGACAACTTCTTGAGGGACGACCTCTAAAGTTTCCACACCGTTTGGTATGTAAAGATCACTCAGCCCATGATACATTATGAAATTTTGTTTATGCATGATTTTAAACTATAAACATTTGTCTTGAATGTGTATAATTGAAAAGTCCCCTGTATTATTCACCTTAGCATGCATAAACTCCCAAAACATTACAACTTTTGTTGATTTCCTTCAAATTAGTCACTGATCACAAGATGAAATATTTCTTGTCAGTCAATTTTTGAATTTCAGATGCTTATACATGAGTTTTACATTGTGTGTTGACACTATGGGCACATATATCCAAGTGAAAATAACAGTGATTAGAATCAGTGGGATCAAAAAATTTCTTAGACCTTGAATGGGCCATTGCTTTTTCCTGGTAGGGTGGTGCACTTAGCTTAAGTGAACCATCCCCTTGGGAATTGCATGATGGGATTTTTGATTAATCTCTTGAATTTTCAAATTCCTTTGCTAGTTCTGGCGAACAATTTTTTAAAGTAACCACATGGATGTTGGTGCATGCAAGATAGTGCTCAGTTCCCCCCAGCCCTCAATCAATATTTTGAAATTTGTGGCAGTATGGTACACCTATGCTCACTGCACCATTTTCCTACAGGATTTGGATTTATTTCTCAAGTCACAGAAATATCTTGATTCCATTTTATGCTTCATGAAAAAAGAAAGTGTGTGAACTTCCTAGAAATTTGGTATTAAGCACAATTAAATGAAACTTGAGTAAATATAAATGAATTGCCTGGAATTTTCCTGATGCTTACTCAGAGAATAAAGAATATTTTCTGATTAATTAAAATCATCCAAAATCCTGATACCACATTGCAGAATTTTATTCTTACAAATTTGGAAATTATTGATAATGTTAAGAATTTTCAACAGAGCCCTATCTTCTGCATTATTGCCGCCAAAATGAATTACCAGTAGCCAAAAAGAGGGTTTTCACAGCCAAAAACTCTTGATTTCTACCTCTTGTTTGAAAAAAAAGATGCCTTGTCCACCAAAAGATCCCAATAAATCAACAGATATATTCACATTGTCAGTCTCAATATTATTACGCACATACTTTTTTAAATCATTCCCACACCAGTTTGTATGTCAATCATGGTCTCATAACTCATCTAGGTGAGATCAGTTTAATGTCCATTGTTTCAATATTATCTTAACTTTCCGTCTCATCCTGTTGTGGGATGAATTATCCTGCTATTCTCCTGGCTCAATTTGCGCTTTCTTAAAAAAATTGGGCTTGGGATGTTCCAGTTATTTCATTCAGGGCTCAAATGTCATCAAGTCCAAAAATACTTGCATTATAATTTAATCTGAGTTATCAATCCAAGTAGATGTACGTGAATGTTCATTTTTAACAATCATAAATTACAATTTGGACAATAAGTCTCCTAGTGCTTGCATATACAATAAATTTACGTCTTTTTCTAAAATAATTGCTACAAATGATTAACTTAATACAGGAAGGTGGAAGGACTAAACCACTCTAAATAAATTACCAAATAAACATTTGGATTGACCAAAATGGTTTTGGGCTTGTTTCTGAAGTTCTTTAAAGATTCTGGGTCCCTGAGCTTTCTTTTGTTTGTCCTGAAAACCATTTGACTAACTTCAACCATTTGATTTACTTACCATGTTTGAAACTTGAATTCCTGGTGTTGTTTTTGAAACACGGTTTGTAGTGAGGATGAGCTAGTGAATCAGAACCAGCATCAGGATTCAAAAACAGATCCATCTGTTCAATGCAAACAAGCAAGAGCATTTATTGAATCAGAGCCATGCAGATCCAGAGCTCATAAGAAACATCGTAAAGCTGAGCGGGATTATTCATCTAAGGAATCAAACTCAGAATCAATCTATTTTGTTACTTTGAAGCAAAAGCTGAGTCCCTGTCAGGTAGTGGTACCAAACATGAGCCTACCAATCAATCTAAATGTTGTCTCTGATTGAAAATATCAACCATATGTTGTCCTTAAGTATCATTCACTATCTCAAAGACCATACACATGCCTTGCAAGTATGTTCTCAGAAATGATTCAAGATCTCTACGTAATGGCCAACAATTGTAAAAATTTGAATAAAACCAATTGTAATACCAAAACTGGATCTATGTTTGGAATTGGATATTGACAAGGCACTGACGAAAGATATTCTGCAGGTATTTTTTTCCTCAATTCCAACATGCTCATCATTGATTTGTTTATTGATTTATGATTCAAATCATTGCATAATAGGAATATATGCAAGAAGGAGGGATTTAATCAAAGAAGAAATTGCCATTGATGATCTCCTGTGGAGTAAGCTTCCAGTCCATAATGAATTAGTCTTTAATCAAATCAAAGCTCTCTCCAAAACGGCTCATGCAAAGAACAGACAAGTATCAGAAGACTTCAAAATTCCAAACTGGACTTCTCCAGAGTGGAATGATCAAAGAGACTCATTTCTTCATGCATCCAATGTCATTGTGACTTGTGTTGACTTTTCAAATGTTATTCATACTGATCAGGATGACCTCAATGGTTATACTTATGAATTGTTCTCTTATATTGAGAAGCCAACAGGAACACCAATACCCCCTCCCTCTGCAGAAACAGGTCACGGTCTCTCATTCCCCACCCTTGGATTCATTTTGGACTATGCAAAAGTTGGTGGTATTGTAGAAATTTTATGGCAAACTTCTGTTTTTCCACATCCAACTACTTTTACTCCACCAAGTCTCAAATCAACAGAACACAATACCCATTTTGGTTGTTCATTCCAAATAAAAAAAAAAGCTAGCAAATGCCTCTCTGAAACTGCATAGTTGTTCTCCCGATGAAATTGTTTCTAAAGTAAATGGAAAAAAAGATAGATATGGTTAAACCATTAATTGGTTGTATGAAATTAAAAAATTACCTGTTGCTTTTGAAATATTATTTTCATTTTTTCCCAAAGTCCATGGGGAAGTGTGCATAAATTGTAAATGGACTTTGTGGTGTCAATTTATAGACACAGATTGGGGACTTCCTTGCGGCTGCGCGCTCAGCATTGGAGGCAAGCTGGCTCAGCATTAGGGTATGCGGAGTGCTCAGCAGCAGCCTCTGTTTGGCTCCGCACCTGGTGGACGGGTTGGGCTCAGCATTGAATGCGGCGTGGGCGGAGATCCGCCCCGGAGATCAGATTTGGAAGGTAGTGCGCTCAACTAGGTTTGCGGGCGCGCTGGTTCAGATACGTAGGGGCGGAGCAATCCGCGGGCTATGAAGGAACAGATTGAGTCCGCGTGCAAGCGCGCAGATCATGCCACATATTACCAAACACCCACAAAGGGCGCAGACGAACGGATACGGACAGGCGTGGGGGGCTCCAAGTAGGGCGCGGTGCAAGGACCGCGTCATGAGAAGGAAGAACCGGATGGACGATGGGGGGAGTTTGGTACGGAGGTGGGGAGAGGAGGCTAGGGTTTCTGCTTTGGGGTTGTTTTCTGTTTTGTTGTCATACTGTTATTTGCGCGTGTACTTAGGTTAGGGTTGAGAGGGAGGAATTATCCTCACTCTCAACTCCGGTATGGAGGAAGAGGGGAATCATCACATCACATCATCGGATTGGATCACTCATCTCACCAGGAGATTAAAGGAACGCATACCGGATACATATCCAGGTGGAAAGTTCTTAGGATTGAAGGATTGGCAATTTCTCTCTCTCTCTACTTTTCTTTATCTCTTTATCTCCTTATTTCTATTTCTCATTTAAGTGCAAATTTGGAAATCTTCATCTCCTTTCAAACGCAGGGAACCGTTAACTTCCAAACCTTGGGACAATTATAGGGGGATAACCTTTATTCATTCCACATCTGGGGGTCTGGCCGGGAAGTAACCTTCCGTTTCTTGTCTTTCAAAGGTAACTGGGCGCGATGTCCTATTCATACCTCCCTACAGTTGCTCCCTCTTCTTCTTCTTCTTCTCCTTCCGTCTCCGGGTCCACTACTCCGACCCAACTCTTGTCTTCCATCCCTCTGCTCGACCCAGGACAAGCTACGCCATTCCCCCATTGGTCTCCAGTGACCATGAACCCACTTGTCCGGTTTTCATCAGGCCGCGCGACTACCCTCACATCTGATTCAACACCGCGGATGTGGAGCAATTAATCTCGAGATACAAAGGTATTGCAGATGCGGAAGGTGCGTCGGACGCCAATAAGGCCCGGCTTGTTGTCCTGTTCATTATGGATGAAGAGAAGCTCCGGGATGTGGAGGAAATGGAAGGCTACAAGAATCAAGATTGGCCAAAACTGAAGGCAAAGATCCTCACGTGGTGGGGTAGGCGCGAACCTCAATTCCGGGAAAGCAATTTTGACCGCGTGACCTTGGAGGCGAGCGCGTGCGGAGGAGTCAGAACGCAGGTGGAGCTGGCGGAGTACACCTCAACATTCAATTGGATCTATTGGTACTTGTCAAAGAACAAGGTGGTGACGGGACAGACGGGGGCCATGAAACGCGCGTTTCTGGGCAGTTTAGGCGCTCAACTCTGGGAAAGGGTGCAGCGGCATCTTTACAATAACAACTTGGTAAAGCGGTCATTGGACGGGAGCATTGCGCTCCTTCCGGAGTTGGCTTTCATTTGCCAGGCTGTGGAGAGTGAGCTCGACTTAGAAGAGCTTATTGAGGAAACCGCTAAGTCCTTCCCAGCGGGACCAAAGAAATCCGCCCCCAGGTTCCGGCTCTGGCGCAATTTCCGGCCCCAGTTCCACCTACTTCCACGCGTTTTCCAGTTCCTCAACCCGCGCCTGCCCCTCCGGTAAGCTAATTGACAGAACTGATGAAGGATTTGAAGATCTGCAGGAGCCGTATGGGCCAGCAGCAGCCGCAAGGGCCTCCACCCCACATGGTGGAAGGGTTTCGGCCGCCCGGTACCTTTGTGCGGAGGGGGTGCTTGTACTGCAGGGCAAACAGTCATTGGCAACTGGCGTGCAAGGAGCTTACAAAGTATCTCAGTGCGGGATTGGTTCAAACAGCGGGGATGGGGTACATGTTTCTGTTAAAATTCTTACTGATTCACTAATGATCTCTTACGTATTCAGTTTCTCTACAAATTACTCTATCTTGTTGTCTGCTGCCATGTTGTTGTGTATTTTCAATCTTGTGCGTGAAACATGTTCAACCGGCCATTTCCTATTTGTTTCTGTGACAAGTCTCTGACACTTGTCATTCTCTTTCCTTCCATGTATTTCATTCATTTCCTATTGCTCTCTCTGTTTCGAGACACTCTATACTCCCGACTGAGAATACTTCATATTCAAAACCAATCATCAACTCTACCCGGTCGTACTTGAACCTAGACTCGACCCTCATCCAATTTAACTACGAATCAAACCATCAACCTCAAACATCAAACCTCTCGAATCACGCGAAGCCACAAATCATCAACTCAAGTCAGCAAGCAGCCAGTCCGAATCAAGTAAGAACTAATGTTTTCCAACTCCTCATTCAGTCAACTTACGCAACACCCTTTTAGATCGATCAAGGCGCTTAGACATCCGACTTCATTCTCAACTGGCTTCATCGTCTGTTTACCTGGCTAATAACCTTTCATCTGCTCTAAGAATCCTTTACTTGCATTTGACACATTGAAGCTAACTTATTAGCCAGATTGTACTCCGTTGGTTTTATTTTTTTTTTTGTCGTCTTTGATTCCTCATCATGATTCCACGGCAGGAGGACTTACTCTGGTTCTTTGAATGAAATATATATATAGCTTGGTCTTGGTTACCAAACCTAATTTTCTCACGGTTAAAAGCCTCTCTCGATCATGAGCACGCCGGGACCTTCGTCAACGCCAGGACCAGGGGGGGACACCAACTATAAATCACTTGCAATCAAATCGTTAATAGAATCCATACCTTTACTGACGGCCGATAACTACAGCATGTGGCGAAAAAAGTTCGAAAAATTGTTCAAATTGCGAGGCATATTCAACACAATGAACGATCCTGACGTTACAAATCGGCTAGACGTTGAAATTAATCAAGAGTTCGTGGCGCATATTATGGCTAAACTCGACTCGAATACCTACGACAATGTCATCGATGAAGTTAAGGAGGACGATGCCAAGCTCATATGGATAGCAACTCGAACTCACTTCGCTTCCTCGCAATCGGCTAATAGGGCGAGGGTCTTTAATGCTTTCTTGCATCTAGGCATGGAGGCAAACATAGAAGCCTTCGTGACTACTATCAAAGTATACTTGAAGAAATTGATCGAAGTTGGAATTGACTTACCTTCAGACATAATCGCTTATCTGGTTTTGTTTAAATTCCCTTCAACGACCATGATGCAAAACATGAAATCGCAGATCATGCACTCTACAGCAGAAATGAAAATCGATGTGGTCCTCAACCATCTCATCCAACATAAGAACGAATCCATTGCGGAAAGCGACCAACCTGAACCGATGAATGTGGCGCTATATAGAGGCCCCAGGTGCGAAAACGGCAAACATAACCCAGCTGTCACTTCCCATCCAGCTGCCGCATGTTGGTTCGAGTTCCCTGAGCTTAAACCAATCAATCTCCACAGCCGCGGCAAGAAATCCAAGGCTCGAATGGACAAGGAAGTACATTTTTACTCCTTTTTCTGCGGACTGAACACTCTGGACAACGTCGAATTGCATCGTTTCATTTTAGACTCGGGATGTTCCATACACATGATAACCGACGACCAACACTTCATATCATTAACTAATAGCGACGGAACGGACAATATCCAAACTGGAAAGAAAGACGCTTCTATTCCGATCAAGGGAAACGGAAAGGTTGCTTTGAGAACTAAAGATGCTCACCTGATTCTCGACAATGCAACCTGGGTCCCTGACTCCACTGTCAATCTCATTTCCCTTGGGGCACTGGTCAATCAAGGAGCTCAACTCAAAGTCAATCCCGGCGTTTCCCCGTGTCTTTTCAAACTAGTCATTCGAGGTCGAACGCTGCTATCCGGAAAAATCATTAATAACCTTTTCGTGATCGATATGACGCCCAATACTGGCGAAACTTATTATTCAGCCACCGAATTGTACTCCATACATCGCTCGTTGGGACATGCAAGCATCGAGCGGATGGAAAAATATCTCAATCACCGTATTCCGAGCGAGCAAAAGGAGTCGTTCGAATGTCTAAGCTGCGACAAAGCTAAGATCACTCGCAAACCCTTCACACACCAACAAGAAATAGCTTCGAAATGCTTTGAAAAGCTACACGTGGACCTAATTGGTCCAATCAACCCCATGTCCAAAGGAGGGTTCAAGTATATACTCAATCTGATTGACTCTCACTCTGGTTATATAGCCAGCTTCCCACTCAGATCCAAGGACGAGTCGACAGAGGTATTGATCTTTGTTATCGAAAATCATCGCAGAAAGACGAACGAATATCCCAAAGACCTATGTTCAGACGGCGGCGGCGAGTTTGTGAACACAAAATTACACAACTTCTGCAAAGCTCACCACATCAATCAACTCATCGCTGAACCCTATCACTCACAGCACAACGGTCGTGTAGAGCGGGCAAATCGAACCATAATGGAATCGACCAGAGCAACCATCTCCGACTCAAATCTACCCAAATCGTGCTGGCACGAGGTGGTTAAGAGCTGCTGTCTGATGTTGAATCAGATCCCCAAAGAGAAAGGCGGTGTTTCTCCATGGATGCTCATGCATAACAAGAACCTGCCCAAGGGATACATCAAGCCTGTAGGTTCATCGCTAACCTATCGCCTCAACGACACTGCTGTCAAATCCAAACTTGATGAGAAAGGCGCTCCTGGTGTCTTAATCGGATTCAATCCTTCGCTACTCTCATACAAGGTAATGACATCCACTGGAAGGATCATAGACACCAAACACGTGATCTTCAATAACCAAGCTCCGCCCGTCATCTCGCTAGAAGACAGCAGCACAGACTCTGCGCTCATCCGGCATCCAACTCCAATCCTGGTCCAACCTATGACAGATCCTGCGGACGATCCTTCAGATGCTGATTCCTCTCCCTCAGTGAAAGAAGAACCTGACTCTGAATCTGACACAAACCAGGCAGTCAAAAACGATCTCAGACCCAACCTACGCAATCGAGACACCCTGAACAAACCTGACCGATATGGATATCTGGCTGAAAAGATTCCAAACTCACTCAAAGAAGCAATGACGATTCCTCATTGGCGTGAGTCCACTATGAAGGAGTTCAACACTATAGAAGAGCAAGGAGTTTGGGAGGACGCTATCGAAAGCATGGTTACGAATCCTCTCAATACTACACCAGTTTTCAAAATAAAGCGAAACGCTGACGGTGAGCTAGTTTCCTTCAAAACTCGTCTCTGCGTGCAAGGTTTTGGCCAGAGGTATGGTCTCGACTATCTTGAGACATATGCTCCCACTGGAAAAGTTGCATCGCTTAGGGGAGTCCTCACTTACGCCGCAGACAAACGACTGAAGGTACTCCAGCTCGACGTTAAAGGAGCTTTCCTGCACTCAGAACTCAATGAACAAGTGTTTATCAAAACACCATTTGGCTGCGGCAGAAAATCGAAATATCTCCGTCTCAAGAAGTCACTGTACGGACTCAAACAAGCGCCCAGAAATTGGTATCAAATGCTGAGTGAATGGATCAAATCTCAAGGTTTTCGAGAGTCAATTGGAGATCCGTGTCTATACATCGGCGACGACGGAATAACTGTTGTGTTCTTTCACGTCGATGATCTCCTGGTCGCTGGTAACACCGATGAATTTAAAGACAGCTTCTTGAAACGCTTCAAAGACTCCTCCGCGCACACTCCCGATACATTACTTGGAATGAAGGTCAAAAATAGCAACGGGCTGTATCACTTATCTTTACCTCTACATATCGAAAAAGGTCTTGAAGAATTGGGGTTATCCGAGTGCAAGCCAGTGTCAACTCCGCTGACGCCTGGACATCATCTTAAAGCTGCGGATCAAGACGATCACGAGAAGTTTCTCGCCCTAAACATCAACTACCGCTCACCCATTGGACGACTCAATTATATAGCAGGCCTGGCTCGACCCGAAATCAGTTTTGCCGTGTCCAGCTTGGCTAAGCATTGCAAAAAACCCGGTCTGAGCCACTGGCAAGAGGTCATCCACGTTTGGAGGTATCTCGCGGGGACAAAAGACCTGTCACTTACTTTAGGGCCGAGATCCATTTCGAACCGTTTGGTCTGTTTCAGCGACGCCACGTGGGCTGACGACCCGGAGACTCGAATTTCGCAGAGTGGATTCATTTGCTTCTTCAAAGGCAGTCCGCTTTATTGGACTAGCAGACGACAGCAATGCATCACACATTCTTCTACCGAATCCGAATGCGTGGCATTGTCCAGTTGCCATTTAGAGGCGCGATGGCTTACACAACTTATTGAAGACATATATCGAACAAACTTCGCATGTCCAGTACATCTCATAGACAACAAAGGACTCAATGACAAGGTTAAAAAATTTGGCTCAAACTCCAAAATCAAGCACATCGACATCAAAACTAAAAGCCTGAGAGACGATTTCAAGCTTGGCTTGATCGATGTCAAACTCATTCCGTCCCTATCCATGACCGCCGACGCTTTGACTAAAGCAGCTAACAAAACCTCTAACTCCAGACTAGTAGATGCCTTCAGTTCTTTATACCACTGATCTCGGAGTTGTGGGGGCGTGTTAAAATTCTTACTGATTCACTAATGATCTCTTACGTATTCAGTTTCTCTACAAATTACTCTATCTTGTTGTCTGCTGCCATGTTGTTGTGTATTTTCAATCTCGTGCGTGACACATGTTCAACCGGCCATTTCCTATTTGTTTCTGTGACAAGTCTCTGACACTTGTCATTCTCTTTCCTTCCATGTATTTCATTCATTTCCTATTGCTCTCTCTGTTTCGAGACACTCTATACTCCCGACTGAGAATACTTCATATTCAAAACCAATCATCAACTCTACCCGGTCGTACTTGAACCTAGACTCGACCCTCATCCAATTTAACTACGAATCAAACCATCAACCTCAAACATCAAACCTCTCGAATCACGCGAAGCCACAAATCATCAACTCAAGTCAGCAAGCAGCCAGTCCGAATCAAGTAAGAACTAATGTTTTCCAACTCCTCATTCAGTCAACTTACGCAACACCCTTTTAGATCGATCAAGGCGCTTAGACATCCGACTTCATTCTCAACTGGCTTCATCGTCTGTTTACCTGGCTAATAACCTTTCATCTGCTCTAAGAATCCTTTACTTGCATTTGACACATTGAAGCTAACTTATTAGCCAGATTGTACTCCGTTGGTTTTATTTTTTTTTTTTGTCGTCTTTGATTCCTCATCATGATTCCACGGCAGGAGGACTTACTCTGGTTCTTTGAATGAAATATATATATAGCTTGGTCTTGGTTACCAAACCTAATTTTCTCAGTTTCCAACAGGCAAACAGATTCCAATGGAGCCAAGCCAGCCAACCGCAATGCAGCAGGTGTGCACACGGGGTCAGGAGGCAGGAGAAATGGCACAAGTGTCACTGGGCATTGTTACCGGTCCCGGATTGTGGCAACCACCTCGGGTTGAACCTGAGGTAAGGGTAGTGGCAATGGAAGAAAAGGTGGCGGTCTCTGATAAAATGGAGGTGGACGCGAAGGAGCAACCCCCTTTGGCCGTTCCAAAACCGGAAGCGCGCGTGCCTGGAACCAAGGCGCCGGCAGCAAATCCTGTAGGGAAGAAGAAAGCGGCAGAAATTGTGCAAAGGGTGATGGGTAATGAGACTCCGGTTCCGGTGACCTTGCGGGAACTGGAGCCTGTGTCTCCAGTGGTGGTAGACAAGATGGTTCAGGTGTTGGGGGATTGCGGTCAGGGCCGGGTACCTCAGACGGTGCAGCGGGTTCATGTGGCGCGGAAGGAATAGGGGCGCGAGGAGTGTGAGTTGAAATCGGTTTTGACTCCGCTTGGTTACATTCCAATGGTCATAGCGGGGAGAAAGGTGTGGGCTATGGTGGACAGCAGTTCAATGGTGAACCTGCTGCCATTGCGGATGGTTGATGATTTGGGGTTGGTTTTGTAGAAATGTGCAATGGGTCTCCGCATGCTTAATGGAGGGGAGTGTTGTGTGGATGGGGTAGTTGAGGAGGAGGAGGTCGAGGTTGCAAGGGTCCGTAGGCCTCTTTCTTTTATTTTGGTTGATTGTGCGGATGTGATTTTGGGAAGGCCATTCATGTTTGGGTTTTGAGCACAAATGGTTTTTGATCCGGAGGCGGGAACAGAGGCGTTGACAGTGGAGGATTTGTCTGGAAGAAGTTTCAAGACAACTATCTGCAATCACGGGAAAGGGAAGAGGAGGAGAGTTTCAGAGTATGAGGAGGAACCGGACGCGGAGTTGGTCTGCGACGGGCGAACTTTGGAGGATTTTTCCTAGTTGACCAAGGAGACCGCACGGAACAAGCTCCGGTTTCGTGCGGGCGGTCGACTAATGAGGAGCAGGGAGGAGGAGGAAGAAAAGTGCAGGGCGCGCACGTTGCAGAAGTAAGTCCCTTTTCTCAGTATGCATTGCCCAAGGGTACTACACTTCAAAAACCCTATCATTGTGCCACACTCGTGAGCAAAAGCAAAAGCCGCGGTTCCATTCTGCGCAGGACCTACAGCAAAGGAGGCGTGCGGATGATGCGGTGCAACACTGGAAAGTACAAGCCGGTGTCCCGGAAGGTCCAACCAAGGAATGAGCCAATGCCCCAGGACTTGAACGGACCGCTTCAACCAATTGCTTGGTTGCGGGACCCTTGGTTCACGCCAATTAAGACTTTGGGGTGGGTTACTAGTTTGGCGCAGATCACGGAGGAGCGGATTGCAGCTTTTGATTTCAGCCCAACGGGATGGTTGAGTACGGAGGAGCGTGAGTTGCTGATTTTGGTTCTGGTTCTTTGGGAAAGAGTGCTCGCGTTTGGACCGGAAGAGCGGGGGCTCCTGAAAAACAATATTGGGAACCCCTATATCATCCCCACTGTTGATCACGAGCTGTGGCAGATCAAGCCAATCCCAATACCGCGGGCGGTCCAGGAGCAGTTTCTGGAGTTGGTGCAGGAGAGCGTGAAGACTGGCCTTTACAAACAGTCAACGTCTAGTTACTCCAGTCCAATCTTTGCGGTGGTTAAGCAGGACAGAAATTCGTTGAGGATTGTTTATGATCTACAGCGGCTCAACTCCTTTACAATCCGGGACGCAGGACGGCCCCCTTGCGTTGACTAGTTTCTTGAGTCAATGGGGGGGCGCGCTTGTTACGGTTTAGTGGATGTGATGGGGGGATACAACCAGCGCAAGTTGGATCCTCACTTGCGGCCTCTAACAGCATTCAAGACTGGGTTGGGAAGAATGCAGCTGACTCGGCTCCCGCAGGGCGCGACCAATTCTGTGGCGGTGTACCAGGCGCAAATGGCTTGGATCCTGAAGGATGATCTTCTGGAGGGAGTCCAAATCTTCATTGACAACGCGGGCATCAAAGGTCCAAAATCCAATTACAGGGGAGCGGAGCTGGTTGAAGTTCCCGGCATCCAATGTTTCATGTGGGAATAGGCTGACGTTGGAACACATCCTGTTTTGCATCAAGGAGGCAGGCCTGATGGTTTTGGGAAAGAAGTTGGCAGTTTGTGTCCCGGCGCTCAAAGTCCTTGGCCATGTTGTTGCTTCCAACGGCTGGCGCATTGCAGAGAAAAAGCAGAACAAGGTCCTTGAATGGCCAACCCTGCGGACGGTGTCGCATATTCTTCATTTCTTGGGATTATGTAGCTATGTCCGTATGTTCATCAAGAGGTTTGCGGAGGTGGCGAGCCTGCTCCAATCACTAACGCAAAAAGGCGCAGAATGGAAGTGGGGGGAAGAATGCAATTGCGTGTTCCGGAAGCTCAAGGAGATTGTGGGACGTGACATTGTGCTCTGCAATCTTGACTACAACGCAGGAGGAATTAGGCAAGCGGTTGATTCCAGAAAATTTGGCGGGGGGGGGGGGGTTCTCACTCAAGAGGACAACGGCAAGGATAGGCCGGTGCTTTAAGAGTCGGTCACCTTCACTCCGACGGAAAGCCGGTACTCTCAGCCAAAGTTGGAGTTTTGCGGGGTCACCAAGATTGTGCGGCGGCTCCAGTATCTTTTGTGGGGGGTTCACTTTGAGCTTTTGGTGGACGCGCAGGAGCTGGCGCGGATGATCAATTCCCTGGCATTGCCCAAAGCTCCCATGACCAGGTGGGTGGCGTTTCTTCAAATTTTCTCCTTTGCTGTTGTTCATGTTCCGGGGAAAGCGTTCACTATGCCCAACGCGTTGTTGCGGTACCCAAGGGACAAACCATTCAAGGACGCGGAACTGCTCAATGTGGAGGCCCCGGTTGTCAAGGTAGGGGTTGTGGAGGCAGGCGTTCAGCTACCGCTCCAGAAGACCAGGCAGTACGCAATTCTTTGTGACTACTTGCGGGACCTTTGTTTTCCCAATGGAGCTACAGAGAAGGACATGCAATGGGTAAAGCGGCGGACGGGGAATTTCTACGTAAAGGAGGGGCAGCTTTGGCAGCGGAAGACTCCGGTTCCTCTTGTGTTTACCACTTCAAGGGCCAATCAGGAAGCTATCCTCCGGAGCCTTCACAACAATCGCGGTCATTGAGGGGAGGTCAAAAGGCGGAGGCAGGTGAAGGAGCAGTTCTGGTGGCAGGGGGTAGTGCATGCGGTGCGGGAATGGCTGGCGTCCTGCAAAGCGCGAGATTGCCCAAGGAATTCAGAAACCCCACAGGGGAAGACGCCCTCTTTGGCCGAGTCTTGCTTGATGTTGTCCACATCAAGACCGGTAAGTTTGCCTATCTGCTTGTCACACGGGACAACCTGTCCGGTTGGGCGGAAGCGCGTCCGTTGGTCAAGCTCTTGGCGGAAAAAGTTGCTCTATTTCTGGAGGAAGATTGGTTTGCGCGGTATGGGTCGCTTTGTCTGGTTACAGTGGACGGAGGGGCTGAGTTTTGCAGCCGTTTGATCGAGTTGGTGAGGAGTTGCGGAGCCAAGTTTGGCTGGGTAACATAGTACTATCCCAAGGGGGCCGGCATGATTGAACACAGGCATCAACCAATCAAGGACGCCCTGGTCAAGATTTGCGGGGAAGACGGGAAGCGCTGGCAGTAGACCCTTCTGATGGTTCTGTTTGCGGATTGGATTTTGGTGAAGCGGTTGACAGGCTACTCGCCGTACAAGTTACTTTTCGGAAAGCGCCCCGTGCTCCCGGTGAACATTGAGTTGGAGAAGTTCCTGGGGGTTAACTGGTTGAAGGTGAAGACTTCCGCCAAATTGCTTGAGGCTCGCGCCGAACAGCTCCTTTGACGGGACGGTATTCTTTCAAAGGCCGCAGACCGGCTGAAGAAGACTTGGACAGCATCGGTGCGCTATTGGGCCAAGCGCTGCTTGCATTGTCTCCGGGATCCCTTGCGGAAGGGGGATTTGGTGCTCCTGTACAACCAAAGTCTGGAGTCTCAGTGGGGGAAGTTGTTTGCTAACAGGTGGAACGGCCCGTTCCGCATGTTGTCCAAGTTCAAGGGCGGCAGCTATCAGTTGGAGGAATTAGATGGTACTCCACTGAAACCAAAGGCGGTGGCTTTGCATGTCAAGAGCTTCTTTGCGCGAGGATCTACCTTGTTCGACAAAAAGGAGGAAGGGGGTGAAGGATCTGACAAGGGGAGTGTGGAGCGCGGCAATGGTGTAGGAACGCAATCCGGGGATTTGTCTTTGGGCGGAGAAGCGGAGACCGTGCCTTTGCAATGGAGTAGGCGGTTGCAACCAGCTGGGGACAGTGGCCAAGTTGGGGGGGGAGGTAGAGGGGGTAGGGGATAAGTTTTGATTTGGTGAGGGGGTGCTCTAGCCGGTTCACAGCTGGAACAACTAGAAACCCCAGAATGTTTGTTTCTCTATGTTTCTTTCTTATCTGGATTGTGGGGTCCTTGCTGGCTTGGGATTTTTTTTCAGGAAACGCGGGCGCGGCACAAAGCCGGGTCCGTAAACACGAGGACAAGCCCTGCAGAACCGGGACGCAAAGGCAATCCCGCGGATGGGGGAAGCGGGAAAAAGAGCAATTTGCGGGCGGTCTACGGGTGTTGCGCGAAAAAAAAGTTCTTTTCTATTTTTCTTCTCTGTTGGTTTCTTTTTCTCTTTTTCTTTTCTCTCAGGATATCTCAAGGATGGGTGGTTGGTATGGGACTAAGCTTGATTTGGTGAGGGGGTTCTCTAGCCGGTTCACAGCCGGGACAACTAGACACCCCAGAATTTCCGTTCTCTTACTCTCTCTCTCTCTCTCTTCCCTTATGGTGGCACGCGCTGGTGTTTTGGTTGTTGTGTTGTTACAGGATGGGTACGGGGAACTGTGTGGCAGTTTGTCTGGGGCGGTCCAGGTGCCTCTTTTGGAACTTCTAGTCACTTAAGGTTGCTCACAAAGCAAGCGCGCGGGCGCGGACTCATTCTCAAGCTCACTCTCATGAAGCGCGGTCGCGCACTTTTTCTCAGAAGGTTAGGACCTTGTGCAGATACATCTATTTTCTTAATGGAAAGGGAAGCGCGGTAAGAACAACAAGAAGAGAAGAAGTAGAGGAAAGGAAGAGGGGAAAAGGGGGGGCAATGCGCCTAAGCCATCTTCATCATTTCCTCCATTTCTGCCCTTGAGGACGCCAGGAGTTCACGCCAGGATTCCAAGGATTGTGCGCCGGGGATTGCGAGGAAATTCCAAAGCATTGTGGTAAACCTTTCCGCAAAAGCCTCAAAGCCGGCCACCGGGAGCTCCATTACGATTGGAATCTCCGGAATCTCGGGAGGGCTGGGGGGAGGAGCAGCCGGTGAAGATGGGGCCCCCGGGGAACCAACAGGGGGGCTTGGTCCAGCTAGAGGCAATGACGGGACGACTATAGGTGATGGAGGCCAAGGGACGTTGGGGGTCTTAGGCCTCTCATCCGAGGCCGCTGGTGGCGCGGGCCGTGTTGGCAGTTGTGGAGGAGGAGAAGGGGGTGCTGGCGCGGACGCGGGTCTTCCAAAAAGCCTTGGGTCCGGTACCGTTTGGTTAATGCCAACAGCGGCGGCCCAAGCGTGGGTTGCCGCGCGCCATTTCTCCAAGGTTTTGTATTTTCCCCGTTGCGGAGGTCCGGCCCCGCGGAGTGGTGATGCCAAGTCACGGCTCACGTGCAAGGTGGTGGGTGATGGAGCTTGGGGGCGGCCGGATGGAGGTGAACGGGGGGGGGGTGTCCACAAGCCTTCCAAGATGGACTTGTTGTCCAAAACCACAAACGGGTCCGGACGAGCCCTCTTGCGCGGCCTGGGGCAAGAGCTGGATTGGGGGGGAGCTCGAGGGATGCTGTCGCTAAGCAAGCAGCAATGATGGCCGCGACGGCAAGCAACACAGGCGCGTTGACCGGGGATGATCAAACACGCGTGCCTGTTCCGGGCGCAGAACTTGCATGGGAGCATGTTGGTGATGATGCAGAAGGAGGATGGGGAAGGCGGTAGTGGGAGTGGTGGGGGTGGAGTGGAAGTAGCGGAGGTGGTGGTATGGTGAAGCAATGGGAAACTTCTGGGGACAGAACTCAAGTTGGGGGGGGATGTGGTGTTGATTTATAGAAACGGATTGGGGACTGCGTCGTGGCTGCGCACTCAGCATTGGAGGCAAGCGGGCTCAGCATTAGGGTATGCCGAGTGCTCAGCAGCAGCCTCTGTTTGGCTCTGCACCTGGTGGACGGGTTGGGCTCAGCATTGAATGCGGCGTGGGCGGAGATCCGCCCTGGAGATCAGATTTGGAAGGTAGTGCGCTCAACTAGGTTTGCAGGCGCGCTGGTTCAGATACGTAGGGGCGGAGCAATCCGCGGGCTATGAAGGAACAGATTGAGTCCGCGTGCAAGCGCGCAGATCATGCCACATATTACCAAACACCCACAACAGGCGCGGACAAACGGATACGGACAGGCGCGGGGGGCTCCAAGTAGGGCGCGGTGCGAGGACCGCGTCATGAGAAGGAAAAACCGGATGGACGGAACGGCGTACGGACGAGGGGGGGAGTTTGGTACGGAGGTGGGGAGAGGAGGCTAGGGTTTCTGCTTTGGGGTTGTTTTCTGTTTTGTTTTCATACTGTTATTTGCGCGTGTACTTAGGTTAGGGTTGAGAGGGAGGACTTATCCTCACTCTCAACTCTGGTATGGAGGAAGAGGGGAATCATCACATCACATCATTGGATTGGATCACTCATCTCACCAGGAGATTAAAGGAACTCATACCGTATACATATCCAGGTGGAAAGTTCTTAGGATTGAAGGATTGGCAATTTCTCTCTCTCTACTTTTCTTTATCTCTTTATCTACTTATTTCTATTTCTCATTTAATTGCAACTTTGGACATCCTCATCTCCTTTCAAACGCAGGGAACTGTTAAATTCCAAACCTTGGGACAATTATAGGGGGATAACCTTTATTCTTTCCACAATTTACCAATTGAATTGAAAGATAACAGACCAAATGAGTGATGGACAACTTATGCTAAGTCTTCCACCTCCCAAACGTTCATACAAGATTGGGAATATTCATGTATTCCCACCTGTCAATTGTCTGGGGAGGTGAATGACTTGTTGTAAGTCGTCCACCTCCCCAGAACAAGACACATATTGATATTATGCATAAAGACCAAAAATTTGTTGATACACCACTCTATCTGCAGAAAGAAGCTCTGTACTGCAGGGTGTCAACCATTTTTCAATTTCCCTGAAATCCTGCCATCGGGGTTCAGGGACAGTGGACAACTTGTGCTAAGTTGTTGTCAGCCTCCTGGATGCCAAGGACCTTGCTATCCTTTAGCTACCAGAGGTGATATTGTAAATAATAAATATATTATTTAATAATTTCAGCAAAAATCTGTAGAATACTTGGATTAAGCTTATTGCAAGGTTAAATGGTTTGGTTATTGTTTATTGTTTCTAATCAAAATTGATTATTAATTATTTATAGAGGGGCCACAATTATATTGGGGATCTTTAACACCTCTCTTCAGGGATTTCAGTATGAAAACACGTGGTCCTGGTTACTTTGGGTTCTTTAGTTTAAAGATTATTATACCCAAAGATAATATTTATATAAAATACACAATGGAGTGGTAGGGCCTTGTAGCCAGGCTACCACGACAGAGAAAGGATAATAAGACTCACTGGTATATTATTAAATCCTTTTGGTATCTGTTTGAGACGTGTACTGATGGGTTAAACCTTTATACTGGGGTTATAAGGTTGTTCAGCAGTTTTATTTGATACAAAAGAGGTTTGAGGACAGATATTACTTATCAGAAATTGCCATAAATCACTTACTTATCTCTTATAAGTATTTGATTACCTTGGCACGGCTTCTGGATATGAATATTACTGGGTCTCTGCCCAACAACATCCTCAAAAGAGCTCTGTATTTATAGTTTTTGGGGTCCCAATATGGTCCTTCTGAGGGTTGTAGGTGCTCAAAGGGATGGACACTAAGGCAAGCAGGGTAACCAGAGGTAGCATTTCATGTGCCCTTGGTGCTATAGCCCGGGTAGCATCTAATTCCTTAGTGTATGGGAATTATTCTACCTTATATGGACATTAGGACGTGTGAATAACACTAATCTGTCCTATTTATGTATTATTTAATTAATTATCCTTAGTATATGTTCCCAGTCATATAATAATTATATTATTAGACATCTCTACAGACATTTTGTTGTCAGGTAAGTTCACATTATGTATCATATAACTGGAGTTACAGTCATAATATTGTTTTTACTCTTTATCTACGAGTTCCAGTTGATTTGTTAAGATAATTACTTCAAAATATGAGTCATGAGAATTCATGTAATATTATAACATCATCATCTTCCTTAGTATGTCACCAGAATGTTGATGTATAATAATTCTCATAAAAGTATATTAAAGTATTTTAATACATTTTTTGAAGCTGTCATTGTCTTATTTTCGACATTCTTGATTCTTTGCATTATATTAAATAAAAAATACGTTTAAGGATTATTTAGGTATTTTTATATAATATTATGTATATTTAGACAGTCTACTATCCACGGGAACCTTTATTACATATGTAATAAGTTCCCGTGTATGTTGTAGCCTGTTTACGCGGTACCTGGGCCGCCTGTCACTATGTCAGCCCATAGTCCCGCGGCTGCGTACTTGTCAGGGCCCGGGGCTGCGTACACAACCTTGACGGGTTGACACGGCTGTATTTCAGCTGCGCGTGGGTGCTGTGGCTGCCGCGGCTGCGTGCGGGAATTGTGACAAAACACATTTCCGCCCGTAACTCCTAAAATATACACAAAACCTCAATTCTGACTGAATTTTAGGTGTGAAACCTATACGTGACAATGTATGTGACATATTTAATTGGCCTAAAAAGCTCAATACCGGAGACGTAGTATTTTGGTTCTTTTTTCCTTAATTATTTAAAAATATAAGGAGTTGGATTTCAAGGGTGGGGTCAGTGAGTGACCCTACCTAATTTTTGATGGAGAATCCATTTCTGTAATAAAATGTATGGTTTTCCTAATCCTTCTTAGGTTAGTTGTATTATTATTATTTTTATGTTATTTTAGTTACTTTTGCAGCTTGCTCTGCAATAGTAGCAAGCTGACAGTTGTCCACCTCCCAAAAGTTGCTACAGAATTTGAACTATTCATGCTTTCCCACATGTTGATTGTCTGGTGAGGTGGACAACTTATCATAAGTTGTCCACCTCCCCAGCACAAGACACATATCTATATTATGCATAAAGACCAAAACTGTATTGATACACCACTCTATCTGCAGAAATAAGCTATGTAGATTCCACATATTATGCACCTGTCCACCATATTACACACACCTGTCACATGTTACTGTTTGTTTCTATGGTATATAAGCCAGTCATCCTTCACCAAGTAGTCCTGCTGCATTCTATTCTCAACCAAATGATACCCAACCATTTAAAAGAAGAAATATTGGACCATTCTTTACCTCACTACCTACCTTGAATACACAATGGCTGATTTTCCCGGTAAGTGTTACATTTCCAGGGTCCTGTGTGGTCTACTAAAGGTTTGCAATCCTCCTTGAATTTCTTAGAAAGAAGTACTCTCAATCAACTCAATGCCCTCCTGCGTGATGAGATTGTTGAACAAACGCATAAGAAAGTTTTGCAGTCAATCCTGGATTTCTATCAGAAGAAATATGATGCAAAAGTGGAGCAGTTGAGGTCACAATCTGTCATTGCTTTTGGTCTTGTTGAATATTTGACTGATGAAGAAGAAGAGCCAACGCTTGCTGTGAATCCAAAATTACCGTTATCAATTGAGGAACCTTCAAATCCTGGTGTGACAGCACCTACTTTAGATCAATCTGTTACCCAGCTCACTGTAACCCTTGCAGATTACCAGGCTCAGCAAATGAGTGAGTTGAATGAATAATTTGATACACCAAGTTTGACATAGGAATTCATCCCAATACTCAAAAATAATGTGGTCCTAATATATTCAGTTGAATCCAAAATACCAGCTGAAACTGGTCTAGCAGAAAATCCAATTCCAGACACCAAAACTGTTCTGGTTCATCATGCAATTGTTGAAGGACCTGAGAATCCCAAATTGCAGCCACCAGTTTTTGTGGCCCCCAAACCATTTATTGTTCCAGAAAATAGGGCATCTGCTAGGCTTGCAGCCCAAGCTTCTCGGAAAGCTGCCAGAAGATCTTTTCACAGGCCACCTTCAAGCTCCCAAGCTTCATCTGACTCCTCCAATTCTATTACTGATTTGAGCAGCAAAAGTGACGTGCAACAAGAGCCCCCAAAAGTTTTTCTGATTGAACCATCACCCAGGAGTCCCACCCCTGCACCAACCCTAGTCCCAACATCCCCTGATGGTCAGGTCAGTTTCCCCTCCTCCATGCTCTTCCTGATATCAAACATAACATTGACTTCCAAATTTCCATTTTATATCTGAAACAGAATGCCCATACCATCATTACTCAAAAATGAAACGCTTCCAATTCTGGAATCATCACTGAGGATGTGGAACAAAGAATTGCTAGGCCAAGGAGTGTACAACAACCAGTCAATCAGCAGTGCCAGCCTGGGGGTGATGCTAGTAGCAAAGGCACAACCCAGGCCCAAACAACATGGTCAACCTCGGTTTCAGGTTCACTTCCACCAGGTCAGCCAAAAGATGATCTGATACAATGAAAATCATTGCAACTAACTTAATTCCGATCCATAGAACTTTTTATAGGCTTGACTAAGGAAGATCTCTTGAGGCTGTCATACTGGGAAGAAATAAAGGACCTTGCAACCACGTCAACCTATTCCAAAATGATAAGCAGTACCCAGTTCCTAATATCAAACACTCTTAACCTTCTTGGTCGAAGAATAATGTCAAACCCTCAAGAGACATCTACAATACTGAAGTCCTTGGAACTTTGTTTGAAACAATGCAAAGATGGTAAATTTTGAAAATACTGTATTCCTCTATTGTGAAAATCAGCTGATTCCCACTTTTTGAATTAACAGAAAATATTTAACTAGGAAAGGATGATGATGTCTTTGTTGGAAACACCTTCATAAATACAAACTCTCTATCCCGCTCTAGGAAGACAGTCCAGAACAATATCCATCCCCTCTCTGAAATCTTGGCTTATACAAGAGAGCCAATACGTGGGGCCTACGCAAAGTTGAAGCACACATTGAATGACATCATAGGAGTTGTCTCCCATAAAATCTCAAGAAACGTGCTCCTCTCTATGGAAGGGATTGATGGAACTTCTGATGAAGCTTTGCTGCAAGCACAAAGCTACTTTTCCAACCTTCAAGCAGCTGTGATTGATGATTCAACCTTTGCTCCACACAAGAAGTCAAGTTCCCAGCAGGATGCTGAGCTCAATGCTGGGAGAGGTGGTCTGAATACGGTTTTTGAATACATTGTCTCTCTAGTCACCGGGCTGATCAACTTGAAACTTGATTCAAGGGAAGATAATCAGCAGCCTTTCATGTCTAAGGACTCAGCTGAGAAGAAGAATCAATGGGGGACCAATTCTCTAGCATGTGTTTCACACATGTTGTTTTTTGGTCCTGCTGCAATATGGATATGTCCTGGAAATCAAAGAGTGATGCCCAAGTGGAAGTCTGGCATGCTTCTTGAGTTTGGTAGTCTTGTACTTGAATCAAAGTTGAAGGCTGGCTTACTTCCAGATCCATCTGGGGTCAATTTGGTAACACAAGGGTGTATATTGTGACTGCCTTGAGTGATATGGGATTTGATAAAGACAAAAAAATAAATTGGAGAAATGTAATTAGTATTTTTACAAAAAGATTTTCTTATGAAAAATTGGCTGAGGTCCTTCTGGAGGATATTGTGCTGGTTACTGACTATGATATGGGTAAACACTTTAATACTGTCTGGGCTGTTGAAAAAACTACCTCTTCTAATGTAGTTGAAGTTACCTCAGAACCCCAAGCTTCCCACAGTTAATTCCATTGAATTTTTAGGAAATTAGAATGTTAGTTTTTCCGGATGGATAATTCTTGTTTTCAATTTTTTTTATGATCTTGGGATAATCAAATTCTTTACTTGGAAACATGGTTCTTTTCGATGATTGAATGCTTCATGATCATACTGCCCTTGAAACTTATTGACTAAGTTGCTGATTTTAAATTTAAAAAAGATTAAGTGTAGCCCTTTAATTTCACACCAAACGCTACAATTTTGGAAAATAATGAGATTATTTGCTCATTACATAATTCTTTGTATCATCTGCTGCAAAGCATAACAATTGTGAAAAAGTCTTTAGAATTTTTCTTTAAATCAAGAATAGCTGAGTTTTTGTTTACAAATTTATTTGATATTTTGATTTTATGGGAGTCAAAAATAACTCAATGAAGAATTGCATTATGTTGCATATTAAAAACACCATCAATGGAACATTAAATTGATCCAATATTTTCGGCCTTCCATATGAAAATATCATGTTTTGTTTGCCCCAAAAGCATTGATGCTGTGTGTTGCTCAAACACTCATACAAAGGTGATGGAATGCAACTAACAGCAAGTAGGCACGGCACCCTGCTTAAAAATTACTGGATATCTCCAAAAACTGCTGTTCAATATTATGATTGGTTTTTTAAAGGAAATAAAACAAAGCAAGGGATCATATCATCGCTGGTTTGAGTGTACATAATATTAATCAAATAAATAAATATATCCAAATCCATGCAAATATCTCTCTTTCCTAATTTTAAGTTTAGCTGTGATTTTTGTTTGGTTATCAACATCAGTGATTCACAATACCTTCATTTATCAACCAATCATCCATTTATTAAGAAATGAATCAACAAGGAAACTTCATTCCAATTTCCATATGATCTCCAAACCCATAGATCCAATAATATTCAACATTTCTGCTTCAAAATGCCACAGGAATTTCTTAAAATCCGTCAAATCATTATCAAAGTAACACAGTATGTAATACTCTTCAATTATTTTATTTAATGCATATAATGCTAAGCACCAATGAAGATCTCCATACAATCTATGCATAGGTTTTTTATATATGCAATATTCAATTTGAAGGCATGCAATAGTATATTTCCTTTTCATTTCCTATAAATATCAAACCAAAATTGATTTGTACCCAACTTATCAAACCAACTCATACCTCACAGAAAACACATATCCAATCCACCAATTGCTCCCAATACCCCTGAAACCTCAAGCAAAGAAAATGGTTCTATTATCCCACAAACAAAAAGAATTGTTGGAAGAAACACACCAACATATTGATCATGAACTCAAGGAAAAAATTGAGCCATGTCCTGAAATTTGGGCACCAAGTGAAATCTGGATGCATGAAGAGCAGAATGAAAGAGTTTGGGTTTGCAGACTTCAAATAATAATTGACAGGGAAGCCTTAGAATTGCATATTCCAGAACAATTAATACCAAATTTCTGGCACCTTTGGATGGAGAGGCGTGAATTCTTTGGAAGGTGTAAGTACTTATGCTTCAAAAATCATATCAGATTTATCATTAATTTCTATTTCTTTTACAGCTGTTCCATTGGAGGTCAATAGAAGTTCAATTCCAATGGACTTTTAGATGTTTCTCATCAATGATTACCAGTAATTTTCACAATTATTGGATTCTCTACTTGATCTTTCAAGAAAATTCAATTATAACACAAGGGTTGACGAGAAAAGAGAATAATAAGTGCCTTATCTCAAAGTAAATGCTAGAAAAAGCCTTTTTATGCAATGAGGAAAGAAAACCTCATCTTTGTTTCATGAAAAAATAAATAATACATGGAAGTTTGTCTACTATGGAGTGTCTGACCTTTTGATAATCTTTAAATTTTCAAGTCCAATTCATGTTTTGATATGTGGCAAAATCCAATCAGATTTGTTGTCCATTGGTTTACTTATAAAATGAATTATTTCATCCTATGAAAAAATCCATGGATTTTTCCAATGAATGGGGTTTGCTACCTCAAAGGTATCAAATCAAAGTATTTTTGGATGAGATCACCTGATTTCAATCTCAAAAGAATCTTGAAAAATTCACTATGACTTTAAACAAAAGAACCAATTTTTCATAAGCAGCTCTCTTTGTAAAGAAATTCAATCATATTTGGCTTAAAACAAAAATAAAAGTTGAAAAATCAAGTTCCTTGCGTTGCAAGGTACTTGAATTCTTTTAGTGAAATATTGTCCTCTCATGAACTCCAACCCACCCATGAAGGTAAAAACCAGTGGAAAGGTGGTAAGATTTGTGTTTATTTATGCAGTCAGGTTTGATACGTCTCAAGAGATTTCAGTTTAATCTTCCAAAGTCATGTTTAACCAAATAAGATTCAATGGTTTCAATACATGAAAGGAAGTAAGAACATGATTTTTATCAAAAAATTAAATTCTATCTACTTTCAATTGCAAACATTTTATTTAAAATGTGGTAAATGATCAAGAAATGAAGTTTTCATACTATTTTTGATTTAAGAATATTACCTTGGCCCTCTTTTCAATTAGGGAGAATTTAAGCACTCAAAATTTCAGATGAATCCTTGTAAATTTGCATTCAAAACCAGAAATATTCATTTATTAAGAAAACTTTTAATATTTTCTTTACCTGTAGAAGATATCAAAACAGATTCAAAATCAGATTTTACTGCAAGTTGGATCAAAATTGCACCTCTCAATTGCATTAGAGGAAGCATTTTTTTTTCAAGCATTTTCGTACCAATCAACAATTGAAATTTGACTCCCCATGTAAAAAATGATAAACGCATTTCATCAATTTCAATACTAAGCCTGGGTAAAATTGATCCTCTTGATCATACCGTGGATTTAAAAAATGGAGGTTAAATTTTCAACAACTTAAATGCTCATCCCAGTAATTTGAGAAAATTTCTATTTTTCATAATAGGTTTCTTCTTGATTTTAAATAAATGTACCAAGGAAATACTTGGTTTGCAACAGTAAGCTCTTGAATTTCATTGTGAAATCTATAAAATTATTTCAACTGTAAAAATTAATAATAAGTCTCAATCTATTTTTGGATTAATTCTTTTCCCCTGTTAAGGGAACTGAATGATTATTATTCCTGAAATCATTTAAAATCATAAAAAATAATCATCTCAATCAAGATCAATGGTAAAGCAAACCATGAATAAAAAATATGGTCATTTTTATCAAAATCCAAGTTGTAGTTCCCAAACATTTCTTCCTTCTGACAATATTTTTTTTTCATTGCAAAATGTAGAATTTGCCTCACATGCTTGAATTGAATTATAGAGTAGATGCATATCCAATTTGAGATATTCAATTTGTACATGAAACCTTTATAATCTCTCAAAATTCATCATATTCAATAGCCAATAACTTCAGATTCAATTGCCTGAAAATTCTCTCCCTACATAAAATCTACACTTCAAACAACCCCACAACCTTTTAAAGTGCTATTTGAAGACTTTCCTATATTATAACATGGATTGTAGACCTCCTCATAGTTCAAAATACATCAAAACTCGCACATTAAACAAGGAAGTAGCAGAACATTTGCCAAATTCCAATGACCCCATAAGTCTATGCCTACGTGACTATGTAAAGACTATTTTAAACATAAAATCTCAAGGATACAGGGTTCCGCCCCCGCCCACTGAAGATCAAGTACAAGTATTAAACTCAAAAAGCATCAATACAATTGAACCAAACAACAACTTTTTCAACATGGAAAAAACCAATAAAAACCTCTATGGAGGGAAAAAGAGCATTCCTGGAAAGTTCAAAGAGCAATGCAAGAAAGAATTAGAAAGCTATGGAATACATGTTCCAACTTTCCAATGGGACCATCATAATTCAACAAAGTGGGACCAAATATTGTCAGAAGTGATAATAAAACATTGGTTAAATGATAAGGACAATGATGCATTTACAAATTATCCACTTGATATTTAGTTTTGCAAGAAGTACATACTCTTTGGCCTACTGGAACGTTGGCTACGTGAGCAGAAGGATAATTAAATGAAGCCTAGGACACGTAAAAAGAAGCCTAGGTCTAGAGTTAAACACAGAGTAAGCTTAAGATTTCTCTCTATCTTCTAAATACTCTTAGCTAAAATTTTGGTCTTGAATCTGCAAGATATACAGAAACCGCTTGGCCACTGCAGAGCGCCATATGGGAAAGGATTTGGCAAAATGCCTTCTCCCTAGTAAGGAATGCTGCTCAGATACAGAAGAAGACGATGAGGGGAAATATCACTCTGTCCAAGTGTATTGGAGAAGCAAAATTTATTCACAATTTATTCATAATCTTGATAAAAACGCTCTCAACTATTTATCTGAGATGAAAGGTGAACTTCAAGTTTAAAAACAATTAGAATATGGAAGAACTTATGATGAAATATTCCCAAATTATCAGATGAAACCATGTGAATCCCTCCCTTCTAATTGTTACTGCCCTCTATTTCTTGCCACATTAAATTGGACAGAGAAATTGGTTTTGGAGATGAATCCAGTAGAGGATAAACTAGAAAGATTAGCAAAATCACTTGAAACCCCACGTTGGTTTGAATAAATTTAATTCAAAGTAGTTCTTTATTTCCTCTGTTGTCACCCATAAAACAATATCAAAAGCTCTAAATTTTAGAACATTTTTATTTATCAATTAATTCCTGCTAAGTAAAACAAATCAATATCACTAGATTAATTCTTTTGAGCTTCCAATATTATAAGAAATATTAAAAACAAAGTTTCCGCAAAAAGATATTAGAGAAATAAAATCATTCAAGGAAATGGTTTTCTTTTTGTAAATTCATTCATTTTGTAAAATAAAATGTGAAACTCCTCAATTATTTCAATTTCAAATTGATTTATTTGAAATGTATAACCAAACTCAATATCTATGTGGTACAATATTTGCAACATGTCTGAGTAGATTTTTGAATCTTCAGTTAAAATTTGGATTGAAATTAAAATTCCCTACATCAAATTGAGATTTATTACATTTCGCAAGAAGAAAAAGAAGATATTAAAAAATGAATTTAATCCGTTCAAAAAATACAATTTTTTTCAACCACAAAGTAACAAAAAAAAAGGACCCTCAAACCTCTTGTAATGATCTAATAGGAAATAGAAAGAAAACAAGCATCAAAATCTTGACTTATCCAACCCAGGTAGTAACTTTTATGTGTCAGGTGTGAAACCGCACTGCTTCACTCCTCTATCACTTTACATAAAGTTGAATTTCCCCATAATTCCAAATCTTCTGTAATCCATGCATGCACTAGAATTACTTGGAATCCTCAAGAACTGATACAAATAACTTTACTCAGGTTCCAACTAAAGTTATAAACAGAGTTTTCTCAGAGTCAAAACCAAGTCAAAACAAGTTTCAGGTGCTACACCTGCCGGCAGGTGCAGCCTTTTTTTTCATGGTGTATGAATACTTGGTTATGCCCTTTGGCTTGACCAATGCCCCAGCTTCTTTTCAGAACATGTTCAATGATATCCTTACTGATCTGCTCAAAATCTATTTGGTGGTTTACCTTGATGACATACACCAGGGCCAAATTGGGGTCTCTGGCTGACCAGTGACATCAAGTCACTTTTGTGGCCAATGTTCTCTCCAATAAGTATCAAAAGTTTCACCATGAAAACAGAATGATGGATTATGTGATTCACCTTAAAATATTTAGGTTTTATTGTGGATTTCAACTTTTTGGATAACAAAATTTGACTCTTTTTCACCTTGGTTGAAAATAAAAGTTAGTCTGATTTCAATTTTGCGGAAAATGAAAGTCAAACTGATTTACCACCAGGGCCAAAATGGCATCAAGTGCTGACCAGTGAATTAATTGGAACATAAAAATAAAACATTGAAATAAAGAATAACCACAAGATGGCTCAAATATGAATATGGTGTGGCTGACCTTAAAAATATTAATTTCCAGACAAAAAAGAAGTTCAACGCCACTGTAAACAGAGAGAGTGCAACAATCACTGATCAATAAATCATCCCAGGCTGGGCTGAACCTAGTCACATGGAAAGAACTCAAGAAAAATTCATACTCTGGGACATGAAATCCTAATGGTGCACTTGTTTTCAATCAGGTAAATAGGCCTTAAAGGGTTCATGAATATTTTAAATCCCTTCTCCATCAAATTACTTAAATGTGTGTCATGTATGAGTGTATTCCAAATGGGATGCAAAAATTGGGTCTCTAAGGCCCATTTTACAATCAAAAAGACAATATGGGCCAGTTTGGATTTCAATGATTTGGGGAAACTGGCCTCAAAACACATGAAATAAGTTATTTGAGACATGGGCCCTCACAGGCCTGCAGGGTGGATGGGCCATCTCAACAACATGGGCTTCAGGGGCAATAATTGAGCCCACTCTGTATTATAGACTTACTTAGTCAGCCTGGTTGGCCCACCAAATTTTTCATTTCTTCATTTTGGGCTTGGATGGCCCATTGGGACTGTTGCCTGTGTTGCAGCATGCTTGGGGCCACAGTTCCCTGTATTTGGCAAACTTTTGGGCCCAATGGCCTGAACCTGACCGGCAAAGGGGGTAGAGGGACTCATTTGGAGTACCTCCAGCCCAGCTGGGGGGGGCGCAACAATCACTCCCCCCATCCCCTCACCTCCATTGCCACAAGGGAGGGGACAAAAGGAGAAGGCCGGTCGCATAAAAGAAACTGGCAGCAGGGGGGCCCAAAATGGGTCCCCCATCCCCTCAACTCAAATTCAGAAAGGGAGGGGACAAAAGGAGCAGGCCAGGTGGGCCAGTTGCATTGAAGAAACCGGTGGGGGGGGGCTGATAATTGCTCATCCCATCCCCTTGCCTCCATTGCCGCAAGGGAGGGCACAAAAGGAGTGGGCCGGGCGGGCTGGTTACATCAAAGCAAGGGGCGGGGGGGGCTGACAATTTCTCCCACCATCCCCTCACCTCAGTCGCCACAAGGGAGGGGACAATAGGAGCATGCCCATTGCATCAAATAACCTGACGGGGCATGAAGATTGCTCCCCCCATCCCCTCCCCTCCATTGCTGCAGGGGAGGGGACAAAAGGAGTGGGCCAGGCAGGCCTGTTGCATTAACACAACCAGTGGGGGGGGCATGAAAATTTCTCCCCCCCTCCCCTCCCCTCCATTTCCGCAATGGAGGTGTCAGCCTACTAAATGCAAAGGACCTAGATCCTTTGAGCTACTAGAGTTGATGATAAGTTTAGAGTAAAAATGTTAAAAAAATGCCAGAGATATATTTTGGGTAAAAGGGTTAAATTTATTTATATATTTATAAAAATAAACTTAAAAGGAGGGGAAAAGACCTTAATGGGGTTGTTGAAACCTCCAGAACATAGGTATATGTCTTTTAAGGACAATATAGGTGCAATTTTGGTTCCTGTGGGTTTTATAAGGACTCCTTTCAAGGAGGTTGTGTGTAATTTCCTTGGGTTTTGGGGTATGCAGAAACTAAGAAAAGAGTATAAGTCAGCAGGATCACTTACTAGGTCTAGATCTGGACTTATGATTGATGGATGGAAAAATATGCAGGGATTCAGGGTTCTGGAAGCTGGTGCTGAGGCAGGCTGAATGGTTGGATATTGATTTTGGCCAAAAAGTAAGGATTCAAGAGTTTTGTCTATAATTTTATCAGAAAGTGGTTCAAGATCACACACTTATTTCTTATAAGGGTTTGATGGCTTGAGGAAGAAAATATCTGAAGCAATAATGACTATATGGCTGGATGAATGAGTTACAAATGGCTGGGGGAAGAGCCTTTATTTATATTGTTTGGGTCCCCTCATGGTACAGTCTTTTTACCAGCCAAAGGATGGTGGCCCAGGCTATTTCTGAGACCAGATAGCCATCAGTGTGTTTGTTTAGACCTGCTCTAGTCACTAAAGAGGTAAAGGAAGCCCTATGTCATCATGCTTGGGGCTTGATACATGTTTATGTACCCTTAATGACCTCATTTTATCTA
Organism: Puccinia polysora; assembly: GCA_025617555.3. Taxonomy (NCBI): domain Eukaryota; kingdom Fungi; phylum Basidiomycota; class Pucciniomycetes; order Pucciniales; family Pucciniaceae; genus Puccinia; species Puccinia polysora. The sequence continues at coordinate 27,570,717 of CM062642.1, read as the reverse complement.
CCAAAGAAGTAGTATTCAATTAATATTTTTAAATATAACTCATGGTTCCTTGAAGCCAGAGGCTTTAAAACATGCTCTTGAGACCCCATTCTGCAAGAATATTTTGATTCTGAGACTCTTTTGTCCATATTGGGGTGTTTTACAGTCACTGAATTGGACAGTACACTCCTAGTAATGTTTTGTTACGTACAGATTTAGTTACCAGGGACACAAGGGGGGTGTTTTATGGGTGTTTGGTACCTTTTGAGCCTTATATTTTTAAATAATTCAAAAAGGAAACACCAAAATACCACGGCACCACTATGGTACTTTTTTGGCCAATTAAATATTTCACATGTTATCTCATGTATAGGCTTCACACCTAAAATTCAGTCAGAATTGAGGTTTTGTGTATATTTTAGGAGTTACAGAAGGAAATGTGTTCTGTCACAATTCCTGCACGCAGCCGCAGCAGCCAAAACACCCGCGGGCGGCTGAACTGCAGAACTGTCACCCTTTCAAGCTTTGTACGCAGCCCTGGGCCTCTGAAAAGTATGCAGCCGCAGGACTACAAGTTGAAAAAGTGACAGGCGGCCTGAGAAACCTAGATACCGCATAAACATGCTACAAAATACACGGGAACATTCTACATATGTAATAAATGTTCCCGTGAATATTAGATAGTCCAAACATACATAAAAGTATATGAAAATAACTAAATAACCTTTATACGTATTTTTTATTAAATATAATTCAAAATACCAACAATTTCAAAAATGAGATAATGACAATTTCTAAAAATATACTAAAATAATTTAATATACAATTATGAGAAATAAAAGACATTAGCATTTTTGTGACATACTAAGGAAACTAATGATGTAAAAATAACACATGAATACTCATGAATTATATTTTTAAGTAATTATTTTAGTAAATCAACTAAAATTTGAAAATAAGGAGTAAAAGCAATGTCATGACTTTACTCCAATTATTTAATACATAATGAGAACTCACCTGACGTCAGAATATCCGTAGGAATTTCTATTTAAATAATTATTAACTTACTGGGAACATTAACTAAGGATAATTAATTAAATAATAAATAAAATGGACAGATTAGTGTTATTCACACGTCCAAAACATCATTTAAAAATTAGAATAATTCCCATACCCTGTGGAATTAGATGTTACCCGTGCTATAGCACCAAGAAAACATGACAGGCTACCACTGGTTACCCTGCTAGCCTCAGTGTCCGTCCCTTCGAGCCCCTGCATCCCTCAGAAGGACAATACTGGGACTCAAAAAGCTATAAATAAAGAGCTCTTTTGAGGATATTGATACCCAGAGACCCAGTTATATTTACATCCAGAAACCATGCCAAGGTAATCAAGTACTTATAAGAGATAAGTAAGTGATTTATGGCTTTAGTCTGATTAATAATATCTGTCCCCAAACCTTTTTTAAAAATTAAACTGCTGAACAACCTTATAACCCCAGTAAACAGGTTTAACCCATCAGTGCATGTCCCAAACAGGTACCCAAAGGATTCAATAATAACCCAGTGAGTCTTATTATCCTTTCTCTGTTGTGGAAGCTTGGTTAAAACGTCCTGCCACTCCACCGTGTATTTTATATACATATTATCTTTGGGCAATATATCCTTTAAGAATATAAATCAAAGGTTCCAAAGTAACCAGGCCTACGTGTTTTCATACTGAATTCCCTGAAGAGAGGGGTTAAAGATCCCCAATATAATTGTGGCCCCTCTATTAAGATATTTAATAATCAATTTATTTATATTTATTTATAACAATAAACCATATCCAAACCAATTAACCTTGCAATACGCTTTATCCAAATATTTTATGGATTTTTGCTTCATTTATTGAACAATATATTTATTATTTATTCTATCACCTCTGGTAGCTGAAGTATAGCAAGGATCTTGGCATCCAGGAGGCTGACAATCTTCATGGGAAAGAAAAAAAATCAAGACCATCCTTGCCTGGCCAGTTTTTAAAAACAGAACAGCCTTACAGTCTTTCCTTGGGTTTGCCAAATTCTATTGCAGGTTTATAAATAAATAATCTCAAGAGGTCTCCCATCTCAATAGAATTTCTGGAAAAACTAACCTTTCCTCCTTATTCCCAAAGCTTGGAAAAAATTTGAAAACATCAAGCAATACTTAACCCAAGGTTCAGTCCTTTGCAATTTTTATCACCTTATTAGAACATATGTTCAAACTGATGCCAGTGATTATTCCATGGGTGCTTTTGCTGAACTCAACTATGAAATAGATGGTATCTTTGCTCTTCAGCAACAGAATGCTTCCCTGTTAAGCATCAATGAACCCTTTGAAGTTTTAAATGGTCATTGTTTGAAGTATTTTATTTCTTCAAAGGTTCTCACTGATAGAAGTTGAGCTGAAAACCAGAACTAACATTGAATTTCAAAAAAAATTCAAAAGAGAACAAATTTTCAGAATGAATAAGGAAAAATGAAATAATCCCTTATTTAGAATAATAAATGAGAATATCAACAAGTGCTGTGATAAAATGGAATCTAAGTTATTGAGGAAGGCATGATGAGTGAAGAGGAAGAACAAAAAAAAAATGAAACAGGTGAGTGAAACAATACTGAGATAAAAGATTGAAACAACATTCAAGAAAACTAGTTCAATAGGCCTGAAGACCCAGCAAAGTTTCCATAGAAATTCTGAATTAATTGAGTTGAGATTCTGAGAGATTAATATAGATCAGTTTGATTTGAATTGAGATTAGTGTTGAATTATCAATTACCAGCTTTGGGGCACTCTGAGGCTTGGTTGATGAGTTGTTTCTGGATGAACATTGAATTTTATTGTATTGTTCTATGTCAATGAGTAAAAATGCAGAGAGAAGTAAGAGACAGCATTGGAAAGAGGTTTGTCAAGAATGTCCAATTGTACTCTTGACAATGGTGATGGAGGAGGCAAAAAACATTAGGGCGTATCAGAGTTGAAATTTTCAAATAATGAAATGGTTGATTTCAAGCCTGTTCATTTTTGTTTTTTTCAAAATTTTATTTTTTTTTCAGTTGAAACCATTGATTCATTATTCATTTTGATAAAATAAAATATTTTCAAAAATTGATATTTTTCCTGAAATAAGCTATTTAAAATTTTCAAAATTTTAACTCTGATATGCCCTATTGGTCTCATGCGTTTGAATCTATTTCTAATTGGAGTGTTTTCACTAATTCTCTTATTGAGAAGGTCTTTATTATGGGTTGAGAAAGGGTAGTCAGTTAGCTCTGTGTGAAATTCTAACATCCTAACTTAATTCAAAACTTGGATAACAAGACAATAACATGATGCACAAGAATTAGGATCAAGTTTTTATTACCTGCTTTGGTAAAGGTATCTTCAACCCTCTACTCTAAAAAAATGAGCTGAATTTTGATTGAATTAGCTTGAAAATTATCTAAAAGATCTTTTTTCTTGAGATTTATGAATTTAGTTTACAATTTGAAACCAAAATTCTTAATATTTTTCTCAAGAACTTTATTGTCTACCAAATATACGCTTGGGGTGATTGGTTTTGGCCACAAGCAGTGAATTAAATGATTTGTCCATCTGCATTCCAACTGACCCTCATTGAAAGATTGAAAATTCGCTTTGGTTCACAAGTAAGTTATGTTCCTTTGATGCCTGATAGTACAAAAACGTAGCAAACCACAGGGGAATCATATAAATCCCAATTGTGAGGTTCTTGTGACAGGATCATCACCCCAAATTGAGTCCCTGTAACACACAAGATTTGGTGATTCATTTCTTTTTGAAATGAAAAGATATCAATCTTTTGTCTTAGATAAATAGCTCCAGAATTTCAACACTTAACAACAGTGATTTACTCTGGGTATTTCAGTGAATAAAGCTAGAGAGGAAAGGGAAAATCTTATATCAGGAAAAGCTATCCCTGGTATGTAATGGAGACTACCTATTGCATATTAATAGTTGATTTCTAGCTCTTTGAATTTGTCTCGTTCTTCTTGAGTTTCCAGTAGTATCTGAATTCTGGGTGGGCATGGAGTACTGGAAATAGTTTTAATTTTTAGAAGGCTTAGTTCAGAAAACCCTTTTTATATGCGTAGATGAAGAGAAAGTTTGACAGCATCTTTGGTTTTTTCAACAGTCATTCCCAGAAGAGTATTAGGTTTGTGACATGAAAAGTTTTTAAATTCATCAAGGAAGGAGTTTTTGAGCTTTTCCACATTTCCAACTACAAGGAGATTATCAAATTGCACAAATAGTGCAGATTGACCAATTTTTTCAATGTCTAGAGATGGTTTGGCATCTAAGAGTTCAAATCCTTGCTGTTGGATCCAGTTGCGCAGCATCTTGTGCCAATTCTTTGGGTATTGCTTAAGCCCATAAAGAAAGTTATGTAGTTTGAGAATTGTATTTTTTAGTTTGGAACTAAAAGGTTGCCTTATGAAGACTTCTTCTTCTAAGGGAGCATGTAAGAAAGCTTCTTTTACATCAAATTGAGTCATTTGGAGGTCTGGTTCAACCATAAGATTTATAAGTGTGTTCCTTGCCATGAGGTTTTTGTTTGATGCTGAAGGCAAAGGAAAATTCAGCACATTTTTTGGTTTGGTTTTCATTTTAGTCTCCCCACAATTTGAAGTATTTGCATGTGTTGAGTTCTTTTTTCAGGGAGTTTGACCAGAATGGGTGTTTAAGAGCCTCTTCAGGTGATTTAGGAAAGAAGTTGGAGTAGTAAAAATATCAATTGGGAGGTCAAAGAGTGGATTGGTTTCTGAATGATCAAGGTTTGGTTATTAATCTGCTTTTTATTTCTTTGTCACTATTGTTTTCTGATTCTTTTTCTTCATTATTAGATTCTGTTCTGATTGATATGCTGTCATTGTTTACCAATTCTTGACCTAAAAATTTGTCCTCTGGAGAAGCTTGAGGTTTGGAACAACACTGAGGTTCCTCTGGACCTTGCTGAGTAATTTCAGGTACATTTTCCAAGGGGGTATTAATGATGTTTCAGAATTTTATGCTTTTAGTTTTGATAAACTTTCCAGTTTGAGTGAGAACTTGGGAGGAGAGTAGCTTGGGCAAGTAGCCTATCAGCCTTCCAAGGAGTCCTGTGTCATTGAAATTTTTCAGAAATTGGTTGCTAAGATAAGATCAAGGTAAGTTAGATGCACTCCTATGGGTTTTAAGTATTGATTTGGTAATTTGGTTCCATGGATTGCTTGCCATGGTATCAAGTCATTGCTTTTGGGAATTTGATTTAAGGCAAGTGCACAGCTTTGAATGGTCTTGTGCCAATATTCCTTTGGAATTTTTGAGGATGAGTGTGTTTCCCTCACTGATTTTGAAATTTTTCTGTTTGAAATTTTGGCCCTTGTGTTGTGTTCCGGGTGGTAGGATTCAGAGGCTATGTGTCAAATTCCTTTTTCCTCAAAGAAGTTGGTAAGAAAAAACCCACCACCCCTGTTGCAACAGAATTTGGACAGAAAGTAGTTTAGCCAATTGAATTTGTTGAGAAGGATGAATTTGATAGTCCCAGGATTGTTTCTTTTGTGTTTTAGCAGGAGAAAACTGATGTAACCACTATAATTATCTGCAAGCCTGAGAAATTATTTTCATAATCCCTGGGCCATTTGAATGATAGAAAATAGGAGATTTGATTCTTGAAAGGATTGCATGTCCCAACTTTAGATGGAGATCAGTAATCTCATCAGTTGTGTCAGAATAGGTTTGGTTGGAAGATTTATTGATAGAAAAGTCTTTGTGATTGGTTATAAGCTTTTCTCCCGTTCTCAAAAATACTCCCATAAAAAGGAGATTGATGCAAACATCCAGTTTCAAGGCTGAGTCTTGAATTAGAATGGTTATTGACAATGAGACAAGTCAAAAAGTGCCTCAGCTCATTATAGAGAGAGAGGCCCCAGGTTTACCTGTCTTGATGATGTTCAAACCATCTTCTGCTGTGACTTATTGAAAACAATTTTTTTCCTGAATCATGTGGATTGAGCAACTGAGGTCCAGAATGAACCAAGATGAAGTTCCAGGAAGGAAATTGGAGAAGCAGTGGAGAAAATAAAAGAAGTTTGTAACATATTTGTTTTTATTTTTCTCTGGCTTCCAAAATTTGAAGTTCTTTGGTATGAATTCTGGAAATTCAATCCATCAATTTTTTCAAGGATGATTCCTTACATCCAATTTCTGTAAAAAATTTTAACAGCAAGGTATGTTTGCATAGGGATTGATTTCAAATTTTGAGTTGGATCCTATTTCTTTGAATTGGAAATCATTATCATTTTTATATTCAGTTAAGTGATCCAAAGCTCTTTCAACAGAAAACTCCTTATTTCCATGTATGATTTGAGATTCCATGTTCTTTAGACTTGAAGGAAATTTCAACAAAATGAGAAATGCTAGCATTTCAGGATGCAGTTTGATTGCTACTTTTGATAGCTTGTTGAGATTCAGTCTGAAAGTTGTGAAAATGTTTCTATATTTTCTTTGCTGAATGGAAGATAAAGAAAAATATTGAATACTCTTGAAAAATTTGCTGATTGAGATGATTTGAAGTATTTTTTAGTGGCAATCCAAATTTATTTTGCTTTTCAAATGGTCCACCAGTTTATAATATTTTTTTTCAGCTTGCTACCGTTTATAGATCAACCTGTCAAATTAGACAAAAAAAATAAAAAAATATTAATATGACTCTTAATATAACTCTGAAGGAGTAGGAAACCCTGAATATTATTACAGAAAGTGATTCTTCTGCAAAAGCGCCACGCGCGAATCCCCGCACAAAAACAAGCACATTCAGGCAGAAACCATGCGAAAATTCCCAAAAAAAACCGCGCGCGAATTCCCTCACAAGAGCGCGCAAATTACCGTCAAAAATGCGCGCACATTTGCGCTAAAAATGCGCGCAAATTCCTGCTCCAAAGCGCATGAATACCAGCACAACCGCACAAATACTTCTGCACTTCTGCGACACTTGCCAGAATCAGTCAAGGAGCCTGCATGCACAGCTCAGAAACTTATTCCCGCATGCATGGCAGATAGGTTAGCCAGAGATCCCGCCTAGAAAATGTGAGAAAGTTCACGCGCGCAACAGATTTAAATCACACATGCAGGTGTTAGATCCGCGCGCCTCTAATGCCAACTAAATTAACAGATCTTTCATGATCACAAAACAGATCAAGGAGTGATAGTAAAAATAATTAATATTAGCTACATGATCAGCAAGTGGTGAACAATCAATAGACACCCACTAGTAATCACTTTAGTCAAATAATGATAGTACAAATCAAGGATACATGCAGAATAATAAAAATAACAAATTAACACATTGACAGATCCTGCCACTAAAATCATACAGAAATCCAGCAGATCTGAGAAAATCTGATTGAAAACACAAATTTTATGTTCAAAAATTTCCCAGGCTGGCTTCCTGGTCTCAGAAAACAAGCCAAGCGCTCTCTATATGCCCTGAGAAGCTCATTTTCACCCCAAAAAGGTATTTATAAAGAACTTCTTTGGCTTATTGTTCCACCAAGTTAAAAAAAATTTATGAATTATTGTACAGACCTCTTTCCATCCGTGATCAAGTGCTTAAACAAGTTGAGCAAGTGATCTATGGCCCTGTCTGATTTATAATGGAATTATTTCTCAAAACATTATTGATTCATTGAAGTATAGTCAGCAATAAACCCCACCTTGTCCTTGAAACCCTTGATCTGAATCTCTGCAGGATTTATATGGAAATATTGCTACAAGGAGTGCGTTATTCCCTTCCTTCCTTGGCTTGAGTGATTTTTTTTCAGCCATATCAGTGGATAAGTCCTTAAAAGGCACCCAGCATTATTCCAAGGTTTTAAACTGCCAAAGGAGGCCCCTTGAAGAGAGGTTGCTTGTCTGTAAAGATCCCAAGTATTATAATAATGTGGCCCCTCTTTTATAAAATATTCAAAACAATTTTTAACCAAACCACCCAAACCTTGCACTGGCTCTTAAAATATTTGTTAGTTGACCTTTTTACATGTTAATTCTTGGAATTATTATTATTATTGTCAGCTTGCTACTATGTACAGAGCAACCTGTCATAGCAACACAAAACTATAAAAAAAAATTAAACAAGAATATCTAAATTAACAAAAGAATGAGTGAGAAATACCTAAATATTATTGAAGAAATGGATTCCTGACCAAAAATTAGGTAGGGTCACTCACTGACCCCACCCTTGAAATTCAAGTCCTGCAATTTTTAAAATAATTAAAAAGAAAAGTACTAAAAATTACGACACCAGTATGGCACCTTTTGGCCATTCTAACATTTCAAATGTGTTTTCACGTATTGGGTTTACACCTAAAATTCACTCACAATTGACGTTTTGTGTATATTTTAGGAGTTACACGCAGAAATGTGTTATGTCACAATTCCCACGCGTGGCCCCGCATCCTTACATATCCCTACGTACTTTTAGTAGCAAATTCCCGCGTACTAGAGACCCTTGCGCAGCTAATTCTGCCATGTACGCAGCCAATCCTACCCCGAGCGCATCTATACTGACTGATCCCCACGTCTTGATCTGTTGTGACTAATCTGACAACCAGGTACCACTCAGAAGAGCTAAAAAATAGTTAAGGTTGCCTGGAATATGTAACAAGTTGACATATGCATTAGTAATAGTCTAAAAAGATCAAGAATAAAATGAACTTAACAAAAATTAAGTTTAAAACATTTTTTAATGATAAATCAAAGATCAAGGATTACCGCGTAAATCATTAACTCTGATCTTTGAAGACCACAAAACACTAAAAGGAGTGTTCATAAAAATTATCAAAAAATTATCTACATGATCAGCAGATGATTGGAAATCAGTAAAAATCCACATCTGTTCACTTTAAAGCAATAATAATAGTAAAAATGAAGGATGAGTGAAGAATTGTAAGCTCTCTGATACCAGGAACCTTGCATTCCTTTAGCTACAGAGAGTGATAAAAATTCTGGAATGATAATAATAATTCTGATTCCAATAATAATCAATTAGAAGCTCAAATAAATGATTTAATAAGAGCAGTTGCAAGGTTTAATTGGCTTGGTGGTAGATGGTTTTCAATATAATATAAAAGAGTGGCCACAGTATTATACTACTGGGGATCTTTACAGACTAGCAACCTCTCTTCAAGGGCCCTCCTTGGGCAGTTTAAGAACCTTGGAATAAAGATGGGTGCCTGAGAAATGACTTATTCCACTAGTGGCCGGGCTTAACAGCTCAAGCAGCCTAGACAGGAAGGGTAACACTCACTCTGAGCACTTTACCACGAAAATCCTGGAATAATTTGGAAGGGTTTCAGAGCAGATGGGGTAGATTGCTTGACTAAACTTCAATGGTTGATTGGTTAATATAGGTAAATAATACTACGGCATACTGAGTCATAAATCACTTGCTTATATTCATATAAGCAATTGATTAAAAATGACACGGTTTCTGATTGATAATAAATAAATTCCTGGTAAACTCTTATTAACTCATTGGATCCAAAGAGGTCTGTATAAATACCTTTTTGGGGTGATTTTGGTCTTCTCAGGGCACGTAGAGAGGGTTCTGCTTGTGGACTGAGGCTGGCAAGCCAGTCAGGGAAAGATTAGCACGTCTACTTAGTGCTGTCAATCAGCTGTCCTTAGATCTGCTGGATTCCTGAACTATTTTAGCCACAGGATCTGTTAATTAGTTATGGCGTAAATTTGATCATTCTGTACTCATCCTTCATTTGCACTATTGATATTGCTTAAAGACGTGCGGATGTGGATGTTTACTGATTTTCCGTCATCTGCTGATCATTTTGATAATTTTTAATAATTTTTATGAACACTTCTTATAGTGTTTCGTGGTCTTCAAAGATCAAGATCAGTGATTTACGTGGTAGTCCTTGATCTTTGATTTATTATTAAAAAATGTTTGAAAACTAATTTTCATTAATTTTATTTAAGTTTTAATCTTTTTAGATCATTAGTAATGCATATTTCCTTTTGTTACATATACTAGGCAACCCTATCTATGTTGTAGCTCTTCTGAGGGGTACTGTCAGCTCTCTGATACCAGGAACCTTGCAGTCCTTTAGCTACAGAGAGTGATAAAAGAACTTGGAGCAATAATATTCCAAAGAATAAACACTTTAAAGCTCCAATAATGGTACGGTAAGAGCAAGTGCAAGGTTTATTTGGTTTGGTTATAAATATTTTAAATATAAAATATAAAGAGGGGCCACAGTATTATACTACTGGGGATCTTTACAGACTTGAAACCTCTCTTCAAGGGGCCTCCTTAGGCAGTTTAAGAACCTTGGAATAAATATGGGTGCCTTAGAAAGGACTTATTCCACTACTGGCCGGGCTTAACAGCACACGTGGCCTAGACAGGAAGGGAAACACTCACTCTGAGTACTTGACCACGAAAATCCTGGAGTAATTGGAAGGGTTTCAGAGAAGATGGGGTTGATTGCCTGACTAAACTTCAATGGTTGATTGGTTAATAAAGGTAAATAATACTACTAAAGACTAAGTCATAAATCACTTGCTTATCTTCATATAAGCACTTGATTAACAATGAAACTGTGTCTGATTGATAATAAATAATTCCTGATAACTGATTAACTCATTTGGAAACAGAAGGGCAAAAGAGCCTGTTTAAATATTCCTTTTTGGGTGCTTGAGGACCTCTAGAAGGGGTACTAGCCATGGGCTGAGGCTAGGGGGGCAATCAGGGCAAGATTGGCACGTCCTCAAGGTGCTGTTAGCCTGCTGGCCTTAGATCTGTCAAGGAACAGCTCCTTTTTAGCTGCAGGATCTGTTAATCAATAGATTAGTCATTTTGCTGATCCTGCACTGATCCTCAATTTGTACAGTAAGTACTGGTCCAAAGTGAGCAGACGTAGATTTTTATTGATTCTCCATCCTCTGCTGATCCTGTATGTAATTTCTAATAATTTTTACGACCACTCCTTATGTAGTTTTGTGGTCTTTGAAGGTTCTGATCAACTTAATTCGTGGTGAGTTTGGATCTTTATTTAATTAATAAAAAATACTAAAAATTAGTTATTAACTAATTTCAATTGATTTTTAAGGTTTTTGAACCATAATCTATGCTCGTGTGTTAGCTTTACATATGTAGTGTAGATCCTACTATGTTGTAGCTTCTCTGAGCGGTACCTGGATGTCATAGGAGGCGCGGGGATCAGTCCATTCAAATGCGCGCGGGGACTGATCCGCTGCTCAGATGCGCGCGGGAGTTCAGCGCTGTAGGGACGCGGGGCTGCGTGCGGGAGTTGGCGTACGCGGGAGTCCAACGCTGTAGGGACGCGGAGCTGCGTGCGGGAGTTTGCGTACGCGGGAGACCAGCGCTGTAGGGACGCGGGGCTGCGTGCGGGAATTCAGCGCTGTAGGGACGCGGGGCTGCGTGCGGGAATTCAGCGCTGTAGGGACGCGGGGCTGCGTGCGGGAGTTGGCGTACGCGGGAGTCCAACGCTGTAGGGACGCGGAGCTGCGTGCGGGAGTTTGCGTACGCGGGAGACCAGCGCTGTGGGGACGCGGGGCTGCGTGCGGGAATTGTGACAAAACACAATTTCCCGTGTAACTCCTAAAATACACACAACACCTGGATTTTGACTGAAATTTAGGTGTGAAACCTATACATGACATATCATGTGAAATATTAAAATGGCTAAAAGGTGCCATACTGGTGCCGTGGTCATTTACCATTCTGTATTAAATTAATTAAAAAATATAAGGAGTACGAATTCAAGGGTGGGGTCAATGAGTGACCCTACCTTATTTTGGGTGGGGAATCCATTTCTGCAATAATATTTATGGATTTCCTACTCCTTCTCATTTATCTTTATTTTGTTAATATTATTATTGTTGCTGCTTTGTCAGGTTGCTCTGTGCTAAGTAGCAGGCTGACAGGTACCTAGTTGTCAGATTAGTCACGACTGATCCAGGCGCGGGGATCAGTAGTACAGATGCACGCGGGGTACAATCTGCTGCATGGGTGGCAAAATCAGGTGCACATGGGTCTCTAGTACGCGGTATCCTGCTGCTGCTAGTACGTAGGGTTATGTAATGATGCGGGGCTGCACACGGGAATTGTGAGATAACACATTTCCGCGTGTACGCGCGGGTAGGATCCGCCGCGTGCGTGGCAAAATCAGCTGCGCGCGGGTCTCTAGTATGCGGGATCCTGCTGCTGGCGGGGCTGCGCGCTGGAATTGTGACATAACACATTTCCGCGTGTACGCGTGGGGTAGGATCCGCTGCATGCGTGGAAAAATCAGCTGCCCGCGGGTCTCTAGTACGCGGGATCCTGCTGCTGGCGGGGCCGCGCGCGGGAATAACACATTTCTGTGTGTAGTGTTGTAATTTTTAGTACTTTTCCTTTTAATTATTTTAAAAATATAAGGACTTGGAATTCAAGGGTGGGGTCATTGAGTGACCCTACCTAATTTTGGCTGAGGAATCCATTCCAGTAATAATATTCATGGATTTCTCACTCCTTGCTTTGTTAATTGAGGTATTCTTATTTTTCATATTTTGTGTTACTATTTGACAGTTTTGCTCTGTATATAGTAGCAAGCTGACAAGAATGATCAAATTTACGCCATAATAGATTAACAGATATTTTGGCTAAAATAGTACAGAAATCAAGCAGATCTAAAGTCAGCTGATTGACAGCACCAAGTGTATGTGCTAATCTTGCCCTGACTTGCTTTTCAGCCTCAGTCCATGAGCAGAACCCTCTCTATGTGCCCTGAGAAGCTCAAAATAACCCCAAAAAGGTATTTATACAGACCTCTTTGGATCCATTATTCCAGAGATTATCAGTTTACCAGGAGTTTTTATTATTAATCAGACTCCATGTCATTGTTATTCAAGTGCTCATGAAGATTCTAAGCAAGTGATTTAGGACTTAGTCTTTATGCTTATGAAGATTCTAAGAAAGTGATTTATGACTTAGTCTTTAGTATTATTATTTATTTCTTAAACCAATCAACCAATTCAAGTTAAATCAAGCAATCCTCCCCAACTGCTCTGAAACCCTTCTTATTATTGCAGGACTTTTGTGGTTAAGTGCTCAGAGTGAGTTTTTCCCTTCCTGTCTTGGCCCTTGTGCTGTTTAGCCCGGCCATATTAGTGGATAAGCCCTTTCTAAGGCACCCATCTTGAATCCAAGGTTCTTAAAGTGCCTAAGGAGGCCCCTTAAAGAGAGGTTGTTTTGTCTGCAAAGACCCCCAGTAATAGAATACTGTGGCCCCTCTTTTATATATATATTGCAAAAAAGTTTATTGCCAAACCAATTAAACCTTGCAACTGCTATTATTTTAAAATATTTATTTGAGCCTCTAAGTGTTTATTTTTGAAATAATTATTATTGTTATTATTACAGTATTTTTATCACTCTCTGTAGCTGAAGGAATGCAAGGTTCCTGGTATCAGAGGTCTGAAAATTATAAATATTCCAACATCACCATCACATTCTGTAGCTAAAGGACTGCAAGGTTCCGGGTATCAGGAAGCTGAAAATTAGGGGTCTTGCTGGGAATTATCCCAAAATAATCAATATCCAATTATTTATTCCTTGGACCAGTCTTTTTATCTGTGAAAATGAGTAAATATAATTATTTTATATATTTTTTATTTTCCAGTGGATCTAAAGACCAATGGGGAATTAATTTCTTATTATTTGAACCTTCTTAAACAGAAAAAAAAAGAAAAACTCTGTAACTTTATGCCTGTTATTATAACTCCCAAGCAACAACAGGAAAGATTTCTTTATTCTAATCAAAAATTTATAAAGGAAAAAGAGCTTGAGGTTGAAAGAGTCATTAATTTTAAGTCCTTATTGAGACAGCAGAAGAAGAGGAAAATTTTTCAAAAATAAATTGCCATCTTCAAAAAAAGGAAAAAGAAAAACCATGAAAGTGGGTATTAAAAAAATATTCTCTTTTTATTATAAAAAACTAAATAAAGCTATAAAAAATATATATAAAATTGTATTTTTATTGTTTTATCAAACTTAGTGGACCTTGTCTTTGGTTATCTTATTGACCCAGACCTACTAGAGGACCCCCAGACTGTGAACCTCTGGATTTACCCTTGGATTTATCCCAAGACCTGATTGGAACCCACTCAGATCCTGTTGAAATGCCCCCCAAGGACGGTTTTGACCCCAACCAAGAGTGGTACCATTAAACTTAACTTTAAGTAAGTCATACACCTTATAAAAAATAAAAAAAAAATAAAAATAAAAAAAATAAAAAAATAAAAAAAATAAAGAAGACACAAAAAACATTATTTTTATATTTTTTTAGAAGTTTTGACAAAACTTATACCTTTTCTTGTGTTATATTGCAAAACAGGCCCAACACCCGTGCAACCCGCAGAGCCCCTTCCTATAGATATCTCCCCAGAGGAAGGCGCACCCCTAAGAGCGCCCATAGCAAGCACAATGAGGGGGCTCAAACCTGTCACACAAGAACCACAAGACCCAATAGCTACCATGGTCTCCAACTTGAACAATCAATTTTTGGAGAGCTCTCCCTCACACATAAAGTTATCCCTGGTGGGTACATTTCAACCCATGCCACACCAGCCGCACTTGGCCAAAGAAAAAAAAATAAAAACTTAGCAAAGGAACACATTAGTTACTTGGAAGCTTACAAGCTAGCACAAAATCAGGAGGAAATGGTGGCCATGAGAAAGGTCATAGCACAGGCCAAATATTCAAAGATAGCCCTTCAGAAATTGATCCCCAAGAAGGAAGTGGAAAAATACTTGGAAAATTGGAATCCTTGGGATCAATTGGCCATTTTAAAGGGAATGGACCCAAAAAAGATGAGGTCTTCCAATCACCAAAGAATGGAGAATCCCAGAGATTGATAAAACATATTATCCTTAGCCCATAAATGGAAGAAAGTGTATCAAAATTAAATCTAGATGTTACACCCATTTTTACTACTTTCTCTGAAATTTTTTTTCCACAAATTCAACATTTTAAGCAGCAATTTGGATAACATACATAGCCAATTGAATAAGATAACTCTCAATTTGAATCAAGTAATCCAAAACAAGCTGCCCATTTTAAAAAAAGTGAGTTAAAAATCAAAAAACTAAAACATACTATTGATATGAAGAAAGTATCTCTCATTAGGCATATGAACAGTACTTTTTCTTCAGTTCGAGAAGAAATCCTCCTTTCAATTGAAAAAATTAAAGGAGAAATTAAGAAAAACACTAACACCCCTTCTGTCCATCTACTAAATAAAATAAAGTTTTTAAGCAGTAAGTTTGAGTTAGAATTAGGTATGATTAAGAATGACTTGAGAGACCTCAAATTCATTTCAAATGTTCCTCCTCTGGTCAACTTAGAAGAGTCAAAACCAGTTAGAATGAATATTACCCCTAATATTCTTCTTAGATCTGAAACAGCAAGGAATGAATCTTTTAGGCCTAGCCTTAAACCTGAGGTAGAAAAAGCTTTGAAATTGCTTCCTCCAATCACTGAATGGCCTAATTTTTCCAGAGAAGGAGAGTATAGCCATGTAAGTTTCATTAATTCTATTGACCATAAACTTCCTTTTTATTAACACCCCGATTCCATAGCTGTGGTAACACTACCCAGGTTATTTGAAGGAGTGGCCCTTGATTGGTTCATTAATAAAGGAGAAGAAGTAGGAGCTTTATCCTGCAACTCATGGAAAGATATGATCAAATAACATTCTAGTACCAGGATTTGGAAAATTAAAATGATGAAAATCTTTGAAAATTCCCACTTTGATCCATACAAGGATAAAGCTCACAAGTGGTGTCATTATCAGAAAATAAGGTTAGATTGCTTCTACCCCAATGCTGACAAGGAAGAAGTCAATGAGAGATTCTCAATATATTTCCAGGAAATATTAACCATAGTGTAAGATGCAGGATAACTATGAAATCGGAAATTTCTACCCTGATTGGAGTATTAGAAGAAACCACTGATATGACTGGTATTGACAAGAAAATGTTGGAATAAATTGCCTCTTTCTTTATTGGCTCTTTCTTTAGTATTCATTTCTTTCATTTCTTTATTATTTTCTTTCCTCCTTATTATTTTATCATCTTCTTCATTATCTTTTTTCTTATTATCTATTCTTTCTCAGGCGCGTACTTTTCCCTGAGTCCGCGCTACACTACTTCAGCGTATGCATATTCATTATTATCATAAGTCCGCGCTACTTTACTCAGCGTATGCATATTCATCATGATCATACGAGTCTAAGTCTTGTTCTACTCTCCGCAATCACTGTGGTCCCTTTCAATCGTCGACCTTCTTTCTCATTTCTTTGAACCATCCTCAAGATTCAGCATTCGCGACGAGGATTAGATCAATCAGAAGGTTCTGACCACCCGCGGTTTACTTGGATAATTTGGTGCAATTACCTACTGAAACTTCCGTAGCTCAGGACTATCCTAATCTTCTCTTCTCTGTCCTTTTGTCTCTAAAGTTTATTGTCTTTCTTAGCTTGTATTGTGGTTGTCTCATAAGTCTTCTTTATCTCAAAGTGCCTCTGAATCCCCTCATTTTCATCAGCTTGGGTATGACCATCTCCAACTCTAGTTGTGTTCTAGTGATAAAATTTCTAACCACTTTGTTCAGTTTTCTGGTTTCATGTCAATCAATATTTTATTGAAAAGGAAATAGTCACACGATTAACAGTCAAAAACGCGATCAACCAGAAAACCAAAAATGACGGACTCACTCACGGCTACTATTCTCAAAACGGCCATAGAGGCTATTCCACTCCTGACTTTAGACAACTTTTTGATCTGGCGAAATTGGGTCGTGAACATGATGGATCTGCAGGAAGACCTTTACTACAAACTTACAAAGGAAAAGAGGGACGCAAACAGGAATCCAATTGGACTCAGCAATAGCTAGAACGTAAGGATCTGCACTATCCTAACCTCCAAGCTTGACACTACCGTTCAAGCCAATATAATCACTCCCAAGAACAAGAAGGATGCCCATCAGATTTGGGTGGACATCAACAAATATTTCACCCCAAATCACTCATCCAATCGTGTGAGGATTTTCAAGGAATTCCTTCAAACTCCATTCACTTTTGCAAAAATTCCCGGATTCATCACCAACACCAAAACCTCTCTCTCTAGACTTCACGAGGTTGGCATTGATCTACCGTGTGATATAATTGCATATCTGATTCTGGAGAAGCTGCCGCCAAGTATGGATACGGTGATCCAACAAATCACCCACTCAGAAAAAGAGATTTCACCCAATCATGTACTGGACCACTTATGAATGTTTTATAATAATAGATTCTTGAATAGAGACGCACCGACGGACAAGTCCATTGATAATTTGAGCTCCGTCTCTTTTCTCACCACCAGCATCAAGCCATGTGACGACAAATGGCACAACCCAAAGGCTGCTCACCCTGAAGGTAGATGTTGGAAACTATACCCACATCTCAAACCATCCTTTCCTAGAAAAAAGAAAAACAGTTTGGAGTCTGCGTTGGAGGGTACTTCTGTTAGCTCCTTCCTTAAAAACTCAGTTTTCTCCTCTGATCACTTTGTGGTTGATTTGGGCTCTTCAAGACATATAGTGTCTGATTCAAAACTCTTCTCCAATTTAGACCAATTGTTGACCGGATTAATCTCAACTACATCAGGAAGGAATTCTCTCAAATATGAAGGAATCGGATCAATTATTGTCTTGGATGATTAAAATCAACAGGTTACCCTCTCTAACATACTGTTTTCTCCTAACTCTACCGTCAATCTACTGTCAATGCAATGTCTTGTCCTCAATGGTTTTACCATTGATTTTGGAAAAGACAAATTTGTATTTCGGAAAGACGTATGGAAAAAGTGTGGCATCTATGATTGCAATATACCTATCCTTCATTTCCCCATTCATAACAAGTCTCCATTGGCCCTTCTTACGAATGAAGAAATCCTTCATAAGTCCCTAGGACATGCTAGCTACGCAAGAATTTGTCAAAAACTTGGTATGCCTATGAAGAAACCATCAGTATGTGAAGCATGTGCCATTGCTAAAATCAGCCAAAAAACCTTCAACAAGAAACATACTCGGGCAGAGAGACCTTTTCTGGAACTACACTGTGACTTAGTTGGGCCTATTCACCCACTGAGCCTTAACGGCAATGCTTATTTTTTGACCGTTTTTGACAGCTGTACCAGATACTTCACGGTAATTCCCATCAAACACAAAGGAGAAGCTGCAAATACACTGGAATTTTTAATTGAGGTTGAATCAAAACTCTTCAATTATAAACCCATGATTATTCATTCGGACCGGGGAACAGAATTCTGGAATCAGAGTCTCTCCAGCTACTGCAAGGAAAACAAGATCAGACAAACCTTTTCTGATGCGTACACACCACAACAGAACGGATTATCTGAGCGATTCAATTGTCTTGTCCTGGAGTCTCTTAGGACGGTACTTTTTGACTCACAACTTGATAAACAATTCTGGAATGTAATTATTAGATCCTGCGCATTAGCTCTCAACCAGATTCCCGCTCACAAATCAAAGAAATCACCCTACAAATTGTTCAAGGGAAAGACGCTGAATATTGATTATCTTCATCCCATATGAAATCCAGTGAGCTATATTCTCAAAGATCGCCCTTTGTTTTCAAAACTGGAACCCCATGGACTTGTTGGTAGGTTTCTGGGGTACAACAACGAACTCCTGTCTTACAAAATTCTGACAGCCGACGGAAAAGTGATAGATACTAAGCACATAACTCTGCTAGAATTCGATTCAAATCTCAAGATGAAAGTCGTCAATGAGGTGAACGTTGGAGACTGGTGCTTGGAGTCTATCGGACAGGATTCTTTTGATGATGCAAATGTTGTTTTGAATCCACATTCCGTCTCTCCTGGAGAAGACTCGGCTGTCATTGACGCGCAGGAATTGTCACCTCCAGTGGATTCTGTCGACTCTACTGAAGTAGATCAGACTCAGCCTCCACAGACGTACAACTTGCGCAAACGAGTTTCTTCCATCAAACCACTCAAATATTCCTATGGTACTTTTACAAAAGAAGGACTATCAGATTTCTCTAATGAGCAACAAATTGAGATCAATGAAATCAAGATTCAAGACGTTTGGGAGGATACAGACACTGTACCAGATCACTATCTCAGAACAATGTGGGTTGACAAAGTCAAGCCAGCAACCAGCCTTTCTCCAGAAAGACAAAAATCGCAACTGTGCATTATGGGAAATCTGCCAACCCCTGGGGTGGACTTTGGGGATACCTACGCTCCCACAGGGAAGTTTACTACCCTCCTTCTTCTTCTTTTAAGCGGCTTGGATCTTAACTTAAAAATCATACAATTTGAAGTTAAGGAGGCCTTTCTATTCGCTCCACTGGAAGAGGACATTTACATACTTAAACCCAAGGAGTTTAGAAGAGCATCAAAGTTTTTAAAACTCAAAAAATCACTCTACGGACTCCGAAAAGCTCCATCGAACTGGTACAAGACCCTCACTGAATGGCTGGTTGACATTGGTTACGAGCAATCAGATGCCAATCCCTGTCTTTACTCTCACAATGATCGACGTTCATCCATTTTCTTTCATGTAGATGATCTGATTGTGAGCGGAGAAGTAAAATGGTTTGAAGAAATATTCTTAAAGAAATTTCCACGCTCCTCGGCGCATGATCCTGATACTATTCTTGGCATGGACTTTTCCTATTTGAAGGGGGGTATTACGTTGAATCAAGCCAAGCTTATTCAGAAGACTTTGGAGGAGCTGGAGCTCTCAGATGTTAAACCAGTGATTACGCCTCTTACTCCTGGGATTCAATTAGTTCCGGCTTTGCACGCAGATATCTCTGAATTTAATAAGCTCGTAGTGAACTACAGAAAATACACAGGTTTGCTAAATTATCTGGCGTGTCGGACTAGGCCGGATATTGCCGCAGCTTCCTCCATCCTATCTCAGTTCAATCAAAACCTGGGTTTATCTCATTGGAAGGAGGTTCTTCATGTTTGGAAATATCTCGCGGGGACATCTTCATTCTCTCTTGCTCTGAAGTCTGATTTTTCTGCACCGAACTCGCTACAAGTCTTTACCGATTTGACTTGGGCTGATGATCCGTGCAGTCGGAGGTCTCAAACTGGCTTTGTCATCTTCTGGAAGTCGTCGCCCATCGCTTGGAAGAGTCGCAAGCAGTCTAACATTATGCTCTTGTCTACAGAGGCCAAAATGAATGCTTTGACCAATGGTGCTCAGGAATCCATGTGGATTCGATCTATTATTAATGACCTCTGGAAGGGTTCTCAGATTCAGCCGTCTACTTTCTACGTGGAAAATAAGGGACTGGTTGACAAAATCGAGCACTTTGGATCCAATTCCAAAACCAAGTACATCGACATGAAAATGAAATGGCTGAGGGAGCAATCAAGCTCCAAGGCTATTCACGTGAAACTCATAGTCACCAATAAAATGGTCGCCAATTCTCTTACAAAGGCGGCGGATAAACAAGCCCTTCAACTTTTGACCTCCAGGTGCTTCTAGGCCTACATCACACCAAATTATGGGGGGGTGTTGGAATAAATTGCCTCTTTCTTTATTGGCTCTTTCTTTAGTATTCATTTCTTTCATTTCTTTATTATTTTCTTTCCTCCTGATTATTTTATCATCTTCTTCATTATCTTTTTTCTTATTATCTATTCTTTCTCAGGCGCGTACTTTTCCCTGAGTCCGCGCTACACTACTTCAGCGTATGCATATTCATTATTATCATGAGTCCGCGCTACTTTACTCAGCGTATGCATATTCATCATGATCATAGAAGTCTAAGTCTTGTTCTACTCTCCGGGATCACTGTGGTCCCTTTCAATCATTGACCTTCTTTCTCATTTCTTTGAACCATCCTCAAGATTCAGCATTCGCGACGAGGATTAGATCAATCAGAAGGTTCTGACCACCCGCGGTTTACTTGGATAATTTGGTGCGATTACCTACTGCAACTTCCGTAGCTCAGGACTATCCTGATCTTCTCTTCTCAGTCCTTTTTTATCTCAAGTTTATTGTCTTTCTTAGCTTGTATTGTGGTTGTCTCATAAGTCTTCTTTATCTCAAAGTGCCTCTGAATCCCCTCATTTTCATCAGCTTGGGTATGACCATCTCCAACTCTAGTTATGTTCTAGTGATAAAATTTCTAACCACTTTGTTCAGTTTTCTGGTTTCATGTCAATCAATATTTTATTGAAAAGGAAATAGTCACAGAAAATAATAAACCTAGGGAACAGAATATTAGAAACAGGGAAGAATAAAATATTAAAATAAGGATTCTTCTGCTCCCACCAATTTGGAAGTCAAGAAGACTCTAGAAAAAAAAGAAAAGGTATGATGGAATTGAAACCAGACAGGGCTTGTAAGACCTGATTTTCCTCAGCCCAGGAGAAAGATTGATCCTATTGAAGGAGAAGAGTATGGTATTAACACTGATCCCCAACTTGATCAAACTGATGGATCAATATCTGAGTTTTAACTAATGATCACTAACCCCGTCAATTTTACTGAAGGAAGTATAGAGTCCTTCCTGGAGATAAACTCTGTCAATATTTTAACACAACAATGGAATCCTAACATGAAGATTCAAAATATTCCTGAGGCTGAAACTTTGTATCTTAAAAGCTCTTCTGGTAAAAGTTAAACTTTGGGTAAAACTTGCTATGCCACTGGACTAATCCAAGGTTACCCAGTTGAGTTACTCCTTGATAGTGGAGCTTTTTTATCTTTTGTTGGATCTGCTTACCTAGAAAAACAGGATCCAAATATGAAAATGAGCTTTCTAAAAGTGTCCCAAGCTAGTTTCAGCAGTTGTAATTCATCTTTGAATGCTATTGGAGTATGGAAAACAGATATAATATTACCTCATTCCAGAGTATCACTCAAACTAAAAATTGAATTTATAGTACTTCAAAATGGAGTGTGTGATTATTTTATTCTAGGAAATGATTCTCTTTACCTGTATGGAATAGATGTATTCCAGAGTAAGGGTAGATACTTTAATGTGGGAGGAGACTGGAATAAGAAGCTCCAAATATTCCATTCTAATGCTCAAACTTCTGATTCTACCTCTGAGAAACACTTGGAGAATTTTGACCAAGAATAATTCCCTCAAGCAGCTTTGAATTCCCATCTCAGTGAAGAACAAAAACAGGATATTCTCCAAGTTTTCTTTTAAAACAAGAATTATTTCTGCACTAAGGGCCACCCTATTGGTAATATTAAAGGACATGATATGATTCTTACCCTAAAAATTAAATCTCCTTACCCCCTTACCTCAAGAGACCAGCTTAACTGTCTAGCCCTTGATCTAGAGCAGCTCTTGAAACACACATTCAAGGACTTATAGAAATCAAAGTCTTAAGGAAATTAGGGCATAATGAACATGTTGATATAACAAAAACTGTGATCATAGCTTGGCATAATGAAAATTTAAGGATGGTTTGAGATTTTAGGATTCTCAAAAATTACACCCAAGCTGACTATTATCCTATACCAAGGATTGATTATTCCCTTCACAATCTGTCCAAAGACAAGTACATCACCACTATTTAAATTTTGAAAGGTTTTCACCAGATCCCTATCAGCCCTGAAAGCAGGAAATTCATGAGAATTATTGGCCACTTAGGTATATATGAGTATTTTAACCTGCCTTTTGGGATAAAGAATGCTCCCTCTCACTTCCAAAGAATGATGGATGCTGTCTTAAGATAATTCATCAGATAAGGTTGGATGATGGTATAATTTGATGATTTTATCATTTATTCTGATGAATGGCATACCCACATGGAGAAAGTAAGATCATTATTGAAAAATATTTCTGCTGTAGGACTGAAAGTATCCATGAAAAAGTGCAACTTTGGGTATGGATAAATCAAGGCTCTAGGCCATATTGTGTCTGGATTAAATCTGAAAGCTGGCCAAAGTAAAATAGCTACTTTCATGAACAGACCAATGCCCCAGAACAAAACTGAACCACTGTACTTTGTGAGATTTTTAAGGTGATACAGACAGTACATCCAAAAGTTTTCTTTGCTCACCAAGAATCTATATGAGATCTGTAACAAAGATATACTCTTTGAAATGACCCATGAAAGGCTCAAGAACTACCAGAAACTCAAGATTATCATGACTACTGCTCCCATGTTGAAGCAAACAGACTATTACCAGCAATTCAAGGATTAAATAGATGCCAGAATGGATGGACTAGCAGCTTCCCTTCATCAGGAAATCCTGGAAAATGACAAGCCAATAGAGAATCCCATACTTTTCATATCCAGACAAGTAAAAGATACTGAAAAAAGATATGGTGCTAGCCAAATGGAATTTCTTGATCTATTATGGGAATTAGAAAATCTCAATTAATACCTAGAAGGCACCAACTTCTTAGTAATGAAAGAATTCAATGCTGTAAGGACCATCATGAACATGAAGGCTCCAAGCACGCACAAAGAAGTGATTTATTCCCTTCCTGCCTTGGCCTGTGTGCTGTGTTACCAGCAATACCAGTGGATAAGTACTTAAAAGGCACTCACATTATTCCAAGGTTTTACAATTCCAAAGGAGGCCCCTTGAAGAGAGGTTTATTTCCTGTAAAGATCCCAAGTAGTATAATACTGTGGCCCCTCTTTGATAACATATTGAAAACCCTTTTTAACCAAACCAATGAAACCTTACACTAGCTCTAAAAATATTTATTATTTGAGCTTTTTGGGTGTTAATTATTGGAATTATTATTATTACACATATTCCAAAACCACCAAAGATTTCTGTAGGTAAAGGAATGAAAGATTCCTGGTATCAGGAAGCTGATAATTGTGTGCATCAAGGGTTTGAGTTTGGAAAGGATTAATGGGGCTATGTCCTTGTTCATTCCCAAGTCTAGCTGCACCCTCATTCCTGGATCTTCCATTATTTTAAGAATTCCTTATATGTTGAATGAGCTTCCTATTTTGCCTTTTCTTATTGATTAGTTATCCTTGTTCAATAGTGGTGTTGAATCTGCCAGTATCTTGAGCAGTATTGCTCTCATTGTGCATTTTCCCCTTGTTCCTGGTGTGTATTGGTTGGATATTGTGGAGCTTGGGCTTTTAACTATGATAAAAGTTGAGAGAATTTCGAGTTTCTCCACTTCTTTTTGACAAAGACAATTACCTTGCAGCCAAAGGGGAAGATGCGGTCTAGCTCTGGGGGTTTGTTTGACCACTTCTCAAAGGGGGTCTTCAGTCCTAGGTACAAGTGAGGAGTGCGATTTTCAAGAAAGACAGCAGTGCACACAGCTTCCCCCCACCATTCTAGTGGGAGTCCACTTGTAGACAGGAGCGTTTGGGCCTTCTTGATTGTTGTGTGATTACCCCTTTTGGCCAAAGGGTTTTGCTGAGGTGTGTAGGGCGCGGTGAGGAGGTGATTGATGCCATTTATTCAAAATAAGCTTTTGAATGACTCGTTTACAAACTCTCCCCCATTGTCCAATACTACAGTTTTAATTTTGCACCCTGAGGCTCTTTCAGTCTCATGCATAAAGGAGATGAATTGATTGTAAGTATCAGACTTACAACGGAGTGGATGGATGAAGGCAAATTGAGAGAATCCATAAATGATTTTCAGGAAGTATTTATTTCCTCCGACCAATGTGGGGGAGATCGGACCGCAGAGGTCCATGTGAATGCAGTTGAGAGGTGCCACTGGGGTGGGGAATTTCCCGGAGAAAGGAGCCTTGGTCATCTTAGAGGTTTCGCAGTCAGGGTAGACAATTTTGTCGAAGGAGCGGGAAGGGAAGAGATGCTTGAAAAAGACTTGATTTGGCTGACCCATGGCCCGATGAACGTCCAGAGTCAACAGGGCAGTGTTGGCACGGTCAATGCGGGTATCCAAGGCTAATTTATTGTCTACGTACTTCCCGGTCATGAGGCAGTGGTCTTCCTTGACGCATGAGAAACCATTCTCGGTGGGAATGACTGAATACCCCCGTAGTAGGAAAGGGGTCATCAAGATAAGAGAGTTGGTTATGTTGGGGACGTACTGAGCTTGAGGAATCTCCAGTATCCCGGTGGCAAGAGGAATGATCGCTTTTCCTTGGCCTAGGATTTGGAGTAGAGATCCGTTGGCCGCGTAGAGGGTGGAGTGAGTTGGAGTGAAGTCAACAAAATATTCTTTGAACTTCAGATAGTTTCCGGAGGCGCCACTATCTAGGAGGATGATATTGGGGTCAGAAGTATGGAGACTTAGCATGGCTTTTCCGGGGTTATTCTTTCCCTGGGATGATTGGAAACGTTGGAGAGCAGCCTGGTGATAGGCAATAGCAAGTTTGGGATGCAGTTGTGGCATTGTTCCGGGGAATGCGTCGTGTTAGGATTATGGACTCCATTTGCGCAGAAATTTCTTTTCTTTGAGGGTTTATTTTGGGCCGGTTGAGAAGACTTGGTGAGTTGGAAAGCTGATGGTTGTGACTGCTTGTGAGAGTTGTCCTGTTTTTGAATTTCAAGCTTGAGTTTGCTGAGGAAGGTATCAAGGGGAATTTTGGCTTTCTTGCCCTTGTACTGGGCAAATTGGAGAGAGCGCATGACGGAGAAGGATGAAGGCAAACTTTTGAGAATGATTATTGCCCAAAGGTTTTTGATTGTCAAGGAGTCAAGACTGCCATCAAATACTTCTAGTAATAGCTTGAAGGTTGCTTGGAACTTGTTGATGGATTCTTGCAAATTACCTTTGGAGAATTGAATGTTGTAAAGCCAATCCATTTGATTCACCACATTCTCAAGCAACTTTGTGGCATAATGGTCACAGATCAAATACCATAGAATTTTAGGCTTGTACGAGGTGGTATCCCTAACAAAACAAGTGAAATTTTGTTGATCTAGATGCAGCCGGATGAAGGTGGTTGCATATTTCTTTTTGAGTTTGATTTCTGGTGAGGTGTTGTTGACTTGCTCTAAGACAACAGTTTTGAGGTCTTTGTATCCCAGGCCTGTGAGTACGCTGTTTCTCCAGCTGGAAAAATTTTTGGCTTCCGTGAGTTTTTCTCCATGGAGACCTCTCAAGTCTTGGTTTTCCCCCATGGTGAGGTTAGTATTTGAACCAAAAAGTAGATTCTGCAGGGTGAGTCCCGAGGACAATGATGCGGATGAGTCGTATTTGGAGTTTGGGAAAGGAGTAGTCACAGGAGTTGGAGGAGAGCCATCCTTGGGGTCAGAGGGAGAAGCCACGATTCAGGTATTCAAGTCTTCTTGAATCTCAATGTCAATCCTCCTGTCCTACTGTCGTCACGGCTGGTATTTAGAATGGGCTCATAACCTTTTGAGTGAAGCCAGCAAGGTGGAACTTGTGAGCGGACAGATGATGGGAGCAGGACGAGGGACACGAGCAAGATGAGATGAAAAATACCTGATTGGGCAGGTAGAAGAATGAAGATAGCAAACAGCAGTTGATGAATTGCAAGCAAAGAGATGAGGAAACTTTTTTTGAGGCAGCATATGAGGAAGAGAAGAACAGAAACGGGAGAGCAAACCTTTTGAGTGAAGCCAGCAAGGTGGAACTTGTGAGCGGACAGATGATGGGAGCAGGACGAGGGACACAAGCAAGATGAGATGAAAAATACCTGATTGGGCAGGTAGAAGAATGAAGATAGCAAACAGCAGTTGATGAAAAGAAGGAGACAAGCTAGGTACAACTAGTTTAAGTAGTAGTTACAAGATCGTTTCTAGACCTAATCAGATAGGATGCGCATGGTTTGTGTGTTGAGATTAGGTTTGCTGTTTGGTCTCTGTTTGGTCCGCTCGGTCGTGCGTCCGCATCAAAACATGTATTTGTATGCCAAAAATGGAAGATAGGCTGTCATCCCATTTGAGAGTGATCTCCTTGCCAAGTTGATCTTCCAACGTGCAAATTAGTTCCTTGTTATCCGCGGTTATAACCCCCTCATCCATGTGTATCCATAGGAATGCTTGTCCGTATTCTCTGTTGTAGGAGTAGGTACTTGGGTCAATTTTGTGTTGCAGGCATTCCCTGACCGAGTTGGTTGGACGGAATAGCTGAGGAGTGGAGACAACCAACCAAGCTCTCAATAAAATTGGCTAAATATATACATCATGGGCCATGACAGGCTCCAAGGAGTGCAAGAAGATCAAAAGTTGTTGGGCGGGCGGGGAAATAAAATAAGTTGACTAAACAAAGATGCAGGGGTGACAGGAACACTGGAGGAATTTTTAGAAATAGAGTTTCCAAAGTTGGTTGAGTTGAGCTCAAAAGAGCCAGACAAGCTGGGGGAACCAGTGGGGATGAGGTTGTTAGTGCCAAGGGATCAGAATGGGCTGGGAGAGCTTGAGGATTGATTGGATGTTCCAAAGAGGCTGCTGGATAGATTCTGGGCGGGAGCAGAGGGATTGGAGTTCCCAAAGAGCTTGGGCTGGGGAGAGGTGCTGGGCGGGGTGGAGGAGCCAAAGAGGTTGGTGGGAGCAGGCTGGGTGGCCGGGGTTCTGGTCACCGTAAAGGAGCCAAAGAGAACAGCAGAAGTCAAAGTGGCCAGAGGGATTCAATGGGTTTGTGGAGCTGAAGAGGGCCGTCAAGGGTGGGTTGGAGGCGCCAAAAATGCTGGTTTGAGAAGAGGTTGAGATCAAAGGAGACAACTGAAGAGATGGGATAGAGTAGTAGGTCACTGTTGGCGCATACCTTGTTGGTGCTCAAGACGGCAATGATGATCTGATCTTTACCCCAAGCAATGGAGTTGATGGGACGACCAGGGGTTTGGCTGAGTAGGCTTGGGACGTTTGGGAGGGTGAGGGTGATTGAGCATCCTGAAGGAGTGTGAGGGTGGATGAAGTAGATGGGGGCATTCAAATTTGACAGAGTGAACTTGAACAAGATTGGTAAGGTGATGAGAGAGTCAAGGGTTAGTCAAAAGATCAAAGTTGAGGCAGAGGGAACAGGGAGACATTGAATGAAGATGGTTGGATTGTTTGTCAAATCATCTCCTCCCATGTTGTTCCCTCCCAATCATATACATAGATTGGGGTGAGGATCAAGAAGGGATTCAAATCTTTGTATAACATTTGAGGGTTGTGGAAGAAGAATTGGCAGTCCAGGAAAAGGGGATGAGGTGTGTGTGAAGCAATGGGGATGGGATTGGGAGGGATTGGCTGATGTGGAGGTGTGGATGGGCATTTTGCATGCCATCATGGTGGATGAATGATGATGCATAAATGGAAGGTTTAATGGCGGTTTTGATTTTTGAAATCCACCATTTTCATGAAACCCTCCATTTCAAAATACACCAGTTAGGGGGTATGTGTATTTCAGAAACCCGCCATTAAAAATGGCCGGTTTGGTCAAAAAAAATGGTGGTTTTGCTAAGTTTGAAACGCCCTAATTAGACAAAAATAACAAAAAAGGTCACAGCACCACTAAGGCTCTTTTTGGAGATTTTAATATTTTACATTTGTTGCCATGTATGGATTGCACACCTAAAATTTTTTCAAAACTGGGGTTTTGTGTGTTTTTTTGGAGTTGCACACAGAAATGTTTTTTTTCACAATTCCCGGGTGCAGATCCGCATCCATAAACACAGTTTGTGTGCTTTAATTATGACTTACATTCATAAATCAACTAGATGCGTACCCACACCAGGGGAAAAATGGAGGCACATGCTAGCATGTGCCCGGATGTAACTTTGGTGTTATCTCAACCAATAAGTCAGTTGTAATCTATCACTGAAGATTGTATAACTCAGATGCAATGACAAGGTAATTGAACCATCAATAAATAAAACTATCCCTCCAAGTCTGGCAAAAATCACTAGGAGGTCAGTTTATAAAAAATCTCCAACAAATCTACTGAAATACAATGCCTTTTCTTTCTTTCTTTTTGAATTCAAATAGAAATTGTGCAAAGTTGAATATGGTCATATGTCAAGTTTCCAAAAATTATAAAGCTTCAGTTAGATTTAAACTAATTGATCTCCATTGAAAATAATAATCAAGAAATTTCTAGAAAAGATTTTGAGTCTTATTTTCATTTCCAACATAAGCACCTAAAAATGAATGCATGATTTCTTACAGAAATTGTGAAACTAAAATAAAATGAGTTCAAGACTTCCCAAATCAAGTTAAAGCAATATATTACTTATTTTGATCAAAATATTTCCCAAGATACAGTGTATCAATTCATTTGAAGAGGAAACTTAAAAACTTTGAAAATATAAATTTCATGTAAAAGAAGATTTAATTCTAAAATAATTTGCTCACACATTATTATCTATACTGCATAAAAAAACAATTGGGTTAATTATTAGCCCCTTCAAGCCTCTTTATAATATAGCAGGTGCAAATCCTCTTAACTTTTTCTTCAGGGTAACCACCAACAGATATGATTTCAAGATTTTGAATGTGAGGCTGTTTATAGCCCCAATACTCTTTCCCACTTAAAAAAAGATAATTTGAAGTGTCATTTTGTGTGCATTTTTCTATTTGCTCAATTTTTGGCCTAAATTTGCCCCACTTTTTTTATAACAGAGGGGTATAATGAATCCACTTGCAAAGTATTTGAAAGCTTCAGTTTCAATTCCTTTTTTCTTTAATAACTTCTCTCACAGAGAATTTGATTGTTTTCACCAAAATGGCTGCTTATTTACATGTTAATTGAGAATGCATCCTGAATCTTTCCTATTCCATTAAGGTGAGTATTTTTGAAAGATCTGATGATAAAAGAGTTACTCCTTGATATTTATGCAATTGAAAGAATATTTAATTGTGGAAAATCACCTTCAAAATATTTCTCTTCCCTCCTTTTTGAAGATCCTGATTAACAATTAATTCTTTCATAATTGGTTAATTTGAAGAGATCAAATGTAAATAGCTGAAAACTCTAAAGCCTCATGAGAAAAAGGGGGGTCATAATGCAGAGATTCTCATATATATAAAAAATGTCAGCCTCCTGGATGCCAAGGTACTTTCTACCTTTTAGCTACCAGAGGTGATAGAATGAATAATAATATATTAATATAAAAATGCAGCAATAATCTGTAAAATATTTGGATAAAGCAAATGCAAGGAAATATGTTTGGTTATTAATAATTTTTTATCAATCAATATTTGTAAATTTATTATTAAATGAATAAAAAGAGGGACCACAATGGATAATGGGGATCTTTAAAAACTCTTCTTCAGGGAATTCACTTGGAAATGCATAGACCTGGTTACTCTGGAACCTCTAATTGATATTTTGAAAGGAGATATTTCCAAAAGATAATATATATAAAATATATAGTGGAGTGGCAGGGCTTTGTGACCAAGATGCCACGTTAGGAAAAGGATAATATACTTACTGATATAGTATTTAATACTTTAGGTAACTGTTTGGGAAGTGTAATGATGTTTTTAAACCTGTATCTGGGGTAATGGGTTGCTCAGCAGTTTAAATTGATAAAAATGGGTTTGGGATGGATAATATTGATCAGAATAAAGCCATTAATCACTTACTTATCTATTAATATTTTTCAATAATCTTGGCACGGTTTCTGGATATATATATAACTAGGTCTGGGTTATCAATAACCCCAAAAAGGGGCTTTATTTATATCTTTCTGAGTCCCATTTACGTCCTTCTGCGGGCTGTAGGGGATCAAGGGGATTGGTGCAAAGTCTGGAAGGGTAATCAGTGGTAGCCAATCATTTTTTCTTGGTTCTATAAAACAGATAGCATCTAATTATACAGGGTGAGAGAATTATTCTACTCTTTGATTGATTTATTGGCATGTGAATGACAACTTATTTAATCACATGATATATATTTGATTATTTATCCTTAGTAGATATTCCCAAGTTGTTAAGATGTCTTCTTAGTAGGCCTTCCTGCTGTAACTTCAATGTGATGTAAGTTTGCATTATGTATTAATAAATGGGAAAAAAAGCATAATAATGCTTTTGGTCTTAATTTTTGAAATCCTGCTTATTTAATTCAAATGGTGATGATAAATTCACAGCTCAAAAGAGCCATGTACACAATTTATTTGAGCTGGATGGCATGGCTACCAGGCTACATTTGAGCCATTTAGAGCTCCACATGGCTTGAGTGTGGTTGGGCTGTACTCCACATGGCCTGGGACTGCCATGTGGTGTCTGAACAACTACATATGAGCTGTTTAGCCTAGTGGCAAAACTAATGACTTGAATTCAGTTGTGTGGCCATGTGGGAAAACTACAAGTCTGGTGGCCCAAAAAAAAACCAAAAAGTAAAAATAAATAAATAAAAATAAAAAACAACAAAAACTGAAGACAACCAATTGGTTGCCTTCCAACTTGAGTAGCCCTTAAGTAAAAGGATCAAAAAAAAACAAGAAGTCTTTTCAAAAGCCCCAAAGTAAAAGTGCCAAAAAAATTCAAGTCTTTTGAAAAGCCAAAAAATACAAGAAGTCTTTTGACCAGCCCTAAAGTAAAAGTGCCAAAAACAATACAAGTCTTTTGACCAGCCCAAAAGTAAAAAAACCTAGAAAAACATGTTCAACTTGTGTTAAGATGATCCCATCACAAGCTTAACTAAAATTTAAGCTTGTGATGGGATCAGCCCAACACAAGTTGAACTGACTTACAATAAAAATCTCATTCAAAAAACTCATCATAAAGATGTTAACGCAAAACACTCAACATAATGATGCTCAAAATTTGATAACCCTTCATATTAATAGAATTAAAAGATCAGCATCAGAACCCAAACCCAAATGATGAAATTAATCTATAAGCTAGAATACAATTGAAGTTGAACTTTGAGGTGACCAACCCAAAAAGCTGCTTTTTTAGAAACCAAGGAACAGGGTTTGGAAACTATGGGCAGGATTGGAATTGCATCTCCCTTAAGTACAAGCTGCACCCAATTGTTATTGTTAACAAAAAAAATGAACATAAGATCTGATTATTCATTTACACCCACTTTCATAGGAGTAAAAGTAAAACATGAATCCAATGAAATGAAAAATATTGTTCTTTCATAACTATCAGCTATTCTTTGACCCATATCTAACTTTTAAAGAAATTTTGAAGATGAAATATTTTCATTGATGTCATTGAAATCCAGTCTTTTTTCTATCTTTTCAACGTCTTTACTGCCACCTGGGATCTTAGCATAGCACATCTTATTTTTCCTCAATGTTTCAACCATTTCTTTCCAACCTTTAAACCATCAATCCTAATCATACCCAACTGATTTAGCAATGACTAAAACCAAAATTTTCATCACCAACCAAATCCCAAACTCCACCCAACAACTTATGTAAGTTCTTGGTTATTTGATTGAGGTAATCCACTTCCTAAAATCAAGAATTTTTTAGCCCCAATTCTAAAGTCATTCGAGGATTCAATACTCACCAAACATGAACTTCAGTTTGACTCATCAATTTCTTCTTCTTAATGCTTCAAAAAGGAATTGGATTGCAATGGCACCAAAACTGATAAACTTTCAATTTCTTCAACTGAACTTTGAAATTAAGATGAAGAGCGTGACTTGGATTATATGAAATTCACAATCAGTTCATTAAAACAAAAAAATGAACCTTCCACAAAAGAAAATACTTACAATCATTTGTCTTTTCTTCTTTGGTGCCCTTCCACCTCTCTTTGCCCACTTAAGTTTCTTTTTAACATGTTCAAATTTAGAACTATCTTGCCAGGTATCTGTCAATTTGGACTTCCTCTGCTCAACTGCAAGACTTTAGGTTCAATTCTTGGCTTTGATTGATAATTTGGCCTCTGCTTCATCAAGTGCTTCAACAGAACACAATAATCTTGATCAGGATGATTCAAGATCATTGCATTGAGCTTCTCATGTAACTGGAAATTGTTGAGCAGTTAATCAACATCAAAATTCAAAAATTCATAGGATAAAATATTAGTCAAGTAGGAATAATCATTCAAAAAGCATTAATCACAAGTTGATTTGAACAATACAACTTAAAACAACTTGAAGGACTAGAACTGCAAGGGTCATAATCCAACCTCCACTGAGGATGAATATATTCAGGCACAACAGAGCCTCTTGACACTAGAAGGTCACCTATATGGTGGGAACATGGCAAACCAATAGTCATTGAGTATGACTTGGTGCACACTTCTCCATCATGGTTCTGCTTTAACTTCTGTAATCTTTCCCCAACAAGTTTGATTGCTTGTGAAGAAACTTTGTATCCCAATGGTAACAGTTCAGTATGAAGAACTATTCCAATCTTTATTCCAGAGTTATTAAGCCCAACCTGAACCAATTTGATTTGAAGGGAAACTTTTCCCTCTTTGTTTCTCCAAAAATCCAAAATGTTTCCTGACAAGTTTGTAAGAAATTTTTTGAGAGTAGCATGGGCCTCTTCAACCCAAGACATTTTTTCATTTAAAAAGTCTGGTTTTTTGCAAGTCAAAGCTATTATGAACACATCTTTGATACAGAAGATATTATGATCCATATACCCAAGTAAATCCTCAAGGTCTGCCAAAAAAAAAACTTTGAACAAGTCATAATGTAAGCAACCCAAAACTAGGAAGATTAACAGTAGAGGCTGTGATTTGGCACTTAATCTAAGTGCTGCATGATTGACCTCTGCCACCTCCTTGGTTTTTGAGGCCACATACTTAGCCCACAGAGACATCAAGCTTTGCCACCCTTCAACGTCATTATTGAAGCGCACTTTACAGTTTACTTGTACATTTTTAGAAAAGTGCCATTTACATCACTGTCTTGTTGACTCAGGGAATATTTGTTCTAGAGAACAGATCAAAGCTTTTTCACGGTCCATCACAAAGACTTTGGGAAGTCTCTCAGGATCATAAGCCAACTTCTTTGGCGCATTTACAGACCAAATGTAGAACTCAAACATTTCTCTTGTTATAAAAAAAACTTTCCTGAAATTTTTCTGGTTGGAAGTAATTCCTACAACGTGAAATAGGGGGATTTTTTACTTATTTGTCTTATAAGTACAATCCATCATAGCTATATGATGAAATTGCTTGCAAAGCTTTAATTACTCAGGGTGAGCCAAGAATAGGGCCTACAAGTGACCCTCTCCACTGAATTTTTCTTGATGAACCCAATCTGAATTACCAAGTTGTTCAAAGAGGACCTCCATAACACTTTCCCCCTTTATTTCTGCTAGCGCTACCTTATGCTTAGTGTTTTACATTGTTTGTTCATCAACATATTTGCCAACATCAATCCTGCTCAATTTTTTTTGAGTTTAAGTGTATTGAGCCCATCATTCAAGCCTTATTTTAGATTTGCTAAGGCTAACCCAGATATTCTCCTCAGGTGAGGATGCACTGGGGGGCGTGGAGACCTTTCATGGTTATTTTGATCATTCTTGTAGGAGATACGCCACAAGGGGTCCTGCTTTGTGCAACTTTCATGGATTAAAAACTTGAACCCAACCTTCCTTGCCTGTGTTTTCCTTGACTGTTTGGTGAGCGATTTCCCAGATTAAAAAGCATGTCTATCACAGGCTAAATCCACATATTGGTCCTGCTTTGAGTTGAAAACTGTGAAAGCCTAACCATGCTTCATTTCTCATGTTTGACAATACATTTGTGCCTTTTACCTAGTAGGAAAAGCTCTCACGGGAGGTGGGTGAAGTGTGTCTGTCATAGTTACATTTTTATATTGATGGCATGTGCTCCATCAGTTTCCAGTTTCAATCAAATTAAATAAGGCAAAGAACAGTAAAATAAAATGTTACTCACCAGCAGAGGTCATGTCCATTTCTGAAACATTTTGTTCCTCAATTTTCACCCTTGATGAGGATGCAATTTGGGATTTCAATGATTCATTACCCACATCCTTTGTTTCTGCAGCTTTTTTCATTGAGCTAAGGTAGTACTTGAAAGAAGCCATGTTAAAAGGAGGGCTTGCCACTGTTCCCATAATGCAAAAAAAAAGCAATGCTAGTTCAGTTTTCAATCCAACTTTCAATTGAATAACAGTTTGCTCACTTTCAAGTTGAGAAAGATTAATTTTGTGGGATGTTTATTTGCAGTTTCCTATAGTGTCACTTGAATTTAACTTTAATTTCAATTTAATTTCACTTTAGGGTCACTTATGATTGCTACATGTGGTCCAACAGTCCCACATAGTATGCGCTGATCCCTAATTTGGGTTGATGAAACCCAAATGTGGTCCAGGGGGACCCAAAACGTTTGGCACAACCCCCAGGGGGGCCGTACGGGGCCATATACTACCCGGACATGGCTCAAGTCCGCCATGTGCGGGGTTACACATCTTTAATACGCCGTGAATTGGGGGTATACAGCCTCCCAGGGGTCGCGCGTAATTAAGATGGCCCCTTGGGCGCGTGTAGACGCGTCCAAAACGCCTGCACGCGCATTTTGGACGCGTGTATGGGCCATGTAGGGCCCAACACAACTTCCACGTGGCAGGAGTTGTGAATTCATCATTACCCTTTTGATATTTTTCTTGTTTTCTTAATATACTTATTAAAAATATGTAAAAGGTATTTTTATGTAATTTTTTAGTTATTAGGTATCTTTCTAATCATTTTATACCCACAGAGACATTTATTAAATATGTGGCATGTCTCCCTCTGCGTAGTAGCATGTTTAGTCAGTACTTCAAGTTCCCTGCTGTCACAATTTCAAGCCAGTCCATAGTCCTGTGGCTGTGTACTTGTCAGATTCCCAGGACTGCATACCCGGCTTTTCATGTCATGTAGACAGGGTGGCGGCGCTGCTTCTGAGCTGCGCGTGGGTATCTCAGTTTCCGCAGCTGCGTGGAGTAATTGTGAAAAATCACTTTTCCGCACGTAACTCCTAAAATGTAAAGAATCCGCAGATTCTGACTGAAATTTCACTGTGAAACCTATAAATGGGGTTTCATGTGAAATATTAAAATGGCCAAAATCTCAAATCCGTGCTTTCATTGAATCCTTCACTAATTATTTAAAAATGTAAAGAGTGGGAATTTGGGGTAGGTGTCAGTGAGTTACCCTACCTTGGATTTTATGGAGAATCTCAATTTGAAATAATATTTTACAATTATTTCTTCCTTCACATATTTTTGTTTTTATTTGTTTATTTATTTTTTTTTCTGTTACTTTTGCAGATTAATCTTTGATATTAAAAAGCTGGCAAAAGGGGTGTTAATCATTCCAAAAGACTATAAATGGTTTGGTTGTCAAATTTATTGAATAAAAATACAAATCAGGCAACATAATCTAAGGAAGATGAAATTTTCATAAACATATTTCTAATACACAATGAAGATGATACAATTCCATCAATTAAGAAAATTCCTTAGCTAACTCAACTAGTAAACAATGAAAAAATGGGAACAGGGATGGAATTAAAAGATGCCTTAATTGTGTTTTTTATTCTCTGGAAGAAAACTGATGAATGTAATGCAATGGTAAATGCAGGACCATTAAATAAATTATTGGCATTTCAGGAGGGATTTGGGAACCATATAATTTTGTGGTTTTTGCAGAGTATACCAGCCTAAAGCCCCAGCCATTATCATGGCAGGAAAATTAATTTTTCATTTAATCATTTCAACAAAATATATTGAAATTTTCAAATCATTTGGGTCAGCTTCCTGTTTGAGCAAAACCTGTAATGTGCTCCTGCAGATGTGGTCCCACATGCATCAAAGATGCTAATTTCCAATTATGATGATAAATAAGGGTCATTACATAATATACATAATCATTGGTTGAAAAAAGCTCCAATTTTTCAAGCCTTTCACAAAAAATCTGGTGCTTTTTATAGTGAGAATTTTGAGAAAAAAAATGTGTTTATTCAATTGATGTCCTATAACAAAAACTTTTTCAAGTAAAAAGAGCCCTGGATCAATTTGATATCTCCTTGCATCAAAACTCAAATATCTCAAAATTATTTTATAATTATTAAAAATTCAATATTATTGTTCTCCGTGTTTTATAAATTGCTCAGGTCATGATAATGTTTGGTTTGCTTGTCACATTAATGTATAGCATTGTTGGGAAAAAGCCAATTCTGATACCGTGAAAAAATTGGTTTGATCTCTAGATTTGTGAAATCATTAAGGATGTTCACAATGCCACCAATTTATAATCAGTTATGATCCCACAGAAAAAGGGAACCTTTCCTAGAAGCTAGTATATTGTTGAAAAAATTGGGTTGTAAAAGATGTTCTGCACTGTTGTTCTATGAAAGTTTTGATTTGGAAGAAATTTGACTGAGTTGTATTTTATTTGTGTGCAAATTGAGTATTGGTTGATTTGGTAGTAAAAAGTGAAGATGGGTTGCAGAAGGAAGAATTTGATGAGGAAGATGAGTATTGGTTTGGCATGTCTGTTTGGAATTTTTGGTTATATGGCCCACACATGTGGTCAGGGAAACCAAGCCAAAATAAATCCATCTTTTAGATATGTCTCATTGAAAATAAAGAGGAAAATTAGGAATTAAGTTTGAAAGTGAATTTCAGGGGTGCAAAAATGGCATCAGTATTAATTTAGATTATGCAATGCAGAAGATGATTCAAAAACTTTGCAAATCAAAGTTGGGTTCTGATAATGTAAATATTCTAAGGTATTTTGTGGCCTTAAAACTTGGGGGTCAAGCTGATAGCAACTCCAACAAAATAATATGTATCCCTTCAGCAGATGAAGCCCAAAAACAAAGTAATGCAGAAGTATCACAATGATGGAGATCTCAAAAGAAAGCCTTTAAAAGTAAAATAAAAATAAAGTCAAATGTTGTGAAAGGTGAAGAAGAATTTTTCAATGAGGAGAAGAGTTAAAAAGTAGAAGGGATTGCTCAGACTTATTTTACCAGGGAATGTCAAGATTTTTACTGAAATGATAAACACTTCCAATAAAAAAATATTCAGGGAAAACAGCACCCAAAATCTTTTTGCATCTAAGAATATTTATAGTGATGTGATGCTTCACCATCTATAATCTTGTATTCTTGTTCACAAGGAGGAAGTTCCAAGAAGAAATGGAATAATGAAGAATCACATAGCGGTGGGCAGCAAAATAAGAACTTCCAGTTGGAAATTAATTGATAACTTGTTTTGAATTCATATTTTTGAGAAAATAAAATGAATTTGGGTTGACTCAACTGAGATGAGGAATCAAAAAGTAAATTTTAGAAATCATGGTTGGAACCATGGCTGTGGGGTATGTGTTCAAGTAGGAATGGTTCATCAAGGGTAAAAACCAAATTGCATGTGTTGATCAACCACTGAGGGAAATGAAATTTTGGTTCAAAAATAAATTGAAACAAAATTTAACAAGGAACATTCCAAGATTCATCAAAAGAATTTCCGCAGATTTATTCCACAAATAAAAAAGAAAATCCTGGTAAAACCCTAACTAATTTTCCTTTCCACACACAACAAATTTCCCCAATTGAGGTATGGTATCCCTTAATTTCAGGGTAAAGAGGAGAGATTTTTTTCATTAGAAGAGGGAAGTATGGTGTATCCAGTGAGTTTTTTGGGGTGGTAAACTCCCACTGGTCATTTAAAAAGCCCTGGTTGATGGCCAGACCAAATTAGTTCATGAGGCAATAGCCAAGGGGTTCCCATCATGTTGATTCATCAAACCAACTTTGCCATTGATCAAATCAGAGCAAACAGAAACAATTTTGCTTATGTTTTGATCCTCATGAAAATTAAAACCAATAGGATGGCTTCCCATCAATTCTGAACTATTGGCTGCTTCAGTTGAAAGCTGCAATGGAAAAGTTGATGGCACACCCCCATCAGTGACAACCTGGAAAGTGGCAGTTTATTAAGCACCAAGTGCCTTTGAGCACCTTTCAATTTTGGTTTGAAAAAAAAACCAGTGGGTTGAAAACCCAACAAAACTCAGTGGAAATACTATAAATGGAAATTGTGAAATTATTATTCCTGTTAAGAACACCTTTCCTGTGGAAATTTCCAGTAAACTTGATTTCCAAGGTAAATTGATTGGGCTATCCAAAGATTTAGGTGAGATATGTCCTGACAGAAATCACAAAAATTTTATACCATCTTAGTTTCCTGCCCATCTGTGACAATGATATGCGGGATCCAATGATTGGTTGCGTTTCATTCAAAGAACATTGTTTCTGACTGTCCATCTCAATGAAACAATTATATTATTTTTTGTTTCTGAATGTTCATCTCAATGAAACAATTATAAAAAATTCTGAACAGCTAGCGCAAGACA
Source organism: Puccinia polysora (assembly GCA_025617555.3). Taxonomy (NCBI): domain Eukaryota; kingdom Fungi; phylum Basidiomycota; class Pucciniomycetes; order Pucciniales; family Pucciniaceae; genus Puccinia; species Puccinia polysora. The sequence goes on along the minus strand of CM062642.1, from coordinate 27,531,437 downwards.
CAATGCACAAAAAATTTGGTTCTTTTGACACATATTCATCATAATTATATGCACCTTATTTATATGAAGGTATTGAAAATTGAATGGACTTGGAAAACTTCAGAATTTTGTTGGGGAAATTTGTGGTGTGACTGCATTGAGCAGCAAGCAGATAAGGCATGTAATGATTTCAACTGCAAATCTGAAAATACAAAAATACCCTTGAAACAATATCAGGGAAGTAATTTGGAATTTCACCCTATTACAATTTTACAAATTTTGTTGACCAGGGTATGATTTCCATCTTTGAAAAATGATTTAAAAGGAGGTGGTTAAAGCCTTGATCTTTTGTCCCACATATCATCCCACAAAAGTTTCAGGTTTCTCATATTCACCTGCACTTCCCCCTTTTTTTATTGAATTCCATAAAACCTTTTGAAAAATGTAAGTCAAAATGATCCAAGAAGCATCCAATATCCACTTTGAATTGATTCAAAACCCATAGAAAGATCAAAAGACCCACCGAGTTTCAGAACTTGCTTCTTTTCAAAATCTCATTTCCCAACAGAATTCTGGAGGTGGAACCCCAGCTAAAATATCTCACTTCAAATGTCATCTGATTTGAATTTGGAACTGTCAGACCTGAAGATATTTCTTGTGGGAAAGATCTTGTTATCCAAAAAATGTAACATGGATTTTTTCAAACTTGATTGAATTAAATAACCAATAATTATGGTTGATGTCTAAATGGAAAGCTTGGTTCATATTTTCAATTTTTTAAAATTAAAACAAACATTACAGGGATTTGCAGTGATATCTCACAACCTGTGGTAATTAATATTGTATTAAATATATTTTAAATGGGAAATAAAAGGTGTGTAATATTTCAAGCACTGTGAAAAATAGGGCTTGAAGCCTGTGGAATTAAAAAGGGGGCATTTTGTTGTTTGAATGTCCAGAAATTCAAGAAATCTAGTGTTATAAACCTTTCAAGTTCATGGCCTGTTGGAGGCTTAGGTACTTCAAATTTTTCACCTGGACTTTGGAATAACAATTTAAATAGGTGTCATTCTTCCAGCTCAAGGTTATTGTCTTCTTCACCTCAACATATCCTTCACTCAGTACCATCTACCTCAGTCCATAAGCATGACATAAACAAAGCAAAAAATCAATGGTGCCTTTGGCTTACCTCCTCTGGCTTTCATGAACAACTTCCAATCTTGGAAACTGACCCAGTATATAACTTGAAAACCTTGCAGGTAACTCTACTCTGGTTGAACATCCATGTGAGCTCCAATCTGTCACCCCGGGTATCATCAGCCCTCAGAATTACGCACTTGATCACACCCTCACATCAGTTTGAACCCATGCCTAAATAGCCAAATAAACTATATAGTTTTCAACTGGACTAGTCCCTTACCCTGCATAATCTGTATCTTCAGATTTGCATTGTCTTCACATGTCATTTCTTCCTTTCCCATCCATTACGTCCTTTTAAGCTTAGATTCCATTGTCTTGCACCTATGCTACAACCTTGGAAACAACTTTACTGTTATTTCATTTAAAATTCTGTTAATTTCATTCAATGCCTCATTTCCTGCTAGCTGTAGCAAGCCATCTATCAGGTTGTACCTAGTTACCTTTGGATTACCTTATAAAGGCTACATTTCCTGCCGGAAGATTGCATCATCAGTTAGTTAATTTCATATTTTATTACATCTTGCTAAATCCAGTCATCACATTGGGCTTGGTGTTGGCTTCCTTCTTCATTGGAACACTTCTCCCCTCTCCCTGTTTTTTGAGTCATCCAATCCTAAGCTTGCACTTTGCAGTTAGCCTCCAAACCTTGCATTTGCCCCTTGGATTCAGTTTCTACATTTACACTCACAATCATTTAAGATTGCCCTATAGTATGTGGGGTTGTTGTGTGACAGTAAAAAAATAACCCAACCCCTCTATCATGATTTCCAACCTATAATAGATTTCTCTTTTACAATGTCACATACTTGCTCAACCTGGAACGCTTTTGTTAACCCTTACAATGATGATATCCAGTGGGTATGGAGACCCAGCGCTTCATGGGCCCAAAAAACTTTGGAACCTGTCCCTTCTTCTGAATATCCTTTGTTTGAACCTCTTGATGATCCCCTCCCTCCTCAACAAGAAGCTCTTTTGGATCCTCTCAAAGAAATCAAAGATTCCAAAAAATCTTCTAATGAAACCTTGACTTGTGCTAGATCAAGAATTTTTACTAATGTTCCCAAGACCAAAGCTTTTACCTTACTCTCAACGTTTATCCAAGCTCTTAATCACAATGCCTTGTAATCTGGGACCAGTGGGCCTAGCTTCTGTTCTCCAGGAATGAAGCAGCCTGATCATTTTAGGGGGGAACACTCCCATAAACTTACATCCTATTTACAGTCTTGCAAAATAATCTTCTCAAACAATTGAAACAATTTTCCTTCTGATAGACACAAAGTTATTTATTCATCTTCCTTCCTTGGTGGAAGAGCATTGCAGTGGTGTGAAACATACATCAAAATATTATCTAATACCAGTACAAATTCTATCCTCAACAATTGGGACAAGTTTGACCAGCAACTTTTCACCCTGTTTGGGGACAACAATGAATTCCAAAACTCAGGATACAAGCTTAAAAACACATTCATGAAAGAAAATAGTAGAGTTTCTGTTTATATCTCCAACTTCCAAACTTTTCATTTTTGCATCCAATGGAACAAGGCAACTCTTTTATTTCACTTTTGAAAAGGATTACCCATGTGGTGACCAATTTGGGACACCTCATGAACAGGGAAATTTTTTGAATTTTTTTTTAAGTTCTTTCATCCAACTTACACCATCAAAAAAAATGAAAACAAATTCCCGCATTACTATGGGTACTCTTCCTCTTTGCCTTCTCTCAACTTCTTCCTGTCCTAGCGGTCTAGGAAAGGCTTCTGCAGTCCATTTGAACCCCCAGATCACCTTTTCAACTACTCCTGGTTGCGCTTGCGGCACCAGTTTTTGGCCAAGAACAAGTGATAATCATCATCCTTGTCATCCCCATCCTCATCCTCACCCTCATAAACATTGCCACAAAATTTTGCATACAATGGCCTAGCAAGTGATTTCTAGAGGCCAACGGTACCTTTGCCAATCATCTGACACCTCCTTTGTTTGGTTGGCCATTGGTTCCAACTGTCACCAGCAATCCAACCCTCATCACCACCATTGCTTGATCCCTCTGCTTAATCCTCTTTCATTGCTGTTGCAAGCCGTTGTTGCAGGTGCGTGGGCAATAAATAATTTCCACCATTTTTCATCATCTCCATCAATCTCCAACTGGTTTTCCATAAACTAACAACTCATCTTGATGGTCAAAAAATATTGCAGACTGCCATCCCAATTCCATGATAACCCCACATCCGTCATGCAAGGCCACCGCCACTGTTACTATCCAGCTTGCAGAAAGCCATACTCACCCTCTCAATCCTTTCACCTGCCTCCTTCATCAACTACCATTGCATACATACTCCTCATCAGCATGATCTCTCAGCTGTCACAGCTCCTTGAGCTTATGCCCCCACCAATCATCCCATCCAAACAATTGCATCAATCAATCCCATCCAAACTTTCTATTGCCTGCCATTCATCAGGTGTTGCCACCTTGCATCTGCTATTGCACAGAGGTTCATCCACTGCCTGCCGTCATCCTTGATGCGGGCAGGTTTCCTTCTTTCCCATGTTTTTTTTCTTTTTTTTCTCTCATATTTCAGGCGCTTCCTTTTACCAATTTTTCTTTTCCTCACCACTTCCTTTTCTTTCTCATCCCTATCATGCTTCATTTTTTTAAAAAAATACTTTTTTTCCACTGTCTTTGTAGTCATTCCTTTTAAGTAGTCTTTAGGGCCTCTTCCCCATTAAAAGAGGGGCTCTACCCTGCCTCTTTTTTGCCCATCATCCATCTTATCATCCATGATTCATGATCCATCATCATTAATCTAGGTAATAAATCAGATGTGCCCTTCCCCTTTATCTGAAAATACTTATCCTGGGTATATCTTTTGATTTCCCCTTGATCTTTGAGCCTCCATACTCAAATATTTTGATCCTTGCTCTGTGAAATTATCTGTTATCACCAACCAATAGAATTTATTTTTGAAGGAGAATTCATTTGATTGAACTCTTGAGTGTTTTATACCACACTTTGCCCCCTTTTTTTACCATACTGGTCTCATCATTCTTCTTGATAATTATTCTGGAACCAGTCACAATTGACTGGGAGATTTGTTTAAGCTTGAAAGCTGGAGTTTAAAAACTCCCTTTATTTCCTTGAATTTGCATTTTTCAATGCTATTCTTGAGACCCTTGAGAAGTGCTGGGTTATTCTTGTTTGAATCTTTTAATGCTTTTCTTCTAGAGCTTCATAAAAAAATTGCTTTGTTTTTACAGCCACCCACAGTTATCTGGTACCCTTCAAGTGCTTGATTGCAGAGAGTTGAGCAGGTTCATTGAGAACCTGGAGGTTGGTTGGGATTGAGTTTATCTTTCCTAATCTTCTGCTTACAACTGGAGTTATTAGCTTTTGGGCGTTCTTACTTACAACTGCCTTGTTCTATTGGAATCTGAAAAAAAACTTTGGCTTGTTTGTTCAAGTCTTCCCACACCATCCTGTCTCAGATAGTTTTTTTTCCATTTCTACCAAATACTATCAAACTTATCCCTTCCATTGATTCTTCATCCATAGGGTTCTGGACCCCTGATTCTGGTTAAATTTAAATATTTTTGTAACTCTAAGGAGGGCAGCCTAAACAGCAAATTTCCCCTCCCTAGAACTTCCTGGAGCTCAGCACATTTTTGAGTCTTACATTTGGTCCCCCAGGTTGGGATTGAACCAGAAACCTTGGGATTTAATGTCCCATTACATTTGGAATCAACTTTGGAACCAATCCTTTTTTCTTTATTCTCTCTGTTCATCTTTTCTCAGATCTGATCCATGGAGGGAACTTATCTCAGAAGTAAGTCTTCCCAATTGTGCACTGAATGGGCAAGATTATTGTTGTTTGTTGTGAAAACCTACTCTTGCCACACTTGTGAGCCACTTTGGAAAGGTTCTCTTTGGATCCTCTAGGAACTCGTTTATTCAAAATGGCATCTAATGGTACTCCCGCCACCCCTGCTTGACCTAGGATGGTCAAGATTAAACCTCAGAACAAGAACTTAGCTTGAAAAGTGGTAAATTTTGAATGGTTCTTGAACTATTACAAAATGGCTGCTGAAGTGGATGGGGAAATTGAATAAAAAATGGCCTGTCAGTTACAATTAATTATCTCCTCTGATGAATTCATTGAAGTAATTTAGTCATTAAATTGATTCAAATAACATAAATGGAAACTTCTAAGGGAAGAAACGTTGGAATATTGGGGCAAAATAGATCTGGCTAAATTTACTTTGCAGGACCTGGAAAATCTGGTTCCTCAATGGATCTCCAATGGGAGTGTTTCTTCAGCTTCTGACCATCAGTCTCTTAGAAATTCATGGGATCCAATCTAGAATTATCTTGTCCAAAATGATGACATTGATACAGTGGACACAGTTCAAGTGCAATTTTTCCAATATTTCTTGCTAGGAGTGCAGGAAAGGATTAGGGATGAAGTGGTCAAGTCTGAATAAATGATCCCCACCAGGGATAATTTATTCAAGCTCCGAAAATTCCTTGTCCTTAGGAGTACTGTGGATGAATTTATGAAAGTTCCAACTGCTTTAACCTTTGAGAAACCTATAACCACTGAACCAGTCTATGCTCCTTCTTTCAAAGAATCAAAAAAAAATATAAATAAGATGGAGGCAGATTGCAGGCCAAACCCAAATCCTCAGTCCAACCAGGAATCTCCTACTTAAGAAAAAATGATCATGTTGAAATTGTCTCTGCTCTTCTCGTGCGCACACCTTCACAGGTGTCATCTGAATGTCACACCTGCTCTCATTTCCTTTCATCACCCTCAGTCACCTCGAGCTCTCTCTCTCTCTCTCTCTCTCATCCCTTGTCAATCAAAAACCTCTTCCCATCATCCCTTCTCCATCATCCCTTCTCCACTCTCCCAACGCCACTCAACTCCTCCACTTATCTCTCCTAACTTCAACTCCTCAATCACTTCAACTTATCTATTCTCAGAAAGTCCGACGACAGAATCCTCAACTTACATCCGTCACTTGGTTATTTGGTATGACTCAACAACCCCAATTCTCCTTTTCTATCTCTCCTTCTTTGTTTTTCCTTTTTCTTTCTCATCCTTTGCCATTTCAACGTTTCTTCATCCTTCTTTCCTGACCAACAGAAATTAACTGATCCTTCTCCTTTGAGAGGAGATAACCTCTGACGCGTCAATCACAGGCGTATACTTAAAAATTTAAATCAATCCTTTTTGGACCCTTCAACTTACCTTTTCAGACCTAGTGGTCCTTAGTGTCTTTGCTCTTTGTCCTTTTCTATTTTGTGGAATTCAATTCTTCAATTCATCACGATTAACAGTCAAAATTCCAACGGCAATCAACCTAAAAACCATCAAACTCGCACTTCAACATGAGCCAAGGCACCTCACTCAACTCGAACGACCCCTTACTCCAAACCATCCTTAAAACCGCCATCAAAGCCATCCTGACTCTCACCATGGATAACTTCTCGCTCTGGCGAAACAGGATAGAGAACATTCTGGAAATTCAAGGAACCCGTTTGGCTCTTCTCTTGGAGGACACACTTCTCACATTCAAAGACAAAATCTACATTAGATCAATTCTAATCTCCAAACTGGATCCTACTGTCCATGCCAATATCATTACCGTTGATAATGAGAAGGATGCCAAACTGATCTGGAAGGCCATAATCAGATACTTCGCCTTATCCGAATTGTCCAATCAAGCTTGTGTGTTTGACAACCTCCAGAACCTACCCTTCAATGTCAACAACATACCCTCCTTCATCACCTCCGCAAAAATTTGCATCCGTTGTCTCTATGAAGTAGGTATCAATCTTCCTCCCGATATTGTCGCCTACATGCTTCTTCATAAGCTTCCTCCAAGCTTCAGGGTGGTCAAGGAACAGATAACCCATTCCTCAGTCATCTCTCCCGATCTGGTACTTGATCATCTCCAAATTTCCGCCAACAAACGGAGAATCAAGGAAGAAGGAAAAGTTCAGCTCACGGCACTTTGAACCAAACGAGAACCCCTTCCCAGATGCACGGAAGGAAAACACAAAAACCTAGCTCCTCACTCACCCGCAAATTGTTGGTCTCTTCATCCTGAACTCAGGGATGCCTATCCCAAGAAGAAGAACAAAGACAAGTCTTCCATCTTAGTTAGTTGCTTCCTATCAAAAAACCCTTCTCCTCTCACCAGTCACATTGTACTTGATTCCGGGTGCTCGTCTCACATGGTCTCTGACCCTGACTTATTCGTGGCTGTCTCATACAAAGAGGTTGGACAAGTGAAAACAGGATCCAACTCGGAATCCCTTCCAATTGAAGGAATTGGGTCAATTTGAATCATGGGGAATCTTGGACCTGTCCTCATCAATAATGTATACCTTGTCCCTGACCTCTCCACCAATCTCCTGTTGGTACAATGCTTAGTGCTAGATGGATATCAGTGTTCATTTGAGAAAAATCGATTCTTTGTCTCAAGAAACGACCAGCTTGTTTTCTCCGGATATTATCACAATAACATCCCCACTCTCCTCATCAATGAAAAAATCCATCTCTTCTACCTGTCTGCTCTCTCAATCTGAAATGATCCCCAAGGCACTTGGTCATGCAAGTTATAGTCAAATAAGGAATAAGTTGAGCATTCCCATCAGCCCAGACTCAGAGTGTAAGAGCTGTGCCCTGGGAAAAAAAACTTGAGGGTCCTTTAAGAGCACACACTCTCAAGCTGACAAACCATTTCAAGAGCTCCATCTAGACCTAATTGGACCCATTCATCCTCCCTCCTATAATGGACATTGTTATATTCTCACAGTCGTTGACAGCTCTACAAGATTCTGCTCGGCCATCCCTATCAAGTCCAAAGACACTGTCTCCACTGTTGTGCAAAATGCCATCGAAATTGAACAAAAACGCTTCGGCTATTACCCCCCAGTCCTGCACTCAGACAGAGGTACAGAATTTGTGAATAAAAATATGAAAGAGTTCTGTGAAAAAAATCTCATAAGGGCTTGCTTCTCCAATCCATACACTCCTGAACAAAACGGACTCGCCGAGAGATACAACAGAACTATTATTGAAAGTCTACGTAACGTCCTTATTGACTCAGGTCTGAAAACTCAACACTGGGACGAAGTTCTCAAAGCTTGTGTTCTCACAATCAACCAATCCCCTTCCCATAAAAGTAAAAAATGTCCTTTTGAACTATTCAAAAACAGATCCATCCCTCTTGACTTCTTCCATCCTATAGGATCTGAGGTGGTGATCCTAAAATTGCCTGCCCAAAACCGCTCCAAACTTGATCCCAAAGGAATTGTGGCCACTCTTATAGGCTATGTTGACAAACTTTGGTCATAAAAACTACTTACAGACTCGGGCCAAATTGTTCCATCAAGACAAATCAAGGTCCTTGGATTCAAAAGCCACACTGAGAATGCATCCAACAGTCCACTATATTGGGACAATCCTATCAAAACACCTCCCTCTCCACTTGATAATCACTCAGATCACATCGAGACCGTGCTTCAATACCCAAATGCGCCCACAAACGTGTTGGACAAAGAACAATCCAACTCCAATTACTTCATACCCTGTGACTCCCATGAGGAAGATACCATCCTCAAAATCTCAGAGGAAACCAACCCCCCAGTCCCTGACTCCACTCCCAGATACCACCTACGCGATTGATCAGAGAAAGTCAAGCCCGCAAAATACTCCTATCACACCAAAGAAATCACAGAGTACAAGGACGCGATTGATGAAGAATTTGACTCCATAGAGTCCAAAGATGTCTGGGAGGACCATCACGAGACGCCCAATAACTTCCTGGACACCACTCTAATTCTAAAAACCAAACCCCAGACGGCCTCTTCCAAAGAAATGAAGAAAGCACGACTCTGTATCCGTGGATTTCAACAAGTTCCAGGTGTTGACTTCTTTGAGACTTATGCTCCCACGGGAAAATTCCCCTATCTTCTTGCCCTTCTCTCTCTTAGCCTAGACAAATCTCTCCCCTTGAGACAGTTTGACGTCAAGGCGGCTTTTCTTTATGCCCCTCTACAAGAGGAAATTTTTATAAAAACTCCTAAATACTCGAAACGGTCTGCCCCCTTCCTAAAACTAAAAAAATCACTGTACGGCCTGAAACAGGCCCCAGCAAACTGGTACAACACTCTGACTGACTGGCTCAAAAGCATCAACTTTCTTGCCTCCAACTCTGACCCTTTTCTCTTCATTCATTGGGACAGACACTCCTTCCTGTTCTTTCATGTTGATGATCTCATAGTTGCGGGCAAGATTGATGAGTTTGAAAAACTATTTCTCACTTGATTCCCTGAGTCCTCAGCTCACAACCCGGACCTTCTCCTCGGAATGGAAATGAAACTTGAAAATAACGAAATCACACTCAATCAACATAACTTAGTAAAAAAGGGACTCCAACTTTTGAATCTGGAAGGCTGTAGACATGTATTGACTTCCCTCACATCCAACATACAACTACTCCCAGCCAGCAAAGAAGAAAGAGATAAGTTCAAAGCCCTGAATATAAACTACCGGACATTCACAGGAATTCTAAACTTCCTGGCCTGCCCCACCAGACCCAAACTCTCTCCCGCGGTATCAATCCTCTCTCAATTCAAAAATGAACCCGGTATCAATCACTGGAAAGAGGTGATTCATGTTTTCAAATATCTGGCCAGCTCCATCAAAATCTCTCTGAAAATCAAACCAAGTCAAGACCCACTTCACTGCATTCAATCCTATAGCAACCCAACCTGGGGGGATAATCACCACTCAAGAAGGTCCAGGAGTGGATACCTATGCATATGGAAAAACTGCCTCATCTTGTGGTGTAGCTCCAGTCAGAAAAACATCACTCTCTCCTCCACCAAGGCTGAAGTGTGCGCTCTTTCTGACGCTTGTCAAGAGAATCTCTGGACCTCCCACCTCATCAAAGAACTCTGGGGAATCAATCTCAAACCTTCCAATTTCAAAATCGAAAATAAAGGACTGCTTGACAAGGTCAAGCACTTTGGACACAACTCAAAAACCAAACATCTTGACATCAAGGCAAAGAAACTCAGAGAAGATCTCAACAACAACCTCATCTCGCTCACACTCATCAAATCAGAAGACATGATAGCCGCCTGCCTCACCAAGGCATGCACCAGAGCATCCCTCGACACCTTCATCTTGTCCTTCCTTCTGTTTCCTCATACCAAATAATGGGGGGTGTTGAAATTGTCTCTGCTCTTCTCGTGCGCACAACTTCACAGGTGTCATCTGAATGTCACACCTGCTCTCATTTCCTTTCATCACCCTCAGTCACCTCGAGCTCTCTCTCTCTCTCTCTCTCTCATCCCTTGTCAATCAAAAACCTCTTCCCATCATCCCTTCTCCATCATCCCTTCTCCACTCTCCCAACGCCACTCAACTCCTCCACTTATCTCTCCTAACTTCAACTCCTCGATCACTTCAACTTATCTATTCTCAGAAAGTCCGACGACAGAATCCTCAACTTACATCCGTCACTTGGTTATTTGGTATGACTCGACAACCCGAATTCTCCTTTTCTATCTCTCCTTCTTTGTTTTTCCTTTTTCTTTCTCATACTTTGCCATTTCAACTTTTCTTCATCCTTCTTTCCTGACCAACAGACATTAACTGATCCTTCTCCTTTTAGAGGAGATAACTTCTGACGCGTCAATCACAGGCGTATACTTAAAAATTTAAATCAATCCTTTTTGGACCCTTCAACTTACCTTTTCAGACCTAGTGGTCCTCTGTGTCTTGGCTCTTTGTCCTTTTCTATTTTGTGGAATTCAATTCTTCAATTCATCAGATCAAAATACTCTGAGCTTTTGAGAACAAAATAGAACAAAATATTTGTTCTCATGCTACTCCTAAACCCTCTAATTCTGTCCCTAAATCCACTCTGGTCTGCTACTGCTGTCATAGGGATGGTCATAACTGGATAACGCCCTGAGCTCCAGAAGGATAAAGACAAAAATTTTGTGGAGGAAAAGGGGAAAAATTTCTTTCTTACTAATGGGGCTTTGGTCAACATTGAATCATCTCTCCCTCTTTTTCATGTGGTGGCCTCTTATCAGCCACCACCTCCTATGCAGACATCTTTGGCTTCTTTCAATTTTGTATTTTATTGTGGTACCCTTCATCCTTGGTGTCCTCCTGTCTTTCTGGGGCTTATCAATCTGATCCAGCTACGAAAAAACACAAGGAACCTATACCTCATAAGGCCCCTTCCTTGCAAACTTTAATGCTTTGAAACCCAGTTAAGCATTGATCCTCACCAGAGCCTCCTTCCTCTGATGTAGAAGACATGGAGTTGGAGAAAGAGCTATTCATGTAAAGGTTTCAGAATCACTCTGATCCTCCTTCTGCATCTAAATGGCCTCAATCTTCTGATCCTGGTCCTGCTTCACCTGAACTTCCTCACTCCCCCCAGCTCAAAGTTTGTTTCAAGAGGGGAATTTCAAAGTACCACCCCAATGCTGTGGAAGGGGTATTAAAGAAAATGTCAGATCTTAAAATTCTGGATCTATCTTTTTCTGGATTGTTGTTGACGTCAGCTTGCTAATATGTAAAGAGCAACCTTTCAAATTAACAAAAATACAAAATAAAAATGAAAATAAATAAATAAAATATTAAGGAAGATTTGGAAATCCAGAAATATTATTGCAGAAATAGATTCCACACCCAAAATAAGGTAGGGTCACTCACTGACCCCACCCTTGAAATATAACTCCTTCATATTTTGAATAATTAAATAAAAATTGACCAAAAGGTCACGGCAGAACTATGGCACCTTTTTGCCTATTTAATATTTCACATATATTTTCACATATAGGTTTCACACCCAAAATTCAGTCAGAATTGAGGTGTTGTTTATATTTTATGAGTTACAAATGGAAATGTGTTATGTTGCAATTCCTGTGCGCAGTCCCGCATCCCTACGCAACCCCTACGTACCTGTAGCATCACATTCCTGCTTACAGAAGTCCTGCGCGCAGCCAATTTTGCCATGCAAGAAGCGCATCCTACCCTGCGCACATCTGAATGGACTGATCCCCACATCAGGATCAGTTGTGACAAATCTGAAAGCAGGTACCGCTCACAGGGGCTACAACCTAGTAGGGCTTACCAAGCATATTTAATATTGTGGCATATGTATTACAAATGGTCTGAAAATCTTAAAACCTAAATAAAAATATTATATAACTAATTTGAAAGTATTTTGAATAATAAATCAAATATTGAAGTGTTAAAATACGTACGCACTTACGCGGGTGCTACGTATAAGTGTAATCCAAATGGGATGCACAAATGGGCCTCTAAGGCCCATTGGACACACACACAGACCATACGGGCCCATGTGGATGTCACGGATTTGGGGAAACTGGCCTCAAAATGCGTGAAATAGGCCTATTGGTACACGGGCCCTAACGGGCCCGGTGGGGTATATGGGCAGATACAGCCAGATGGGCTTGTATGGGCATAATTGGGCCCAAGGTTTATTTTGGACATACTTGGCCAGACGGACTGGCCCGCCAAAGTATGTTTTTCTCAGTTTTCGGACTTGGGGCGGCCCATTGGGGCCGCCGCCAGTGTCGCGGCCCACCCGGGGCCGCTGCCCGCGCCGCGGCCCGTTCGGGGCCGCCTGTGTTCCTCGGCACGGCCCACGCGGGGCCCGACGGCCCGCGCGGGGCTGTTGCGCGGCCGAGGGATCCCGCGCGGTGCGATGCCGCGCGGGCCCGGCTGGTCGCGACCGGCGACCAGCGCCGCGGAGCCGGGGCTCGCGGCCCCGGCTCCCTCCCCCTCCCCTCGCTGGCCGTCGCGAGGGGGAGGGGGCAGGCTGGCTGGGTTGAACCAGCCAGCGACCGGCCGCGATGACGCGGTCGGTCAGGGCAGGGGGGACCTGACCACCCCCTTGCCCAGGGAGGTGGCGGCGCCGGCCGCGAGTGTAGCGACCGGACGGTGGGGGGGATTTGATCACCCTCCCACCTTGTAGCGAAGAGGTGACGAGGGGCGCTCTCCCCCCCCCTTTACCAAGGGGGAGGAGCGATGGGCCAGGGGGGATCTGACCACCCCCCAGCCATCCTTACCTTGACGACGCCCTGGGGGTATCGACCCCCAGGGCCCCTGGTGAGGGGATTTGACCGCCCCCACCAGGGAATTGAGAGAAAGAGGGGGGGGGGGCGGCATGTCCGCCGGCTACACCCCCCCCCATGTGAGGTTGAAACCGGACCCAGGTGAGCCCTGGGTCCCACCTGGCCCATTTGAGGGGCCAGGGGCTGGATGCATGAGGCAACCAGCCCGTAACAGAGGTAATAAGGCCATCAGGGCCGGTTGTAATAGACAACCAGCCAGGGGATTGAACAGCAAAGGGGCTGGTTCAGCCCCGTAACGGTGGAAACACCAGAATGGACCGGAATAGGCTGGTCGTAAGGGTTCAGGGACTAATGCCATGTGGGCTGATGTAGTCCAAACCAAGTAACAAGGCTTGTAGAGCCTGTAGAGCTCTTTTGGGGCGGAAAATTTGCCTTTTGGCTTGTTGTATCATGGGCTCACAAGAGGCCAATCTTTTGTACTTAAGGAGCTCTTCTCCCTGCTGTTTTCCATCATTCATTCATCATCCAATCGAATTCATCCAACATATTGCCCCATTGTGAGAGCCCCATTAGCCATTATTGACACACAGTGTCCAGCATTTCTTTTGCTTTAAATACTGCTCATTTGCCTAAGCTAATTGCTGGCCATAATTATAACATGAAGGTTACCACAAAACAAACAGATCCCAATCTTTGAAGAACACAAAACACTACAAGGAGCGCCCGTGAAAAGTATGAAAAATTACCTACATGCTTGGAAAATGATGGAAAATAAAAAAATATCCACATCTGTCTACTTTAAACCAATACTAATATTAAAAATGAAGGATAAGTGCAGAATGATCAGAATTATGCCATTAACATATTAACAACTCCTGTGGCTAAAATAGTACAGAAATCCAAAAGATCTGAGGACAGCTGATTGATAGCACCAGGTGGAAGTGCTAAATTTTCTCTGATGGGCATACCAGCGTCAGCCCATGAGAAGAACCCCTCATGATCACCCCAAAAGGTATTCATACAGAACTCTTTGGATCCATTATTCCCCATAATTTTTACCAGGAACTTATTATTATCAATCAGAGGCTTTTGCATTGTTAATAAATTGCTTATAAATAGATAAGAAAGTGATTTATGATTTATTCTGCATTATTATAATTATTTTCAAAAACCAATCAACCTGATTCACTGAAGTGTAGTCTGGCAATCAACCCCACCTGCCCTGAAAGCCTTTAACTGAATGTTTGCAGGCTTTTCTGTGGATTATTGACTCAGAGTGAGTTTTTCCCTTCCTTCCTTGGCCATTGTGCTGTTTTTTCCGGCCATATCAGTGGATAAGTCCTTATGAGGCACCCATCATCATTCCAAGGTTATTAAAATGCCTAAGGATACCCTTTGAAGAGAGGTTGTCTGTCTGTAAAGATTCCCAGTAGTGTAATACTGGGGCCGCTCTTTTTATAACAAATTGAAAACCCTTTTAACAAAACCAATTAAAACTTGCGTCAGCTTTTAAACATATTTATTATCTGAGATTTTTAAGTGTTTAGCTTTGGATTATTATTATTATTATTTTTCTGGTATTCTTATCACTCTTTGTAGCTAAATGAATGCAAGGTTCCTGGTATCAAAGAGATGACAACTGGGGCCTTGCTGGGAAATATCTTTAAATAATTAATTTCAAATTATCTATTTCTTGGACCAGTAAAATTATTCTTTAAAGAAAATAAGTAGAAATACTCATAACCTATTTTTTATTCTGTCATTCTTCCAGTGAATCTCAAGAAAAACAGGGAATCAATCAAATATTATTTGAAACTTCTTAAACAGAAAAAATAAGAAAAACTCTGTGATGTTCTGCCTATCATTATAACTCCTGAGCAACAACAGGAAAGGTTGCTTTAATGTAAACAAAAAGTTATAAAGAACAAAGGACTTGAGCACAAAAGAGTCATAAATTTTAACTCTTTATAAAGGCAACACAAGGAGTGGAAAATTTATCAAAGAAAACTATCTATCTATAAAAGACATAACAAGGAAGTCAAAAATAAAAAGAAAAATCATAAGAGTGAGCATTAAATTTATTTTCTTTTAAAAATATTATAAAAATCACCAAAAATTAAAAAAAAAAATGTGAAAATTATATTTTTTATTGCTTTATCAATCTTAGTGGACTTTGCTTTTGGTGAACTCATTGACCAGGAACGTCTTGAGTATTTCCCAGACAGTGTACCATTGGATTGGCCCTTGGATTTATCCCAGGATCTGATTGGAGCCCACTCATACCCAGTTGGAATACCCCCCAAGGACAGTCTTCACCCCAACCAAGTGTTGGTACCCTTGAATTAAATTTGAAAGGTTTATAAAAAAAATATTAAAAATAAAAAATACTCAAAAAATATTATGTTTATATTATTATTTTTTTCCAAAATTTTTGACAGAGACTTATACATTTTTTTTGCACTATGTACCAAAATATGTGCAACACCAGTGCAACCGGTAGAGCACCATCACATGGATCTCTGCCAGGAGGAACCTGTGTGCGCAAGGATTTCAGTTGCAAACGCAATGAGGGGGCTCAAACCCGTTACAATAGCAGCAGCAGAAAGACAATGGCAACAAATGCAGCCCCCAACTAAACCAACTCAACCTTGGAGAGTTTTCACTCACCCAACATGTTATCCCAGGGGGATAAAGGGTCTCCTATGCCACCCCAGCTGGACTCAACCGAAGATGAAAGGGTCAAAGTCTTGGTGAAAGAGCACATAAGCTACTGGGAACAATTCAAAATAGCTCAGACCCAGGAGGATCAGCCAGGTATGAGAAAAGCTATATCTGTGGCAAAGAGGTCCCAGATCCTCCTTCACAAGCTGATCACAAGGAGGGAAGTAGAAGGCTATGTGCAGAGTTGGAGTCCTTGGGACCAGTTAGCTTCCTTAAACAGAAAGGATCCCAACAAGAAGACATCCTCAGACCATCAGAAGTTAAGGAGCCCAAAGTATTGGGACAATATAATATCCTTAGCCCAGAAGTGGAAGAAAGTGTACCACAATTAGATGTAGAAGCTTTTAGCCTCTTTTCTGTGAATGTGTCTCAAAATTTTACTATTATTAGGAAGTGTTTTGATAAAGTATATGAGCAATTGAATAAGCTGAATCTGAACCTCAAAAAAGTAATATAAAATTAAGCCACCCTAACTAAGGTTGATGAGCTAGAAGTAAAACAAATAAAGGAAAGTATAAGCTTAAGTGAGATGGATCTCAAGAAAAATATTAGCAGTTTCAAATCCACTATCCAAGAAGCAATTCTTTTCTCAATGCATTACATCAAGGAAGAAGTCAAGAAAAAAAGTAATACTCCTTCAACTCCTGTAATCAATAACATTGATTTTTTGAGTAGAAAACTTGAATTGGAAATATGTATGATCAAGAATGATCTCAGAGATCTCAAAATAAATTTTACTAACCCTCCAGTTACTGACTTGGAAAAAGCTAGACCCACTAGATTCACTGGTACTCCTAGGATTCCCCCTAGATCCTGAACAGCTAGGAATGAATATTATAGGCCTAGTCATACACCTGAAGTAGAACAAGCTTTAAAGGTACTTCCTCCCATCACTGAATGGCCTAAATTGTCAGGAGAAGGAGAATATAACCATTTCAGTTTCATTAAGTTTATTGATTACACTCTTGCATCTTATCAACTCCCAAATACCATAGCTGTGTTAAGATTACCCAGATTTTTTGAACGAGTAGCTCTTGACTGATTCATTCATAAGAGGGAAGAAGTTGGATCTTTGTCCTGGATTTTATGGAAAGAATTAATCAAAGAAAAATTTGGTACCACAATGTGGAAAAGAAAGATGATGATGAATTTTGAAACTTCCCAGTTTGATCCATCCAAGGACAAAGCTCACAAATGGTGTCTTGATCAGAAAAGGATATTGGATTGTTTTTTCCCCAATGCAGATAAAGAATAGTTTAATGAGAGACTTCTCAACCTAGGTCTGGTTCAACTCAACCATAGTGTAAGGTGTAGGATGCCCAAGAACTCAGAAATTTCTACCTTGATAGGATTATTAGAAGAAAGCATTTATATCAATGGTCTTGACAAGAAATTCAATATACCCAGGGAAAAGAATATCAGGAGTAAGGAGGAATATGCTTTTAGGGCCAAAGATTTCCCTGCCCCTAATCCCACAAGCTTGGAAGTTAAGAAGACTCCAGAGACAAAGGAAAAGGTATGATGGAATTACAACCAGACAGGAAATAGAAAACCTGATTATCCTCAATATATGAAAAGGATTAATCCTATTGAAGGAGAAGTGTATGATAATAATCCTGATCCAAAACTTGATGAAACTGATTGACCACTCTCTGAGTTTGAATTGATGATTACTAACCCCATGAATTTTATTGAAGTAATTATAGAATCTTCCCTGGAAATAAACTCTGTCAGTGAAGATTCCAACTTACCACTAAAATGGAATCACAACACAAGGATTAACCATGTATCTGAAGCTAAAGACTTGACCCTAAAAACCTCTGCGTGTAAAAGTTACACTTCTGGCAAAACATGCTATGCTACTAGTTTAATCCAAGGTTCCCCGGCAAAGTTACTCTTAGATAATGGAGCCTTTTGATCCTGTGTTTGTTTGACTTATTTGTAAAAGCAAGATCCATTTTGGAAAATGAACTTGTTACCAGTACCTCAGGCTAAGTTTAGCAATTGTAACTCTTCCCTCAATGCTATTGGAGTATGGTCTTCTGATATCTTACTCCCTCACTGTAAAGGATCACTCAAACTGAAAATTGAATTTTTAGTTCTTCAAAATGGAGTATGTGATTACTTCATTCTAGGGAATGATTCTCTTTGCTTGTATGGTATAGATGTATTCAAAAGTAAAGGTAGATACTTTACTATAGGAGGAGACTTGAAAAAGAAGTTCCAAATATGCAATTTAAATGCTCAAAATTCTGATCCAACCTATGAGAAACACTTGGAAATCTTTAAACAATAACACCTCTCCCAAGCAGCTTTGAATTATCTGCTCAGTGAAAAGCAAAAAATGTATATTCTGCAAGTTTCCTTTGAAAACCAGAATAATTTCTGTACCAAGTACCACCCCATTGGTAATATCAAAGGAAATGACATGCTTGTAACCTTTATAATTGAACCTCCTTACCGCCCAAACCTCAGGAGACAGGCTTACCCTTCTAGTCTACAATCTAGAGCAGCTCTTGAATCTCATTTCCAAGAGTTAATTGGATAACAAGTATTAAGGAAATTAGGACATGATGAACAATTGGACATTACTACTCCAGTAATCATATCTGGGCACAATGATAAGTCCAGAATAGTTTGAGACTTTAGAATGCTGAATAACTATACCCAAGCTGACTACTAACCTATCCCCAGGATTGAACATGCTTTGAAGAACCTTTCAGAGGCTAAGTACATCACTACTTTAGATATGCTGAAGGGCTTTCAACAGATACCTATCAGCCCTGATAGCCATGATTTTTTTGATAATTATATGTCATTTGGGAATTTATGAGTATCTAAGGATGCCTTTTGGTATCAAAAATGCTCCTTCTAACTTCCAGAGGATTATGGAAACAGTCTTACGATTATTCATTAGACAAGGATCGATGATGGTATACATTAATGATGTTATCATTTACTCTGATAACTGGAATACACACATGGATAAATTAAGGCTAGTCCTCAAAACTATCCCTGCTGTGGGATTGAAAGTATCAATGAAAAAGTTCCACTTTGGTTATGGAGAACTCAGAGCCTTGGGACATATTGTCTCTGGACTGACTCTAACTTCTTACCAAAGAAAGATAGCAGCCATTATGAATAGACGCATGCCCCAGAATAAAACTTAACTTCTATCTTTTGTCAGTTTTTGAAGCTACTATAGCAAGTACATACCTAAGTTTTCCCTTCTCACCAAGTGTTTGTATGAAATCTGCAACAACAACACCTTGTTTGAGATCACTCATGAAAGGCTGAAAAATTATGAGGAACTCAAGATAGCTATGGCTACAGATCCAGTGTTGATTCAACCAGATTACTCTAAACCTTTCAAGCTCTATATAGATGCTAGAATGGAAGGACTGGGAGCAGCTTTACACCATGAAGTCATTGAAGATGACAAACCAGTGGAGAAACCTATATGCTTAATATACAGACAAGTTAAGGATACTGAGAAAAGTTATGGGGCAAGCCAAATGGAGTGTCTTGCTTTATTTTGGGCCCTGGAGAAACTCCATTCTTAATTGGAAGGAACCAATTTTATGGTAATTACTGAATGCAATGCTTTCATTACTCTAATAAATATGAAGACTCCTAGTAGGCACATGTTAAGGTGGCAGATAGCCATACAACAATATAGAGGCCAGATGGCCATATTTCACCAAGACAGAACTAAACATCAGAATACCAATAGTTTAAGCACAAATGCTCTGCCCAATGATCCAAGAGATCCTGCGCATGATCTAGAGGAAAATGAAATATTTCCCGTAATAAAAATTGATATGATTGATATTGAAGCTCCCATTCTAGGAATTTACATCTGTGGACTGGATGAATCCCTGTTCAACTCAACCAAAGATTCTTACAGCCCTGACATGAAGACTCTAATCACCATTATGGAAAGTACATCACCACCATCTGAACTAGTTAAAAGTTCATCTGAAACTCTCCTAAAGGCTTAAAAAGCTGGAATATTTACAATATGGGATTTTCTGGTATACTACAGGCATGAACATTTAAGTGTTATATACCTGACAAAACAAGAGCATATCAAACTTATCCTAGCTGATTGTCATGAAAACTGTTCATCTGGTCATTTATATACTGATAGAACCCTGGATAAAATCAAAAAAATGATTGGTGGATCAGTTGGAAAGACCCCACAATCCAGTATGCCAATAGCTGTGAAACTTTCCAGAAGTCTAATAGTATTACTTTGAGTTATATTTATTGAATTTCAACCAGAAAGACTAAAACCTGAAGCAGCTGAATGAGAATTGTACAACCATGACAACAGCCAGACACAAACAGAAGAACAAGAATACCAACACTGTGATGAGGTTTTCTGGGTAGAGTTGGCTATGGCATTGAGTGGAGGCAATTAGAAAAAATGACAAAGCTGTACAGTGAAGTGGAGGTCATAGATTGGTTGGCATTCCGATGATCGTAAGTGCGGATTGATCTCACCAGTTAGAGAGGTAGGGGCTTGACGGATGGTTTGTGAGATTGTTGATTGTCTTGATTTGTGCTTGATTTTGAAGATGTTGTTTAAGAGATTGATATCGAGGAGACTGAAAGAGACTGAGAGAATGAAAGTTGAAAAGAAATTGAGAAAGGTAGGAAAAGATGGGAAGAATGACAAAAATCCCTTGGCCACAAGGTCCAAGCAGTACAACCAGAATCCAACAATAAGAATCTAAGTTGGAATCACTACCGTGTTCTCCCTTTGGAGCATTCACAGCATTGAGTGAGATTGTGGGAATCTTTGGGTCTCTGATTGAGTGAAACCTGTCACTCAGCAGTCATGTTTCATCATGACCATTACTCTATACACACCCCTTAACTTGAGATCAAACCGTAAAGATCATTTCAGAGAGCTTCTGCAGTTGGTCTAGACTGACCTCCTTAGTTAAGGGATCAGCCAACATCTTACCAGTTTTGATCAGATGGATGGTCAAAGATCCTTCTTTGAGTTCTTCTCAAAGTCCCTTTTTCTTGAGGTCCATGTGTCTGGTTTTAGCATTTGATCCAAACTTCTTCAGTTTATTATCTAGGCCTTTGTTGTTGATGAAGTGTTTTGACAACAAGAGTTTTGTTTGGAAGATTTCTCCCAGAAAGTGACAGAGCCATTTGCCTTCAAGATATGAGTCAAGTAGAGAATTCAGTTTGGCTTCAGTGGAGGAATAGGTAATGTTCCTTTGTTTGTAACTATTCCAGGAGAGAGGGGAACCAAAAGATAGGCAGAGGTAGCCTGACTGTGACTTGCGGCTAGTTGGATCTTTACCCCAGGACGCATCACTATAACATTCAATTGGGCCCTTTGATTCATTGTAGACAAGAGTGAGTTTCTTCTCTTTGATGTGATTGAGGTATTGCCAAGTTTGTCTGAGTTCCTTCCAATGAGTCAGACCTGGTTTATTTTGGAAACGGGCTAAACTGGAGACCAAGTAACTGAGATCTGGTTAAGTTCTATTTGCAATGTAGTTGAGAAGTCCTATTGCAGAATTATAGTTGATGTTTAGTTCTTTGAACTTTTCAAAGTCTTCATCCAAGGCTTTGGTGAGTTGGAGATGGGGAGTCAGCGGCTTAGAGGATGGCCTTGATTCCAGCAATCCAAGTTCTTCTAAGCCATGGTTGATGTGTTTGGGTTGGCTTAACAAAATACTGTTTGGCGTTATTTCAAATTTCATACCTAGGATGGTTTCAGGTTTGTGAGCTTGAGAATTTTTGAATCAAGCATTGAATTTGTCTTTGAAGTTGTTACCATCACCCATGAGAATTAGGTTGTCAACATGAAAGAAGAGAAAAGACTTTCTGTTGTCACTTCTGTACAAGCAGGGGTCAATGTCCAACTCCTTTAAGCCAACCAACTTGATCCGTTCTGTGAGGGTCCCATACCAATTTTTTGGAGATTGTTTGAGACCATACAATCTTTTTTTGAGTCTCAAGTAGTGACACTTACGTTGACATCCTTGCAGTGTTGTGATGATTACTTCTTCTTCTAGTGGCGCGTGTAGAAAGGCAGCCTATACATCATGCTGCCGGATATTGAGGTTGTTTTTCAAGGCACATAGATAAATAGCCCTTAACAAGGCAATTTTTCTGGTTGGAGGAAATATTTTGTCAAATTCTAAGCCATGAACTTGGTTGAAACCCTTGACACAAATTTGAGCCTTGTGAATGATCACGTTGTTGTGAGCATTTTCTTTGATCTTGAATATCCACGTTGTGTCCAACGGATTCAGAGGAGTATCCCCTTCATAGTCTTCTGAGACTTCAAGTAGATCACATTGATCAATTTCTTTCTTGATTGCCCCCCCCAATTGACTCTCTCAGCACATCTACTTGCTTGATGAAAGGTTTTAGGCTTGTAGTAGTGGTGAAACCCATATTGTTGAGGGTTTTTGATTGTAGATCGGTCACATAGAGCTTTTCTGGGTGGTTCTTTGACCATTGCAGGGGTTGGCGCTCTTCCTTTGGCGTTTGCTACAATGGGTTGGGCAGGATCCAAAGGCAAATCATTTCCTGAGCTCAAGCCCATTTCAGAACTTCATGATTCTTTTTCTGATGAAACCACCTCTGCTGGCGGATCACAATAATTCATCCAAGTGGTGTTATTTTCTTTTTTTGCCATTGTGGAGTTTGTAGTTTCATCTACAATACTGAAATCAAGATCCAACGTATAATTGATTCCCAGCTGGTCTACCAACTGCTTCAGGAATCAAACATGTTTAGATTGAATGATCTGTCCATTTTCCGTGAGAATACGTTATGAGAGAAACTCAGGGTTGTAACCTACCATTTTTTCTTCTTGCCCTTTAGGATTGAATTTAGCTCCTTTCACTCTCTTTTGATTCAACCAAATGGTTGTGATACCAATGGATTGAAGGTAATTGGAGGGCAGCTTGTTTTGTTTGATTATTTCCCAAGGAGATTAATCCAGGCCTTCTTTTGGAATTTGATTGAGGCTGAGGCAGCAGGATTGAAGCACTTCTGACCAGTACTTCCAAGGTAGCTTTGCTGAGCTTAATGAGGACCTCAAACTTTTGACTATGGTTTGATTAGCTCTTTTGGCTCTGCCATTATGCTCAGGATGATAAGGTTCAGTCACCAGATGATTGAAAAATCTCTCTGTGAGTTATTTTGTTAAATTCTTGTTTAAAAACTGGGTACCGCCATCCAAACACACTATTGAGGGATAGTATCCACAGATTTTCTTTTGTTTCTCTATCACTTCCATCAGTACTGGAGTTTTATTGTCCTTGTGAGTCAGTGGGATACCTGAGATGTAGCCGGAATAGTTTTCCACAACTGTCAGGATATATCTTTCATGTTGATGAGATTCTGGAGTGATTGAACAAATGATTTCTAGATGAATCTGTTCAAACAGTTTGGCTGCTGAGGTGGAGATGGATTTGAAGGGAGATTTAGTGATCTTGCAGAGGAGACAGTCTTTAAACTCAAATTTCTCCTTGTCAGAGATACTGTATTGGGGGCCCTTGATTTTGGCTAAGCCACCAACAGAAGCATGACCGTAGGAGAGATGACCGTCTTTTGAAGATCTTGGGTCTTCTTCTTTCGTCAAATAGCACTTTTTGTTACCAATCTTGTGCGGCTTATCCAGTGCAAAGAGACTGTTCACAATTGTACCTTGACATATCCTTGTCTCATTTCTTTTTAATTTGGAACTCCTAGCTTTGTCCTTCAAAGTGCAGCCCTGTTCAAGAAGCTTTCCTGTACTGATTAGGTTGACAACAATATCCAGAACGTAAAAACAGTTGGAGGGAGTGACAGTCAGATTTTTCCATTCCAGTTTGACCATTCCCAACCCGTGAATGGGTGAATTTGCCCTGGCCTTTCTGGTTGTTATGTGTTCTCCTGTACAAGGTTCAAGAATGGTAAAGAATCTCTTATCATTGAATATGTGTGAGGTTGCTCCGCTGTTGATCAAGATGTTGTTATCTGCTACAACTTTTGAGTCTATCCACCTGGTCACAAATGCATGCAAGTGAGAAGTCTCCTGAGACTTCTTTTGCCTTTCCTTCCACTTGCTCTGGTTTTCCCTCCACCATTTGGGGGCCTTTTCTGGATGTAGATGGAAGCACTTGGATTCAGAATGATGTTTGTCTTGCTTTGGATTATGGTAGCCTTTGATGCATCTTATTGAAATGATATTCTTGGTCTTGGTCCTCATGGTGGCTAAGGCGGTTTTGGAAGTACTTTGCAAAGGCCCTTTCTTGGCATTTTTTGCCTTGATCTTGTTGTGGTATTGAATGAGATGATTACACAAAAACTTGAATGAGATCTGCTTGTTGGAGTACATGAGCTGACGTTTGAGATCTTGAAGATTTGGTGGGAATTTGAAAATTGTCAGATCAGCCAGGATGTTGTCTGGTAGTTCTATGCAAATGTCAATCATCTTTTTAATTGAAGTTTTTATTTACGTCACAAAGTTAATGATTTTGTCCTCTTTGAACCAACTTGCAGGAAGTTTTCAAAAATTCTTGCTTGATTAGATGTCTGGGAAGACATGGTGTGCTATCACCAAGTTGATGTTGGCTGCACTTATCACGTTGTTGTGAGTGATGGAGTCAACCTTAGATATGAGAAGCAGCTGGATTTTTTTGTTGTTGTGAGGTGGGAGATCTCCAGTGGTTGAATTGAGTACCTCCAATACTCCTCTGAGTTTCAGTAAGGCCATCATCTTGTCCCTCCATATGCTGTAAATCTCTTTGGTCGGGAGCGGGGTTGTTTCCAGAGCCTTTTTGAGCATAGCTTGTCCGAAAGAGTCCAAAAAAATCCTGAAATGCTTGCCATAGTCCTGGTTCTTGCTGGCGGAGGGGAGCTTTTGATTTTTAACTGTATTAATTTGACTGATAGTTATTAAATTTCAACCAGAAAGACTAAAACATGAAGCATCTCAATGAGAATTGTACAACCATAACAACAGCCAGACACAAACAGAAGAACAGGAATACCAACATTGTGATGAGGTTTTCTGGGTAGATTTGGCTATGGCATTGAGAGGAGGCAAGGACAAAACGTGACAAAGCTGTACATTGAAGTGGAGATCATAGATTGGTTGGCATTCCAATGATTGTAAGTGCGGATTGATCTCACCAGTTAGAGAGGTAGGGGCTTGATGGATAGTTGATCAGATTGTTGATTGTCTTGATTTCTGCTTGATTTTGAAGATGTTGTTTAAGAGATGGAGATTGAGGAGACTGAAAGAGACTGAGAGAATGAAAGTTGAAAAGAAATTGAGAAAGGTAGGAAAAGATCGGAAGAATGAAAAAAATCCCTCAACCACAAGGTCCAAGCAGTACAACCAGCATCCAAAAATAAGACTCTAAGTTGGCATCACTACCGTGTTCTCCCTTTGGAGCATTCAAAGCGTTGAGCAAGCTTGCAGGAATCTTTGTGTCTCTGATTGGGTGAGACCTGTCACTCAGCAGTCATGTTTCATCATGACCATTACTCTCTACAAATAGTACTACTGGAAAAATGTTTGGTCTCCTTTGAAAGATCACTGAAACCAAGAAAAGGTGGGAGATTATCAAGATGGACTTTGTAAGGGATTACCCCCTGGAGGAGCTTATTCCTATAACTCAGTCCTAGTCATAGTAGATAGTTCTTCCAAGAAAGCAAAGTTTCTACCTGACCATAAGGAGGATACTGCCATGGAAGTAGCATTACTATTTTGGAATAGACTCATAGCTGATTTAGGAGTTTCTAAGATAATTATCATTGATATATACCCCAATTTTACCTCTGATTCTGGAGAAATCTCCATGACATGTTTGGAACTACCTTAGCCTTCTCTACAGCCTATCATCCCCAGACAGATGGACGAGCTGAAAGAATGAACCAGACCTTAGAAGATATGCTCAGAAGGTTCTTTTGCTTTGGTCTAGAGTACAAGAATACTGAAGGTTACTGCCATGATTGGGTTAGACTTATACAAGCACTAGAAATGGCTGTAAATAGTAGAAAACAATCTACTACTAAGTAAGCACCCTATATACTGGAAAGAGGATGGATTCCTAAGTTACCCAAGGATACCTCAACCAGCAGCTAACCAATATTCATCCAAAATCACTTGATTTCAAGAACATGATAGATGTAGCCAACAAAAATGATGTTCAGTGTGGTCAAGATTCTTTTGAATGCAACCAACAGAGATGGGATAAAACTCAGAAATAATCTGATTTCAAAATTGGTGATCAAGTCTTAGTTTCTATCACCAATTTTACTAACATAGCTGGAAACAAGAAACTTAGACCTGCTTTTTCTGGGCCATTTACCATCAAAAAGCTGCATGTTAATAATGCTGTAGAATTAATCCTCAGTGATGAGCTTTCCAGGAAACACCCCATCTTCCCAGTGAGTCTAATCAAACACTAAAATACTAGAGAATGAGAATATAATCCTTCACCAGATATACCTGTTGCAGATGATCCTGAAAAAGACAAAGGGAAACTCAGCAATATCCTCAAGGATAGGAAAGAGAGGATCAACATAAAATATCTTGGACTTTAACTGGCCAGGTACAAAGGAGAGTCAGCTGATAAGGATGAATGGTTGCCTGAACACAATATCCCAGATAGACCTATACGCCTGAGAAATTACAGAGCCAGAAGGAGAAATTACACCCAAATTCTTTTCTAAGATGTAGACATATCTTGGAGTGAAGGAATGTCAGCTTGCTACTATGTACAGAGAAACCTTTCAAAGTAAAAAAAATACAAAATAAAAATAAATAAATGAAATATTAAGGAGGAGCTGGAAATCCAGAAATATTATGGCAGGAATAGATTCCCCACCCAAAATAAGGTAGGGTCACTCACTGACCCCACCCTTGAGATATGACACCTGCATATTTTAAATAATTAAATAAGAATTGACCTAAATGTCACGGTGTCACAACTTCCCCTGGCTGGCAAGGGGCTGAAGGCACAGGAACTACTGCTCACAGATCACGCGATAGAGATAAAGAGATAGATGACATGTGATGATGAGATGTAGAGTAAGGAAACTGAGAAGAAGAAGAATCCAGGAGTAAGCTATGAAGGATTTAGTTAAGGGAATCCTGTAAGAGTAACACCAGAGGGATAGGTGAGATGATTAAGGTAGGCTGGTTGGCTTTCTTTTGCTAAGATGACACCTATTGGATGGGGGAATAACCAATAATAAGTAGTATACTAATTCCTTGGGTGAATCACTCCAGGAGGAGAAGACAGGTCAGTATATGTGAGGGCTGAGAGGAGGCCTTGAAGAGGGATTTCTGGTGCTGGGCTGGGATACCCCATGGCATTACATGTGAACAATTGGGCTGGAGACTGTGGCTTGACATATTGGGCAATGGGCCTGTCCAGGAAGGGCATGTACTGAACTGGAGGATGGATTTTCCAGCCAGGAGTATGTACTATGGTTTTACTGTATGTACTCCATACCAGATAAAGTTGAGAGAGAGATGAGGATGCACCAAGCCATAGAGAGATGGAGGGTATTCCTGGTAGATTACCTAAGAACTGCAGGGTATGCAGGAGGATGCTTCAGGATGTAAAGCGTGTGGATCCAGGGATGGCAGGTAGATTGTACTTGACTGTGAATGGCTGAGGGTCAAGTAAGGCTGAGGAGACTGGGGAAAATGGTGATTAGGACAGTAAACCCCCAGAAGAGGAAGGTGAAGCTCCTGATACCCATAAGAAGAGGTGAGAGTAGATTGAGATCTTCACCATTACTGAATTTTCTTTCCCTTCACCATATCCATCATCATTGATGAAAATAGGATTGGTCACCAAGCCCAGACTCAATTTGATTTAAAACAGACAGAAATGAGTATGATACTTAGTGACAACAAAATAAAGAAATGAAATGAAGACAAAAAACAGAGGGCTAATCTGGCTGAGGTTGAAGCGTCAGTGATTAAATTGAGGCGGAAGAGATCAGCCAGAGTAGGTAGAGACAAGCTAAAATAGAAATAATTGACATTTTCTGCTAGGCGCCTTGAACAATCTGGGTAAGAGATTGATGAGTTCCGATTGATTGATGAGTTGAAGGATGCGTTCTTATGGTGATCAGCCTGGCTGCCTGCCTATTTTGATGGAGGTTAGCTTGAGAGTTGTTGGAGGAATTTCAGAGGAATTGGAAGTTGACATGAAGTGGTTGGTAGATGATTTTTTTGTCCTTGACGTTGTCTTGTTGGTTTGGATTGATTTTTATGGTTGAGGAGTTCCCGCGGGACACTGAGGGAAATTGGTGACATGTGAGAAGTAGAAGGAACAAGAAAGCACAGGCAGAATTTAAAACAATGTCAAACACAATAGGGCGTACCAACAGTGTACAAACAACAACAACAACTGGTGAGCCAATGATAATAAGTTGAAATCAAGTAAGAGAACATCTGCAAAAGATAACAGAACACTGTAAGATTGAGATCCAAACATTAAATTTCAACAACCATCACCACCTGACAGCGGTCCATCATTTTTTTCCTACAACAGATCACGCACCCCTCATTCATTATTGAGGTTACCAATGGCTTTCACCCTGTCAACCAGTATTTTA
This sequence comes from Puccinia polysora, assembly GCA_025617555.3. NCBI lineage: Eukaryota > Fungi > Basidiomycota > Pucciniomycetes > Pucciniales > Pucciniaceae > Puccinia > Puccinia polysora. The sequence goes on along the minus strand of CM062642.1, from coordinate 27,502,798 downwards.
CCCCCTGTTCCAGGTGTGTAGAGACTGAAACAATTGGCATCACCAGCATCACCCCAAAGTCAGGGAAGTGTGAGCACTGTCAAAGATACAAGAAGCCGTGTTCTGGAGCCCACAACGGCGGAAGGAAGGTACTTGGACCTGTTGTCTGGGTGAGGTGCAAAAGTTGTCCCAAATTCAAAGTGAAGGAAGCACCTGACAACTCAAGCATATCCAAAGGAGTGTACAGTAGGGTAGGGCCATTGGATGGTGAGTTTCCTGAGCCTTTTGGTTGATGGAGGCTTGTTCTGAATCCAAGTTGTGGTTCTTCTGGTTCCAGTGGAGGTGCTGAAAGAGAAGCACAGGCTGGAGTTGAGGAGGAAAGGGCAGTTGGCCTTGGATGGTAGATTGAAGGAGGTGGCAGGCTTGAAAGCAATGGAAATCTGTTGGGGGACCCCCTAATTGTCTTTGATCAGTTTGATTGCGGAATCTGAGGGCGTAGGGGGTCTTTCAAACGTTTTGAAAGCCACATCAAGCCAGTCAAAGCCAATGAAACCACTGTCAAAGCTGTCAAAGCAAGTCAAAGTGCCATTGAACCGGTTGAATTTTGACAAGGTCAAATGAAATTGGTCAAAAGTTGAACCTTTTAAAGTTTGACAAAGATTGGTCAAAGCGGTTGAACCACATTGAAGGACTGTTGAAGCATGGTTGAAGTAGGGGGGAAGGAGTTAAAGAGTTCTTGAAGTGTCAAAAGGAAGTCAAAGTTCAAATTTTGAAAGTTGTTTGAATTGCCAGGAAGCTGCCCGTCAAAGCCACCTCCGCCTCTGTCAAAGTCAAACCCCTTGAAGTCAAAGAGGGAGTTGTAGTGGGAGGGGAGGAGGATGGAGGTGAAGAAGAAGCTAAAGATGCTCCTGGAGAGCCTGATGATGAGGAGGGGAATGAAGAACAAGAAGAAGAAGAAGAAGAAGGGGAAGAAGAAGACATGGAAAGAGAAGAAGAAGTAGTGGAGAAGGAATAAGGAAAGGGTGAGGAAGTGATAGAACTGGAAGATGATTCCCCTGTGGTGATTATTTTTCTTGATTGTTCTCAAAGACTTGTCATTTTTTTCCTTGTACTACTGTGATCCTTCTGTCTTAACTACTCGCGCTGCTGTCACTCAACTGTCACAATTTACATCTCTCAACAGGTAAAGGAACCGCGGATCCGTCTAAATCACCTGACTCCAAAACTCCATCATTCCACCACCCAAGTCAGTCAAGTTGAAGTTGGATCTTGCTCAAACATCACCAGTGAAGACATCTGGAACAAACTCAAGGCGACGACCATCCTAACAATACAAACGTAGGTATTTGCTAGACCATCAACTCATCATCAGCATTGACGAACGCTGGTTGTGTTTATCAGTGCCGTCGTGTGGATATTGTTAGACAGCTCTTTAGCTGCTAGTGCGCGTAACTCTACTTAGTCTTCTTAGAGGCCATAACCAGGCCTGTAGACTTATGTTTGCCTGTTGGTATTTTCAAGGATTCTCATTCTGTCATTTCATTTTCCGGTTTCAATCACTTGTTTTCTATGATTCTTATGCTATGTTTGACTATTTGTGAAATGACAGCTAGGTCTAGGTTTTCAACCATCTTAATTAACTTTTTTTTTCACGGTTAAAAGCCGAAAGGTCGATCTCATCCAGCTAACCAAATGGACCAACAAACTATTTCCCCTGGACCTGGAGGCGACAGCAACTTTAAGGCGCTGGCACTTAAATCGCTGATGGAATCAACTCCACTCTTAACCAAAACCAATTATTTGATTTGGAAAAAAAAAATGGAACGACTCTTCAAAATGCGTGGCATCTTAACTCTCATGAATTTGAATAATTGACTCAAGGACATTCCTGAAGCAGATGAAACAGCCGCTTACATTATGTCCAAACTGGATCCTTCCACTCACACCAACATAATAACGGCTGACAACAAGGACTCACCTAAACTCATTTGGCTTGCTGCAAAGGAAAATTTTGCCTCAAATCAAGCAGAAAATCGAGCCAAAATGTTCTTCAACTTTCTATATCTTGGATTTGACCAAAACAACATTGTTTCCTTTGTTACCTCAGTTAAACTGCATCTTGGGAAACTCGACGATGTTGGAATAGATCTCCCTAGAAATATCCTAAGCTACCTAATTCTTTTCAAACTACCGGATTCCCTAAAAGGAATGCAATCTCAAATTATGCACTCTGGTATTGATCTTACGGTAGCCCATGTCTTAAATCATCTTGTCCAACATAAAAACAAAGTCCAATCTAAATCAAAGGAGTCACTGGAAACTAATTCCGCCCTGTTCACTCACAGTTGACCTGATTCAGAGTACCCTTGTTGCCAAAATGGCAAACATAACCCTGCTGTCAAAACCCATTCTGCTGACCGCTGCTGGGAAGAATTTCCGGATCTCAAACCCGAAAAACCTCCAAATAAATGGAATCATGGAGGCAAGAAAAAGACTCAAGAGTCGCACTACTATTCTTTCTTTTGTGGATTGAATCAGCAGAACGGGACAAGCAATGATTGATACATTCTTGATAGTGGATGTTCCATTCACATGATAAAGGATCGCTCTCTATTCTCTTCAATAATCGACCAACCAGGTGATGAACTAATCAAAACTGGAAAGAAAGGCAATGGAATCCCAATTAGAGGACTCGGTTCTGTTGACTTAGATTTTGGAAAAATAAAATTGAAGCTAGAAAACTTGGCCTGGGTTCCTGATGCAACTGTCAATCTAATCTTGATGGGTGCCCTACTTAAACAAGGATGCTCTCTGAGAGTCAATAGCAAGTCTGATCCACCTACCTTCTCGCTGAAGAAAAAGAAAGTAAAAATCCTAGGAGGAACCATCGAAAATAATCTCCTAATCATCAACCCTTCCTCTCTTTCTGGTGGTCAAGAATGTTTCATGAACCTTGAAGAGCTCCAAGAACTACATCAAACCCTTGGACATGCTAGCCTAGAGAGAATGGAAAAACATCTTGGACACGGTATCAAAAAGGAAGTCCAAAATGCCTTTGAATGCTTAGCATGTAAGAAAGGAAAAATCACTAAGTCCCCCTTCAAACACAAACAACGACCTGCTGAGCAAGTCTTTGACCGTTTGCATCTAGACTTAATGGGCCCGCTCAATCCACAAAGCAAAGGTGGCATGAGATATGCACTTACCATAGTCAACAATAAATCCGGATATCTCTCTGCTTTCCCTTTACCAAGCAAGGATGCGGCGGCTGACACAATCATTTTTGTCATTAAGAATGAAGCAAAGAAAAAGAGTAGGTTTCCCATAGAAGTTGTTTCTGATGGAGGCAGGGAATTCATGAATGAAACTCTTGCCACATTTTTCAAGTCAAACGCGATTCACCACTTAGTTAGCAAACCTTATCATTCCCAGCACAATGGAAAGGCCAAACGGGTGAATCGAACTATCATGGAATCATTAAGATCCGTTTTCAGCTCATCTCCCATTCCTAAGAGTTATTGGAACGTGGTCATCCAGAGTTGCTGTTGGCGTTGAATCAAATCCCGCAGGAAGCTGGAATGAAAACGCCTTGGGAAATGATGCACGGTACTACCCTGCCGGAAGACTACTTGAAGCCTGTTGGCACTGCCTGCATCTACTTTCTGAACAAAACCAAAATCATCTCAAAGCTTAGTGAGAAAGGTGAGGAAGGTATTCTTTTGGGATTCAATCCGCATTTGCTATCCTAAAAAGTCATGTCAAGAACCGGAAAAATCCTGAATACAAAGCACGTTCTCTTTCTCAAATCTCCAGGGCCCAAAAACACTACTCTCAATGACAACCTTGAAGACAATGCAGAAATTGTCGTGGGCACATCAACCAAGAGAGAACCAGTATTAGCGGACCTCAAGCAAGAGTCTGAATCCTTGAGCAATGAGGAGCAAGACTTCCCTGTTGAGGAGAACTCTGTTCCCTCCGACTCGGAAGAAAGCTCCGGTTCATCAATTGAGGAACAACTCCTCCCTAGACTACGCAACTGAGACAATCTTAAACCGCCAGCGCGATATTGCTATCATCACAACTATCTGCCCAAAACTATTTGGGAGGCGCTAAACATACCGGAATGGGTTGCACCAGTTGACAAAGAGCTAGCAACGGCGGAAGAATTAGGATTGTGGGAGGATGCTGAGGAATCCAAAGTAACCAACCCTTTGAATACCACTTGGGCATTCCATGCTAAACAGGATCTTCACTCGGGTTCAACTTCACTCAAAGCTTGGGTATGCGTACAAGGGTTCAACCAACGTTATGGGGTTGACTATCTAGAAACGTTTGCTCCTACGGGTAAAATAGCTTCACTACGAGCTCTTCTCATCTAATCCGTCAACAAGAAGCTTCCTATTCTTCAATTTGATGTAAAAGGGGCCTTCCTACATGCGCCGCTGGAAGAAAAAGTCTACATCAAAACTCCCATCGGTTCAAAAAGAAAGGCAAAGTACCTTAAACTCCTCAAATCTCTTTACGGTCTCAAACAAGCACCGCTTAATTGGTACAAGACTCTCAGCGAGTGGATAAAGAGCATTGGGTTTAAGGAGAGCGATTGTGACCCATGTTTGTATCATCATGAAGATGGGGTCACTTCTTTATTCTTTCATGTCGACGATTTAGTTGTGGTGGGGGCGGTAAATGAGTTTAAAACTCTCTTTCTGAATAAGTTCAAAGATTTGTCAGCTCACAAGGTGGACAACCTACTGGGGATGAAAGTTTAGAAGGATGAAACCTCTATCAGCCTATCTTTACCAAATAAAATTCTCAAAGGTCTCGAGGAGCTGAACCTAATGGATGCAAAACCGCTTTCAAATCCGTGCCAAACCGGATTTCATCTAGTACCAGCAACCGAAATCAAGAAAGAACAATTCAAACAACTAAATGTCAACTATCGATTGCCTATAGGTCCTCTGAACTTCATAGCCACTCTAGCTCGTCCTGATATCAGCTATGCTGTTTCAAACTTGGCTAGATTCTCGGAAAACCCTGGCATCCTACATTGGAGGGAAGTAATTTGAGTTTGGAGGTACTTACTCAAAACAATAGACTACAAACTTACCTTCAAATCCAAGTGTGAATCAAATCACCTCATCACGTACAGCAATGCAACGTGTGGAGACAATCCTGAATCTCGTCTCTCTCAAACTGGTTTCATCACCTTATTCAAAGGAAGCCCTCTCTACTGGACAAGCCGGCGTCAGAGAAGCATAGCTCATTCTTCCACCGAATCTGAGTGCAATGCTCTCTCCACCAGTCATCTCGAAGCCAGATGGTTAAATCATCTTATCTCAGAAGTATGGCGAACTAACTTTGATCCACCCTTACATCTGATCGCCAATAAAGGATTAAATGATAAAATAAAAAAATTTGGAACCAAATCTCACACTAAGTATATTGACATCAAAATGAAGAGCCTACGGAATGACTGGCACGACAAACTGATTAAAATTGAACTGATCTCGTCCCAAGATATGTTAGCTGATCCATTAACCAAGGCGGCTAGTGCTATGTCAGTTTCCAAACTGGCTAGGTACATCGGCTCTTAACTAAGACTGCTGATAATGAGTTGAGCCGGCGTGTTGATTATTTTTCTTGATTGTTCTCAAAGACTTGTCATTTTTTTCCTTGTACTACTGTGATCCTTCTGTCTTAACTACTCGCGCTGTTGTCACTCAACTGTCACAATCTACAACTCTCAACAGGTAAAGGAACCGCGGATCCGTCTAAATCACCTGACTTCAAAACTCCATCATTCCACCACCCAAGTCAATCAAGTTGAAGTTGGATCTTGCTCAAACATCACCAGTGAAGACATCTGGAACAAACTCAAGGCGACGACCATCCTAACAATACAAACGTAGGTATTTGCTAGACCATAAACTCATCATCAGCATTGACAAACGCTGGTTGTGTTTATCAGTGCGGTCGTGTGGATATTGTTAGACAGCTCTTTAGCTGCTAGTGCGCGTAACTCTACTTAGTCTTCTTAGAGGCCATAACCAGGCCTGTAGACTTACGTTTGCCTGTTGGTATTTTCAAGGATTCTCATTCTATCATTTCATTTTCCGGTTTCAATCACTTGTTTTCTATGATTCTTATGCTATGTTTGACTCTTTGTGAAATGACAGCTAGGTCTAGGTTTTCAACCATCTTAATTACCTTTTTTTTCACCCTGGACCTCAGTCTGTTGGAGAGTTGGTTGGAAGATTGTTGGCTGAGGATGAAGTCACAGGTGGATATAGAAAGGTTACCCAGGGAGACATTGGTTTCTATTCTTTCTCTGGAGGAAAGGTGGTTTGGACAATGGATGATATTGAAGATGATCTGGTTGGAGACTTTAAGGGGATTGAAAGGCGTCTTGGAAGGTTTTCCAAGGATTCCAGAAGTAATTATATTTTTTTGATGGATTTTAAATAATGGGGAAGAAGTGTGGAATAAGAAAGAAAAGAAGTAGGCAAAGAAGGAAGTATTGGCAGAGCTGGAATACTTTTTATCTTTTTCTGGCGTGACTTATGATTTGGGAGCTACTGATAAAGATAGAGAGGAATATGAAAGCAGGAAGATAAAGCTGGCTTGTCCTTGGGTAGCTAAGATTACTGATTTTATTGATAAGATTGAGAAGGAGTGGTAGATGGAAATGTGTTCTGTTCTGTTTTGTTTTTTTTTCTTTTTTTTGATGTTGATTGATGAAATAGAAATAGGTTTGATTTAATTTGTTATTTTGGGAGGGATGGGGTAAATTTGAAGCATTATGAAGGAAAGAGATTGATTGGAGGAAAGGATGTTGGTTATGAGGGTTTGGGTTTGGAAGGATGAAGGGAGTGGAAGGTTTGGAGTAGGGCTGAACAGTTGGTGAGGTTGGACACTGGTTCCCAGGAGGTTCTTTCAGAGTTTTCTAAAAAACCTTTCCATTTGACTAAGTAGAGGATTTTTCCACGTTTGATCTTGGATTACAGGATTTGAGACACTTCCCATTCTTCTTGGTCATTGATTTCCACTGGTTCTGGAGGTGGTTGGTGGCTAGGAAAATTTGGATCTGAGGAGTAGGGTTTGAGAAGTGAAACATGGAAAACAGGGTGGATGGAGAACCATTGATCAGGGAGTTGGAGTTTGAAAGCATGAGATCCTATTTTGTCAGTAATGAGAATAGGACCAAACCAACTCTCAGAGAGCTTCTTGGATGGTCTGTTAGTATTGATATTATTTGCAGATAACCAAGCTTTATTCCCAGGAGGAATACCTTTTGGAATATCTTTTCTATTAAGGTCAGCATAGTACTTATCCTTATCCATACACTCTTTTAATTCTTTCTTTAGTTGAACCTGGTTCTTCTGAATCTGATCCAAGTAGTGACTAGCAGGTTGGTTGTACAAAACATGCAGGAAGTAAAAGCTAGGGTGCCTTCCATAAAGGGTGAAGAAAGTTGATTGTTGGTTAGAAGAGTGAACACTGTTGTTTTAAGAGAATTCTGCCAAGGGGAGCCAAGTATCCCAGTTGTCCTAGTGATAGCTGATGTACATTCAAATATATTGTTCTATTACTTTATTGACCAGTTCAGTTTGACCATCTGTTTTCAGGTGTTCAGCTGTGGAGAGATTTCTTTTGATCTGTAATTTTTCACAAAGTGTTTTCCAGAAAAAAGAGATGAATAAAGAGCCTTGGTCACTTATGATGTCAGCAGGTAGGCCAGGCTTAGAGAAGAAATGACTGATGAAAAGTTTAGCTAGTTCTACTGCATTCAGTATACCGGTTTTTTTTAATGAAGAGGGCCATCTTAGAGGAAGGGTCCACAACAAAAAGGATAGAATCAAATCCATTGGAGAGGGGGAGTTGAGAAATGAAGTCCATAGAGAGTGAAGTCCAAGGGAAATCAGGAACTGGAAGGGGTTTGAGCAGTCCTAGTTTCTTTTCATGCCTTTCCTTGTTCCTGTTGCAAAGGTAGAAGGCTGAAACATAGTTCTCAACATCTTTTGACATTCCATTCCAGGAGAAAGATCTCTTGATGAGATTGAGAGTCTTCTGTTGGCCAGGGTGACCTGCAAGAGGGGAATCATGTCTTTGATAGATTATTCTTTGTTTAAGATGGTTAGCTTGGCCAGGTATGATCAATTTCACATGCAACAGGATTAAGCCACTAAAGGGGTCTAAATAATAATCAGCTACTTCCTCATTCTTTTTCAATATTTTAATGATGCCTTGGAATAACTTGTCAGCTTTTTGACCAGAGGTCAATTCACTCAGTGGATTGTCAAGTTTATTAGCAGAAAGAAAAAAGAGTTTGGAAGTTTCAAATTCATTTTGTTTCAGAAGCTGTTGAAAATTTCCAGGATTCTTTTCAGAATATTGTGTTCCCCCGCTGGATAAACGTTGTCCCAAAGTGAAAGGATATCTGGGCTGGTTGAAAATTTTCCAGGCCTGTAAGTGATCACAAAATTTAATTCCGAGAGGAACTCTGCCCAACAAGCCTGTCTTCTGGTGAGGATCTTGGAAGTCATAAAATAATTGAAAGAGGAATGATCAGTTAGAAATTCAAAAGGGTCAGTAACACTCAAGAGGTAGGAGCGCCATTGCTGGAGAGCAAAGAAAATAGCAAGGAGTTCTTTTTCATGGATCCCATGGTTGAGTTCAGAACTGGAAATCTTTCTGCTGTCAAAGGCAATAGGGTTTTTAGTGTTATCAGCAGTGATCTGGTGCTGGAAAGCACCCAGAGCATAGTCACTGGCGTCAGTTTCAACATATGTTCTCAGGAGGTGATCAAAATGGCAAAGGATTGGGGCCTGAGTGTCAGCTCTCTGATACCAGGAACCTTGCAGTCCTTTAGCTAAATAGAGTGATAAAAGAACTTGGAGCAATAATATTCCAAAGAATAAACACTTTAAAGCTCCAATAATGGTATGGTAAGAGCAAGTGCAAGGTTTAATTGGTTTGGTTATAAATATTTTAAATATAATATAAAAAGAGGGGCCACAGTATTATACTACTGGGGATCTTTACAGACTAGCAACCTCTATTCAAGGGGCCTCCTTAGGCAGTTTAAGAACCTTGGAATAAATATGGGTGCCTTAGAAAGGACTTATTCCACTAATGGCCGGGCTTAACAGCACAAGTGGCCTAGACAGGAAGGGAAATACTCACTCTGAGCACTTGACCACGAAAATCCTGGAATAATTGGAAGGGTTTCAGAGCAGATGGGGTTGATTGCTTGACTAAACTTCAATGGTTGATTGGTTAATAAAGGTAAATAATACTACTACAGACTAAGTCATAAATCACTTGCTTATCTTCATATAAGCACTTGATTAACAATGACACCGTGTCTGATTGATAATAAATAATTCCTGATAACTGATTAACTGATTGGAAACAGAAGGGCAAAAAGAGCCTGTTTAAATATTCTTTTTTGGGTGCTTGAGGACCTCTAGAAGGGGTACTAGCCATGGGCTGAGTCTAGGGGGGTAGTCAGGGCAAAATTGGCACGTCCTCAAGGTGCTGTTAGCCTGCTGGCCTTAGATCTGTCAAGGAACAGCTCCTTTTTAGCTGCAGGATAAGTTAATCAATAGATTAGTCATTTTGCTGATCCTGCACTGATCCTCAATTTGTACAGTAAGTACTGGTCCAAAGTGAGCAGACGTAGATTTTTATTGATTTTCCATCCTCTGCTGATCCTTTATGTAATTTTTAATAATTTTTACGACCACTCCTTATGTAGTTTCGTGGTCTTTGAAGGTTCTGATCAACTTATTTCGTGGTGAGTCTGGATCTTTATTTAATTAATAAAAAATACTAAAAATTAGTTACTAACTAATTTTAATTGATTTTTAAGGTTTTTGAACCATAACCTATGCTCGTGTGGTAGCTTTAAATATGTAGTGTATATCCTACTATATTGTAGCTTCTCTGAGCGGTACCTGGATGTCATAGGAGGTGCGGGGATCAGTCCATTCAAATGCGCGCGGGGACTGATCCGCTGCTCAGATGCGCGCGGGGGACTGTACCGCTGCGCGCGTGACTAGGTCACGGGATTACCTGCGCGGGAGTCCAGCGCTGTAGGGACGCAGGGCTGCGTGCGGGAGTTGGCGTACGCGGGAGTCCAACGCTGTAGGGACGCGGGGCTGCGTGCGGGAGTTTGCGTACGTAGGAGACCAGCGCTGTAGGGACGCGGGGCTGCGTGCGGGAATTGTGACAAAACACAATTTCCCGTGTAACTCCTAAACTACACACAACACCTGGATTTCGACTGAAATTTAGGTGTGAAACCTATACATGACCTATCATGTGAAATATTAAAATGGCTAAAAGGTGCCATACTGGTGCCGTGGTCATTTACCATTTTGTATTAAATTAATTAAAAAATATAAGGAGTAAGAATTCAAGGGTGGGGTCAGTGAGTGACCCTACCTTATTTTGGGTGGGGAATCGATTTCTGCAATAATATTTATGGAGTTCCTAATCCTTTATTTTATAATAATTTTATTTATTCATTTATCTTTTTTCCTTTTGATTTTGTTAATATTATTATTGTTGTTGCTTTGTCAGGTTGCTCTGTGCTAAGTAGCAGGCTGACACTGAGTGAAAGCTTTCTTGATGTTTTTGAATTTTTGCAAGGCTTCAGTAGTGAGGGTGAAAGGAAAGCTGTTTCCAGCAATAGAGGTGAGGTGGGACACCTGTTTGGAGTAGTTCTTTATAAACCTGCAATAGAATATAGTAAACCCAAGGAAAGACTGCAAGGACTTTCTGTTTTGAGGAATGGGCCAGGCAAGGATGGTCTTGATTTTTTTTTTCCATGAAGATGCCATCCCCTGAGATCACATAGCCAAGGTAGTCCACAGAAGGTGCATGGAAGTTGCATTTGGAGGCCTTTGTGTATAGCTTATGCTTTCTGAGCCTGGCCAGAACTTCACACACATGAGGGATGTGTTCCCGTAAAGTTTTGGAACAAATAAGGATATTGTCAAGGTAAACCACCACATAAACTGTGAGGAGATCAGCAAGGATGTCATTGATAATTTTTTGAAAAGAAGCTGGAGCATTGGTCAGTCCAAAGGGCATGACCAGATATTAATAGCTTCCAAACTGAGATCTGAATGCTTTTAAGTTTTCATCTCCTTCCTTGATGCGCAGTAAGTTGTAGGCACCTCTGAGGTTGATTTTGGTGAAAATAGAAAAACCTGAAAAGACACTCAGTAAGAAAGTCATTGGAGAAAGTGGGTAATGGTTCTTCCTGGTGACAGCGTTAAGCTTGCAATAGTCAACACACAACTGCAAACTCACATACTTCTTTTTGACAAAGAGGACAGGTGCTCAAGTGCTTGAAGTTCTGGAACGGATGAAACCTTTCTCTACATTCTCTGCTATGTAGGCTTGTAGGGTTGACTTTTCACTTTGAGATAGCAAATAGATGGGCGGAACTGGAGGGAGTGGTCCTTCCAATTCAATATGGTGGTTTTAAGAAAGGTTAGGAGGGAGTTGATGTCAGCTCTCTGATACCAGGATTCTTGCAGTCCTTTAGCTACAAAGAGTGATAAAAGAATTTGGAGCAATAATATTCCAAAGAATAAACACTTTACAGCTCCAATAATAGTATGGTAAGAGCAAGTGCAAGGTTTAATTGGTTTGGTTATAAATATTTTAAATATAATATAAAAAGAGGGGCCACAGTAATATACTACTGGGGGTCTTTACAGACTTGGCAACCTCTGCTCAAGGGGCCTCCTTAGGCAGTTTATAACCTTGGAATGAAGATGGGTGCCTTCTAAGGCCTTATCCACTAATTTTGGCGGGCAAAACAGCACACAAACCCAGAGCAGGAAAGGAACAACTTACTTTGGAAGTAATCCACAGAGATCCTGCAAAGATTCAGGTAAGAAGCTTCAGAACAGATGGGGTTGGTGGCTGGTTCAAACTTCTGGTTGTTGATAGTTATTTAGAAAATAATAATAATAATACTTCAGACTAGATCATAAATCACTTGCTTTCTTCTTGATAAGCACTTGACTAACAATGACACAATGTCTGATTGATAATAATAATATTTCTGATAACTGATAACTGATTGGGAACAGAAGGGCAAAAAGAGCCTGTTTAGATATTCTTTTTGGGTGCTTGAGGGCCTCTAGAAGGGGTACTAGCCATGGGCTGAGGCTAGGGGGGCATTCAGGGCAAGATTGGAACGTCCTCAAGGTGCTGTTAGCCTGCTGGCCTTAGATCTGTTAAGGAACAGCTCCTTGTTAGCTGCAGGATCTGTTAATCAATAGATTAGTCATTTTGCTGATCCTGCACTGATCCTCAATTTGTACTGTAAGTACTGGTTTAAAGTGAGCAGACGTGGATGTTTATTGATTCTCAATTCTCTGCTGATCCTGTATGTAATTTTTAATAATTTTTACGACCACTCCTTATGTAGTTTCGTGGTCTTTGAAGGTTCTGATCAACTCATGTCGTGGTGAGGCTGGATCTTTATTTAATTAATAAAAAATGCTAAAAATTAGTTAATAACTAATTTTAATGGATTTTTAAGGTTTTTGAATTATAATCTATGCTTGTGTGGTAGCTTTACATATGTAGTGTAGATCCTACTATATTGTAGCTCCTCTGAGCGGTACCTGGATGTCAGACTGATCACGGCAGGAGGCGCGGGGATCAGTCCATTCAAATGCGCGCGGGGACTGATCCGCTGCTCAGATGCGCGCGGGGGACTGAATCGCTGCGCGCGTGACTAGGTCACGGGATTACCTGCGCGGGAGTTCAGTTGCGCGGGAGTCCAGCGCTGTAGGGACGCGGGGCTGCATGCGAGAGTTGGCGTACGCGGGAGTCCAACGCTGTAGGGACGCGGGGCTGCGTGCGGGAGTTTGCATACGCGGGAGACCAGCGCTGTAGGGACGCGGGGCTGCGTGCGGGAATTGTGACAAAACACAATTTCCCGTGTAACTCCTAAAGTACATACAAAACCTGGATTTTGACTGAAATTTAGGTGTGAAACCTATACATGACATATCATGTGAAATATTAAAATGGCCAGAAGGTGCCATACTGGTGCCGTGGTCATTTACCATTTTCTATTAAATTAATTAAAAAATATAAGGAGTAAGAATTCAAGGGTGGGGTCAGTGAGTGACCCTACCTTATTTTGGGTGGGAAATCCATTTCTGAAATAATATTTCTGGATTTCCTACTCCTTCATTTTATAATAATTTTATTTATTCATTTATTTTTGTTTTTTTATTTTTGTTAATATTATTATTGTTTTTGCTTTGTCAGGTTGCTCTGTGCTAAGTAGCAGGCTGACAGTTGATATGCCTTAACCTTAGAGAAAAAATATAGGAAAGAATGGTAATAAGCAGGAAATTGTTCCAAAACAGTTTCTATTTCTTCAGGGTCTTTGTCAATGTCAAACTCTTCCCAGTCAGCTGAAATATTCTTATGGGGAGTAACAGAAATTTTAGAAGGAGTAACCAATTGCATGATATGCAAGGATGAATCCCTAGGTTCCTCCTCCAGAGGAAAAGTCAAGGGATCAGTGAATATCCAAGCAAGGTGGGAAATTGTTGAAATCAATGGAAATTGGGTGGAGTTATGAGGATGCAAGGGTTCTCAAGTTAGGGGTAATGCAATGGACTGCAGAGCCAAAGGAAAAGTAGAGTGGAAACCAGTTGCAGGTAGGTTTTCCATGTTGAGTTCAACAGAGTGAGGGTAAAGTCCATTGGTTGCCTGGTGTCTTGGGGTGATCATCCCCAGCGTTCAGTTTACTTCAGGGTTCCAGTGGTGAAGGAAGTCCATTCCCAGGACGAGATCTTCGGAAAAGGGTGCATTGACAAGGAGGAATTCCCATTCAAAGCTGGGAAAAGAAGGGAGGGAGACCACCCAAGTTTCCTTGTGGGTAATTAGTTCAGAGGGTGACTCATTTGGACTGAAATTGAAAAGAGGAATAGGTTTTCCCACAGGGATGGGCTGCAATTAAAACTTTGAAACCATAGTATCAGCCATTACAGATTGAGTAGCACCTTCATCAATCAAAACACTATAACTCAAGTCCTGGTGAAAGAGAATAAAACTTAAGCCTTTAGAAAGTTGTTCAGAGTAATATTTTTGTATCTTTTTTAACCTAAAATCAGTAGGGTGATAATCCTGGAGTAAAGCAGGAAAACCAGCTAATTGTTTTTTGGCTTGGAGGTAGAGGAAGAGTTGGTGTTGGAGGAAGCGTTGGAGACAGGCTTCTTTTTACAGTTGTCTGTCTTGTGCTCCCCTGAACAATACATACATAATCCTTACTTCTCCCTTCTAGCCTTTTCTTCAGCCTTGAGCTTGCCATCAGGAACTAAGTCCAAGGTAGGTTTGGTTTGGGAAGATTGCTTCTTTGCAGATTTTTCTTTCTTCTTGGCCTTACCTGTGCCCTTTTCAGACTGGGAGGAATTGGCTTTGTGTTGAGAGGAATTTTTCTGCTTGGAGGGACTTGAATGGGAAGACTTTTCCCTGACTTGTTTGTGGTAACTGGTATTGTAATCCAACACTACATCCATAATGAAGGGTGTCTACAGAAACATCACAGATGGCTAGTTGGTCCAGAAGTAAAGCAGGGAGAGTTTGAAGAAAATGGAAGTAGAAGGCTCTATTCCCCCATCCAGAAACTTTAGTCATAAGGGAGAAAAATTCTGTGATGTGGGTTGAAGTTTAACCAGAGTCCTTCATCTTCAAATTCACAAGTTACTATTCCCCTTTGGCTACTTCCAGAAAATCACCAAAGAGAGTATGAAGTTGTTCCATGAATTGTTGCCAGGAGTTGAGAAGGAATGAAGGCTCTTGATTGGAGAGGGGGTCCACATAGGGTTCAATCGAACAATTTTTGTTCCCAGTAAGATAGGAGACAGAAATCAGCACTTTACTTTGATCTACATTGAAGGCTTCTTTGACTTTTAAAAAGATGAGTTCACAAGCTTTTAAATAGGGTCTGAGCTTGGTGGGGTTACTACCTTTGAGTTTTTCTGGAAGGTTCATCAATGGGGTCTTCAAGGTCCCAGAGTGTGAAGTACTAGTTGTTGGGGGTTGGGCATGTTGTTCTATTGCTGAAGTCATAGTTTGGAGCAAGGCTAGGAGATTGGGGTCCCCAGCTGGAGGTTGAGGAGGCTGGCTTGGAGGATCTGGGATTGTGGTTGAAGCCAAGGGTTGGGAAGCTTCTTCAGAAGATCCAGAGGTTGGTGAGTTAAGATTGCTAAGAATTCTCAAATCAAAGCCTGAGTGTATGCTTTCTTCCTTCTCTTCCTTGTCCTCAGGTAGGGGGATTAAACTGGGATTGTATAAAGGGGAATCCAATACAAAACCTGCTTGGGGATATTGACCAATAACTCAATTAACAAACGGTCTGACAACAGGAGGAGAAGGGGATAAAGAAGCTCTTAGGGGAGCTGGGGGAAGGATAGCAGTATCCATGGTGTTGGAAACTGGTTCAGGGAGGTTGGGAAAGGTCCTCCCTTATCCAGGGGCTTGAGGAGTAGATTGATTGTGGTCCTGTACATTGATAGTGGAAACATGTCCTTGGGTTGCCTTAGTAAGGAGTGGACTAGTGATGATGGAAGGTTATGCATGTCAAGGAGGCATGGTTTCCAAGTATGCCATCAGGGAGTGACCCGAGAAAAGTACCCAGATATAATGAGGAATAAATTGGTAACCAAAGGTCTTGAGTTTGTACAACATTTTGTCAAAGCTTGTAAAACTGGGTCAAAGTCAAAGGTCGAAGCATTGAAGTCAAACTCAAAGTGTCAAATTCAAAGTGTTGAAGTCAAAGGTAAAAGTCAAAGGTTGAAGTCAAAGTTTCAAATTCAAAGTTTCAAATTCAAAGTGTCAAATTTGAAGGTCAAAGTCAAAGTCAAAGGTCAAAGCGTCAAAGTTGAAGTCAAAGTGTTAAATTTGAAGTTTCAAAGTCAAAGTTCAAAGTCAAAGTGTCAAATTGAAAGGTCAAAGTCAGATTCAAAGTAAGTTCAAAGTTTGAAATTCCCTTCAAAGCATTGTTTAAGGGCCAATTTGGGGAGAGGGATTGAGGTAGATAAATTCTGCAGGGAGATACTTTGGAAACTTGGAGGCCACACACTTTTTAGCTCTGTACCACGCAAAACCACAAATATTGTAGGTAGTGTTATACATGAGGTGGAATGTTTTACAAATGGATGTGATAGTTCTATTGATATATAGAGAGGGGCAGTAATAAAGGGGAAGGAATTAGTATAATGTCACAACTGCCCCTGGCATGCAAGGGGCTTAAGGCATGGGAACTACTGCTAACAGAACTCAGGATAGAGATAAAGATATAGATTGCATGTGATGATGAGATGTAGATTAAGGACAATGAGAAGAAGAAGAATCCAGGAGTAAGCTCTGAAGGATGTAGTTAAGGGAATCCTGTAAGAGTAACCCCAGAGGGATAGGTGAGATGAGTAAGGTATTCTGGTTGGCTTTCTTGTGCTAAGATGACACCTATTGGATGAGGGACTAACCAATAAGAAGTATTATACTCATTCCTTGGGGGAATCAGTCCAGGAGCAGAAGAGAGGCCAGTATATGTGAGAGCTGAGAGGAGGCCTTGAGGAGGGATTTCTGGTTCTGGGCTGGGATTCCCCATGGCATTACATGTTACCAATTGGGCTGGAGACTGTGGCTGACAGATTGGGTAATGGGCCTTTCTAGGAAGGGCATGTACTGAACTGGAGGATGGGTTGTCCAGCCAGGAATATGTACTGTGTTTTTACTGTATGTACTCCATACCAGATAAAGTTGAGAGAGAGATGGGGATGCCCCAAGCCATATAGAGATGGAGCGTATGCTGGTATATTACCTAAGGACTGCAGGTTATGCAGGAGGATGCTTCAGGATGTACAGCATGTGGATCCAGGGATGGAAGGTAGATTTTACTGGACTGTGAATGGCTGAGGGTCAAATATGGGTGAGGAGACTGATTCAAGTGGTGGTTATGACCCACAGCACCAAAATGGAAGCTTTTGACCAATTCAATCTACAGGTATGTTGTCACGTATAGGTTTCACCCCTCAAATTCAGTCAGAATTGAGGTGTTGTGTATATTTTAGAAGTTGCACAAGGAAATGTGTTATGTCACAATTCCTGCGCACAGTCCCGCATCCCTAAACAACTCCTACGTACCTGTAGCATCACATTCCCACCTAAAGAAGTCCCCCTCCTAGCCAATTTTGCCATGCACGCAGCGGATCCTACCCCGCGTGCATCTGAATGGACTGATCCCTGCATCAGGATCAGTTGTGATCAATCTGACAGCAGGTACTGCTGACAGGAGCTACAACTTAGAAGGGTTTACCAAGAATGTGTAATAATGTGACATATGCATTAGAAATGGTCTTAAAAACCTCAAAACCTAGATAAAAATATTATATAATCAATTTTGAAGTATTTCAAATAATAAATTAAAATATTGAAGGTTACCACAAAACAAACAGAACCCAATCTTTAAAGACCACAAAGCACTTCAAGGAGTGGCCATAAAAATTTTAAATAATTACCTACGTGCGCAGAGAACGATAGAAAATTAATAAATACCAACATCTGTCTACTTTTAACCAATACTAATGGTACAAAAGAAGGAAAAGTGCAGAATGATCAGAATTATGCCATTAACAGATTAACAGATTTTGTGGCTAAAATAGTAGAGAAATCCAGCAAATCTGAGGAAATCTGATTGAAAGAACAAGGTGGACGCGCTAAACATTCCCTGAATGGTCTATCAGCCTCAGCCCATGAGCAGAACACTCTGTTTGTGCCATGAGAAGCTCATTATCACTCCAAAAGGTATTTATACAGACCTCTTTGTATCCATTTTTCCCCATCACTTTTTCCAGGAATTTTTTATTATCAATCAGAAGCGGTGAAATTGTCAATAAATTGCTTATAAACAGATAAGCAAGTGATTTATGACTTAGGCTGCAGTATTATTATTATTTTGCAAAGAAAATCAACCTGATTGACTAAAGTTTATGCAGGCAATCAATTCCATCTACCATGAAACCCTTCACTCTTTGCAGACTTTTCTGCAGAATATTGACTCAGGGTGAGTGCTTCTCTTCCTGCATTTTCCATTGTGCTGTTTTTCCCAGCCATTTCAGTGGATAAGTCCTCATAAGGCACCCATCATCATTCCAAGGTTCTTAAACTGCCTAAGGAGGCTTGTTGAAGAGAGGTTGTCTGTCTTTACAGATCCCTAGTAGTATAATACTGAGGTCCCTCTTTTTATAACAAATGGAAAAACATTTTAACCAAAACAATTAAACCTTGCACGAGCTCTTAAAAATTTTTGTTATTTGAGATTTTTAAGTGTTTAACTTTGAAGTATTATGATTATAATTATTCCAGTATTTTTATCACTCTCTGTAGCTAAAGGACTGCAAGGTTCCTTGTATCAGAGAGCTGAAATTGTTCTTGAGATTTAAGTGTTATTCTGGATCAATTTAAGAATTTTGGGAGTCAGAAGATATTCTCCCATGGGGGACCTAGCTTGGTCAGCTACACTAGGAGATTCTCTAACTGCAAAGTTAGGCAATATCACAGGGGGATTAAAGATTTTAGAAACTACCGCAGTATTTGCTGAAGTTAAATGAGAGGGAGCAGTGGGTGTTTCATAAACTGAAATTTTTCAGGCATTGGTTTTAGACATTATTTTGAGTTAAAGGAGTTAAGGAAATGTTTGAAAAAATCTCACCTTTTATTAGTTTGAATCTGATGTGAGCTGTAGGTTAATAATTAGACCAATCTCTATGATAATCCAAAATGAGTTTCACACAAAATTCTTCTTCAAGTTATCTTTTTTCCATGAATTTTGTCAGCTTGCTGGTTGACAAGAGCAACCTATCAAAGCATATTAAAAACAGAAAAACAAATAATAAAATTAGAAGGTATGCGAAATCCATATTTATTACTTCAGAAATGGACTTCCCACAAAAAAACAGGAAGGAACACTCACTGAACCCACCCTTGAATTCCAACTCCTTAAATCTTTAAATGATTTCAGAAGAAAGGACTAATAAACCACAGCACCACTATGGCACTTTTTGGCCATTCTAATATTTCACACATAATGCCATGTATAGGTTTCACACCTAAAATTCAGCCATAATTGAGGTGTTGTGTATATCTTAGGAGTTACATTGGCCATTCTAATATTTCACACATAATGCCATGTATAGGTTTCACACCTAAAATTCAGCCATAATTAAGGTTTTGTGTATATCTTAGGAGTTACATGCGGATTTTTGTTATGACACAATTCCCGCGTGCAGTCCTGCATTCATATAGCAAGGGTACAAACGCCTGACACCCAGTATGTAGGCGCATGTCAAGAAACTCACATCCAAAATGACTGAGGATGGATTCCTGCATGCAGATGTCAAGCCTGCGCGCTTCAACATCAGTTGTACTAATTCAAACAGCCAGGTACCCCAGGAACATGCTAAAACTTGCATGCACACATCATGAATCTGTAAAGAAATGACGGATGGATAGGGAGATGTTTGAAACCTAAGAAAATCAAATCATTGAAGCAAATAAATTGTGAGAAACAACAATGAAGGTTATCACGTAAATGAGATTGCCAAATCTTGATGAAGCACAAAAAAAATCAAGAAGTTTACCAAAAAAATTATTAAAACATGTGCAGAAGATGGCGTAGAATCTACAAATACCCATATTTACCCATTCCACTCAAAAGAAAGTAATACAAAATAAGGAAATATGTCTGAACCATAAAAATAACAAATTGATATTTAAATACCTTTTGACAATTATTTTGCATGGAAATATGACACAGGCAAGGCTATCCAGTTGAAAGCACCAAGACTACATGCCAAAGTAGCCCTGGCTAGCTGGCAAGCCTCAGAACACAAGCACATCCCTCTCTACATGCCCTGAGAAGATGTTATTACCTCAGAAAAGTATATAAACAGCCCCTTTTAGATGGTTTAAAACCCAGTAATTTTTAATGAATCAATCCTGAACCCTTGGCATCTGTGATAAAGTGTTTATTCAATATAAAAAAGTGATTTATGGCCTCAGTCTGATAGTTTAATTATTAATTCTAAACCCATTGTTAATTCCATTGAAGAATATTAGCAATAACCCCAACAATTGTCCTGAGACCCTTTCAACCACAAATTTCTGCAATTTTCTTGGAGTGTCTGCTTAAATTAGTAATTTATCTCCTCCTTGCCTCCACGCAGAAGTGCTGTGAGTCACCCAGTCCACCCAATCCCCTTGAGTAAACCCCTTTTGAGTAATCACTTATGTCAGCTTGCTACTATGTATAGAGCAACCTATCAAAGTAAAAGAAGAAATGTGATAGAAAAAATTAAATAAGAAAAGTAAAATTGAATGGAGAAGTAGTGAGAAATCCATAAATTTTATTGCAGAAATGAATTCCTCACCCAAAATTAGGAAGGGTCACTCACTGACCCCACCCTGGAAATCCAACTCCTTCTATTTTTTAAATAATTAAATGAAAAAGGGACCAAAAGCCACAACACCAATGTGGAACTTCTTGGCCATTTCAAAACTTCACATGTATTTTCACGTATAGGTTTTACAACTAAATCCCACTCAGAATTGGAGTGTTGTGTACATTTTAGGAGTTACACATGGAAATGTGCTATTTCACAATTCCCGCACGCAGCCCCACATCCTTACACAACCGTATGTACCCGTAGCTACACATTCCTGCGTACAGGGGTCAAGCGCGCAGCTAATTTTGCCACGCATGCAGCGGATCCTACCCTGTGAGCATCTCAATTGACTGATCCCCAAGCCTGGAGCAGTCGTGACAAATCTGACAACCAGGTACCACTCAAGATAGCTACAACCTGGTTAGGGTTGGCTAGCATATGTAAAAACCTGACATATGCATTAGTTATATTCTACAAACTATAAAAATTAAATAAATTAGTAAGAAAATAGGTTGAAGAATTTTTTTAATAATAAACCAAAAATTGAGGATTACCATGTAAATCACTTATCCTGATCTTCAAAGCCCACAAAACAATCCTAGAACTCATCATAAAAACTGTTAGAAATTAACTGCGTGCTCAGCAGATGATGGAAAATCAGTAAAAGTCCACATCTTTCCACTTTCAAGCAATATTAATAGTACAAATGAAGGATGAGTTAAGAATGATCACATTTAGGCAATAACAGATAAACAGATTCTGTGGCTAAAATAGCACATAAATCCAGCAGATCTGATTTCAGCTGATTGACAGAACCAATCAGATGTGCTAATTGTGCCCTGAATAGCTTTCCAGCCTCATCCCAAGAGCATAACCCTCTCTAAATACCCTGAGAAGCTCATATTCACCCCAAAAAGTTATTTATACAGACCTCTTTGGACTTATCATTCCCCATCAGTTTACCAGGAATTATTATTATCAATCAGACACTGTTTCATTTTTAGTCAAGTTCTTATAAAAGAGATAAGCAAGTGATTCATGACTTTTTCTATTGTATTATTATTTATTTCTCAAAAACCAATCAACCCATTGAATTTAGTCATGCAAATCCGCCCTATTTGCTCTGAAACCCTTCCTATTATTGCATTATTTTCAAGGTAAAGTTCTCAGAGTGAGTGTATCCCTTCCTTTCTTGGTCATTGTGCTGTTTTACCCAGCCATATCAGTGGAATAAGACCTTTCTAAGGCACCCATCTTCATTCCAAGGTTCTTAAAATGCCTAAGGAGGACCCTTGAAGAGAGGTTGTTTGTCTGTAAAGACCCCAAGTAGTATAATACTGTGGCCCCTCTTTTATAACAAATTGAAAATTTTTTTAACCAAACCAATTAAACCTTGCACCAGCTTTTAAAATATTCACTGTTTGAGCTTTCTACTTGTTTATCATTTGAATACTATCATTATCATTATTCCAGTATCTTCTATCACTCTCTGTAGCTAAAGGAATGCAAGGTTCCTGGTATCCAAGAACTGACAACTTAGGACCTCATTGTCCCAAGGTCTTTACATGGTTCAAAAGAGCCCCTTGAAGATAGTTTTTTATCCAATAAATATCCCCTGTTTCAATAAACTTTGGCCCCTCTTGCAAAATATATTTAAATAAATTTAATCCAACCAAACCACTCAAACTTTGCACTTGCTTCTAAATCAATCATTGAGCATTTCACATAACTTTCTTGTAATTATTGTTCCAACACCAATATCACTTTTTGTAGCTAAAGGACAGAAAAGCTCCTGCTATCAGTAAGCTAAAAATTTTTCAGAAAATATAAACTAATTCTTTCTGTTATAAAGGAGATTAAATTTCCCAAAAAACTTGTTTGTAACTCTCTAAAATACTCTTTTTTGAGTTGTGAGATTTTAAGATAGTATTCAATGAATTATGAATTTTTCTTTTATTCCAATACAGAGTATTGTTTCTGGAAAAATATCAGAAAATAAATTTGGTAGATTTTTGGAAGTCATTCCATAGTATGTTAAAGAGTTTGGTGGTTATAGGGATTTTTTGGATTTTTTGTTAAATTTTTGAAAAATTATTAAAACAGTATTCAGGATAAATAATCATAAAAATGATTTCCTGTACAACTCCACCAGTATCATACTACTAGATTCCCATGACCCCCCTCCTTCCAGCTACTACTGGTGATGAAAAGGTTGTAGTAAGAAAAGGCAGAAATGCCAAGTTTTTGATTTGGCCAAAAGGGTAAATATATTCATGAATTTATAAAAATAAATTTTAATTGAGGTTAAAAGACCTTATTAGGGGATTTGAGCCCTTTTAAAAATAGGCATATGCCTTTTGAGGAAAGTATAGGGGAAGTTTTAGTGCCTGTGCAACTTGTTATAATTCTAGTCTTATATTGTTTTGCCTAATACATGAGTGCAACCATTTAGAAATTTTTATATTGTTATGTAGTTTTATAAGTTTGTGTTCTAGTATTTTGAGTATTTTTTCCAGTAGAATCTTCATCTTAACCTACCATAGTTATCACCCTAAGTCTGTTAGTCCAGTGACGCCTTTATGGTTTTCAAGCAGTATCAACTCTATTGCCTCATTCATCATCATCTACAGCAGCTCTGTATCTTGTGATATCTTGTGTTACACATTTATACTTATTCAAGCTATTTCTTACATTTTTCTTGTCAGGCACATGTAAGCCTATTTGTGCTTAGTCTATTCAAGCTGCTGGTTTCCAAGTGAATAAATTTCTATCTTTTCTTCCTTACCTTGAACTGGAGTGCACTCCTGTGGCTCCCAGATCCACTCATAATGGCATCATAAGACTCTTCCTGATCCCCTCTAGATTTTTTTAACCTGAGCAACCAACTCAAACTTCAACAGGGCTTTGAAGGACTCCTTTCAAGAAGGTTTTCAACAATTTTCTCATTTATTTGGTTATTTAAAAACTAAAAAAGGGGTTTAACTCAGAAAAATAGATTTTTAGGTAAGAAAATGGACTCATCCTTGATTAATGGGTCAATTTTCAATGATTCAGGGTTCTGAAAGTTATTTCTGGGTCAGGCTGAAATGATTCATTCATAATTGTAAAAAGAAGAGATATGCAAGAGTTTTTGTCTAACACTTAATCAAGACATGGTCCTAGATCACACATGCATTTTCTAAGAAGAGCTTGATGGACAAGGAAGTTTATGTCTGAAGATATAATGAATGTATGACTGGAATAAATGCTCTTCAAATTGCTTGGGGAGGCATTTTTATTTATCACTTTTGGGACTCCTCATGGCACTTACCAGCCAAGAATGAATCATCCAGGCCTACACTGAGGCCAAGCAGGTGTCAATAGGTTTTTTTAACCTTATCTTGCTCTGGGAAGACTAATTTCTTCATAAACAGGACTTTATACACATTTCCATGTCTCTAATGACCTCACTGGAACAGCCGGCCTCTGGGTTGTTTTCAATTATTATGTCAAATTTAAGCCCTTGTATCCTGAAGCCATGTGGTCACATGTCGCAGAGACATTATCCTGGATTTAAAATTAAATTTTTAGACTTTTCTTCCCATATTGTTATGAATAAAAGCCACCAAGTAGGTAGTCAGCCCATTTTTGTAATAGGTTATGTACAGTGGGTGGACAAAACTCACCCCAATGTTTGGAGATGCTCAAGGGTGTGGCAGCTCCAATCCTGTAGTGCTGTTTGTGCAAACTCAATCAACAATCCAATGTTGACCAGAATTGGTTTTTGGCTTCATGAAAATGTCTAATTTGGCCTATCCAATCAGGTCAGTCTCTCATTCTCTTCTAATTGATTTTGATTTAAATTCATTTTTTTTGTTTGTGCTGATTTTATGGTCATCTGACGTTTTTTTATTCTTTCATCCCAAATTTTGTTATAGATCCATGTCAAACAAAGTCATGAAGAAGAAGGAACTTTTGAATGAGGTGAATGCAAGAATTTTAGGGATTTACAAAGGTGGAATGACCAGAAACAAGATCAGCAAGTATTTGGGCATCAATTTTTACACCATCTAAAGATTCATAAAACGTTACAAAAAACAAGCAATGGTGAAAAATCTAAAAAAAAAAGGAAGAACATCAAAATTGACCAATTGAGATGTTTTCCAGGCTAGCTGTGTCTTGAGAAGCAAGAGACAGTCCAACCTCAAAGAACTGGCCAACTCAATCACTACAAGTTTCTCAGCAAGGACACTTCAACAATGTGCTCATCAACTTGGCTATTGCTGCCAAGTTAGTGCTCAAAAGCACTTCCTCAATAGGACCCACAAGAGTTGACGTCTTGAATTTGCTTGTTCCCATCTCCACTGGACCATGGATGACTGGATGAGGGTAATATGGACCAATGAATCTTCCTTTGAAGTTGGCAAGAACACTCCACAAGTGAATTTCTGGAGACTCCCCCATGAACAGTATGATTCAAGACTCCTTGCCCCCACATTCAAGAGTGGCCAAACAAAAATGATGATATGGGGTGGTTTCATGGGTGAAAGCACCTCTCCAATTTTTTTCATGCCTCAAAAAAGGAAATCAGCAAAAGATTCCATTTAAATTTGTTACAACAATGCCTTAGGGCCATGGCTATCAAAAATCAACCATCAAAATGGAATCCTGATGAAAGATGGTGCTTCTGTCCACAAGGCCAAAATTTGCAAAAAGTGGAGAAACAAAATAGGCCTCAAAAAACTAGAATGGCCAGCTCAATCACCAGACCTCAACCTGATTGAGAACATATGGAATACCATGAAGGTCAAGATAAAAAATCTATACCAACCAAAGTCCCTGGATGAGATGGAAAAGGCCCTCAAGATTGCCTGGGATGATTCTCCAAAGAAGCAACTCATCCATCTGATTGAAAGCATTCCTGTAAAAATGAAGGCAGTTGTTAAAGCTCATGGTGGTTCTACTCAATGATAGAACTGCCTTTTTCATTTTTTATTTCATTTTCCTTTCCATCATGATCCCCTATCAATCCTTACCAAGTATCAAGAAATTCAAATCACTCAATATTTTTCATTTTTTTTGGTATCCATATGCAGAAAACCATTATCTGATTTTGAATTATCTTTTTTTTTTAGAAAAAAATCTTAATTTTTGGTTTCAAATCAAAAAATTCATTGCTATGTAAATAACAGACACAAAATGAAATAATTACCCCATTTTGTATTTTTTTTCTTTCTTTTTTTTTAAAAAAAAGACAAAGGACCAAAAATGGTACAAAAAAAAAGGAGAAAAAAAATGCAATCAGTGGGACAACTTTTGTTCCTCCCCCCTATAAATTTCTTGAGTTTGAGGCTACAGGGGTGTAGTTCAGTACCAAGACCTTCAGAGTGAGTGAGCAAAAAGAAAAAATTATTTTTGTGCTATTTGTAAACCCCTCAGGGTGTTACAGTATCCAGCAGGAACTTTCACTTGTTCCAAGATGCCAGCTTGCTACTAAATACAGAGCAAACCATCAAAAATAAAAAAAATAATTAAAAAAAATAGTAATAAGTGGAAAAATAAAAATTAAGGAGAAGGATAAACTTGAATATTATTTTAAATTTCGATCCCACGCCCAAATTTAGGTAGGGTCACCCACTGACCCCACTTTTGAAATCTTACTCCTTAGCACCTTATAATAATATGTTAAAAATGGTTCAAAGACAACAGCATGACCATTTTGTTTTTTTGTCAGTTCAATTTTTCACATTTATTTCAATTTATAGGTTTCAGGTCTAAAATTTGGTCGGAATTGACAAGTTGTGTGCATTTTAGGAGTTATGGAAAAAAATGGGTTTGGTCAAAATTCCTGCAGGCAGCCTGCGCACTTCAAAACAGCCCCACATGCATAAATTGATCTGGGTCCCACATTCAAATTCCTGCACGCAGCTGATAAGATGACCAGCCAAAGCTGATCATATTCCCACATGCAGCTGATCAGGTCATGCACGCAGAAGATCTGATCTGCACATCTCAGATCTGCAAAACACAGAAGTAGCAACAGGTACCATGTTAAACCACTACAACATAGAAGAAGCAACAATGCATATTTGATGAAATGAAATATACATTATTGATTATCAAAAAAAATAACAGGTAAAATAAAATGTAGAATATCTAATTAGAAAAAAATTGAAACCAAAAATAAAATAAAAAACAGCACATGAAAATTGACAGATCCTGATCTTTGAAGCCCACAAAACACATCAAGAGATTGGTTAATAAAATATAAAGAAACAATAAAATGATAAGAAGTTCTAGAGAGCCATCAAACACCCACTCAAAATAATTTTATTCAATCACAAATAGTAAAAATTAAGTTATGTGCAGGATCAATAAATGAACAAATAAACATAATGACTGATCCTGATCAAAAAAGCACACACTGATCCTACAGATCCACAATCAGCTGAGCTACAGAACCAAGAGGATGGGAAAAAACAGCTCTGACTGGCTTTCTACCCTCAGAAGATGAGACCTCCCCTCTTTAAATGTCCCAAGTATGTTCTCTCAGCCTCAAAAAGTTATTTATGCAGAACCTTTTCTTGGCTCTTTCACCAGAAAAATTTGTCAGATAACATCCCGAAACCGTGAAAATTGTGCTGAAGTTCTTATAAAGAGATAAGAAAGTGATTTATGGCCTAATTATTAAGCATATTGGTATCAATACATAGCAAACATGATTTTTTACAATGAAGAATAAATCAACAAGCTCCCCAGCTTTGATTTGAAACCCTTCAATGTTAAACCATTTCAGGTAACCAGAAATTGAATGCTCAATTTTTGGAGTTATTTCCTTCCTTCTCTGGCTTGTTTGCTAACATAGCCCAGCCAAACCACCACTGTAGAGTTTAATACTTCCTTATTTTTATTTAATATGGTTCCCATAATTCCAGGGTACCAGATTCAAATTTAATCTCCTGGAGATGATATGTTAAAGACCCCCAGTCTGTATAAACTGTGGCCCCTCATTTTATGATTTAATATATCATATTGAAAAAAAATTAAACAAACCATCTAAAACTTGAACCATTACCAATCATATGTATCCTTTTTGGGGATGTTTTATTGTTTATTCTAAAGAATAATTTCATTCTTGAACTTTATCATTTCCAGTAGCTAAAGTGCTGCAGGTTTCCTGGTATATAGAAACCAACACAAAAAATCTTAGCAGGACCAGTTGAAGGGGCCCCCAAAACCTTTGGTACAGATTTAATGTGATTCAGATTCCCGTTTTTACAGATTTTTAGTTGGTTGTGTGTGTTTAATGAGTTTTACCACAAAATGGTGGTGCTGATTGGGCCTTATGTGGTGTGTAACCTGACTTTAGGGTGTATCTGAGAAAACCTACAGCCAGTTTTTGTTCAAGGAGGCTGCTTGCTGGCCATTGTGGATGCAGTTTTCCTTGCAAAATTCCCAGGCTGACTGGTTTGGGCCCATAAGATATAGTTGCACAACTACCATTTTTTTGTGCATAAAACCAGGCTAAGGCTAAAAACATGGGTACACTCCAAATTTTCAGGGAAATTTCTGAAATATTCCTTCAGCTTTGCACCATTTTCTCCAAATCTTTTGTATTTTAGGCTTGTTAAGAGAATTAAGAAGGAGAAAATATAAATTATCTGCAGTAAGTGTAATCAGTTATGAAAAATGATCTTGAACATATCTCTGCAATATTTAGGCTATCTTTTAATAAATTTGATTCCCCTATAAGAAAGTGTTGTTAAATTTCTATGTGTTCAAATTTCCATTGCCTTTCAAACATTTCTCTGGGTTAACCTCTTGCATGAATTTCCATAATCACACACTTTAATCTCCATTCCTTTGACTTTTTCACATCCAAAATACAAGCAATGTCATGTCTGACCCATTCCTGCACTCATTTCTTACTTTTACATCCTCTCCTGGTCCATCACATTATCTTATGAATTTGGATAAATTCACCCAATTTTCTCCCTCACTGGCTCAGCTTATGTATTTGGAAGTCTGCATTTTATTTTTTATTCCAACCTATCAGATATCTTAATTTGCATATAAAAAAAATCTTGGCCAGTGTCACTCTGCACTTAGTTCTTTTTGATTAATCTTTGACTCCTATGCCATTGCAAGTTGAGGTTCACTTCCAACCCAATTTATATAAAAGACCAACATACCTGCCCCAAAAATGGATTCTGTCCCAAGGATATTTGCCTTCTACCACCCCTACCACTATTACCCTCCCCCCACACACACATATTTATTCCGCCATTTTAGTAGTACAGAAATTTTCACCCTTTCCTCCTGCAATTATTTCTCCAGCACCCATTCAAATGGCTTCCACTCCAGAAGTTTCCACACTTGTGAACTCTTCAGACAGGCTCACTGTTGCTGCTTGTTTGTACCCACTACTAGTTTTCTGAGACCTACTAGCTTATTTCAAACCACAAACCAATTTTGATATCATGTTTTTGTTTGAACCACTCCTTTTTTGGCTTTTTTTATTTATTTTTCTCTTGAATTTTTACTTTTCATTTGTTTTATGATTTTTTTAATTCAATTTTTATTTCATATGTTTGACACTCACATGTAGATTTCTCACTCCTTATTTTGTTAATAGAGGTATTCTTATTTTTCATAGTTTTGTGTTACTATTTGACAGTTTTTCTCTGTACATAGTAGCAAGCTGACATTCCCCCGCTCCAAGATATGTCTATATCTGAAAGATTTTTTGGGTTAATGCCTCCTGCCGGCTCTGTAGTTCCCTAAGTGTATAGGTCCATCAGGGATATTATGTTCAGGCAACCATTCATATTTATCAGCTGATTCTCCTTTGTATCTAACCAGGTAGAGTCTGACGTCTTTTCCATTGATCCTATCTTTTTTATCCTTAAGGATCTTTCTGATTTTTCCTTTGTCCTTTTCAGGTTCTTCTGTGACAGGTATTGCAAGTGAAGGAGTATGTTCTCCATTCCTTGGGTGGTAGTGTTTGATGAGGCTTACTGGGAATACTGGATGTTTCCTAGAAAGCTCATCACTGAGGATTACTTCCACAGAATTTTTACCATGAATTTTATTAATGGTGTAAGGTCCAACAAAAGCTGGTCTAAGCTTTCTATTTCCACCCAAGTTGGTAAAGTTAGTGGTAGAGATCAAGACTTGATCACCAATTTTGAAATCAGGTTCCTTATGGGTTTTATCCCACCTTTGCTGGTTATACTCTATAGCATCCTGGAAAAATTCAACAGCATGTTTGTTGGCTACATCTATCATGTTTTTGAAATCAAGTCATGTAGGGTGGATATTGGTCAGCTGGTGGTTAAGGTTATCCTTGGGTAGTCTAGGAATCCATCCTCTTTCCAGTATGTAAGGTGCTTCCTCAGTATTAGAGTGCTTGCTACTGTTGCAGGCCATCTCCAGTGCAGGTAAAAGGCTTACCCAATTGTGGCAATAACCGTCGGAATTCTTATATTCTATTCCAAAGCCACAGAATCTCCTGAGCATGTCTTCCAGGGTCTGAATCATCGTTTCAGCTAATCCATCCGTCTGAGGGTGATAAGTGATAGAGA
This sequence comes from Puccinia polysora, assembly GCA_025617555.3. Taxonomy (NCBI): domain Eukaryota; kingdom Fungi; phylum Basidiomycota; class Pucciniomycetes; order Pucciniales; family Pucciniaceae; genus Puccinia; species Puccinia polysora. The sequence goes on along the minus strand of CM062642.1, from coordinate 27,472,764 downwards.
AGGCTAAGGTGGTTCCAAGCATATCATGTAGATTCCTCCAGAACTCATAGGTGAATTTAGGATCTCTGTCACTGATAATAATCTTGGGAACTCCAACATCAGCAATGAGTCTGTTCCAAAATAATAGGGCAACTTCCATAGCAGTGTCTTCCTTGTGATTAGGTACGAACTTTGCTTTCTTGGAGAACCTATCCACAATGACCAAGACTGAGTTGTAGGAATAGGATCCTCCTGGTGGTAGTCCAGTTACAAAGTCCATATTGATGATCTCCCATCTTTTCTTGGGTTCAGCAATCTTTTGCGGTAGTCCAAAACGTTTCCCAGTAGTCCTGTTGGACTTCTGACAAGTTTCACAACTGGTAACGTACTGTATGGTGGAGTCTCTCCAATTAACCCACCAAGCAGTTTTTTTAACATTATCCAAGGTTCTATCAGCAGAAAAATGACCAGATAAGCAGTTATCATGGCACTCAGCCAGAAAATGTTTGATATAGTCATCCTTTGTTAAGACTATGACACTTGAATGTTGATGACTATAGTATACCAGACCATCCCATGTGGTGAACCTTCTGGCTTTGTATGGTTTCAAAAGATGTTCAGGTAGGCTATTGATCAATTCAGGAGGTGGAGAAGTACTTTCCATAATAGTGATCAGAGTCTTTATGCCAGAACTGTAAGCTTCTATGATTGAGTTGAAAAATGATTCATTCAGTTCACAAATGTGGATTCCCATTATAGGAGCTTCAGTTTTTAACCTGTTAATGTTAAGGATAGGGAGGATATCATTATCCTCTGGATCATAAGCAGGGTTACTTGGGTCATTGGGTAACGCATTCCTGCTTAAACTATCAGCATTCTGGTGTTTAGTCCCAGCTTGATGAACTATGGTCATCTGTCCTCTGTACTGTTGTATAGCTATCTGCCATCTCAAAATGTGCCTATTAGGGGTCTTCATTTTCATCAATGTCCTGACAGCGTTGCAGTCAGTAATAACAGTGAAGTTGGTGCCTTCTAAGTCATAATGGAGTTTATATAAAGCCCATACTAAGGCCAGACATTCCATTTGGCTTGCACCTTACCTTTTCTCAGTGTCTTTAATTTTTCTGGATATGAAGAGTATAGGTTTTTCCACTGGTTTATCATCTTCTATGACTTCCTGGTGTAAAGCAGCCCCTAGCCCTTCCATGCTGGCATCTATGTAGAGCTTGAAAGGTTTAGAGTAATCTGGCTGGATCAGTACTGGAGCTGAAGTCATTGCCATTTTGAGTTCCTCATATTTCTTGACTCTGTCATGAGTCATTTCAAACAGGGTGGTGATTTTGCAGATCTGATACAGACATTTGGTTAGAAGAGCAAACTTTGGTAAATACTTCCTATAGTAGCTGCAGAAGCTGATGAAGGATAAGAGTTCAGTTTTATTCTGAGGCATAGGCCTATTCATTACTGCTGCTATCCTGTTTTGGTCAGCAGCTAAGGTTAGTCCAGAGACAATGTGTCCTAAGGCTTTGAGTTCTCCGCAGCCAAAGTTACAGTTTTTCATTGATACTTTTAATCCTACGACAGAGATGGTTTTGAGGACTAGCCTTAATTTTTCTCCATGTGAGTATCCCAATGATCGGAGTAAATGATAACATTGTCAATTTATACCATCATCCACCCCTGTCTGATGAATAATCCTAGGACTATGTCCATCATCCTTTGAAAATCAGAAGGAGAATTTTTAATACCAAAAGTCATCCTAGAATACTCATAAATTCCCAAATGACAGATAATTCTCATGAATTTCTGGCTATCAGGGCTGATAGGTATTTGGTGAAAACCTTTCAGCATGTCCATGGTAGTGATTTACTTAGCCTTGGACAGGTTATGCAGAGCATGGTCAATTCTTGGAATTGGATAATAATAAGCTTGGGTATAGTTGTTAAGCATTCTAAAATCTCCAAACATTCTTGACTTATCATTGTGCCAAGCTATAATTACTGGGGTAGTAATATCCACTGGTTCATTGTGGCCTACTTTCCTTAAGACTTGTAAGTAAACCAACTCTTGAATATGGGTTTCCAGAGCAGCTCTGTATTTTGGACTAGAAGGGTAAGCAGGTCTCCTGAGGTTAGGTGGGTAAGGAGGCTTAATGGTTAGAGTTAGGATCATATCATGTCCTTTCATGTTACCAATGGGGTGATCCTTGGTACAGAAAGCATTCTGATTTTCAAAGCATGCTTGTAGGATATTCTGTTTCTGTTCTTCATTGAGAAGGGAATTCAAAGCAGCTTGAGAGAAGTATTCCTGATTGAACTTCTCTAAGGGTTTTTCATAAGTTGAATCAGAAGTTTGAGTATTGATATGGCATATTTGTAACTTCTTATTCCAGTCTCCACCTATAGTGAAGTATCTACCTTTGCTTTGGAATACATCTATACCATATAAGCAAAGAGAATCATTTCCAAGGATAAAATAATCACATACTCTGTTTTGGAGCACTACAAATCCAATGTTCAGTTTGAGTGATCCTTTAGAGTGAGGGAGTATGATATCAGAAGACCATACTCCAACAGCATTGAGAGCAGAATTACAACTGCTGAACTTAGCCTGAGGTACTGGTAGTAAGTTCAGTTTCCAGTTTGGGTCTTAATTCTCCAGATAAGTTGAACAAACACAAGAGCAAAAGGCTCCACTGTCTAGAAGTAAATTAACAGGGGAAACTTGGATTAAACCAGTAGCATAGCATGTTTTTCCTGAAGTGTAAATTTTACCAGCAGAAGGTTTTAGAGTCAAAGCCTTAGACTCAGAGATGTGGTGAATCTTCATGTTGGGATTCCATTTTTGAGGTAAGTTAGAATCCTCATTGACAGAATTTATGTCCAGAGAAGACTCAATACTACCTTCAATAACATTGATAGGGTTAGTGATTATTAGATCACAATCAGAGAGTTATCCGTCAGTATCATCAAGGTGAGGGTCAGGATTGTCATACCCTTCTCCTTCAATAAGATTAATCCTTTTCCTAGGTAGAGGACAATCAGGTTCTACGTGTCCTGTTTGGTTACAGTTCCAACATACTTTCTATTTTGATTCTGGAGTCTTGTTGACTTCCAAGGTAGACGGATTAGTAGCAGGGGATTCTTTATTTTTGGCAGGATATTCTTCCCTGTTCCTAGTATTTTGTTCCCTGGGAGGTGTATTGACCCTTTTATCAAGACCATTCATATCAATAGTCTCTTCCAATACACCTATTAAGGTGGAAAGATCTGAATCCATAGGCATTCTGCACCTTACACTGTGGTTGATTTTTCCAGGAAATAAGTTTAGGAGTATTTCATTGAATTCTTCTTTATCAGCATCAGGATAAAAACAGTCTAACCTCTTTTTCTGGTCTAGGCACCACTTATGAGGTTTGTCCTTGGATGGATCAAACTGGGAAGTTTCAAAAGTTTTCATCATCTTTCTTTTCCCAATCCTGGTACCAAACTGCACTTTGATTGATTCTTTCCAATAATTCCAGGATAAAGATCCAACTTTTTCTCTTTTATGGATAAACCAATCAAGAGCTACTCCTTCAAATAATCTGGGAAATCTGACCACAGCTATTGCATCAGGGAGCTCATAAGAAGAAAGAGTATAGTCAATTAATTTAATGAAACTGACATGGTTTTATTCTTCCTCTCCAGAGAATTTATGCCATTCAGTGATGGGAGGAAGTAGCTTCAAAGCCTGCTCCATTTCAGGAGTAGGACTGGGTCTGAAAGACTCATTCCTAGTTATCCTGGTTCTGGGAGGAACACTAGGAGTACTGGTGAACCTGCCAGGTCTAGTTTCTTCTAGGTCAATGACCGGAGAGTTAGTAGAGTTGATCTTAAGATTTCTGCGATCATTCTTAATCATACCTAACTCTAAATCAAGTTTGTTGCTTAATCAGTCACTCTTGTTAGTCATATGAGCTGAAGGAGTAGGACTAGTTTTCTTAACTTCTTCCTTAAGCTGGTCTATGGTTGCAAGAATATCTTCCTGAAGAATTGATTGGTTGTCATCAATATGTTTCATCAGGTCCAACTTACTAGCTCTTATACTATCCTTGATTTGTTGTATTTCCAACTCATCAATTCTCATAATCTGAGACTGAGTGTCAATCACTCTGAAAATACTTGAATTTAATTTTTCCAATTGTTGATAACCTTTGTCAAAGCATTGGCTAATAATAGTAAAATTGTGATACACATTTACAGAAAAGCTATTAAGAGCTTCTACATCTAATTGTGGTACACCTTTTTCCACTTCTGGGCTAAGGATATTATGTTGTCCCAATCCTTTGGGTTCCTTAACTTCTGAGGGCCTTAGGACCTCTTCTTTTTGGGTTCCTTTCCCTTTAAGGAAGCTAACTGATCCCAAGGATTCCAGTTCTGCAAGTAGCCTTCTACTTCTTTCTTCGGGATCAACCTTTGAAGATAAATCTGAGATTTCTTTGCCTGAGAAATGGCTTTTCTCATACCTGGTTTATCCTCCTGGGTCTGAGCCAACCTGAATTGTTCCCAATAGCTCACGTGCTCTTTCACTAATACTTTGACTCTTTCCTCCTTGGTTGAGTCCAGCTGGGGTGGCCTAGGAGGACCTGTACCCTCCTGGGATAAAATGGTGGGTGACGGATGGCTCTTCAATGGTCTGTTGGTTGAGTTGGCGGCCGCGGTCGTTGCTGTTGTTGTCCTGCGTGATGCTATGGTCACGGGTTTGAGTCCCCTCATTGCGCTCACGACTGGAGTCCTTGCGCGCACGGGATCCTCCGGGCAGAGATCCATATGAAAGGGCTCTACCGGTTGCATGGGTGTTGCACCTATTTTGATACATAGCACCAAAACAAAAATGTGTAAGTCCTTTTGTCAAAACTTTTGAAAAAAGTCTTTGAAATTATAAAAATAATATTTTTTGTGTGTTTTATATTTTTAATAATTTTTAGAAATATTTTAACTTAATTAGAGTTCAATTCAAGGGTACCAACACTTGATTGGGATCACAACTATCCTTGGAGGGTATTTCAATGGGGTCTGAGTGAGTTCCAATCAGATCCTGGGATAAATCCAAGGGTTAGTCCAATGGTACACTGTCTGGGACATCCTCTAGGAGGTCCTGTTCAATGAGATCACCAAAAACAAAATCCACTGAGATGGATAAAAACAAAAAAAAATATAAGTTTAATATTTTTTTTGTATTTTTACATGTTAAGATGATATTTTTAGAAAAAAATAATCACTTTTATTAATTTTGGATTTTTCTTTATCTTCAGGATTATTAAGTTTATAAATATAAAGCTTCCTTTGATAAATTTTCCACTCTTTATTTTGCCTTAATAAAGAATTAAAATTGATAATTCTTTCATTCTCAAGTTCTTTGTCTTTTATAACTTGCTGTTTATAATAAAGCAATTTCTCCTGTTGTTGCTCAGGAGTTATAATAACAGGGACAAAGTTACGGAGTTTTTCATCTTTTTTCTTTTTAAGAAGGTTCAAATAATAATTGATCAATTCTCCGTTGGTCTTAAGATCCACTAGAGAAACAGATGATCAAAAATATATGTTATAAGTATGTTAAATTATTTTTTTTAAAAAAAAATAAATAGACTGGTCCAAGGAATAAGTAATTAAAAATTAATTATTTAAGGATATTTCCCGGCCAGAATTCCAGTTGTCAGCTCTCTGATACCAAGAAACTTGCAGTCCTTTAGCTACAGAGAGTGATAAAAATGCTGGAATGATAATAATAATTATTATTCCAATAATAAACACTTAGAAGCTCAAATAAATGATTTAATAAGAGCTGTTGCAAGGTTTAATTGGTTTGGTAGTAAATAGTTTTCAATATAATATAAAAGAGGGGCCACAGTATTATACTACTGGGGATGTTTACAGACTAGCAACCTCTCTTCAAGGGGCCTCCTTAGGCAGTTTAAGAAACTTGGAATAAATATGGGTGCCATAGAAAGGACTTATTCCACTAATGGCTGGGCTTAACAGCTCAAATGGCCAAGACAGGAAGGGTAACACTCACTCTGAGCACTTTACCACAAGAATCCTTAAATAATTGGAAGGGTTTTAGAGCAGATGGGGTTGATTGCTTGACTAAACTTCAAAGGTTGATTGGTTAATAACAATAAATAATACTACTACAGACTAAGTCATAAATCACTTGCTTATCTTCATATAAGCACTTGATTAACAATGACACGGTTTCTGATTGATAATAATAATTCCTGGTAAACTGATTAACTTTTTTTTGGAATAATGGATCCAAAGAGGTCTGTATAAATAACTTTTTGGGGTGATTTTGAGTTTCTCAGGGCATGTAGAGAGGGTTCTGCTCGTGGGCTGAGGCTGGCAAGCCAGTCAGAGAAATATTGGCACGTCCACTTGGTGCTGTCAATCAGCTGACGTTAGATCTGCTGGATTTCTGTATTATTTTAGCCACAGGATCTGTTAATCTGTTATGGCATAAATTTGATCATTCTGTACTCATCCTTTATTTTTACTAATTATATTTCTTTAAAGAGTGCAGATGTGGATGTTTACTGATTGTACATCATCTGTTGATCATGTGGATAATTTTCAATAATTTTTATGAACACTTCTTGTAGTGTTTTGTGGTCTTCAAAAATCAGGATCAGTGATTTACATGGTAATCCTTGATCTTTGATTTATTATTAAACAATTTTTTAAACTTAATGTTCATTAATTTTATTTAAGTTTTGACCTTTTTAGATCATTATCAATGCATATTTCCGTTTGTTACATATACTAGGCAACCCTAACTAGGTTGTAGCTCTTCTGAGCGGTACCTGGTTGTGAGATTAGTCACGACTGATCCAGACGCGGGGATCAGTTAGTACAGATGCGCCCGGGGTAGGATCCTCTGCGTGCGTGGCAGAATCAGCTGCGCACGGGTCTCTAGTACGTGGGAACCTGCTGCTACTAGTACGTAGGGATATGTAATGATGCGGGGCTGCGGGCGGGAATTGTGACATAACACATTTCCGTGTGTCACTCCTAAAATATACACAACACCTCAATTCTGAGTGAATTTTAGGTTTAAACCCTATCTGTGACAATACGTGTGAAATATTAGAATGGCAAAAAAGTGCCATACTGGTGTTGTAATTTTTAGTACTTTTCTTTTTAATGATTTTAAAAATATAAGGACTTGGAATTCAAGGGTGGAGTCAGTGAGTTACCCTACCTAATTATGGGTGAGAAATCCATTCCCGGAATAATATTTATGGATTTCTCACTCCTTATTTTGTTAATTGAGGTATTCTTATTTTCCATAGTTTTGTGTTACTATTTGACAGTTTTGATCTGTACATAGTAGCAAGCTGACAAAAATTTGAGGTCTTTGAGGTTCTCCAGATTGAGTTACAAGGGTCTAGATGGCTTGGAAGTAATGATGATTTTGGTACTGATAATTTGTTATAATTATGGCCAGCAATCAGCTAAGGAAAATGAGCAGTATTTAAAGCAAAAGAAATGCTGGACACCTTGTGTCAAGAATTTCTTAATGGGCTCTCAAAATGGGGCAATAAGTTGGATGATATTGGTGATGAATTTGATTGGATAATGAATGGATGGATGATGGAAAACAGAAGGGAGAAGAGCTCCTTGAGAACAAATGATTGGCCTGTTGTGAGCCCATGATACAAAAACCCAAAAGGCAAATTTTCCGCTTCAAAGGAGCTCTACAGGCTCTACAGGCCTTGTTACTTGGTTTGGGCTACATCAGACCGCATGGAATCAGTCCCTGTACCCTTACAACCAGCCTTTTCTGGTCATTTCTGGTGTTTCCATCTTAATGGGGCTGAACCAGCCCCTTAGCTGTTCAAACCCCTGGCTGGTTTTCATTTACAACCGGCCTGTTACCTCATATGCTGGCTGGTTGCCTCATGAAACCAGCCCCTGGCCATTTTTATGGCCAGGTGGGACCCAGGAAACACCTGGGTCCGACCTCAGACACACATGGGGGGGGTGTAACCGGCAGAAATGCCTCCCCCCTCCTTTCACTCAAATCCTTGGAGGGGGTGGTAAAATCCCCCTACCAGGGGCCCTGGAGGTTTATACCCCCAGGGCATTTTCAAGGTAGGTGGGCTGGGGGGTGGTCAAATCCACTTCATCCCATTGCTCCTCCCCCTTGGTAAAGCGAGGGGGAGATTGCCCCTCTCAGTGGTGGGGGGGTGGTCAAATCCCCCCCACCACCGGTTGCCTTGCTGCAACCGGCCTAGCCACAACATTTGGTGGGGGGTTGATTAGGTCCCCCCCACCCTGACCAGTTGCCTGTTGCAATCAGTTTCTGGCTGGTTCAACCCAGCCAGCCCTCCTCCTCCTCCTTGCAATGGCAAGCGAGGGGCCGGGGAGGAGCTGGGGCCATTGGGCCCCATAAACCGGCCGTAAGAAAAAACAGCGGCCCTGAGCAGGCTGCGACACAGGCAGCAGCCCCAGATGGGCTGCATCACTGGCGGCGGCCCCTAATGGGCTTCCCAAAGCCCAAAAAGTGAGTTCAACATACTTTGGCAGGCCAGCCCGTCTAACCAAGTATGTCCAAGATAAAGCTTTTGCCCAATTATGCCCATACAAGCCCATCTGGCTGTATTTGCCCATATACCCCACCAGGCCCATTATAGCCTATGTACCAATAGGCCTGTTTCACGCGGTTTGAGGCCAGTTTCCACAAATCCGTGACATCCAAACAGGCACAAATGGTCCGTGTGTGTTTCCAATGGGCCCCAGAGGCCCACATGTGCATCCCATGTGGATTACACTCATAGGTAGCACACCTGTGAGTCCATACCTATTTTAACAGTTTTTGGAAAGAAAGATTGTTTCCTAGTATGATTTTAATTCCAATTCAAGGAGGATTCAACTATATTAATCAAAACTTAATCAATCAAGGCAATGGCAAAGATGATGAGAGCTTCAAGAAAATTATATTTATCTGATTAACTTGGAAGCTAGTAAGAGGTGGAGAAATTCCAACCAAGTTCATTTACTGTCCATGTTTATCAACAGTTCATTGAAATACTGTTTAAAATTTACAAACTTACTGATTTAATCCCTGAAAACCACTTCAGTGCAACCCTTTGCATACAGAATGTTGACTGATTGGCTTAAATTTTGATTGATGCAAACTGGGGGGGCAAAAACAGATGGGCAACCTCAGGAAAAAGACATACATACTTTTTTATCCCATTGGCTTTGTTATCAAAAAGAGAAACATTATTTGATCCATCAATATTTATTTTAGAGCATGTTTTCCATTCTGAAGAGAGACAGCACATGGCTTCCCTCCATAACATACTAATTAAATACATTTTAGGCCTGGTGTTGCTTGCCATTTATTGTGATGATGCATCAGCCATCCTGATTTGAGGCAATAACACATCTTTGAAAATAGAATTCTATTTTTTCAACAGATTAATATTGACACATCAAGAAACACTCAGTTGGAAAAGCACAACTAATCAGCCAAAATATATTTTACCTGTCAAGTCTCAAAACAGTTGTCAAATGTGAGAATATCCTATCATTAGCAACCAATGTGTGCAGGTTTTTCTGATCTGAGAATCAGAAAATTGATATTTACTAGCAATTTTAATCACTGAACCAACAATCTGCAATTATCAACAAATGGTCTAGGCTTGACTAATTCAGAAATCCAAATTTTTGGGAATACAAGAGGGATTCTTGGATGAGAAATCAATCTGGGACCATTATTTAAAAGGCGCGTGACATCAGTCTACATTTGAGTTTTGCTAGTTTCTTGCTGATGACAAAATTTTGTTCCTCCTCATACTCCAACACTAACAAAGCACACAAAACCAAACAAAATTTTGAGCGCACTCCATGAACTAGGTGTCAAGGGGGAACAGTTTGTGGCACGTGGAGGGGAGTGGGGAGGGGGGGGGGTGCAAAGGTTGAATCAAACGTGTATTGCAAACTGTCTGAACACTAACCCCTCAACCATGATGATAGTTTAACGTAAACACACTTTGAGTTTGCATGCTATTGTTACATTATCACGTTGCATGTCTGCGCCAGAACTTCTTTAAATGTTCACCGCACCTTTAGGTCCAGATCTAGCAGTGGGTTGGTCTGACGGAGGCGTGATGAATTCGCAGCCCCACAACAGTGATTGAGTACCTCTTAACCATAACTCTGTGTACCCAACTCGTGATGGGGTGATGCTGCGGGACTCTGGATGCTGCGACGTCGGGGGATTTGGAACGAGTACATGTAACGGTTAGGTCATTACAATCTTGACTTGCGACAATGTAAGGAGACTATGGTGAAGCAAACCTAAAGAAAAAGTGTTACTGCGTGGTTAATATGGTTGCTCTTGGATTATTTTTTGAAGAAGTAGGACTCGTTTCTGATTATGCGCCATGAGCTTCGTGTCACTTAGCTTGAAAAACGAGTGTTCTCCGTGGCACACGGGAACAATTTAATAGACAGAAACTCAACATGAAACTCCACCGGGTCGAGCAAACTTCTGGCAGTTCTTTCAGAAAAAAAAACCTCCTGTGGTACTTATCGACAATATATCTTTCGGTTGTGCCGACGAAAATGGTTCAAAGAAGCCGCACCATCACGTTGACCAACTTCTTAGTGACCTTTCCTTGATTCTCAAGGCCACGACGCTACCCAGGTGCCCAGAAAGTTTCTAGTCTAGATCGCGTTGAGATTTCTAAGGACCCCTTATTCCAACCTCGCCAAATTATTTCTAGATGAAAAATTCTTTAATCACTTCCATAGTCGTTCTTTGTGTCGTGCAAACGGCCTATCTGGCTTTGTTGCCAGTTCAAGAAAATGCGGTAGAGTGGGTTCAGCCTGCAAGAGTGGTGGACGAATTACCGATTCACCGTCATCATGTGGAATTGAAAGTTGATGGTATATTTAAACTCCTGAAATTCATTCCGATGATAAAGACCAATACCCGGGGAGGTATCATTTCAATGGTTTATTGATGTGCTACCCATTTCTTTCGCACCATCACTGAAATTGTAGTCCCGCATTGCCAGCAGTATTATGAGGACCTCTGCAAAAAGTATCCTCCGTGTCAAGCTGAGTCATCCAAAGTTGACATTCACTACGACCAGAAAGGTAAATGAAAGAAAAATCTTTGAAATAAACGGCAATTTCTCAGTTAACTTAAGTTTTGTAAACTCCAAACTTACCTTTAGAAATCGTAAGTGGAAACGATATTCCGACTTCTGAGATGAAGAGAGACATAAAGATTCCTGGATCAAATGAAGAGGACCCATTGAGAGGTAAGATTAAAGATTGACAATTCTTTTAAACATGGAGGAAAATTTGTTGAAAAAAAAATCTCATTATAGGGCCTCAAACTTCAGGAAAAAGGAGAGTAAGAAAAAGCAAATTCAGATTTTCAATGTGGAAACCAAAATACACGACCTGGAAACTATTCCATATGTAAAACTGCTTTCTATATTGATGAAAAAATCCAAGAATGGCACTGGGTAATTATCTAGATCACTGAGGTTTAGGCATTTACTTCACCAATAATTCAATGATGACCTGGAAATGTTCTATGTCCTTTACTTATGGGCTATGATCCAAATCTCTACTTGTCATTTAGTTGATTGAAATATTGAAAATATTGGATTTTTTATATTTCAATTACTTAACTCCTGAAAGATGTTGGAGGAAAAAACTTGAAAAAATAATTGCATGATGAAGATTGAGAGAATTTTAGTTAAATGATTACTGCAAGGGGAGATAGAAAAGCTTGATTGTTTTGAGAATTCAAGCCGGATTTTTCATGATAAAAATTAAGGGAAATATTAAATTTAGGACCTCAAAAACTCCGTTCACTACCTAAAAGGGGTCGCGTGGCGCAATTCGCGACCCAAAATGGGTCGCGAACGGCATTCACAACCCACCTAAGTTGGAAACGGCCATTCACAACTCAGGTGTGTTGTGAATGCCCATTTGTAACACATTTTGGGTTGCAAATGGCAGTTTGGAACCCATTTTCGGTCGCGAACCGCGCCGTGCAACCTATCTTGGGTTTTGAGTGGCAAAAAAAAATAAAAAAAAATTAAAATCAGTAGAATATTATATTTTTTTACATCATTAATTTTGATTTAATTGATTATTTTTATATATATATATTTATTTCATTTTGTTTCATTTTAAATTTTTAATTTGAATTTTTTTATATTTATATTTTTTATATTTATACTTTTTTATATTTATATTTTTTGATATTTAATTTTTTTTTATATTTAAATTTTTTTATATTTAAATTTTTTTATATTTATATTTTTTATATTTATATTTTTTTATATTTATATTTTTTTATATTTATATTTTTTTATATTTATATTGTTTTATATTTTTATTTTTAAATTAAATAATTGATTTATGTTTAGTTAAAAAAGTATATATATATATATAAATATATGTTTATAACAATGGTTTGCAACTCAGAGTGATGATAAATTCACAACTCCAGTCGTGTGAGAGTCATGTTGGGCCCTTTCAGCTTGCTGGTTGACAAGAGCAACCTGTCAAAGCATATTAAAAACAGAAAAGAGAAAATAAGATTAGAAGGAGTGGGAAATCCATAGAAATGGATTCCCCTCCTGAAAATGGCTAGGGTCACTCACTGACCCCACCCTTGAATTCTAACTCCTTAATTTTTTTTCATAATTTTAAAAGAAAAGACCAATAAACCACGGCACCACTATGGCACCTTTTTTCCATTCTAATATTTCACACATAATGCCATGTATAGGTTTCACACCTAAAATTCAGTCAAAATTGAGGTTTTGTGTATATTTTAGGAGTTACAGATGGATTGGTGTTGTGTCACAATTCCCATGCGCAGCCCCGCATTCATATAGCAAGGTTACACACGCCTGAAACTCAGTATGTAGACGCACATCAAGAAACCCGCCTTAAAAATGACTTCTGGCCACAGATGATGGATTCCCGCACGCAGCTGTCAAGCCTGCGGGCCTCAAAATCAACTTTAATTATTCTAACAGCCAGGTACCACAGGCACATGCTAAAGCTTGCATGCACTAATCATGAATATGTAAAAAGTTGAGTGACGGTGTAAGACTCCAAACGGTGCAGGGCGTTGGCAGTTCTGTGGAGGGCATAGGTGCTTTTTTAGGCTGCCCTCCTGAGTGTTAAAAAAAATATTTAAATGTAACCAAGATCAAAGTCCAGAACCTGGTAAAGGGGGAACCAAAAGTAAGAGGATAAAGATTGTAGTGGTTGGTAGCTGGGAGACAACACTATCTGAGACAAGATGATGTTTGGGAACACTTGAATAGAAGGAGTCAAGAATTGTTCAGAGTTCAACAAGACAAGGCAATTGTGAGTGACAACGCCCACAAGCTAATAGCTCTGGTTATCAGCAGGAGCTTAGGAAAGATCAACTTAATCCCAAACAACCTCCAGGTTCTCAATGAACCTACCCAACTCTCCGCAATCAAGCGCTTTAAGGGTACCAGATAACTGTGGGGGGCTGCAAAAGACAAAGCTAATTGTTTGAAGAAGCTCTAGAAGCAAAACAATAACTGATTCAAACAAGAATAACCCAACACTTCTCAAGGGACTCAAGATTAGCGTGGCGGAATTCAACCTCAAAAGAAGGGAAGGGAGGTTTAACACTCCAGGTTTTAAGCTTAATAAAACCTCTTCAGTAAAACATGACTGGTTCCAGGAAGATAATCAAAGGATGATCAGGATCAGTATGGTCGGATAAAGGGATCAGGAGTGGTGTAACACACTCAAGAATTTACTTAATCAAATTCTTCTTCAACCAGCAAAGCTATTGGTTGGTGATAAGGATTGAGGATCAAGGGTTTGAGTATGGAGGCTCAAGGATCAAGCGGCAATCAGAGATATCTCATGTGATGATAGGATTATGCTCCTTCCATGCTGGATGTTGTTCCAAAAGGCAGGGGAGAGCCCCTCCTTATATGGGCAGGAGGCCCTGTTAGACTATGTACAACTGTTAAGTTGAGGGAAATCTTTAGGTTTGATTGCCTACAAAGACCAATGGAGACTGGAAAGTAAAGCAAATAAACATATTGACAAAAGATATTGATTACAAATGAAGGACAACGGTAAGGTCTTACCCAGGTTATTTTCTCTGTTATTGAGACGGACGTTGGAAGTGAGAAACGCAAGGAAATGAATCAAAGGAATAGCACAAGGAAAAGAATGGAGAGGGACGCTGTGACAACAATGGAAAGGGACGGTGAGAATGTGGTCGTAGAGCAATGAGGACCGCGAGTGAATATCTCACATCTGATCAATTCAATTATTTTGAGAAAAGTGTTTGGGTTTGTGGAGAAATGATGATGTTGATGACGTTGAATTTGGATTGATCGAGGTTGAGGGGATTGAGGAGATAGCAGGAGATATGAGGATTTGTTTGGATGGGAGTAGGATGTTGTTGAGGAGAGCAGTCGTAGGTGGGGAAGGTTGAGTTGAAGAGGGAAAGCGGCAAATCAGATGAGAGTTTATCGTGGTTGAGGAGAGATGATTGAAGAGATAAGGAAGAGCACGGATGAGGATCAGGATCGAGTAGTGATGGAGGAAAGGGATGGATAGATGTTTTGAATTTGGAGATTCAGCACCGGGAACAAACTGGAGGGGGGTCGCAGCTTCTTCTAGTGAGTAGGCAAATGTCAACACACCGCCGTGATCAGATGTGAGGAGATAAGACGGTAGAAGTGAGATTGGCAACAGAAGATCTCAAGGCTGCTTTAGTGAGGGAGTTGGCTAACATTTGATTGGAGGGGATGAGATGAGTTATAAGAGAGTGATTGTCCCGCCGTTCTCGCAACCATTTGATCTGCATGTCGACATGTTTCAGTGCACCATGGTGAGATTCCTGAATTACTAGGTTGTTTAGGGCTTTATTGTTGATGAAGGAGCAGTAGGTGTGATTTGATGAGGGATTCATCTTGTGAAGAAGTTGCGAGAGCCAGATCTTTTCTTGAGTTGCTAG
Organism: Puccinia polysora; assembly: GCA_025617555.3. Classification (NCBI taxonomy): domain Eukaryota; kingdom Fungi; phylum Basidiomycota; class Pucciniomycetes; order Pucciniales; family Pucciniaceae; genus Puccinia; species Puccinia polysora. The sequence continues at coordinate 27,457,743 of CM062642.1, read as the reverse complement.
GACTAGAGCTTTGAGCTCTCCTTTGGTGGACAACAGAGAGACTGAGCCTTGAAGTTTGCTATGCCAGGAAACTGGGCAGCCGTAGAGCAAGATCAAGTAGCCGGTGTGACTTCTTTGTGATTCAGGGTTTTTGCCGCCGTTGGAGTCACTGTAGACTTCTATGTCTTATTGAAAAGAAGGATTCTGAAGACGTAGGGCCATTTCTTTAGTTGTGTTAAGATAGCGCCAGGCATGTTTTGCTTCAATCCAATGTTGAATGCCGGGCCTGTTGTTGAAGCAAGATAGGTTGGACACAGTGTAGGAAAGGTCAGGTCGCGTTTGGCTGGCAATAAAGTTTAGAAAGCCAGTGGATGACCAAAAGTTGATTTTGAGCTTGATGAAGGCTTTGTGTTCATCATCAGAGGCGCCAGTGAGTTTGATGTTAGGGGTGAACAGAGTGCTGATTGGTTTGAACTCGGTGAGACCAAGCTCACTCAGTGCGGTGTTGATGTGGTTGGTTTGGAGTAATCCATAGCCGTCTTGGGTGTCGACTAACTGATTTCCGAGGATCTTGCTTAGGGGTCCGTCTTGCGAGATCTTGAATTCAGTTTTGAGACTGTTCCAAAACTCAACCGAGTTCCCAACAATTAGAAAGTTGTTGACGTAGACAAACACATAGAGCTGTCGGGATGTGCTGATGTAGAGACAAGGGTCGGCACAGGAAGTGGTGAAACCCTTGCTGAGTAACCAGGTCTTGAGTGTCTTGTACCAGCTCTTGGGTGCTTGTTTGAGTCCATAGAGTGCTTTATTCAGCTTGAGGTATGGAAAGGGGGAGTTGTATCCCAGGGGAGTTTTGATGAAAATATCTTTGTTGAGTGGCGTGTGGAGAAAGGCGGACTTGATTTCCATCTGCCATAATGTGAGCTTATGAAACAATGCATAGACAAGTAATACTTGCATTTTTATGATTGAGCCCGTCGGGGCATATGTCTGTCCATAATCAAGAAACTCTACTTGCTTGAATCCTTGAACACACAATTGCGATTTGAAAGATATTCCGGATTCATTGTGATTTTCTTTGATTCTGTAGACCCAGACTGTCGTTAGAGCGTTCTTACCTTCAGGAAGTGAGTGACATCCTTCCAATACTTTCATGATCTTGATGCCATTTAGTTCAGAATTCATGGAGTTGATCCAGTTTGAACTTTCTTCACAGTTGGTGGCTTTGTCATAGCTTTTAGGAACGGAACGGGCAATGAATCCATATTGCTGGGGTCTTTGAAGGGAGTTTTGATCACAAAGTGTAGGTGCAGATGGGACCAGCAATTTATCGGCGATTATATTGTCTTCATCTGAGTTGGATTTTGATGATTCAGAGTGCGAGTTGGAATGACTTGAAGGGGAAGGATTGGGAATGGTGGAGTTATTTGGAGAATAGTTCTGAATGGAGGAGGATTCAGTGGTAGGAGGTAGAGCATTGTTATTAGGATTGGAGAGATTGGAAGAGGATGAATTGGAGTTTAAAGTTTCAAGGAGAAAGGAATCGTCAGTAAGAAGAGAATCAAAACAGGAATTGGGATGGGGATATTCTTCAGAGAGAGAGAAAGAGAGGGAAAGATTTTCAAAGATTTTGACATGTTTTGAACATACTATAGATCTAGATGATGGACAATAAATTTGATAGGAGTTAAGGTCTAAATCAAATCCAGTTAGAATGCCCTCTAAACCTTTTTCGTCTAATTTGCCAGGGGGCATGAGTATGATTGAGGACAATGGCCTTGGATCCAAGAACACAAATGAGGTGTAGTTTTGGAGAGGTTCCGGTCCAGAGTTTGTGGGCTGAGACTTTAGAGTTAAGAGACAGAATAAGATTGAGCACTAGACAGGAGCTGACCAGTATCTCATCCCATAGGAAGGAAGGAATGTTCATATCGATCATTGTTGTCCTAGCCGCCTTGAGAATGGTTTGGTTTCCTCTCTCGGCAACTGGGTTATGCTGTGGAGTATAGGGTTCGGAGGTTGAGTGTTTAATTCCATTCTCTGAGAAGAAGCTTGAGAGACAATGATTGACAAATTCACCACTGTTATTGGAGTGAAAGATCTTCAGCATTTGACCTTTCTGATTGGCGTGCAGCTTGATGAATTTCATCACCTCATCAGGTACGTCTGATTTGATTCTGATTGGCACACATGTCTTGAACTTGGACCAGTTGTTGGTGAGCAACAAAAAGTATCAACATCCAGAGAGGGACGGTGGATTAATGGGACCACAGATGTTGGCATGAATCTGCTCAAATGATTCTTGGCTAGGAGGAAGATGATTCAGGAAGGGTTGTTGGTGAATTTTCCCTTTTGCACAGGAAACGCAGTCAAGGAGATTGTACTTGAGGTTGGGAAAATCTTTTGAGAGGAGACGGGTTTTTTCAAGATGGGGATGGCCGAAGCGTTTATGAATAGTAGATAAGGAGATGAAAGAATAAGAAGGAGAGGGGAGATTGAAGCCTTTGTTAATGAAGAATAGATTTTCTTCAATAACACCGGACATGATCTGTGTATTATTGAAGAGAATGGCGAACTGATTTGGAGATGAAAGCATTAAGGAGCATCCTTTTTGAATGAGTTGGCCTAGGGACAACAGGTTTACAGCGAGATTGGGAACATAAAGGGAGTTTTGAAGGTGAAGAGTGGCCAAGTTAGTTGTGATATGAGCTGTTCCTTTACCGAGAGAGGAGATAGGAGCATTTGGGTTTGCAGTTTGTACCTCGGTTCCGTCGGAGTGAAGATGAGGGAAGAAATTTGGGTTATTAAAAATGCAATTTGATGCACCAGAATCAAGAAGTACTCGATTTGAACTGAGAAGGGGTGAAAAGACCATTGCAAACATATAGGCTAGGTGGGAGGATGACCCCTTTTGGGGATTTGAAGGAGCGTTGGATGGAGTCGCTGAATTGGGACCACATGGAGAGTTATTGTAATTGGGTTGGAGATGAGGATAGAGCCACCAACACTTGCTTCTGTCGTGATTGGCCCGAGGATTGTGCCAGGTTGACCTACACTTAATGGCGTTGTTCCTAGTTTTCAGAGCTGAGGCGTAGGATCCGGCCATAACCTTGTTTTTGACTTGATTGAGATGACGTAGGACTAGATCGGCGTCAATCTTGGCTTCTCCAAGTGAGTGGGTGATAGTCGTTTTGAGATGTTTGAGAGGAGGAGGAAACTTGTAGAGCAGTAGATAAGCAGCTATGTCTTTGTCCATCTGGATTCCAATCTCAGCAATTTGAAGCAAAAATGATTGGGCTTCGGTAATGAATTTTTCAAGTCTCTTTGGGTCAAACTGAAGGTTGAGCAGATTAAAGAAGACCCTGGAACAATTGGCTGTTTGAGAGGAGGCGTAATATTCATTGATTGATTTCCATAACTTGATCCCGTTGGTTAGCAGATGGTCCTTGACGCAGTTGATGTAGGTACAATTGTCCAGTTTTGCAAGGATGTATCCTACTATTTCAAGATTTACTTCTGGGAGACATTTCTTGGGTTCAGAGGAATTGAGCCAGTGTGAGATCTTTTTGAGAGAGAGTATCATAATGATTTTAGAGCGCCACAACAAGAAATTAGAGTTGGAGAGAGTGGAAATAGAGTCCGTCAGAGTCTTGAGCAGAGATTGTGAGGAATCCATTGGCCTTTATTGGTCAAACGTTAGTCGGATCGTTTTGGTTGCTGGAACGTTCAGCTTTTAACCGTGTTAAGTTGAGGGAAATCTTTAGGTTTGATTGCCTAAAAATACCAATGGATACTGGCAAGTAAAGCAAATAAACATATTGACGAAAGAAAGTGATTACAAATGAAGGACAACGGTAAGGTCTTACCCAGGTTATTTTATCTGATATTGAGACGGACTTTGGAAGTGAGAAATGCAAGGAAATGAATCAAAGGAATAGCACAAGGAAAAGAATGGAGAGGTACGCTGTGACAACAATGGAAAGGGACGGTGAGAATGTGGTTTTAGAGCAATGAGAACCGCAAGTGAATATCTCACATCTGATCAATTCAATTATTTTGAGAAAAGTGTCTGGGTTCGTGGAGCAATGATGATGTTGATGAAGTTGAATTTGGATTTATCGAGGTTGAGGGGATTGAGGAGATAGCGGGAGATATGAGGATTTGGTTGGATGGGAGTAGGATGTTGTTGAGGAGAGCAGTTGTAGGTGGCGTAGGTTGAGTTGAAGAGGGAAAGCGGCAAATCAGATGAGAGTTTATTGTGGTTGAGGAGAGATGATCAAAGAGATAAGGAAGAGCGCGGATGAGGATCAGGATCAAGTAGTGATGGAGGAAAGGGATGGATGAATGGTTTGAATTTGGAGATTCAGCACCGGGAACAAACTGGAGGGGGGTCGCAGCTTCTTCTAGTGAGCAGGCAAATTTCAACAACAACCAATTCTACAAATAGAGCGGAAAAAGAAAGAAATTCAGGTCATCTCTCGCATCTGTCCGTGGATGGGCGCGCGCGACATTACCAGAATCACCCACCCCTCGTCCAAAGGTAGACGGGGTGGGAAAAGAAAACAAACTAGACCAGACCGCCGCGGATGTCCGCGCGTGGTAGTCATCACTCTCCACCCCTTGCCCGAAGGCCGAAAGGGGTGGGAAAGGAAAATGAACCAGAACGCGGCAGATGTCCGCGGGCAGTAGTCAACACTCTCCACCCCCACCCGGAGATGGAAGGAGGGTGGGAGACTCCCAGGAAGGGTGACGGATGAAGTTTGTGAGAGCGCAGATGGGAGGATAGGAGATTGGCTCAAGGCGATTGAGTAAATCCTGATGGGCTTGAGATTGGCAACTGACAGACTGAGTGAGGTGGGAGATTGATGGGTCCGAGGATTGGACAAGCACTTGGAGGTGCGGTTGGGATGGGTTTGGTAAGGCATGGATGAGCGACGCCCGACAATGATGATGAGAAACAATGACAATGATGGATGAGCGACGCGCAACAATGACAGATGAGCAACGCGCGAGGCGCAAGGACAAGGATGAGGACTCACAAGGACAATTTTTTTTTTTTTTAGTTTTTGAATTCTTTTCCCACGGTATCCCAAATGGTTCACCACAACAGATGGGGAGATGTTTTAAACCTAAGAAGATTGAAGGAAAAATATGAAAATCAAAAAATTAAGCAGATCAATTTTGAGAAACAATAATGAATTTTTGTCACGTAAATGGGATTGCCAAATCTTTATGAACCACAAAAAATATCAAGAAGTCTACCAAAAAATTATCAAAAATTACCAAAATGTGAAGAAGTTGGCGTATAATCTTAAAATATCTACTTTTACCCATACCATCCCAAAAAAAGTAATACCAAAAAAAGGGAATGTGTCTGAACCATTGTCAGCTTGCTACTATGTACAGAGCAACCTGTCAATAGCAACACAAAACTATGAAAAATAAGAATATCTCAAATAAAAAAATAAGGAGTGAGAAATCCATAAATATTATTACAGAAATGGATTCCTCACCCAAAATTAGGTAGTGTCACTCACTGACCCCACCCTTGAATTCCAAGTCCTTACATTTTTAAAATAATTAAAAAGAAAAGTACTAAAAATTACAACACCAGTGGGGCACTTTTTGGACATTCTAATATTTCACACGTGTTGTCACGTATAGGGTTTACACCTAAAATTCACTCAGAATTGAGGTGTTGTGTATATTTTAGGAGTTACATGCGGAAATGTGTTATGTCACAATTCCCGCCCGCAGCCCCGCATCATTACATATCCCTACGTACTCGTAGTAGCAGATTCCCGCGTCCTAGAGACCCGCGCGCAGCTCATTCTGCCACGCACGCAGCAGATCCTGTCCCGCGCGCATCTGTACTAACTGATCCCCGCGTCTGGATCCGTAGTGAATAATCTGACAGCCAGGTACCCCTCAGAAGAGCTACAACCTAGTTAGAGTTGCCTAGCATATGTAACAAGTTTACATATACATTAGTAATAGTCTAAACAGAGCAAAACTTAAATAAAATTAATAAAAATTAAGTTTAGAACATTTTTTGATAATAAATCAAAGATCAAGGATTACCACGTAAATCACTGACTCTGATCTTTGAAGACCACAAAACACTACAAGGAGTGTTCATAAAAATTATTAAAAATTATCTACGTGATTTTCAGATAATTGAAAATCAGTAAGCATCCACATCTGCCCGCTTTGAAGCAATATCAATAGTACAAATGAAGGATGATTACAGAATGATCAAACTTACGCCATAACAGATTAACAGATCCTGTGGCTAAAATAGTACAGAAATCCAGAATATCTAAGGACGGCTGATTGAAAGCACCAAGTGGACGTGCCAATCTTGCCCTGAATGGCTTTTCAGCCTCAGCCAACAAGCAGAACCCTCTCTACATGCCCTGAGAAGCTCAAAATCACCCCAAAAAGGTATTTATACAGACCTCTTTGGATCCCATAAGTTAATCAGTTTACCAGGAATTATTATTATCAATCAGACACCGTGTCATTGTTAATCAAGTGCTTATATGAAGATAAGCAAATGATTTATGGCTTAGTCTGTAGTATTATTATTTATTCTTGTTAACCAATCAACCCTTGAAGTTTAGTCAAGCAATCCACCCCATCTGCTCTGAAACCCTTCCAATTATTCCAGGATTGTTGTGGTAAAGTGCTCAGAGTGAGAGTTACCCTTCCTGTCTTGGCCATTAGTGCTGTTATGCCCGGCCATTAGTGGAGTAAGTCCTTTCTAAGGCACCCATGTTTATTCCAAGGTTCTTAAACTGCCTAAGGAGGCCCGTTGAAGAGAGGTTGCTAGTATGTAAAGATCCCCAGTAGTACAATACTGTGGCCCCTCTTTTATATTATATTGAAAACCATTTATTACCAAGCCAATTAAACCTTGCAACTGCTGTTATTATATCATTTATTCGAGATTCTAAGTGTTTATCATTGGAATAATAATTATTATTATTATTCCAGCATTTTTATAACTCTCTGTAGCTAAAGGACTGCAAGGTTCCTGGTTTCAGAGAGCTGACAACCATGAAAATAACACATTAACATTTCAATACCTTCTGAAAATTTTTTTACATGAAAATATGACACAGGCAAGGCTAGCCAGCTGACAGAAACAAGAAGAATTGCCACACTAGCCCTAGCTAGCCTTCCAAGCTCAGCCCCAAGCACAACCCTCTCTAGGTGCCCTGAGAAGTTCTTATTAACCTAGAAAGGTATATAAAAAGCCCCTTTTAGATGGTTTAAACCTCACTAATTTTTAATTGATCAATCCAAACCCCTTGCAATCCGTGATCAATTGTTTATTCAAGATAAACCAGTGATTTATGGCCTCAGTCTGATGTTATAATTATTAATTATAAACCCATTGATAATTTCATTGAAGAATATCAGCAATGCCCCCAAAAATTGTGCTGAGACCCTTTCAACCATGAATTTCTGCAATTTTCTTGGAGTTTCTGCTTAAATTAGTAAGTCATCCCCTCCTTTCCTCCAGGAATAAGTGCTGTGAGTCAGCCAGTCCACCCAATCCCCTTGAGTAAACACCTTTTGAGTAATCACTTAGGACCTCACTGTCCCAATTTATTCACACAGTTCAGAAGAAAACCTTGAAGAGAGGTTGTTATCCAATAAAGATCCCCTGTTTGCATGAACTGTTGCCCCTCTTGAAAAATTTCTTTAAATCAATTTAATCCAACCAAACCCCTCAAACATTTTACTTGATTCTAAATCAACTATTGGAGCATTTTACATAATTTTTTTGATTATTATTATTCCAAAACCAATATCTCATACTTTAGCTAAAGGACTACAAAGTATCTAGTATCAGTAAGTTGACAACTGGGGGTCTTGCCAGTAATATCCCTGAATAATTAATTTTTAATTAATTTATTTCTTTGGACCAGATAATCTACGTAAAAATAAGTAAAACTACTTATTATCCTTTTTTATTTTTATTTTCCAGTGGATATTAAGACCAACAGAGAATTAATCAATTATTATTTTTGTCTCCTTAAACAGAAAAAGGAAGAGAGACTCCGTAATTTTATGCCTGTTATCATAACTCCTGAGCAACAACAAGCAAAATTAAATCATTATAAACAACAAGTTTTAAAAGACTAAGAATTGGAAATTGAAAGACTTAATAATTTTAATTCTTTACTCAGGCAACACATGGCCTGGGAGAAGTATCAGAGACAACTTTATTTCTTTAAAAAAAAATAAAGAAAGTAAGCTCAATATATATTTTTATATTTGTTTTAAAAAAAATAAAAATAAAAATAAAAAATTAAATATAAATTAATAACATTATAATAAACCAAAAAACGTATTAAAACTTCATTTATTCATGTTATTTTCAGTGGAAAAGAACTTTTCCCTTGCGGATTATATTTAACAAGACCTGTTGGAAAACAGTTCTCACCATGGATCTTTCGATTTAAGCCAAGACCTCATTGGTACCCACAAAGACCCCCCTGGATTACCCACCAAGGACTCTTTCAACCCTAAACAAACTTTAGTACCATTGAACTTAAGCCTAATTGAGCTTAAATTAATTTAAGAATAAAATAAATTTTTTTTTATTTTTTTTTCATTATTTTTACCAATTTTTGACAAAAACCTATACCTTTTTTTTGGACTTTGTCGCAAAACAGGCCCAACACCCCCGCAACCAGAAAAGCCCCATCCTATGGAACTCTGCCTGGAGGAAAGCGGCCTGTACAAGTGCCCGTGGCAAGCACAATGAGGGGGCTCAAACCTGAAATTTGAGTGCCGCAAAACCTGCCAGCATCCGCGCCCACCAACTCGACCAACAAATTGTTGGAGATGAGTCCTTTGCCCAGAAAGTTTTTGCCAGAAGCTACCCCTCCTCCTACGCCTCCCAGTCCAGACTTAGCCAAAGAGTCCAAAATAAAGCATTTGGTGAGGGATCATGTGAGTCATTGGGAGGCATACAAGCTAGCTCAAGAACAGGAGGACTCAGAAGCCATGAGAAAGGCTATTTCAGGGGCCAACTCCTCTCAAATAGCCCTTCAGAAATTAATCATCAGGCAGAAGTGGAGAAATACATAGAAAAGTGGAACCCTTGGGATCAACTAGCCAAGTTAAAGGGAAAGGGTCTCAAAAGGTTGAGGTCCTCAAATCATCAAAGATTGAGGAACCCAAAAGATTGGGACAACATAATATTTCTGGCTCAGTACTGGAAGAAAGTTTATCACAACTAGATTCTGATGATATCACTCCACTGTTTAACAAATTCTCTGATAATTTTTGCTATAACTTTAAACTCTTGAGTGGCAATCTAGAAAATATTCACAAACAGCTTGATAAAGTAATCCAAAATTCTAACAAAATAATCCAATCTCAAGCTGACCACCTGAAAGCTAATGATTCTTAAATCAAATTATTAGGGGATACGATTGATTTAAACAAAGCATCTTTGATTAATCATATCAGTAACACCTATTCTTCCATACAGGAAGAGACACTCCTCCTAGAGAAACTCAAAGGAGAAATAAGAAACAAAACTGATACCCCTTTTGTCTACCTTTTTAATAAGATTGATCTATTAAGCAAAAAAATGTATTTTGAACTAGGTATGATTAATAATGATTTAAGAGACCTGAAAGTTAAATCAATTGCCCCTCCTGTAGTCAATGTAGAAGAATCAAAACATACAAGGACCAGTATCACTCCTAACATCTCTCTTAATTCTGGAATAATAAGGAATGAGTCTTACAGCCCTAGTCCTACCCCAGAAGTAAAACAAGCTCTGAAATCCTTTCACCCTGTAACTGAATGGCCTAAATTATCAGTTGAACAAGAATATAACCACATCAGCTTCATTAAATTTATTAACTATACCCTTGCCTGAATTGAACTACCGGATACTATAGCAGTAGTGAGACTACCCAGGCTGTTTGAAGGAGCAGCACTGGATTGGTTTATCAACAAAAGAGGAGAAGTAGTATCCCAAACTTGGAACTATTAGAAATTTCTCATCAAAGAAAATTTTGGTAGTAGAATCTGGAAAAGAAAAATGATGGAAACCTTTGGGAACTCACCTTTTGACCCTTCAAAGGACAAACCTCAAAAGTGGTGTTTGGAACAAAAGAAGAGGTTAGATTGTTTCTATCCTGAAGCTTAAAAAGAGGAAATCAATAAAAGGCTCCTCAATCTATGTCCTGGACACCTTAATCACAATTTGAGGTGTAGAATGTCCATGGATTCTGATCTATCCACTCTCATTGGTATTCTAGAAGAAACCATTGATATGAATGGTCTTGACAAAAGAAACAACAGACCTAGGCAACCCACTCCCAAGACTCAAGAAGAATACAATCCCAAACAAAAAGACTCTACTACTACCCAATTATAAGTTAAGAAGACTTCTGATACTAAGGAAAAGGTCTGCTGGAATTTTAATCAAACTGGTCATGTGAGACCCAACTTCCCCCAGCCCAGGAGAAAGATCAATCTCATTGAAGGAGAAGAAGATGACAATGACCCTGACCCTCAACTTGATGACACTGATGTATCACTCTCTGAGTGTGAATTAAGGATTACTAACCCTATAACTGTCATTGAAGGAAGTATAGCATCTTCCTTAGACATTAACTCTGTTAATGAAGATTCCAACTTACCACAAAAATGGAATCCTAATATGAAAATTCACCATGTTTCTGAAGCCAAAAATTTGACTATCAAACCTTCTGCCAGTGAAAGTTACACTTCTGGTAAAACCTGCTATGCTACTGGTTTTATCCAAGGCTCTCTTGTTAAGTTACTCTTAGAAAGTGGAGCCTTTTTCTCTTGTGTTAGCTCAACTTTTTTAGAACAACAAGATACAAATTGGAGAGTGAAATTATTTCCAGTACCTCAGACTAAGTTCAGAAATTGTCAATCTTCTCTTAATGCCATTGAGGTTTGTTCCTTTGATATAATTTTCCCCCACTCAAAAGGGTCACTCAAACTGAAAATTGAATTTGCAGTGCTCCAGAATGGAGTTTGTGATTACTTTATTTTAGGGAATGATTCTCTTTGCTTATATGGTATAGCTGTATTCCAAAGTAGGGGCAGATACTTCACCATAGGAGGAGACTGGAACAAGAAGTTACAAATATGCCATTTCATTACTCAAACTTCTGATTTGACTTATGAAAAACATTTGGAGAAGTTCAACCAAGAGTCCTTCTACCAAGCAGCTCTGAACACCCTGCTGAGTGAAGACCAAAAATGGGAAATTATCCAAGTTTGCTTTGAAAATCAGAATGCTTTCTGTACCAAGGATCATCCAATTGGTAACATCAAAGGACATGACATGATTCTAACTTTAACCATTAAACCTCCTTACCCTCCCAACCTCAGGAGACCTGCTTACCCTTCTATTCCAAAATTTAGAACTTATCTGGAAACTAATTTCCATGAATTGATTGATTTACAAGTCTTAAGGAAAGTAGGACACAATTAAAAAGGGGACATTACTACTCCAGTAATCATAGCTTTGCACAATGATAAGTCAAGGATGGTTGGAGACTTTAGAATGCTGAATAACTATACCCAAGCTGATTATTACCCTATTTCAAGGATTTACCATGCTCTACATAACCTCTCCAAGGCTAAGTTCATCACTACTATGGATATGCTGAAAGGTTTTCACCAGATACCTATCAGCCTTGATAGCTGTAAATTTCTGAGGATCATATGTCATCTGGGCATTTATGAGGACCTTAGGATGCCTTGTGGTATTGTAAATCCTCATTCTCAATTCAAAAGGATGATGGATACAGTTTTCGGATTATTCATCAGACAAGGATGGATGATGGTATACATTGTTGATTTTATCATTTATTCTGATGATTGGGATAAACACATGGGAAAAGTAAGGCTAGTCCTCTAAAACATTTCTTCTGTGGGATTAAAAGTATCAATGAAAAAATGTAACTTTGGCTATGGAGAAATGAAATTTTTAGGGCACATTGTTTCAGGACTAACCTTAACTGCTGACCAGAGGAAAATAGCAGCCCTGATGAATAGGCACATGGCTTCAAATAAAACTGAAATCCTATCCTTTGTCAGCTTTTACAGCTACTACAGGAAATATCTGCCTAAGTTTGCCCTTCTCACCAAATGTTTATATGAAATCTGCAACAACAACACCTTGTTTGAGATGACTCATGAAAGGGTTAAGAACTATGAAGAACTCAAGCTAGAAATGACCTCAGCTCCATTATTGATTAAACCTGACTATTCTAAAGCTTTCAAGCTCTATATAGGTGCTAGCATGGAAGGGCTGGGAGCTGCTTTACACCAAGAAGTCATAGAAAATGATAAACCAGTTGAAAAACCTATACTCTTCCTATCCAGCCAAGTAAAGGATACTGAGAAAAGGTATGGTGCAAGCCAAATGGAATGCCTCGCCTGAGTTTGGGCTCTGGAGAAACTTAATTAATAATTGGAAGGTACCAAGTTCACAGTAATTACTGATTTCAATGCTGTCAGGACTTCAATGAACATGAGAACCCCTGGTAGGCATATGTTAAGTTGGCAGATAGCCATTCAACAGGAAAGAGGTCAGATGACCGTATTCCATCAAGCTGGTGATAAACATCAGAATACTGATAGTTTGAGTAGGAATGCTCTGTACAATGATCCAAGTAAACCTTCTTATGATCCAATAGATAATGACATATTTCCTATACTAAATATTAACATGCTAAATTTTGAGGCTTCTATTCTAGGAATCCAAATCTGTGAACTGGATGAATCCTTGTTCAACTCCATCAAGGAGGCTTACAGCCCTGATATGAAGACTCTAATCACCATTACAAAAGGCACCTCTCCACCACCTGAACTGTTTAACAGTCTACCTGAAACTCCCCTAAAACCTTACAAATCTGGAAGGTTCACCATATGGGATGGGCTAGTATACTATAGGCACAAACATTCCAGCGTCATAGTCTTAACCAAGGAAGACCATATCAAACATATTCTAGCTGAGTTCCACAATAACTGCTCATCTGGTCATTTATCTACTGATTCAACCCTAGAAAAGGTCAAACAAACAGCTTGGTGGATCAATTGGAGAGATTCCACAGTACAGTATGTCACCAGTTGTGAAACTTGTCAGAATTCCAATAGGACCACTGGAAAAAGGTTTGGTCTACTCCAGAAAATTCCTGAACCTAGGAAAAGATGGGAGATAATCAATATGGTTTTAGAATTTAATTTTTGAATCTCAATCTTACAGTGTTCTGTTATCTCTTTCAGATGTTCTCTGACCTGATTTCAACTCATTGTCATTGGCTCACCCGTTGTTGTTAATTTTTGCACACTTTTGTTGCGCCCTATTTGTGTTTTTCATTCTGCCTGTGCTTTCTTGTTCCTTCTACTTCTCACATGTCACCAATGTTCCTCAGTATCACGCGGGAACTCCTTAACCACTAAAATCAATCCAAACCAACAAGAAAATGTCAAGGAAAACCAGATCATCTACAAATCACTCCAACTCAACTTCCAATTCCTCTCCAATTCCTCCAACAACGCTCAAGCTAACCTTGTCCACAACACGTAGGCAGCCAGTCTGATCACCGTAAGAACGTATCCTTCAACTCATCAATCAACTGAAACTCATCAATCTCTTACCCAGATTGTTCAAGGCACCTAACAGAAACTGTCAACAATTACTATTTTAGCTTGTCTCCACCTACTCTGGCTGATCTATACCACCTCAATTCAATCACTGACGCTTTGACCTCAGTCAGATTAGCCCTCTGTTTGTTGTCCTCATTTCATTTCTTTATCTTGTTGTCACTAAGTCTCATACTCAATTCCCTTCATTTGAAATCAAATTCAGTCTGGTCTTGGTGAACAATCCTATTTTCATCACGTTTAAAAGCCTATCCGCTCTCAATAGATCAACCGGGATCATCAACAACGCCAGAACCAGGGGGTGAAACCATGAACTGCAAGTCCCTAGCCATCAAATTGCTCATCAAATCCACTCCTCTGCTCACAGCTGACAATTACAGCATGTGGAGGAAGAAATTCAAGAAGCTATTCAAGCTACGGGGCATCTTCACAATCATGGACAACCCTGACGAGTCAATACGTCTGGATGAGGAGATCAATCAGGAGGTTGTGGCCTTCATCATGGCCAAATTGGACTCCAACACCTATGATAATTTAATCAATGACACAAACAAAGACAATTCCAAGCTCATCTGGATCTCTAAGCAAAACCATTTTGCCTCATCCCAGTCTGCAAATAGGGCCAGAGTCTTCAACAGGTTCCTTCACCTGACCGTGGAATCAGACATAGACGCTTTTTTTACATCAGTGAAGGTTTATCTTAAGAAAATGACCAAAGTTGGCAACAAAAATTCCTACCAACATAATTTCCTACCTAGTTCTCTTCAAGTTCCCCTCTTTGATGTGAAATATGAAATCTCAGATAATGCATGCAACAACGGAAATGATGATTGATCTTTTGCTCAACCACCTTATTCAGAATAAGAATGAAGTTTTTGCCCAAGATAACCAAGCCAAACCTGTCAACGTAGCTCTGTACTTCAGTCTTAGGTGCAATAATGGGAAACACAATCCAGCTTTTACCAGCCACTCAGTCAGCTCCTGTTGGTTTGATTTTCCCAAGATCAAACCATCAAATCATCACAGTTGCGGGAAGAAATCCAAACAGAAACAGCAGTCAGATGAGGCCCATTTCTACTCCTTCTTCTGCGGCATGAGTGTCAATACAGAAGACCTTCCAAATTTCCACATTCTTGACTCCAGTTGCTTGGTGCACATTATCACCAACAGAGACAACTTACAGGATCTAGTTCAGTGAGGGACATGACAAGATCTTGACCGGCAAAGAGGACGCTTCCATCACCATACAAGGGAATGCAGAGGCTGCAATAGCCACCAAGGACTTGTTTCTTGTCTTATCTGAAGCCATCTGGGTCCTTAATCAACAAGAAACCCCATTTCCCTAGGAGCTCTCATGATCAAAGGTGCAATGCTCAATGTGACCTCCAAATGCAAACCAAGCACCTTCAAACTGCACAAAGGGGGGTGAATTCTATTTTCAGGTACTATCAGCAATAACCTCTTCATCATAGACATGCTGTCCAAAGCCAGATCATGTTACAACTCTTCAGCAAAAATTATGAATTTTCATTGGTTGTTGGGACACGCCAGTTTAGGGAGGATTGAAAAATTCTTAAAATATACCATTCCCTTGGCTGATAGAGACCCATTTGAGTGCTTGAGCTGTTACAAGGCCAAGATCACTCAAAAGCTGTTCTCTTCCCAGCAGACCACCGCCTTGAGATGTTTTGACAAAATACACTTGAATCTGGTCAGACCAATCAATCCCACTGCAAAGGGTGGATTCAAATACATCTTAAATCTAATTGAATCCCACTCTGGATACATGTCAACCTTTCCTCTCAAAGAAAAAAGTGACATGACCAATACAATCATCTTCATCGTCAAAATTCAACATTGAAAGACACATAGCTACCCCAATCAGGTCTTCTCCAGAGTTTGTGAATTCCAAACTCCAAACTTACTATTGAGCACATCAGATCAACCAAATAATCAGCAAACCATATCACTCATAACACAAGGGCAGAGTTGAGCAAGCAAACATAACTGTGATTGAAGCTGCTAGAGTCACCATCTCTGACTTGGGACTGCCAAAATCTTGTTGGCACAAGGTGATCAAAGGATGTTGTATTATGCTGAATCAAATTCCAAAACAAGATAATGAAGACTTTCCTTGGTTGAAAATGCACGGGAAAGAGCTACCTAAAGACTACATTAAGCCAATAGACTTTTCTCTCACCTACAAGCTCAAGCACACCAATATAAAATACAAATTAGACAAAAAAGGAGAATTGGGGATCCTTGTTGGTTTCAACCCGCAGCTCCTTTCCTAAAAAATAATAAATTCAAATGGAAAGATCATCAACACAAAAAATGTAATCTTCAACAATAAAAATTCCGTCAAAATATAAAACAAACACAATACAACAGAACCTCCAAAACCAATCTCAGTCAATCCATCCAATACGTCTCCCTCTCACAAGATTTGCAAAATCAAAGAAGAATCACAAAGTAAGACTTCCAATATTGAAAGCAAAAATAGCTCAGTCATTGAATTGTTGGTCAAGCGTGATCTGCGACCAACATTAAAAAATTGAGACAAATTCTCAAATCCCAATTGGTACGGATTTTTCTTGAATAAGACACCTCAAAGTCTCAAAGAAGTTATGGAAATACCCCACTGGCAAGAATCCACAGCAAAACAATTTGCTAAAATTGAAGATCAAGACGTTTGGGAGGAAGGAGACAACAATAAGGTCACTAACCCCCTCAACACAGTCCCCATTTTCAAGATCAAACTTAATTTACCAGGCAAACCTGAAACATACAAGACCCAAATATGCTTTTGAGGATTCAGTAAAAGGTACGGTCTTGATTACCTTGAAACATATGCACCCACCAGCAAAGTGGCCTCTTTGCGTGCAGTACTAACCTATGCTGCTGACAGAGGCCTAAGGCTCCTGCAACTCAATGTCAAGGGTGAATTTTTGCACTCTGAACTGGACAAGAAATTCTACATCAAGGCTCCATACTGTTGAAACCAAAAGTCAAAATATCTTTGACTCAAGAAGTCCCTGTATGGACTCAAACAAGCTCCTTGAAATTGGTACCGCATGTTGAGTGACTGGATCAAATCTCAAGTATTCACCAAATTGGATTGTGACTGGTGACAAATAAATTTCTCTCTCTATTCTTCTTTTCTTTTCTCCACTTCTGTCTCTTTCACTCCTTTCTCCTTTTTGTCTCTTTCACTCCTTTCTTTCTGGTCTCTTTTTTACTCTTACAGTCTCATCTGCGCGTCTCTGATCTCTGTCACGTGTAGTCTTCTACATTTCACATCAATGTCTTCCTACAAACATCATCTTGACCCTCTTCTCTACTACGCTACTGATGGACAATCATCTTAACCACGTTAACCTGACTCCAGCTCAACACAACTATTTTACTCAATCAACTCAACTCTTTCCTTATTTTACTCTTGTCTCTTTTCTGCTTCTTCTTCTTTCTTCTCTTTTCTTCTTCTTTTCTAACCTTTACTCGACTACTCAAAACTCCTCAAACTGAACTCTCAATCACTCATCTTGTCAATTTCTGACTGGCAAGACTTATACTCATTGCACCTCTTTCTAATCAATAAAGTCTAACTCTTCTTCTGAATCTCTTTCAAAGTCTTACATTACTGCCATCCCATCTCTTATCAAAACTCAACTCTATCTACCAAAGATCTTTACAAATTCTTGACCCTTGTCTATTGCTTGATGTTTTTTCTTCTTTTAAATCTTTCTCAGCTTTATTATTTTTCCATTTTTATTTCTTTTTCTCTTTTCTCTTAACTGATGCTGTCTATGTTTCAGCCCTCTTAGTCCTTAAATCTTTAAAGCTTTTCACAGTAATTCAACAACTGGTGCTTGTACATTGGGAATGATGGGAACTCTTCTGTTTTTTTCATGTTGACGACTTGTTTGTAGCGGGTGATGTTGACCATTTCAAAGAAGCTTTTCTAACAAAATTCAAGAGTTCATCAGCTTGCAAACCCAACACTTTACTGGGGATGAAGGTTGTTTGCAAGGATGTACTCATTCAACTTTCCTTACCTCTCCACATTGAGGAGGGTCTTAGCAAGATGGATATGATTAACTGCAGAGCTGTATCCACTCCTCTCACTCCCGGCCTCCATCTACCACCAGTGCACAACAATGACCACCAACAATTCTTGGAATTAAACGTCAGCTATTGCTCTCCAATTGGACGGTTAAATTTCATAGCTGGCCTTGCTTTCCCAGACATCAGCTTTGCTGTGTCCAGCCTAGCCAAACACTGCAAAAAGCCAGGTTTAATTAATTGAAACAAGGTCTGTCACATGTGGAAGTACCTATCTCACACCAAGGATCTGAGCCAGACTCTGGGACATCAATCAATCTCAGACCAACTCATCTGCTTTAGCGACGCCACCTAGGGTGATGACCCTGTTTCAACGGTCTCTCAAAGCTGGTCTATTTGCTCCTTCAAGCAAAGCCCATTACACTGGACGAGCAGAAGACAGCAAAATATCACACACTCATCTACCAAGTCCAAATGTGTGGCTCTATCCAGATGCCACCTAGAAGCTTGCTGGTTGCAACAACTCATTGAAGAGATCTATTGAACCAAATTCAAATTCCCTCTGCATCTTATCAACAATAAAGGACTAGATGACAAAATAAAAAAATTCAGATCCATCTCAAAAGCTAAACACATTGATCTAAAAACCAAAAGCCTTTGGAACAACTATGAGAATGGCATGATTGAACTAAAGCTGATTCCTTCACTCTTGATGAAAGCAGATGCTTTGAAAAAAGCCACAAATACAATGTCCAATAATCCACTTTTAAATGCTTTTAGCTCTCTGTTTCATTGATTAATGAGTTGATCCGGGCTTTTAGAATTTAATGTTCAAATCTCAATCTTACGGTGTTCTGTTATCTCTTTCAGATGTTCTCTGACCTGATTTCAACTCATTGTCATTGGCTCACCAGTTTTTGTTGTTTTTTGCACACTGTTGGTGCGCCCTATTTTATTTTTTCATTCTGCCTTTTCTTTCTTGTTCCTTCTAATTCTCACATGTCACCAATATTCCTCAGTATCACGCAGGAAATCCTCAACCACTAAAATCAATCCAAACCAACAAGAAAATGTTGAGGACAACCAGATCATCTACAAATCACTCCAACTCAACTTCCAATTCCTCTCCAATTCCTCCACAAACTCTCAAGCTAACCTTGTCCACAACACGCAGGCAGCGACTCTGATCACCGTAAGGACGTATCCTTCAACTCATCAATCAACTGAAACTCACAATATCTTACCCAGATTGTTCAAGGCGCCTAGCAGAAACTGTCAATAATTTCTATTTTAGCTTGTCTCCACCTACTCTGGCTGATCTCTCCCACCTCAATTCAATGACTGACGCTTTGACCTCAGCCAGATTAGCCCTCTGTTTGTTTTCCTTGTTTCATTCCTTTATCTTCTTGTCATTAAGTCCCATACTCATTGATCTTAATTTGAAATCAAATTCAGTCTGGTCTTGGTGACCAATCCTATTTTCATCATATGGACTTTGTAACTGGATTACCCCCAGGAGGAGCCTATTCCAAAAACTCAATCCTAGTCATAGTAGATAGGTATTCCAAGAAATCAAAGTTCCTACCTAACCATAAGGAGGACACTGCCCTGGAAGTAGCATTACTGTTTTGGAATAGACTCATAGCATACGTGGGAGTCCCTAAGATCATCATCAGTGATAGGGATCCCAAGTTCACTTATGAATTTTAGAGGAATCTCCACAACATGTTAGGCCCTACCTTAGCCTTCTCTACAGCCTATCACCCCCAGACAGATGGATTAGCTGAAAGTATGATTCAGACCTTAGATGACATGCTCAGAAGGTTCTGTTGCTTTGGTCTAGAATACAAGACTACTGATGGATTTTGCCATGATTGGGTTGGCCTCTTACCTGCTCTAGAAATGTTCTATAACAGTAGCAAGCATTCTACCACTAAAGAAGCACCCTATGTACGGGAAAGAGGATGGAGTCCTAAACTACCCAAGGATAACCTGAAGCAGAAGCTAACCAACATTCACCCCACATCACTTGACTGTAAGAACATGATAGATGTAGCCAACAAACATGCTGCTAAATGTTTTCAAGAAGTTTTTGAATATAACCAACAAAGATGGGATAAAAGCCACAAAGAACCTGATTTCAAGATTGGTGACAAGTTCTTAGTTTCTAATATCAATTTTTACAACTTAGCTGGGGACAAGAAACTCAGACCTACATTTTTTGGACAATTCAACATCAAGAAACTCCACAGGAACAATACCATGGAAATGATTCTCAGTGAAGAACTTTCCAGAACACACCCAGTGTTTCCAGTGAGTCTTATGAAACACTACCATCCCAGGGAAGGAGAACAAACTCTGTCACCAGAAATACCTTTTTCAGAAAAAACTGAGAAAGACAAAGGAAAAATAGGCAAAATCCTGAAAGACAAGAAAGAAAGGATAAATGGGAAACATGTCAGACTCTATATAGTCAGATACAAAGGAGAATCTGCTAACAAGGATGAATGATTACCTGAAAACAACATCCGTGATGGACCTATCCACTTGAGAAATTACAGGGCCAATAAAAGACACTGAGCATCAAAATTCTTTCAGATATAGACATATCTTGGAGTGGGGGAATGTCAGCTTGCTATTTGACAAGAGGAACCTGTCAAAGCAGATTAAAAACAGCAAAAAAATAACAAGATTAGAAGGAGTTGTAAATCTATATATATTGTTTCAGAAATAGATTCCCCTCCCAAAAATAGGTAGGGTTACTTAATGACCCCACCCTTGAAGTCCAACTCCTTACATTTTTCTAACAATTTTAAAGGAAAAGACAAGTAAACCATGGCACCACTATGGCACCTTTTTTCCATTCTAATATTTCACAAGTAATGCCATTTTTGGGTTTACACCTAAAATTCAGTCAAAATTGAGGTTTTGTGTATATTTTAGGAGTTACAGACGGATTGGTGATTTGTCACAATTCCCACGCGCAGCCCTGCATTCATATAGAAAGGGTACACTTGCCTGACACTCAGTATGTAGGCGCACGTCAAGAAACCCACATCAAAAATGACTGCTGGCTGCAGATGATGGAATCCCACATGCAGCTGTCAAGCCTGCGGGCGCCAACATCAACTGTACTAATTCTCACAGCCAGGTACCGCAGGCACATGCTACAGCTTGCATGCATAAATCATGCATATGTAACAATTTGACTGACAAATGGAGAGATGTTTGAAACCTAAGAAGATTGAATAAAAAATATGTAAAACCAAAAATTAAGCAAATACATTTTGAGAAACAATAATGAAGGTTTTCAGGTAAATGCGATTTCCAAATCTTTATGAAACACAAAACACATCAAGAAGTCTACCAAAAAATTATTAAAAATTACCAAAATGTGCAAAAGATGACGCAATATCTACAAATACTTACTTCTACCCATACCAACCTAACATAAGTAACACAAAAACAAATGAAATGTTTCTGAACAATGATAATAACAAATTAACATTTAAATACCTTCTGACAATTTTTTCACATGGAAATATGACACAGGCAAGGCTAGTCAGCTGACAGGACCAAGAATGTGTGCCAAACTAGCCCTAGCTAGCCTGCCAAACTCAGAACCCTAGAACAACCCTCTCTACGTGCCCTGAGAAGGTCTTATTACCCTAGAAAGTTATATAAACAGCCCCTTTTAGATGGTTCAAACGTCAGTAATTTTTAATTGATCATTTCTGACCCCTTGCCATCCATGATGAAGTGTTTGTTCAGGATAAACAAGTGATGTATGGCCTCAGTCTGATGTTATAATCATTAATGCTAAACCCATTGTTAATTCCATTGAAGAATATCAGCAATACCCCCAACAATTGTCCTGAGACCCTTTCAACCGTGAATTTCTGCAAGTTCCTTGGAGTGTCTGCTTAAATTATTAAGTTATCTCCTCTTTGCCTCCAGGAATAAGTGCTGTGAGTCAGAAAGTCCACCCCATCCCCTTGAGTAAACCCCTTTTGAGTAATCACTTAGGACCTCACTGTCTCAAGGTCTTTACACAGTTCAAAAGAAAACCTTGAAGAGAGGTTGTTATCCAATAAAGATCCCCTGTTTGCATGAAATGTGGCCCCTCTTGAAAAATTTATTTAAATCAATTTAATCAAACCAAACCACTCAAACTTTGGACTTGCTTCTTTTAAAATACATATGCACTTACACGTTTGCTACGTATAATTTTAATCCAAATGGGATGCAGATTTGGGCCTCTAAGACCCATTGGACACTCACATGGACAATACAGGCCTGTGTGGATGTCACTGATTTGGGGAAACTGGCCTCAAAACGCGTGAAACAGGCTCATTGTTACACGGGCCCGGTGGGTGATATGGACAAATACAGCCAGATGGGCTTGTATGGGCATAATTGTGCCCAAGGTTTATTTTGGACATACTTGGCCAGATGGGCTGGACTGCAAAAGTGTGTTTGTCTCAGTTTTTGGGCTTGGGGAGGCCCATTAGCGCCGCCGCCCGTGTTGCAGCCCGCTCAGGGCTGCTTCCTGTGCCGTGGCCGGCTTGTAGCCGCTTGTATCCCTCAGTTTGGCCCATGCGGGGCTGAAAGGGCGGCCACCGCTGCGGGAGCAAGGGCCAGTGGCCCGGCTCCCTCCCCCTCCCCTTGCTTGCCATTGCAAGGGGGAGGGGGTGGCTGGCTGGGTTGAACCAGCCAGCAACCAACCGCAACAAGGCGGTTTGTCAGGGCAGGTGGGATTTCATCACCCTCTTGCCCAGGGGATGACAAGGCCGTCCGCAAGGAGAGCGACCGGCGGGGGGGGGGGGGGATCTGATCACCCTCCCACCAACAAAGCAAGAGGGGCGCTCTCCCCCCCCCCCCCCCCCTTCACCAAGGGGGAGGAGTGATGGGCTGAGGGGATCTGACAACCCCCCAGCCCACTATTCATGACAACGCCCTGGGGGTATCAACCCCTAGGGCCCCTGGTGGGGGGATTTGACCGCCCCCACCATGAATTTG
Source organism: Puccinia polysora (assembly GCA_025617555.3). Lineage (NCBI taxonomy): Eukaryota > Fungi > Basidiomycota > Pucciniomycetes > Pucciniales > Pucciniaceae > Puccinia > Puccinia polysora. The sequence goes on along the minus strand of CM062642.1, from coordinate 27,435,000 downwards.
AGAGAAAGAGGGGGGGCATGTCCGCTGGTTACACCCCCCCCCCCCAAGTGAGGTTGAGACCGGTCCCAGGTGAGTCCTGGGTCCCACCTGGCCCATATGTGGGTCCAGGGGCTGGCTGAATGAGGCAAACAGCCTGTAAGTAAGGAAATTGGAGCAACTGGGCTGGTTGTAACAGACAACCAGCAAGGGGATTGAACAAAAAAGGTGCTGGTTCAGCCCCTTAATGGTGGAAATACCAGAATGGACCGGAATAGGCTGGTAATAAGGGTACAGGAACTGATGCCAGGTTGGCTGATGTAGCCCAAACCAAGTAACAAGGCCTGTAGAGCCTGTAGAGCTCTTTTGGAGCTGAAAATTTGCCTTTTGGCTTGTTGTATCATGGGATCACAAGAGGCCAATCTTTTGTACTTAAGGAGCTCTTCTCCCTGCTGTTTGTTATCATCCATTCATCATCCAATTGAATCCATCAATGATATCATCCAACGTGTTGCCCCATTGTGAAATCCCATCAAGCAATTATTGACACAAGGTGTCCAGCATTTCTTTTGCTTTAAATAATGCTCATTTGCCTAAGCTTATTGCTGGCCATAATTATAACAGCTTCTAATCAACTATTTGAGCATTGTAAATAATTTTCTTGGAATTATTATTATTCCAACACCAATATCTCTTACTGTAGCTAAAGGAATGCAAAGTTCCTGGAATTAGTAAGTTTACAGGCCTTACACTGCTCAAATGAGCCATGGGGGCCAATTGACGACTACACAGGGCTGTTTTAAACACGCGCAACCCCCGGGGGTAGTATAGGAGCCATTTACCCCCCAAACATGGCAATGTTGAGACGTGTATGGGGTTACACAGCTCAAAACAGCCATTTTTGGGGGTGCGCAACCCCCCCAAAGTTGTGCCAGAATTTTTGGCACCCCCTGGACCACACTTGGGTTCCCTCAGCCCAAGTTTTGGATCAACACATACTTTGTGGGAATGTTGTTCCACACCTAGTGATTCCAAAGTGAATTTGAAGTGAAACCGCGGTGAAATTAAAGTGAAAAGTGAAATCATACAAAAACGTGCAAACAATTCTTTCTCAACTCAAAAGTGAGCAAATTTTATTGAAAGTTGGATTGAATACCAAAGTATGCCATTGCATTTTTCTGCATGGTAAAAGTGGCCAGCCCTCCTTCTTCTGACATGGCTGCATGGAAGGTTTACATTGATAGTGCCATCAGCAAAGCCTTGGAAAAAGAAAAAAATGATTTGGGTAATGACACATTGGAAGCCCCAATGGCATCCTCATCAAGGGTGACAATTGAGGAACAAAATGTTTCACATTGGGATGCAACCTCTGGTTGTGAGTAAAATTTAAGGTTACAGAGGTCTTTGCCAGATTAAATTTGATTCAAAATGACTTATGGGGTGCCTGTAACTATGAAACTAAAAAACCTAACCTTTTAATTAGTGCCAGCTCCACTTGACCCACCTCCTGTGAGAACTTTTCCTACTAGTGAACAGGCCCAAAACTATGGTCAAACATGGGCTATGAAGCATGTTTATGCTCTGACATTTTTTTAATAAAAAAAAGATAAATATCTGGATTTGGCTTGTGATTGCCATGGTTTCTATACAGGACAACTTCTTACCAAACAGTCTAGAAAAAATCACACAACAAAGGTTTGGTGCAATTTTTTAATCCATGAAAGTTGCACAAAGGCGGACCCCTTGTGGCAAATCTCCTACAAAGAAAATGGCCAACATAACCATCAACCATCTGAACATCCCACTGTGCACCTTCAACTGAGTAGAATCTTGGGGGTGGCCTTAGACAATCTAATAGAAGGAATGAATTATGGGCTCAATACGCTGAAGCTTAAGAAGAAATTGAGCAAGATTGATGGAGGGGATTATGTTGATGACAAAACAATCTATAACCTTAAGCGGAAGTTAACGCTTGTACAACTAAAGGGTTAAAGTTTTATGGAGGTAATCTATGAACAGATTGAAGAAACAAGTTGGATTCACCTGTCAAAGTTAAGTCAAGAGTGTCACTTGGAGGCCCTGTACTTAGCACTCTGAGGCAGTAAAGCTTTCAATACAATTCCATCATATTGCTATGTTGGATTGTACTTATAAGACAAATAATTACAAAATCCTGCTATTGCATGATGAAGGAATGACAGCCAATCGGAAAACTTTCACAAGAGCTCTTTTTTTTATAAAAAAAGAAATCTTTGAGTTTTGCAGTTGGTCTGTAAATGCATCAAAGGAGTTGGCTTATGATCCTATGAGACTTCCTAAAGTCTTTGTGATGGACAGTGAAAAATCTCTGATTGGTGCTATTGTCAGCTTGCTAATATTGCAAAGCAAGCTGCAAAAGTAACAAAAATAACATAAAAATAATGAAAATATAATGAACCTATGAAGGAGTAGGAAAACCCAAAATATTGTTACAGAAATGGATTTTCCAAGCAAAATAAGGTAGGGTCACTCACTGAACCCACCCTTGGAATTGAACTCCTTATATTTTTAAATAATTCAGGAAAAAAAGACCAAAATACTACGGCTCCACTATTGATCTTTTGGTCAATTAAATATTTCACACACATTTTCACGTATAGGTTTCACACCTAAAATTCAGTCAGAATTGAGGTGTTTTATATATTTTAGCAGTTACAGACGGAAATGTGTTTTGTCACAATTTGGGCACCCAGCCGCGGCAGCCAATGCACCTGCGCGCGGCTGAGATACAGCCCTGTCACTCTGTCAAGGTTGTGTACGCAGCCCCGGGCCTCTGTCAAGTACGCAGCCGCGGGACTATGGGTTGACAGAGTGTTGAAGAACTGAATTGATTGAACTTAAAACTGAGAACTAGATAAAAAAGACAATGAGATATCAGGAAATGGAAAGATAAAGATTAAGCTATAGGTAAGAATGAATCTACAAACATCAGGCATTGAGGGTGCGGCATGAGTTGACTGAGGTGGTGGCTGATGGATGAGGAGTACGGACAAAATTGAAGAGAGGCAATATGTCAAAGAGAGGCAAGTTGATGGAGATGAAGGCAAGGTTGAGGGACACTGGTGAAGCAATGAGAATGTTGGAGGACTGAACATCTGAAAGTCAATAAAGGAAGACAAAGAAATATGAGAAACGAAGAAGAGTATTATCTCACTGGGCACAGAGGCAAGGTTGGCGTATCTTGTTCAAGGGATTGGATGAGTTGAGAGGTGTAGCTTTAAAGGAAGGATAACAATAGAGTGGTGGACGAATGGATATGGGTAAAGATGAAGATGAGAGTCGAGTTGAGTGGTTGAAGTTGAGAGAACAATTGTGAAATGATGCTCCCCCTCTCCTACTCTAGAATGTGAAGACTGAGAGCTGAGAATGGAGTATCTCCACTGGCAAGGTTTGCGCAAGTTTGCGTTGCATCACTGACAACTTAACACCCTACCATGCCCAAAGAAATATTACGACTAAGCTGATCAGAAAACAGGAAGATATAACACAATAATTACGGAAGAAACAAAGAGTTTTATTGAAATCCAGTGTGGATGAAAGGAAATAGGAGAGCAATGCTTTGAGTTGAGGCAGCTTTGGTGAGAGAATCTGCCAGCATCTGAGCTGACTTTATGAGCTTAATTTTGATTCTATCAGCACTAAGCTCGGCCCTCATCCCTTTTGTTTTTAAGTCAAGGTGCCTTGTCTTTGAGTTTGAGCCAAATTTCCAGATCTTGTCATCCAAGCCACTGTTGTCAATATTTAAAGGGATTGTTTTTAATGAAAGAGAAAAGATTTCCTCCATGAGAGCCTTGATCCATGTTGCTTCATGGAAAGAATCTACCAGAGCGTTTAATTCTGCATCCATCAAAGACCATGTGATGCTTTTCTGCTTGCAACTATTCCACGAGACCAAGCTCCTGTAGGCTACACAGAGAAAGCCAGTTTGCGATTTTCTCGTGCTGGGATTGTTGGCCCAGGAAGCATCTGAGAAGGCCTCAAGAATTCCTGCAAGAGGGCAGTATTTGAGTTCCAATCAATATTGTTGAGTAGCCTTCAAGTACTTCCAAGTCTTCTTGAGTTCATTCCAATGCGTAAGTCCAGGTTTGAAGTTGAATCTGGTGAGACTTTATACTGCAAAACTGATATCAGGCCTGGTGTAACAAGCAATGTGGTTGAGCAACCCAATGGCGGATCGGTAATTGATATTTAAAGCTTTGAATGCTTCATGATCTTTGTTGGAAGCGGGTTTGAGTTGAAGGTCGCGCGTAAGTGGTGTGGACAATCCTTTGGATTTGCTAAGTCCTAACTCCTCGAGGCCATGTTGAATATGGTTTGGTTGGCTGAGGAGTATTCTGTCAGTACCAACTTCAATATTCATTCCAAGTATAGTGTTTGGATATTGCCAAGTAGACCCTTGAAATTTATTTAAGAACTTCTGTTCAAATCCTTGACCATCCCCAACAAGGATCAAATTGTCGACGTGAAAGAAAAGTCTGGATTTACCGTCTTTTGACAAGTACAAGCATGGATCACAGGATTATTCGTAAAACCCGATTTCTTTGAACCACGTTGTGAGTGTCTCATACAAGTTCTTGGGAGACTGTTTAAGTCCGTACAAGGATTTTTTTAATCTGAGAAATTTTGAAGGGAGGTTGGAGCCTTTAGGAGTACGGATAACAACCTCTTTTTCTATTGCGGAGTGCAAGAATGCGCTCTTGACATCAAATTGGCAAACTTTTTGTGAAGATTTCAAAGCGTACACCATTAACAAATGAAGTGTGGACGGTTTTCCTGTTGGAGAAAACATGTCAAAGTAATCCAAGCCCTCGATTTGACTGAAGCCTTGTACACAAAGGCGCGCCTTATATTTGATTGGGTCACCATGGCAATTTTATTTCAATTGATCCATTTGACGCTTTCTTCACACCTGGTCGCATCTTCATAGCTTTTAGGCTTGTAGTAGTGGAATAAGACGTATCAACGAGGTGGCTGGATGGTTGAGCAGTCTCTGAGGGTTCTGACGGGTTGGCTTACTAGTGGAGAAATGCGAGGAGGTGAATGCAAAGGTGAGTCCTCTGAGCTGACTTTTTGTCTTTCTGAATCTGATGTATCCGGGTCCGAGGAGGGACTATTCTCTGATTGTGAAGAGAATTTGTCTTCTGGCGCCTTCCTGTATTTGGAGAAAGCAGGGTTGTCTCTAGCAGCTTGGTTGATTGCCCAAGGTTGGTTGACAAGTTGATAATTGGCGGGTTCAGAGCCACAGACTGCTTTGTCAGAGGAGATTGACAGTATCAAGTGCATAGGATTAGACATCTTCAAGATTTCACATGTTTTGAAGAAATAATAGATTGCGATTTAGTAAGGATACGGTATGAGCAAAAAATGGGATTGAAGCCTACTAATATTCCCTCCTCTCCTTTCTCTTTGAACTTGTATCCCTTTTCCCAATGATTGAGTAGGTATACACAAGGACTACCTATGGGTTTCAGGTACAAGGCCGGAAGTTGAGAGCCATGTATTCAAGACCACGGCAAATCCGGGTGATCTTCTCTAGGGATCTGATTAAGCATCAAGGCGCTTGATTTGATAACCTTGTGCCATAAGTTCGCCGGTAGCTGTGCATCTTTGAGGATTGTCCTGGTTGATACAATAACTGTTCTATTTGTCCTTTCAGCCTTTCAATTGTGCTTGGGGTGATAGGGTTCCAAGATGATCTGTTTGATGTGATTTTCATCATAGAATGCTTGGAGCTTGCAATTGACCAATTCTGAATCGCGGTCGGAACAGACTTTGGATGGAAAATAGCCTCTACGTTGGCGTTCTTTTTCCAGAAGATCTACGGTGACATCAGGAGTCTCCTCCTTTGAACCCAGTGGAAAGGCACCGATATAGCCAGATGCACTGTCCACCAAGGTTAGGAAGAAAAGATGACCTCCCTTAGATAAAGGTTTGAGGGGCCCCACAAGATCCAAATGAATCCTTTCAAACTTGTGATTTTCCCTTCTTGAGTTTTCTTTGAATGGAGATTTGGTTATCTTGCTTTTAAGGCAATTAATACACTCAAAGTTCTGTTTTACCTCTGATGGGATATGTTTAGTTGCGGTTTCAAGTCTTGAAATTGCTGGATTTCCGTGATTGCAATTAATATCAAGAAGTTCTTCCTCCGCAGTCCATGTTACATTTGCGTATTGATCCAAGAGTAAACTACGGTTAAATTGAGGCTTTTCAAAAGAATACAAGTTTTTGACTATCGTTCCTCCCAACACCTTATGGCCATTCTTGGATATAGAGAATGGGTTCTTGCTAGCTTTTATTGAACACCCAGCTTGATTCAGGGCTCCCGCACTTATCAAGTTGATTGTCAAGCTAGGTACATAGAAAACATTGGATAATTCAAGGACGAGATTGTCCCACATGAGTTCCACCGTGCCTCGTCCCTTAATTTTGAGTTCAGCTCCTTCTTTTCCGGTTTTAATTGACTGTTCTGCATAAGGTGACATCTCCTTGAAGTAGCAACTGTCATTGATCATATGTATGGAGGCCCCGCTTTCAAGAATGAATTTTGATCTCAGATCCCCGTGATTGATCCAAGTTGACAAGAGAGCAAGATAATGCACGACAGGACCGGTTTTTGATTGGTTCTTTTGAGACTTCCATTTAGCTTGCTCCTATTTCCACCAATCAGGAGCTACTTCTGGATGCAAATGCCAACAGTTGTCAGCTGAGTGGTTTTTGTCTTGCTTTGGATTATGCTTTCCTTCAGTGCACCTCTGACTTTCCCCTTTCTTGTTGCCCGTAATAGTTTTTGAGTTGCTGAGAGCTACTTCAGTCCTGGACTTCTGGTTATCTTGAGTAGTTTGCGCCTTAGCCTTGTTATTGAGTTGGTTCAGGTGATTGAAAAAATAGTCAAAAGTGAGCTCCCTATCCGTGTGCATGATCTTCCGCTTGAAATCCTTCATGGCTTTGGGAAATTTGAACAACGTGAGATAAGCCAGAATGTCATTTGGCAGCACAATACCAACTTCAGACATCTTCTTGAGACAGACTTTAGCTTTAGTGATGAATTTTTCAATCTCATCAGGTATGAATCTCAGATAGGGGAAGTTGTTGAAAATCTGGGCACAATTGGATGCTTGAGATGAGGCGTATTTGTTGATGATTTCCTTCCACAGCAATTTTGCCAAATTTTTGTTTTGAGGAGTGAGAATGTTATCATGCGTAGACGCTTTGAGTCTTGAGATGATGAGCAGTTTGATTTCATCATTGAAGTCGTTATCTAGAACAGAGTCAGCATCGTTGATAGTTTTAGAGCATCGCCAAACGTCCAATATGGCACCCATCTTGTCCTTCCACACCCCGTAGTTGTCTTTGCTGAGTCTGGAATTGGTATTGAGAGCAGTCTTCAGCATAGCCTGCCAAAATCCCTCTGAGATTGAGCCTGTGGTCATTTCTCAGTTGTTAGGTTTGCGATCCGGAGCTGGTGAATTGGGCGTTGGCAGATTTGTTTCCCTTTGGCTTTTAACTGTGTTGAAGAAAAGAATTGATTGAACTTAAAAATGAGAAATAGATAAACAAGACAATGAGATATCAGGAAATGGAAAGATAAAGATCAAGCTATAGGTAAGAATGACTCTACAAACATCAAGAATTGAGGGTGCAACATGAGTTGACTAAGGTGGTGGCTGATGGATGAGGAGTACAGACAAAATTGAAGAGAGGCAATATGTTGAAGAGAGGCAAGTTGATGGAGATGAAGGCAAGGTTGGGGGACGCTGGTTAAGCAATGAGAATGTTGGAGGACTGAACATCTGAAAGTCAATAAAGGAAGACAAAAAAATATGAGAAACAAAGAATAGTATTATCCCACTGGGCACAGAGGCAAGGTTGGCATATCTTGTTCAAGGGATTGGATGAGTCGAGAGGTGTAGCTTTAAAGGAAGGATAACGATAGAATGGTTGACAAATGGATATGGGTAAAGATGAAGATGAGAGTTGAGTTGAGTGGTTGATGTTGAGAGAACAATTGTGAAATGACGCTCCCCCTCTCCTACTCTAGAATGTGAAGACTGAGAGCTGAGAATGGAGTATCTCCACTGGCGAGGTTTGCGCGAGTTTGCGTTGCATCACTGACAACTTAACACAGAGTGACAGGCGACCTGAGAGGCTTAGGTGCCGCATAAACATGCTACAACCCACATGGGAACATTCTAAATATTTAATAAATGTTTGGGTCAAGAGTAGATAGTCTAAAAGTACATAATATTATATAAAAATACTTAAATAACCTTTATACATGTTTTTTATTAAATATAATTCAAAGTACCAAGAATGTCGAAAATAAGACAATGACAACTTCTAAAAATATATTAAAATACTTTTATATACTTTTATGAAAATTTCTAGACATCAATATCCTCGTGACATACTAAGAAAACTAATGATGTAACAATATTAAATTAATTCCCATGACTTATATTTTTGAGTAATTATTTTAGTAAATCAACTGGACCTCGAAAATAAGGAGTAAAATCAATATCATGATTTTACTCCAGTTATTTAACACATAATGAGAACTCACCTGACATCAGGATGTCCATAGAAATTTCTCTTTATATAATTATTAAATTAATGGGAACATTTACTCAGGATAATTAATTAAATAAAACATAAATAGGACAGATGAGTGTTATTCACACTTCCTGATATGTATTATAAAGTAGAATAATTCACATACCCTGAGGAATTAGATGCTACCCGTGCTATAACATCAAGAACACATGACAGGCTACCCCTGGCTACCCTGCTAGCCTGAGTGTCTGTCCCTTTGAGCCCCTGCACCCTCAGAAGGACAATATTGGGACTCCAAAAGCTATAAATAAAGAGCTCTTTTGAGGATATTGATACCCAGAGACCCAGTTATATTTATATCTAGACACCGTGCCAAGGTAATAAAGTACTTATAAGAGATAATTAAGTGATTTATGGCGAATTCTGATCAATAATATCCGTCCTCAACCTCTTTTTTAAAAATCAAAACTGCAGAACATCCTCATAACCCCATTATACAGGTTTAACCCATCAGTGCACGTCTCAAACAGATACCCAAAGGATTTAATAATATACCAGTGAGTTTTATTATCCTTTGTCTGGCGTGGCAGCTTGGTTACAAGGCCCTGCGACTCCACCGTGTATTTCATATACATTGTCAGCCTCCTGGATGCCAAGACCCTTGCTATCCTTTAGCTACCAGAGGTGATAGAGTAAATAATAAATATATTATTTAATAAATGCAGCAAAAATCCGTAAAATATTTGGATCAAGCTTATTGCAAGGTTAAGTGGTTTTATTGTTGTTTATTGTTTTAAATCAATATTAATAAATTGATTATTAAATATTTTTATAGAGGGGCCACAATTATATTGGGGATCTTTAACACCTCTCTTCAGGGATATCAGTATGAAAACACGTAGTCCTGGTTACTTTGGGCTGTTTAGTTTAAAGAATATTTTACCCAAAGATAATATGTATATAAAATACACAGTGGAGTGGCAGGGCCTTGTAGCCAAGCTACCACTACAGAGAAAGGATAAAAAAACTTACTGGTATATTATCAAATCCTTTGGGTATCTGTTTGAGACGTGTAATGATAGGTTAAACCTGTATACTGGGGTTATAAGGTTGTTCAGAAGTTTTAATTGATAAAAAGAGGTTGAGGACGGATATTTATTGATCAGAAATTGCCATAAATCACTTACTTATCTCTTATAAGTACTTGATTACCTTGGCACGGTGTCTGGATATGAATATAACTAGGTCTCTGCCCATCAATATCCTCAAAAGAGCTCTTTATTTATAGCTTTTGGAGTCCCAATATTGTCCTTCTGAGGGTTGTAGGTGCTCAAAGGGACGGACACTAAGGCTAGCAGGGTAACCAGGGGTGGCCTTTCATGTGTTCTTGGTGCTATAGCACGGGTAGAATCTAATTCCTCAGGGTATGGGAATTATTTCACTTTAGAATAGACATGAGGACGTGTGAATAACACTAATCTGTCCTATTTATGTTTTATTTAATTAATTATCCTTAGTAAATGTTCCAAGTAATTTAATAATTATATAAATAGAAGTTTCTATGGACATCTTGATGTCAGGTAAGTTCTCATTATGTATTATATAACTGGAGTAAAATTCATAATATTGATTTTACTCCTTATTTTCAAGTTCCAGTTGACTTTCTAAGATAATTACTTAAGAATATAAGTCATGTGAATTCATGTAATATTTTTACATCATTAGTGTTCTTAGTATTTCACAAAGATATTGATGTCAAGTAACTCTCATAAAAGTAAATTCAAGTATTTTAATATATCTTTAGAAGTTGTCATTGTCTTATTTTTGAAATTCTTGGTACTTTGAATTATATTAAATAAAAAATATTTATAAGGATTATTTATGTATTTTTATATAATATTATGTATTTTTAGACTGTCTACTATCCAAGGGAACATTTATTAAATATGTAGAATGTTCCTGTGTAGGTTGTAGCATGTTTATGCGGTACCTGAGCCTCTCAGGCCGCTTGTCACTCTTTCAACCCGTAGTCCCGCGGCTGTGTACTTTTCAGAGGCCCTTGGCTGCGTACACAACCTTGACAGAGTGACAAGGCTATATCTCAGGCGGGCGCGGGTGCATTGGCTGCCGCGGCTGCGTGCAGGAATTGTGACAAAACACATTTCCGCCCGTAACTCCTATAATATACAAAACACCTCAATTCTGACTGAATATTTAGGTGTGAAACCTATACGTGACAATGTGTGTGAAGTATTTAATTGCCAAAAGGCTCAATAATGGAGCTTTAGTATTTTGGTTTTTCTTTCCTTAATTATTTAAAAATATGAGGAGTTGGATTTCAAGGGTGGGGTCAGTGAGTGACCCTACCTAATGTTGGATGGAGAACCCATTTCTGTATCAATATTTATGTTTTTATTACTCCTTCTTAGTTCAATTTTATTATTATTATTTTTGTTATTTTTGTTACTTTTGCAGCTTTCTCTGCAATAGTAGCAGGCTGACATACATATTATCTTTGGGTAAAATATCCTTTAAACTAAAGAGCCCAAAGTAACCAGGACTACGTGTTTTCATACTGAAATCCCTGAAGAGAGGTGTTAAAGATCCCCAATATAATTGTTGCCCCTCTATAAAAATATTTCATATTCAATTTATTCATATTGATTTATAAAAATAAACCATAACCAAACCCCTTAACCTTGCAATAAGCTTAATCCAAATATTTTACGGATTTTTGCTGCATTTATTAAATAATATATTTATTATTTATTCTTTCACCTCTGGTAGCTAAAGGATAGCAAGGGTCTTGGCATCCAGGAGGCTGACAGCTATTGAATCTAGTTTCCCTGAGTCATCAAGACAATGTTGCACTTGGCACTTGTCTAAAAACATACAAGCAAACTGTAACTTGCGTGTTGTTAATGAAGTTCATGGATGGAAAAGCTTTATGACTCTGTGGGCAAAGTATGGGGCCTCAAAGACCAAGGAGGAGGCGTAGGTCAATGATGCAGAACTCATATTAGGTCCAAATCACTGCTTCTTATTATACCTAGTTTTAGGTTCTGAGCTTTTTAATTGTATAGTGTTTCTTGAAATACAATGAGGATGTACTCAAGTATATGGAAAATAACATTTTCCCTATCAAAGAGACGTTTGTAAATTCTTGGTCTTGTATAAACCCATTTTTTGGCAACAAAAAACATGTTGGGTTGAAGGGGCCCATAAAACTCTCAAACAATTCCTTGCAAACTCTTTGGGAAACATTTTGGATTTTTTGTAAAATCCTTGACGGAATAGTTTTTAATCAAATGAAATTGGTTCATGCATCACTTTATAACTCTCAAATTAAGTCAAGGACAGTTCTTCCACCTGAACTGTTACCATTGGGTTACAAATTGTCTTTAGAGGAAATTAATATGATTAGGGAACAATTCAAGAAGTTTAAACATTATCATGATGGAAAAGTGTGCACCAAGTCATATTCCAGGACAATGGACTTTTGCTGTTCCCACCAAATAGGTGACCGTCCAGCATTCAGAGGATCTGTGGTACCCAAAGATGTTCATCCTCAGTGTAGGTTGTACTATGACCCTTGCATTACTAGTTCTGTATGTTGGCTTAAGTTGGATTGTTCAAATCACTTTGTGATTGATGCTTATTGATTAATGATTCCCAATTCACTAATGGTTGGTCCTTTTGAATTTTTCAATTGCAATGTTGAAAAAATGCTAAGCATTCTTCAGTTATGTGAAAAATTGAAAGCAATTATGTTGGAATCTCCAGATCATGATCAAAGAAGTGTGGTTTTCAAAACTGGACACCCCAGGACTCCTTTGGAAAAATCAAATTTTTTATGATTTTTTTTATATTCATCATTCATCATTTTTTTAAAAAAATTTTTTTTTTCCTGAATCAGATTCCTTCAGACTTCAGAACCTCCAGCCTCCCCATCTCCCAGCGGTTTAAGGATGGGTTTCTGGGGTTTCCAACTCCACAGGTCTTGCATTCAATTCCTCCTCCTCTTTGATTTGGTTCTTGTTTTTCCAAATGCACGGGAAAGACTGGCTCGGCTCAATGCTTGCCAGCACGCACCAGGGCCAAAATGGGGTCTCTGGCTGGCCAGTGACTTCATGTCACCATCCAGTCCCATTTTCTGGCCAATTGAATCCCTTTATGGGAAACTTCTCTTCACCAATGAGTATTCTTGAGTTCACCTCAGTTTACATCAAAAAGAAAATATGATTCACATTGTATTCACCATGGTGGAAAATGAATGTCACTTGTAATTCCCCAAGGAAAAAACCTGAATTCACTGGAATGTTCACATTGATTCAACCGGGACTCACTTGAAATTCCTTATGGAATAAAAATTTCCAATTAAATATTGTATATTTTGATATCCCAGCTACAATTTCAGTGATCAATATTTTCCACAATGCAATGACAGCTTCATTTTGATTAATTCCAGTATTCATAAACAAAATTATTTTACAGTTTATTTCATATCACTTTTATGTAAAGCTACCACTTCTATAGTACAAATTTCATTGGTGTTTTTCCAGTCTTTCAGCTGTGTTTCACATCTGGTTGCATTACTGAAAAATTAGCTCCAAATCAATTTTAGTTTATCCTTTGCAATTGGACCCTACTCCCCCAGCCGGGTAAAACCATCAACGTTCCACTGTCCAAGAAAAAAAAAAAAAAGAAAAGTCAAACCAAGGAGGGCAATCTGCAAAGATAAACAATAGAAGGTGTATCCTAAACCCAGAATTGAGGTTGAATCGTATCGGAAATAGGAGCGTCATCCTTGTTGTTGAGTCACTCAGCTTTGTTTTTTTTTCATTTTTTCCCCCGGGCATCTTGCCATGGCCCATTGCTCTTGTCCAGTGAGTATTGATCCTAATTCAAATCAATTGGATGAAGAAGAGGATTGCCTCAAGGTTGATGCTGAAGGTGAGTGAGGGTGTCAAGGTGAAGCTGGAGAGAGAGTTAGACGCATTGAGTGATCTTCACCATCTTGATGACATGTGGTTGCTTGATTTGACCTCAAGAGAGTCACCCAATCCGGCTCCTACTGGATTTTCTTCCACTCTTTGATTGTTTCCCCTTCATCCATGACTCCCATCCTCCCGCTTGCTCAAAAACTGGGAGGGTTCTTTGATCATCAGTCATATTAGGATTGGGCTTGTGACCAATTTGGCGTCTTAGCCTCCCGGGTTTTGAAACCTATCTCAATTGTCTTTCTCTCTTGTGCATCAATTATCTCTTTAGATCTTCCAAAACTCATTACAGGATACTTTCTACTGCTATCTACACGGTTTTGAAGGGAACTTCCAAAGGTTGGAATGTGATTTTCAGGACTGCCTCTGCACAAAGTTTTGAAATTCTTGCATGCTCTCACTTTCCACATTACCACAAACTTGGTGTTTTTTTTTTTTTTTTTTTTTTTTTTTTTTTTTTGATCTCAATGTCTGACTACTCAATTGATTCAAAAAAAAAAATTAAACAATTAAACAAACATGGTAAGTGATTATTTTTATTATTGATTTATGGGTTCTCATTTTTGATATATATAGTCTTCTTTTGAGAAATCTATTGATTCAGAAGATCAAGGGTGATGGTCAAACCACATCAGAGGAGGAGGGTCAAAAGTGCAAGGATCAGAATTGATTTTAGAATGATGTCAATGGACCTGAACTCCAATTCAACCTCAGAATACATACATATCAGATGCTTAAAGTCCTTCAATCAATCAATGTGTGTGTGTTTTTTTTGTAGCAGTTTCCACAACTCCCAACCTATCACTTTCAAAATTCTCATCACCATCTTCTTACCAAGCCACCATCAACATCAACATCAAACCAATGGTTTTGAATCCCGTTTTTTTTTTAAAAAAAAAAGAATCTCTTCAAGAGACTTCATCTTTCTTTTCTTCAACATCATTCCCCTTTAGAATCCTCACTCTCTCACTCACACCCTCATCAACAAGAACAAAAAAATATTGATGGTACTGGATTTTTCAATTTTTTCAATTTTTTTTCAATTTTTTTTTCCTCCAGCATATTTTTTTGGAGTTTTATGCTTGATTTGATATTTTTTCCAAAATTTTCAATCATGTTGTTAAGTAGAGAGTACGTACAGATGTTCAAACAATCTAAATCCCAAGAACAGAAAATGAATAATACATGCCTTTTATTATTTATTCTTTTTGAACAATTGAATTTAGCCTTAAAAAGAAGTCCAAGAATAAATGGACCGTTTTAAGGTCAATCGGTCCCATTATTCTTATCTAGCCACCGTACGTATGTACGTACACTTAGAAATCCCTTTCTTCAACCCTTGAGTTTCTTCACCTCACTACCAGTGGAGTTGTTGATTGTCTTCATTTGGATTTGATTTTGATCAACAAAACTACTTGTCTTTGACCACTTCTACCTCAATCCTCATGGCTGCTTGGATGCTTACCCACCTGTTTCAATCCGCAATTGAAGGAAAGAACATTTGTCAAATCAGTTCATTCCTCAGCCGGTTTAGAGGATTCATCTTTGCACACCTTGTCACTATTACTATTGTGATTATGGTGATTATGATCATCATCATCATCAGATATGATCAAGTGACCACAAGCTTGGGCTACGGCAATATTGGTGGTTTTTTTGCCCTGTTGAAAACTGTAGGTTGTCATTTGTTTCTTGGGTTCTTTGACATTATTCTTTGAGTTTGAATTGGACGCTTGCTTGCTTTTCGGAGCAGATAGCAAAGTAATAATGATTTTGATGTGGTTTGAAATCTGATTTTCGGAGTACCAAGGCTTGTACACAGTCATGATAGTGTCACGGTACTGTTCCAAGTCGCGAGACTTGGTTCCGAGCATGATATAGCTGTTGACCGTGTAAGCAGCTTTGGTCAAGCGGGAGTGGTAGACACAATTTCTCAATCTTCAGACAAATCTCACCAAAATCAAGGAAAAACAAGGCTTGATTTGACGTACTAGGGACAAACTGTTGCGCCAGGTAACCTTGAAAAATTAGGGGAAGGATTAAGTTTTCCAATTGATTTGGATGAAAACCAGGGCAATTGAAATAATGAAGAAAAAAACCATGACGTATTGGGCAGTTAAGCGTTCTCATTCTTCATTTTTAGCATGCTGTCTTTAAGAAGATCAGCCAACCTCTTTAGTGAGTGCAATCTTATTGCAATTCAGTTTGTCTAGTCCCACTACCTCGGGAGCTAGATGGGTTGGAAAATCATCAAAATCTTGGTCAACCTGGCGGGTTTGAATGATTTGAATGATTGAAGGCCCAACGCCACGCATCAAATCCCCTAGTTGGATCATTGTTATTTGGCCGTTCATTCTAGTTATGTAACCCACGATGTGGCAGATGTGACAAGCTTGTATTGTCAAGTCATTGTATAGGATTTGAGAAGGATCTCATTTGCAATTGTCAAAATTTTTACAGGGCTCAGGAGAGAAAGGTAGAGGATTGCCAGAGTCAAAAGTTGAGCGGGAGGTGTTGAAATAGTCGGCAAAGAGGGTACTACAACAGCGTTCCACTTCAACAGCGTATTGGGCCATAGAGTAAACTGCAGGGGGTGGCAAGACACCACGTCAAAAAACTGGGTTGTGACCAAGATGTCAAAGAATATGAAGGCCTATACGTTTTTTGATCCCATCAGTCTCGGAGGCAACCATTCCAGAGAGTGGGATAAGATCACTTGTTTTCCAAAAGAGCAAACAGTCCAAAACATGCCCATCACGTCCAGCACAACCTGATTCTTGATAATAACCTTCAGTACTTTTTGGAAGCGTATGATGGATCACAAAGCAAACATGAGGAGCGTCAATACCTAAACTAAGAGAGACAATAAGCGGGCCTTGACACCTATCTGAATCAAAGGAAGATGGTTTGGATGACTTGAACTCGTCTTACCCATCCCAAGTGGATTCTATGTATTTGTTTATGTGGGACTGATGGAAGGACTCAGACGCAAAGCATCAGCGTGAGCAGTGGTCAGACCTCCAAGTTGCACCAAAATCCTCCTGTTTGGATGCATGCATCCAAACACTAACATTTTCATGCAACTTCCATGCTTTAATCCAAGTTGCACCAAAATCCTCCTGTTTAGATTCATGCTTCCAAACACTAACATTTTCATGCAACTTCCATGCTTTAATCCAAGTTGCACCAAAATCCTCCTGTTTGGATGCATGCATCCAAACACCAACATTTTTGTGCAACTTCCATGCTTTAATCCAGGTTGCACCAAAATCCTCCTGTTTGGATGCATGCATTGTAGCATGGTGAGATGTGTTGAAATACACTTTGGTGAGAATGTAGCACACTGAGGAGTTTTGAAATCCACTTCAGTGGGAGTGTAGAAGGGTGAGGTGTGTTCAAAATTAGGTCAGGAATGTTGATATCCACTTTGATGAGAGTTTAGCAGGGTGAGGCGTTTTGAAAATTGGGTAACAATTCTTCAAATTCACTTTTGTCAGGGTTGGAATGGTGAATAGTGTTAGAAATTGGGTAACAATTGTTCAAATTCACTGTGGTGAGGGTGTGCAGGGTGAGGAGTGTTGAAGTCCACTTGGGTGAGGGTGTAGCAGGTTGAGGTGTGTTCCAAATCAAGCGAAAAATGTTCAAACGTTGGTGAGGTGTGTTCAAAATTGAGTGTGGTTTTCAAAGCATTGAATGAAGTGTGGTTTAATCATTTACATATACCGGTGTTGTGTAATTTAACCTTGGTGGTGGGGCTCAAGTCACCTTGACCACACTTGGGTTCTGTCAGCCCAAATTTTCATGCCTGGCCTACTATATGGGAGTGCACATCACTGCCATGGCAACGGTGAAACTACAAACACATAAGAGTGTAGTCCCTCCTCTGCCCACCCTCTCATGTGGATGAAATACACACTATGATGAGTCTGTAAAGTAACTTTACTCTTGTTATAAGAAACAAGTTTCTTGTATCAAATAAATGTTGCTTTGTAAGTCTAAGATATTGTCAAACAAAGATTGTTGGGGAGTTGCTCTGGTCAATATTAATTGGCCTTTTCATGCTGGAGACATTGGTTCACATGCACAAATGAGTCCATTAAGGAAAACATGCAATGTGTGGGCTTTTGATGTTGATAGTGATTGTTTCTTTGGGCTGTGGACGCGCCATGCTCAATGGGCATTCCTTCCTACATCTGATTTGAAGTCAAATAGGCTTGAATCAAAAATTAATGCAGGCAGGAAATGGCATAAATATGTTACAGGGGGGCATTTTGAATTTTTACAAATGATTGTTTAAGGATTTGACTGAAAATCCAAGCTTTTAGCCTTTGAAAATAGGTTCAAATTGGATTGGTTGTAGTGACAGAAATAGAAGGGGCTTTTTGTGAGATTATGAGTAAAGAGAATCTTCTGAAAAAAGATATCCCCACCAGGATGATACATATTTTAGTGCAGAAATCCAACTATATAAAACATGTGGATCAAACAATGAATGCAAAATAAAGGCAACTGAGGCAGTTCCTCAGGTGAGTATTGAGAAAGCATACAATAAACCCTGAAAAGAGAAAGTTATTTAAAATAAATGATTGTTGTGGTTTAAACACATTAGCACCTTTTATGCAGAAAATTGATTGATATGAAGTAAATGGAACACAATAACCCCATCTAGGATGGGAGAATGAGGAAGAATAAGATTTATCTTAGAAAGGAAGATTTACCACCACATGCCTTGACAGTTGTTGAGGATTTTGTTGAAATGAGTTGGTGCTCTAAACTGAATTGGAGATTTGCCTTGCTTTTCTTCTGGAAGTCTCTGCCTGGCTGTCTTGTTTTATCCTAGTATGATTCTTCTTCCCATTACTGTTTACAAGTGCCACCTTGGGTTTGTTTCAACCCTCCATGTGAGACATTTAGGGAGATATCTATTCAAATTCTGCATTTCCTGGCAGAGATATCCATGTTTTTTACATGGAATAAATATTTGAAGAATGAAACAAAATGCTTTCCTGTAAAACCGTATCCATAAAAGCTTTTAAAATATTTGAGTGAACTGTGAGTTTATTTGAGGTGTTTCCCTTGTGAAATTATATGAGGGAGATCTGTGCATTGAAAAATACTCCTGGGTCATTCAAAATCCCTTGAGTTCTATGGCATTCATGTGCTAAATTAAGGGTTTTTTACCAGGTACAAAGCCCATGTTGCCAGCTCTGAGATGGGCTAGCTAACTCCAAGGATTAGCTTGAAGATGGGATCCTTGGACAATGTATGATTGCACTTTTTTACCCACAAGTAAAGTGGGGCCTGTGCCCCAGGTGCACCAGCAAAAAGAAAGTGAACTGTGAGCTGATTTGAAGTGATTCCCTTGTGAATTCATAGTGACACTGGCGGACACTTTTTGTTACATTTATTTTTAGTGAAATGCTGGGAAGAGTGTAAAACTCATCTCTGAACAGAAAATTCCTTTTGATTTTGCTATAACTTGCTTTATTTTTTTCTCTGTTCATTTATATATTTTTTTGTTGGGATAAATTCAGCACCCATTTCATTTGGAATTGGGAGGGCATTTATGTTTTCATGTATGGATACTCACACCTATTACATAGACTCTGGATGGCCTGCAATCTTGGCCTTGGAAAAAATGCCAACTGTTTGTAGGAGATGCGGAGCTTTGTGAAATTATAATTTTCAAGCTGTGAAAATTGACAATTGCAAAAACTGAAAATGGTTTATAACCATTTTGATTTTTCCAACAAACAAACTTCCTTTACAAATCAATTTCCCTGTAAAAAAACAACATGTTTCACAAAATTGTTTTTTTCCAGAAATAGTTCTTGTTTTATCTTGGTGGAAATGGCAGAATTAAAAGTTCATGATTTGGGAAATACAGATGAATTCCAATTTCCAAAAAGGTGAAATCAAGGTTATTCTAATTTTCAGCAGCAGTGAAATCTTCTGGACTTTTGTTTTCCATAAAGGTGAAACCCACAAGAAATATTGTGTACAGAATTGTGAAAAATTGAATCAATCATTGTGAATTCATGTGTCAGCCTGCTACTTAGCACAGAGCAACCTGACAAAGCAACAACAATAATAATATTAAAAAAATTAAAAGGAACAAAAATAAATGAATAAATAAAATTATTATAAAATAGAGGAGTAGGAAATCCATAAATATTATTGCAGAAATGGATTCCCCACCCAAAATAAGGTAGGGTCACTCATTGACCCCACCCTTGAATTCTTACTCCTTATATTTTTTAATTAATTTAATAGAAAATGGTAAATGACCACAGCACCAGTATGGCACCTTTTAGCCATCTTAATATTTCACATGATATGTCATGTATAGGTTTCACACCTAAATTTCAGTCAAAATCCAGGTGTTGTGTGTAGTTTAGGAGTTACACGGGAAATTGTGTTTTGTCACAATTCCCGCACGCAGCCCCGCGTCCCTACAGCGTTGGAATCCCGTGTACGCCAACTCCCGCACGCAGCCCCGCGTCCCTACAGCGCTGGTCTCCCGCGTACGCAAACTCCTGCACGCAGCCCCGCGTCCCTACAGCGTTGGACTCCCGCGTACGCCAACTCCCGCACGCAGCGCCGCGTCCCTACAGCGCTGGACTCCCGCGCAACCAAATTCCCGCGCAGGTAATCCCGTGACCTAGTCACGCGCGCAGCCGTACAGTCCCCCGCGCGCATCTGAGCAGCAGATCAGTCCCCGCGCGCATTGGAATGAACTGATCCCCGCGCCTCCTGCAGTGATCAGTTTGACATCCAGGTACCGCTCAGAGGAGCTACAATATAGTAGGATCTACACTACATATGTAAAGCTACCACACAAGCATAGATTATAGTTCAAAAACCTTAAAAATCAATAAAAATTAGTTAGTAACTAATTTTTAGTATTTTTTATTAATTAAATAAAGATCCAGACTCACCACGAAATAAGTTGATCAGAACCTTCAAAGACCACGAAACTACATAAGGAGTGGTCGTAAAAATTATTAAAAATTACATACAGGATCAGCAAAGGATGGAAAATCAATAAACATCCACGTCTGCTCACTTTGGACCAGTACTTACTGTACAAATTGAGGATCAGTGCAGGATCAGCAAAATGACTAATCTATTGATTAACAGATCCTGCAGCTAAAAAGGAGCTGTTCCTTGACAGATCTAAGGCCAGCAGGCTAACAGCACCTTGAGGACGTGCCAATATTGCCCTGATTGCCCCCCTAGCCTCAGCCCATGGCTAGTACGCCTTCTAGAGGCCCTCAAGCACCCAAAAAAAAAGAATATTTAAACAGGCTCTTTTTGCCCTTCTGTTTCCAATCAGTTATCAGTTAATCAGTTATCAGGAATTATTTATTATCAATCAGACACAGTGTCATTGTTAATCAAGTGCTTATATGAAGATAAGCAAGTGATTTATGACTTAGTCTGTAGTAGTATTATTTACCTTTATTAACCAATCAACCCTTGAAGTTTAGTCAAGCAATCTACCCCATCTGCTCTGAAACCCTTCCACTTATTCCAGGATTTTCGTAGTTAAGTTCTCGGAGTGAGTGTTTCCCTTCCTGTCTAGGCCACTTGTGCTTTTAAGCCCGGCCATTAGTGGAATAAGTCCTTTCTAAGGCACCCATATTTATTCCAAGGTTCTTAAACTGCCTAAGGAGGCCCCTTGAAGAGAGGTTGCTAGTCTGTAAAGATCCTCAGTAGTATAATACTTTGGCCCCTCTTTTTATATTATATTTAAAATATTTATAACCAAACCAAATAAACCTTGCACTTGCTCTTACCATACCATTATTAGAGCTTTAAAGTGTTTATTCTTTGGAATATTTTTGCTCCAAGTTCTTTTATCACTCTCTGTAGCTAAAGGACTGCAAGGTTCCTGGTATCAGAGAGCTGACATCATGGGGAACATTTTGATACTTATGGGGAACAAAAGTGGCCACAAAAGTGACTTCATGTCACTGGTCAGCCAGAGACCCCAATTTGGCCCTGGTGAAGGGCATTGACCTTGGCATCAACAGTAACAGCAACCAGCCAACCAACACTCCAACATCAGAATAATCATGATAAAAATCCAAACAAGGATGATTTTGGATTTGAATACTTGGGTTTAGAACCCTTGCATCATCTTGATCCCTTTGTTTATCCACCTCAATTTTCCAGACTTTCATCCTTGTCCTTCAATGAACTTGCAACCTATTGTCTGTCCCACCCTGCTGCTCTTCAACCTTCTAACTTCCCTGCTTCAATTGTCATTCATTCACATCCCTCACCCCCCATCATCCAATCTGGTCACTTGTGCAAGGTTGGTCATGGGAACAACCTTCATGCGCATCCTCTGAGTTTATTAGTTGTTCCCACAACCAATCTTGCACTCCAATCTCACACATTGGTTGGTCATCCAACCAAAAAACGGCGCAGAAAGGCTTATGGTCCATCCGATCCCCTTGCCTATCAACTCCTTGAAAATCTCACCATCCTCAACAATTTCATCACAATGCTTCATTGATCCATCTCCTCTCCTCCTCCTGAAATCATCATCCCCCGATCGCTGCAAGGTCAATCTAGCCCATTAGTCTCCTCCAGCCGTGCTTGCCCAATCATTGGCGGGCCAGGAATTTTGGGGGCCCTTTGGCCTGTCCAGGCAGTTTTTTACCCGCTGTAGAGACTCCTGTGGGATTATATAAATAAAGTAGCAAATAGCTTTCTGGCAGTCATTGAAGGGGAATTTAGTATTACTTCTACTCCTTTGGAGTATTAGTATATACTAACAGTGGTTTTGAATTGCCTGCCCTTCTGGTACTATAGTAAGTCTGCAAAATAATTTATTTAAATCAATGGCTGGTTTCTTTGAGACTTAATATAGGTCTCAGATCAGACCTAGATTAGTTATTAATTGTTATTGGTAGGGTTTGTTGGAGAATGGACCAGATGTATTGGATTAGGGGTTATTTACTGATCAGATATATTTTATCTTAACCAATATCCCAATATTAAAGGGTTCAAGGGTTTATCAAAGGGGTGGTTCAGGAGAGGACCCAAGGATGGGTTTACCCACAGGGGGCTGGGTAGAGTAAAAGGTTGGTGGTTGCTTTTGTTTGTGCTCTCTTTCTTTGTAAGGGTTATTTATTAATTGAAGGGTGGTTCTTCTTTTAATTTGGTGCTGAATATTTAGGTCACAGAAGAACCCTTATTCAAGCACCTGTTGGGTGGTTTAATTGGTTAAAGGTGTGTTATAACTTGGTTTCTGATTTCCTGTTTCCTTTATAATTGGTTCACTGATATTTTATCTGGGTAGGTACCACAGATGGGTACTGATAGAGTGGAGTGAGCTGGGGTGGTATGAGCCAGATGTCATGAGATGGGATCAGTGATTTGTGGGGGATGAGTGATACAACTTGGATAGGGCAGAGAGGCCCTTCTTAAATAGACAAATCCTGCCCCCAGGGTCGCTCAAGGCTGCCCCTGAGGGTTCTCCCTGTTCTGGTAAGGAACAGTGAGATACAGTTACATGAGGCATTTCTGCTGGTTGGAAAAATCTTGTACAGTTACATGAGGCGTTTCTGCTGGTTGGGAAAAGCTTGTACAGGGGTTTCATGCATGCAGAGCCTTGCATAGATTGCTGTGTAGTTCAGATAAGATATTTTGCTGTGCTGTACTGGTAGTTTATTCAGTGCTACTTGATTCTACCTACATGTGTTTCTGTGCATTACTGGTGGTTTGTTTGGTGCTGCATGGTCTTGACTGCCTGCATATATTGCTGGGTAGACCTGTGGTTTTTGTACTGGTGGGTTGTTTGGTATCACATGCTTCTGACTGCATAAATTGCTGTGTGGTGCTGAGGTTGTTTGTTACTGCATGGTTCTGGCTGCCTGCATATATTGATGGGTAGCCCTGTGTTACTTTTACTGGTAGTTTGTTTTGTATCACATGCTTCTGACTACATAAATTGCTGTGTGCTGCTGGGGGTTTTTTGTACTGGTAGTTTGTTTGGTATCACATGCTTCTGGCTGCATAAATTGCTGTGGGCTGCTGGGGGTTGTTTGTACTGGTAGTTTGTTTGGTATCACATGCTTCTGGCTGCATAAATTGCTGTGTGCTGCTGGGGGTTTTTTGTAGTTGTAGTTTGTTTGGTTCTTGCTTGAGACTGGTTTGACTTCCTCCTGCCTTAATTGCTCCTGTATACTTCTGCAAAGCCTCTTGTATGTGTATTTGCTGCATGTTTGGTTCAGGTGATCAGATCTGACATGCTGCACTGCCTCCTGTATCTGTATTGCTGTATTCTGGCTGAGGTGGCTGGATCTGGACTGGTTGAACTGCCTCCTGGATCTGTATACTGTATTCTGGATGAGGTGACTGGATCTGGCATGCTTCACTGCCTCCTGTGTCTGTATGCTGTATTCTGGATAAGGTGACTGGATCTGGCATGCGGCACTGCCTCCTGTGTCTGTATGCTGTATTCTGGATGGGGTGACTGGATCTGACATGCTGCACTGCCTCCTGTGTCTGTATGCTGTATTCTGGATGGGGTGACTGGATCTGGCATGCTGGATGAGGTGACTGGATCTGGCATACTGCACTACCTCCTGTGTCTGTATGCTGTATTCTGAGTGAGGTGACAGGGTTGGTGTATGGTTCTGGTGTTGAGGGTAAACTGTTACTGGTATGTACTTGAGGGTTTGAAAGGTATGTCTTTATGCCCTCCACAGAGCTGTGACACCTTTTTGGGTATGAGTTTGCCATAGTTGAAGGGTTCTTGGGCTTTATTTTCTAATCCATAAGAGATAGAGGGGTACTTTGGCTGAGTGACTATAGGTTATTTGTGATGTAGAATCCATTTCTAAGGCTACTTTGAGGGTTTGAGCTGTTGTTACACTACAAAAGTGAGTCTGATGGCTATAGGACAGGTTTGGTCTACCACACCGCTGGTCTCCTGCCCTTGCCCATCATTGGCACAAGCTGGTTTTTAAAATACATATGCACTTACACAAGTGCTAAGTATAAGTGCAATCCAAACGGGATGCACATATGGGCCTCTCCGGCCCATTGGACACTCACACAGACTATACAGGCCTGTTTGGATGTCACTGATTTGGGGAAACTGGCCTAAAAATGCGTGAAACAGGCTCATTGGTACACGGGCCCTAACAGGCCAGGTGGGGGATATGGGAAAGTACAGCCAGATGGGCTTTTATGGGAGTAATTGGGCCCAAGATTTATTTTGGACATACTTGGCCAGACGGGCTGGCCCTCCAAAGAATTTTTGCTTAGTTTTTGGGCTTGGGGGGGCCCATTGGGGCAGCAGCCTGTGTTGCAGCCCGGTTGGGGCTGCCTCTGTAAGACCCCAAATGGTGCTAGGCCGTGGCAGTTCTGTGGAGGGGAAAATTGCTGTTTTAGGATGCCTTCCTGAGTGTTAAAAAAATATTTAAATTTAACCAACATCAAGGTCCAGAACCTGGTAAATGAGGAATCAAGTAGTAAAGGATAAAGATGATAGTGGTTCAGTAGCAATGGAACAGCACTATCTGAGCCAAGATTATGTGGGGAAAAACTTGGACAAAAGAAGCTAAAGTTTTTTAAAGTTCAAAGAACAAAACTGTTTCATGTAAACAAAGACCACAAGCTAATAACTCTGGTTGTCAGCAGAAGATTGGGAATGATCAACTCAAACCCAACCAACCTTCAGGTTCTCAATGAATCTTCCCAAATCTCCGCAAACAAGCACTTGAAGGGTCCGGATAACTGAGGGTGGCTGTACAAGAGAAAGCACTATGTTTAAGAAGCTCTAAAAGCAAACAGTAACTGATTTGAAGCAAGGATAACCTCAACACTTCTCAATGAACTCAAGAGTAGGCTGGCAGAATGCAACTCCAGAAAAAAATAAGGGAGGTATAACACTCAAGGTTTTAAGCTTAATAAGACCTCTTCAATCAATCCTGATTGGCTCCAGAAAGATGATCAAGGAGGGATCAAGACCAGTATGGTCAGAGAAAGGGATCAAGGAATGGTATAACACACTCACGAATTCCAACAGACAGAATTCTCTTCAACCGGTGTGGTGCTCCAAAACCTAACCTATAGCCATCAGACTCACTTTTCTAGTATAAGGAAAGCTCCAATCATCAAACAGAACTCAAAAATGGATTCTACACCAAAAATAACCCCTAGTCACTCAGCCAAAGTACCCCTCTATCACTCATGGTTTAGAAGATACAGCTTAAATCAACCCTGGCCTACCCACACCCCTACCAGGTGTCACAGACCAGTGAAGGTTCATGGACATACCCTGGATGCCTTCAAGTACATACCCCATACATTACAACCATAAAGCACCAAACAAACCTGCAGCAGTATACATAATTAATATATGCAAGGCACTGCATGAAGAGCCAAACAAATCACCTGTATACACAGCAATATATGCAAGACACTGCATGCAGAGGCTGTACAGAATCATACAGGACATAATAAAGAAGCAATATATGCAAGGAACTGCATCCAGAACCAAACAAGCAGCTGTATACAGAAGAAATATATGCAAGACACTGCATAAAGGACCAAACAAATGACCAACCAGGACTAGACAGAAGTAATTTATGCAGGGGGAACCTGTATCAATGCAGAACAGCAATGCATGCAAGGGTGTAAATGCATGTAGATCATGCACAGCCTCCTCCTCTGACCAGCAAAAATGCCTCATGAACTGTATTCACTGTATCAGGGAGACCCCCAGGGGCAGCCCTGAGGGCAGGATTTTCTATAAATAGAGGGCCTCTCTCCCCCATTCAGGTCCCATCAGTTCCCCCCATCCTCCCCTCCAGGGATCACCATGCCTCCTAGGCACCCTTAACCCATACTTTTACCGTACTCAACCCATTATCCCATAACCCATACTGTAAAAATCATCAATCCCATAACCCATACCATCACCATCACCATCCACCATCAACCACCACCATTACCCTTGACCATCCACCATCAACCACCACCATTACCCTTGACCATCCATCATCATTACCCCATATTTTTTTGACCATGAGCCAACCCAATAACCCATACTTTTGACCATCCACCACCACCATTATTTACCCAATAACCCATACCTTTGAACATCACCACCATGTCCCCATAACCTAAACATCATCATCATCATCCACCATCACCATCATCACCATCACCAATCATCATCATCACCCATCATCACCATCATCATCCATCATCATCATCCATCATCATCATCCACCATCACCATCATCAACTATCATCATCATCCACCATCACCATCATCAACTACCATCATAACCTACCTCATCCATCATCATTCATCAACCATCATCAACCATCATCATCACCTACCTCAACCATCATCATCATCATCAAGCATCATCAACCATCATCATCAGTTATCAAGCATAGTCTCAACCATTTCAGCTTTATCACTCAACACCTGTAACATAAAGGGAGTATTCGTCAATAACCAATAAAACAACATAAAGAATATATAAAGGATAAGACTAGAGAAAGGATTCTTCCCTTACTCAGCGTTTATCCACCAGGTCACCTCTCTGTTCCACCATTTCTTCCTTATCAAGCTTGAATACATTGATCCTAGGTCTGATAGAGACTACTATAGTAGCAACTCTATTTGAAAATCAGCCACCAATCTCTTTTCTTTTATTGTTGTGAGACTACTATAGTACTTAGAGGGGCAGGCAATTCAAAACCACCCTTAGTCTTCATCTATCTTATTAGTAGTTGTAGTACTAAATTCCCCCTCAAGTGACTGCCAGCAAGCTATTTGCTAAACTTTACCCAATCCCAAAGGAGTCTCCACACCGGCAAGGCTATTGAATTGTGATAAGGATCAGGCCACAGAGGGGCAAAGACTAAGGATCAATGGATGAGGGGGCAATCATAGATATACCCAGGATGAGGATGAGGATCAGATTTCAGTGATAATGGGGGGACATATGCACATACTCCCATCAATCATTTTGAAAATGGTAGGGGAGAGCCCCTCCTTTTATGGGCCATGGGTCCCTGTAGACTATTTACAAATGATGAAACAGCTAGAGCAGAAATATATATATATTAACAGAGATGGGGAAAAAAAAGAAAAAGAAAACAAACTGATGAGAAAACAAAACAAAAAAAATGATTGAAACAATGAAAAAAATCATGAATGAGCGGGGATGGAAGACACCAGTCCGTGCCAATGATGGGCACAGCAGGTGGTGGATTACAAGAGAGGCCCGCGCAGACAGATGTCTGAAGGGCCCAGCCAATGGATGAGCAACAGCGGGCCCCTGCGCCGACAACAGCAACCCGCGTGGAAAACTGCAAGATGTGCAAGCAAAGCAAGGTTGGGGGTTGCAGCCAGATGAGCGCGGTCCGAGATGGATGGCAGGTGGTTGGATGACTTGTGGAGGTGGTAAGGATGAGGTAGAAAGATTTAATGGAGATGTCAAAGCGTCAATATGGACCAGATGGGTAAGATGGGCGCTTGAGACGGCCAAGTTGGTCTTTGCAGTGGGGGGGGTGATGGTTGGTTGTTCCCCTGATTAACCCCGCCTGAGTGATCTGATTGGTTGATGGGGTGAGGAATGTGAACAAATGATGAGCAAGGTGAGATGAGTCAACGGATTTCAAGGGCTTTGGGAGGGATGAATGAGCTGGGCAGGTTGATCTGATTGTCCTCATCCTTTTTGGAGAGGTTGGAGAGTGGTTTGATGGCCTCATGGTGATTATCTAAGTCTTGGTCTTGGTAATCAAACAAGGCATGAGACTTGGTTGCAAGATTTTCATTGGGATCATATTTGGGGTTAGGATGGGAGATAACAAAAAAGGGGATTGAGGGAAGCCAATTGGGGGTGCCGGCGCCGGATAGAAGCCTCCAAGCCAAGCAGGTCTTCATCCGTGCGCTCACCAAAAGTGTGGATAGCAGCGCAAAGAAAGGGCAAATTGAAAATAGGACAGGGCGGCAGGCACCCAAGAGATGATCCTAGAGGACAAGGAGAGTGGGAGATGGAAGATGGGAACTGGATATGGGAATCCTTCTGGATCAAAAAGTTTTTTTTTTGGATCTAAATGGAGGCTATAGAAATGTTCATGGAAATTTTAATTTTTCAGTAATGGTCTGGAGGTGTCCCAGATTGGGCACCACATCTCTCCCCAACTTACAGACTGTCCCTAGTCTGCATCTGAGTATCTTTGATGATATATATAAAATAAGAAACTGAGGAATTGCAACAGAAAAATGCCTGTTTGATCTTGAGGGTGATTTAAAAGGGAGCTTGATCCATCCAAAGAAAAGTTCCTGGATGTGGCTGAGATGAAAGAATAAAGAAGGAATCCCAGGTGCTCACATATGTGGCATAAATTAGAGTTTCACAACAAAATGCAGCAGATGAACCCTGGTGGGGCACAATTGGGAGGATGTACTTCTGGGACAAGTTGCCTCCACAACAATGAAATTTCTTGAACTGATCAGCAGAGAACCTTCTGGCCATCTCAGTAATATCTAGCTTTTCAAAAACATACAATCCACCTCTGACTTGAAGGATCACTTGATAAGGACCATTCCAGCGGTTAGAGAAAAGCTTTCCCCACTGAGTTTCCAAGGATCAATTATAAGCTAAGACTAGATCCCCAGGATTCAAGGGAACCCTGTTTTTATTGCAGTGCTTATCCTCCCAATACTGGACTTATTTTTCTCTTGACTCCATCATCTTCTGATAAGCTCTGCCACAAACATCTTAACTTTGCTCCAGTTGCTTGGATTGGGCAACTAATAGATCAGTGGTGGAAGAAACCTTTTCCCAAGAAATACCTAAGAAAGATTCCATTTCCAGATCAAGAGGAAGTACAGCCCTTTGTTCAAAGATAATTTCATAAGGTGAGTAGCCAGTGGTTTTTTTAGTTGATGGTTGATTGGAGAAGAGGACCAGAGGAAGAAATTTGCAACAATGCTTTCCACTTTCACCAGCCAGCTTGACAAGGGAAGCCTTCAAAGGAGCATGGCCTCTTTTCACCATGCCTTGAACTTCAGGATAATTAGGAGTGGTCACCCTATGTTGACCAGGAACCAATCGGATCATTTCAGCCAGTTTGCCGCCAAACTCAGAGCCACCATCAGTTGAATAAGATCAATAAAAGCCATAATGCATTGTCCAAGTCTCATAGAGGAAGGCTGCTACTGATTTAGAGCTGAGGTTCTTAAGGAATTTTTCTTCAACCCATCCAGAAAAATCATCTCTAGCCACTATGAGGTACTTAGCTCCACCAGCCTTAATATGAACCACATCCATAGCAATCCTTCCAAAGACAGTGGACTCTCCAGTGGGATAAAGAACTTCCGCTGGGCGCCTAAGATCATGTTTCTGACATACTTCAAAACTCTTGCACCATTGAGAGACTGATTACTTCAAGGACGGCCACCAGAATTTTTTGGATATTTGACAATAAGTTTTGGTTTCCCCACCATTACCAAGGCCTTCATGGAGACTTTCAAGCATTGAATCTTGATTAGAAGGGATATTGACAACAATAAGAGCACAAGATTGCCTCTTTTCATAAGCCTAGTACCTTGGACAACAAAATTGGAGGACTTCCTTTTGAGTGATTGAAAATCTTTAGCAGAGAGATCAGGAGGCCTTTAGAGAGTGGAGAGATACTGCTCTAATTTAAGCCGGAAGCCTTGTTGGAAGCAAGAATAATGTTGAGAGGAAAAGGTGAAGAAAGGACAAATTAAGGGTTCCTCCTCATCAAAATCCACTCCAACATCCAATTCTTCATCTCCCAGAGGTTGTTGAGATAAAACATCAGGAATTTTGAAAGATTTTCCAGGCCTATGAACAATATCAGAAGAGAACAACTGGATGAAAGCCACCCAACGAGTCATTGGAGCGTTTGGAAGACTGGGGGCATTGATCATTTTGTTAATGGATTTTTCATTGACTTGTAACTGAAAGTGTTGAGCCCAGAGAACAGTTTGGAGCTTCTTCAACATTTGGGTCACACCAAAAAGTTCCAGTTTTGGCTGGGAGTACCTGGATTCCACCTCTGAAAAAAGAAGAGATTCATACAGAGAAGGACAATCCAAACCATTTTCATCTTCTTGAGTAAGGACAGCCCCAACAGATTGATAACTAGAGTCCACAGCCAGCTTGATCTTGCCAGCCCTAGGTCCATAAGTGATCTTCTTCAAGACAATGTCTTTTCCAACAATTGTTTTGAGCATCTGAAATGATTGTTCACAAGCTTGGCTCCAAAACCATTCAGCATCCTTCCTGGTTAAGCAATTCAAGGGAATGCAAATGTTGGATAGAGAAGGGATAAACATCCAAACATATATTACAACACATAAGAAACCTCTGACTTCAGTTGGATTGATGGGAGTAGGCCAAGAGAGAATTTTTTTGACTTTGGATGGAGCCATCCTTCTTCCTTCCTTGCAGACCACATGACCAACAATTTCCAAAGCAGGGACACAGACAGCCAATTTGGATCCAGAGACAGTGAGACCAGAATCCTTGATTCAAAACAGGATCCTTTCCAGAGTGGTTGCATATTCCCAGATAAATCAACCAATTCCTGAATGCCAGGGCAAGAGCTCATTTTTATAATCAGAAACTGGACCTTTAATCCCGCCATTGTCAATAAAGATACCAACATGATCAGGGATTTCATCCTGGAGGATCCAAAGCATCTGAGCCTGATAGACTGCAACCAAATTTGTGGCCCCTTGAGGTAATCAAGTAAGTTGGAAACAACCAAGAGGAATATTGAAAGTAGTGAGAGGAAAAGAAATTGGATGTAAGGATTGTTTGTCATAGCCACCCATAATCTCACCTAGACCATAGAAAGCTCTCCCAGAGAAGGATTTGACAAATTCTTCAGTAGCAGGGGTAATACCAGAGTCTCTAATAGTAACCTTATTTAGAGGCTGGAGATCATGAACTATTCTAAGTTTACCATTACTCTTGAGAACACAGAAAACAGGACTGGAATAGCTAGAAGTTGATTGTTCATATAAAATGGTTTTGACTTGTTTGCGGACCAACTTGATGAATTCGTCAACTTTAGCAGCAGGGATTGGGATCTTCTTCTTTTTCCAGGGATCATGTTCTACTACAGGGATAATGTAAGGGAGGCCATAGGATTCTTTCAAGAGACCTCTCTCTTCTTCACAGAAAGCAATAGATTTTTCCCTAAGGACTAAGAAATTATTGATCAAATTCAACTCATCAGGAAGAAGCCATCCATCTGGACCAAAGTTGACCACTTTCAGACTTTCTTCAGTGACACAACCAGAGGGAATGAATGGACCAGTAAGAGATTGAGGTAAACCACAGTAAGGATTGGGGGATAGAGGGGGGCACATAAGGCAAGATTTGAGGTTGAGAGGCATTGGTTAGTTGACTGGTTGAACCTTTTTCACAACTGGTTTATACTTGGTGGCAAAATAGAGGAATCCTTTCTTCCTCCAAGCATTGACCAGTGAGGCCTGACTACAAAAACTGAGGCCAAGTTCCAACATCTTCCAAGTTTGATATTCTGCCTCTTCCTCGAAAGGTGCCTTTTCCATAAAAGAGAATCCAAAAGCTAACGCATTTCTCACAGGTGTGGCACAGGGTAGAGTTTTGAAAATGACAGTAGTAGAGGCCCCTGATGGTGCACAACTTGGAGGAATTACTTCTTCCCACATTTCCTCCACTTAAGACCATACTCCTTCATACAAAAACCACCAAGAAAAGAATCAAGATTGGGATCTAGTTTAGACTCATTGCAGAGATTCAAAACTGGAGTAGAGGATGATTGATCAGGCTGAAGGGAAAAAGGAAAAGAAGATACAACAGACCCAGAGAGAGAAGAAATATTTTTGGAATTTTTGTATTTTTTATGTTTTTGAATATTGATCTTATTTGGATGAGAAAGAGATGATGAGGAAAACAAAAAATATGCCTCTGATGTTGAAGTTGATCCATAAGTTGAAGTCTGAGGCTGAGAGGAACTACAAGTATCAGTAGGATCAACTAATCCAATAAAAAATGAGGCTGAGAGGAATGAGAGCTGTGTTCTGCTTTACCTTTTGAACTGTTTTGGGAGAAGGACCAGGAAAATCTCCTTCCCAACAACCAGAATCCAAGGAACAAAGCCAAACTTCAATTTTTCCGCCATCAGCATCAGGGAGAAGGATTCTCTCCCCAACTTGATTGGAAAAAATCAGGGTAGCACCAAAATCCATTAAGAACTGTTGGCCCAAATTCATAGGACCTTCCAAATGAGTGATCCGGAAGTGACAAGTTCCAACAATATTTCAACCGATTTGAACAGAAACATCCTCAGGAATACAAACCAGTTCACATGACTGATTCCCTATACCAAAAACCGCAGAAGAAAAGCTGACCCTTGGGCTAACCTTGAGTTTGTAGGCCATAGCATCTGAGATTAATTTGAGCTGAGAACACAAATCCACAAGAAGAGAAACTTTTTTAGCCAATTCACCAAGATAGCAGGGAAGAAATCCAAGAGGGCAGGAATAAAGATTGGAATATGAAGGGGGATCTGTTCCACCAGAGTCCTCCATCAAAGTGCCAGAAGAGACCTTCAATTTTTCCAGACCAATTTCCACATTTTGACAAGAAACCCATTTCTTCATGCCTTCAGCCACAGATGGAGAGATAGAAAGAAATTCAGCCACAGACAGATAAGGTATTTTGAGATCAGAAATTTTCTTTAATACTCCTTCCACAGCATTAGGGTATTCCTTGGAAATGCCCCTCTCAAACCAAACTTTGGGCTGGGTGGAGGGAGAAAGATCAGGTGAGGCAGGTACTGGAAGAGGATCAGAGGATTGAGGCGGTTGACCAGATTGAAAGGGAGGAGAAGGATCAGAGTGGTCCTGGAACCTTTCCATGAGTGGTTCCCTTTCTACTTCCATGTCTTCCACATCAGAGGAAGGAGACTCAGGCAAAGATCCATGTTTGACAGGTTTTTGAAGGATTGAAGATGGAACAGGAGGAGACTTGTGAGTTTTGGGTTCCTCATGGCGTTTCCTAGCTGGATCAGATTGATAAGCACCAGAGAAGCTGGAAGAACTGATATCTGGATGATACCAAGGTTGAAGAGTGCCACAGGATGATAAAAAATTCAAGGAGACCAGAGATGCCTTCTTGGGAGTTGGTGGGTGGTAAGAAGCCACCACATGATGGATTGGACAAGACAAGTTGAAATGGATCAAAGTACCATTAGGAAGAAAGAAATTATTTCCCTTCTGATCTACTGATTTCTCCTCCTTGTCCTTCTGGAGTTAAGGAAATCTATCAGTACCATGGCCTTCTCTATGACAGTAATAGCAGACTAAGGTGGATTTAGGAACAGAATTAGCAGGTTTTGGGGGAACTAAAGAGGAGATTTTCTGATCTATTTTATTCTCAAAGGCCTGAAGTAGCTTAGTAATCTCATCTATGGTAGCAGTATCCTTATTGGCCTGAGTTCTTGATTTAGGTCTGCGATTTGATTCCTTCTTGTTCATGATTTTGTTGGATTCTTGGAAGGAAGGAGCATGGACTGGTTCAGTGATCCTGGGCTTTTCAAAAGTTAGAGCAGTTTGAACTTTCATTACTTTGTCCACCATATTCCTAAGAACCAGAAAGACAGGGATTATGAATCAATTATCGCTAGTAGTGATCATGGATCCAGACTTGACCAATTCATCCCTAATCCTTTCCTGCACTCCTGGCAAAAAAGATTGGAAAAATCAAACTCAAAAGTTTTTCCACAGTGTCAATGTGATTGTTCCTGATAAGACAAGAATGAATAGGATCCCAAGACTTTCTGAAAGACTGATAATCAGAGCCTGAAGAGACATCACCATTGGAGATCCATTGAGAAACCAGAGCATCGAAGTCCTGTAAGGTAAACCTAGCCACATCTATTTTTCCCCAATAAGCCAACATAGCCTCCTTCAAGAGCCTCCAGTTATGAGATTTTACTCCATCAAACAATTCAATAACTTCCATAACTTCATCAGAGGAGATAAAAAATGGTAAATTATAGGCCATATCATGTTCACTTGCACCACCCACTTCAGCAGCCATTTCATAGGAGTCCAAAAATTGCTCCACGTTTGTTCCATTGAAGCCTAGGTTCTTGTTCTTGGGTTTGATCTTGACCATCTTGGCTCAAACAGTGGTGGAGGGAACAGATTACATTTTGAAGACAGAGTTCCTAAGGGGATCCAAAAAGAAGAGTTCCAAGGTGGCTCAAAAGCGTGGCAAGGGCAGAGTTTCACAAAAACGACAAGAATCCTGCCCAAATGGTGCACAATTGGGAGGACTTAATTCTGGAACAAGTTGCCTCCATGGATCAGACCTGGATGATGAAAGAAAAAAGAAGAAAAGAAAAAGCATTGGATTTCAGAGTTGATTCTTCAAGTTGGGACTGTAAATCCCAAGGTTGCTGGTTTGATCCAGGCCCGGGGGACCAAATGTAAGACTCCAAACGGTGCTAGGCCATGGCAGTTCTGTGGAGGTGAAAAGTGCTGTTTTAGGCTGCCCTCCTGAGTGTTACAAAGATATTTTAATGTCACCAAGATCAAGGTCCAGAACCTGGTAAATGAGGAATCAAGTAGTAAAGGATAAAGATGATAGTAGTTTGGTAGCAATGGAAAAGCACTATCTGAGCCAAGTTTACGTGGCAAAAAACTTGGAAAAAAGAAGCTAAAGTTTGTTAAAAGTTCAAAGAACAAAGCTGTTGTATGTAAACAATTCCCACAAGCTAATAACTCTTGTCCTCAGCAGAAGATTGGGGATGATCAACTCAAAAACAACCAACCTCCAGGTTCTAAATGAACCTGCCAAACTCTCCTCAATCAAGCGCTTGAAGGGTACCAGATAACTGAGGGTGGCTGTACAAGAGAAAGCACTATTTTTAGGAAGCTCTAAAAGCAAACAGTAACTGATTTGAAGCAAGGATAACCTCAACACTTCTCAAGGAACTCAAGAGTAGGCTGGCAGAATGCAACTCCAAAAAAAAAGGGAGGTATAGCACTCCAGGTGTTAAGCTTAATAAGACCTCTTCAATCAATCCTGATTGGCCCCAGAAAGATGATCAAGGAGGGACCAAGACCAGTATGGTCAGAGAAAGGGATCAAGGAGTGGTATAACACACTCAAGAATTACAACAGACAGAATTCTCTTCAACCTGCAAGGCTATTGGTTGGTGATAAGGATCAGGCCACAGAGGAACAAAGACTAAGGATCAATGGATCAGGGGGCAATCATAGATATACCCAGGACAAGGATGAAAATCAGATTTCAGTTATAATGGGGGGGACATATGCACACACTCCCTTTGATCATTTTGAAAAAGGTAGGGGAGAGCCCCTCCTTTTATGGTCCATGGGTCCCTGTAGACTATTTAAAAATGATGACACAGCTAGAGCAGAAATATATATATATATATATATATATATTAACAGATATGGGAAAAAAAAGGAAGAGAGAAAAAAACTGATGAGAAACAAACCAAAAAAATGATTGAAACAATAAAGAAAATCATGAATGAGCCAGGATGGAAGACACAAGCCTGTGCCAATGATTGGCACAGCAGGTGATGTATTACAAGGGAGGCCCACGCAGACAGATGTCTGATGGGCCCAGCCAATGGATGAGCAACAGCAGGACCCGCACGGACAACAGCAAGCCGCGCAGACAACCGCAAGATGTGCAAGCGGAGCAAGGTTGGGGGTTGCAGCAAGATGAGCACGGTCCGAGATGGATGGAAGGTGGTTGGATGACTGGTGGAGGTGGGAAGGATGAGGTAGCAAGATTTAATGGAGGTAGGAAAGCATCAAGATGGACCAGATGGGTAAGGCTTGCGCTTGAGACGGCCAAGTTGGTTGTTGCAGTGGGGGGGTGATGGTTGGTCATTCCCGTGATCAACCTCACATGATTGATCAGATTGGTTGATGGTGTGAGGAATGTGAACAAATGATGATGAAGGTGAGATGAGTCAACGGCGTCCAAGGGTGTTAGGAGGGATGAATGAGCTTGGCAGGTTGATCTTATTGTCCTCATCCTTTTTGGAAAGGTTGGAGAGTCAATTGATGGCCTCATGGTGATTATCCAAGTCTTGGTCTTGGTCATCAAACAAGGCATGAGACTTGGTTTCAAGATTGTCATTGGGATCAAATTTGGGGTTGTGATGGGAGATGACTAAAAAGGGGATTTAGGAAAGCCCATTGGGGGTGCTGGAGCCGGATAGAAGCCCGCAAGCCAAGCCGTTCTTCATCAGCGTGTTTGCCAAATGGGTGGATATCAGCGCAAAGCAAAGGCAAATTGAACATAGGACCGGGCGCTAGGCACCCAAGAGATGATCCTAGATGACTAGGAGAGTGGGAGCTGGAAGTTTGGGAGCTGGATATTTGAATCCTTCCGGATCAAAAAGTTTTTTTTTTTGGATCTAAATGGAGGCTATACAGAAGTTCATGAAAATTTTACTTTTTCCGTACTGTTCCAGAGGTCTCCCAGATTGGGCATCACACCGCCCGTGTCGCCGCCCCCTGGGGGCCTCTGCCCTTGTGGCGGCCCCCTCAGGGCCTCTGTCCTTGTTGCGGCCCCCTCAGGGCCGCTTTTTTCGCCTTTGGCCCATCTATGGGGCCCGATGGCCCGCGCGGGGCTGTTGTCAGGGCTTCTGCGCTGGGTGGCGGCCACGGGGCTGGTAGTTCCGGCTCCTCCCCCTCCCCTTGCTTGCCATTGCAAGGGGGAGGGGGAGGGCTGGCTGGTTGTAACCAGTCAGCAACTGGTCATGACGGGAGGGACTTGATCACCCCCCCACCTAGAGAGGTGGCCAGGCCGGTTGCATCAAGGCAACCAGCGGTGGTGGGGAATTGACCACCCCCCCCCCCCCACAATTGAAGGGGCGCTCTCCCCCCCCCCCCTTTACCAAAGGGGAGGAGTGACAGGCTGCAGGGGACCTGACCACCCCCCAGCCCACTTACTGTAGCAACGCCCTGGGGGTATAAACCCCCAGGGCCCCTGGTAGGGGGATTTGACCGCCCCCTCCAGGGATTTGAGAGAAAGAGGGGGGGGGGGAGGCATGTCTTCCAGTTACACCCCCCCAGGTGAGATTTTGGTTGGACTCAGGTGAGTCCTGGGTCCCACATGGCCCATATGAGGGGCCAGGGCTGTACAGGTGCTAAGATAAGTAACAGGGATGGTTGTAACGGACAGCCAGCCGGGGATTGAAAAGCACAGGGGCTGGTTCAGCCACATTGAGGTGGAAACACCAGAACCAACCGGAATAGGCTGGTTGTAAGAGTACAGGGACTGATGCCATGGGGGCTGATGTAGCCCAAACCAAGTAACAATGCCTGTAGAGCCTGTAGAGCCCTTTCTGGGAGGAGAGTTTGCCATTTGGCTTTTTGTATCATGAACTCACAAGAGGCCAATCTTTTGTACTTAAGGAGCTCTTCTTCCTGCTGTTTTCCATCATCCATTCATCATCCAATCAAATTCATCACCAATATCATCCAACTTATTGCTCCATTGAGAGCCCATCAGCAATTATTGACCAAGTTGTCCAGAGTTTCTTTTGCTTTATATACTTCTCATTTGCATAAGCTAATTGCTGGCCATAATTATAACACATTATCAGTACCAACCTCATCATTGTTTCCAAGTCATCTAGACCCTTGTGCCTTACGCTGGAGAACCTCAAAGACCTCATTTTTTCCAAGAAGATTTCTAATATCCCTGATGTTAGCTCCACCAACATAGCTCTGAACAGTCAGAATCATAATGCTTGCGCTGTCCTTATGGAAAGTGAGCTGGACAACATCTGTTGTGGGGAGATAATGGATGCAGATGACACTTTGATCAATTCAGAGGTGGAGAAAAAGTCTTATCATCTCATCCTTAGGCATCTTGATGAGAATCATGTGACATGGGTTTCCAATACTCTTAGGGAAGATGAAAGAAGGAGGGTAAGCATCCTTTGGAAGTTTCTTAAGTCCAAGTATGCTGGTATTTCTGTTCACCAGAAGGGTATAGCTTTCAATAAACTGTTTAAGTTGAAATATTTGAATTTTAAACAGTTTGTTGCAGAGGCTAGGTCTAGCATAGCCAAGTTTACGTCATCAGGACTTAACATGGATCCTGAGTGTTTGTCACTCTTAATCCTTCAGAAGCTACCAAAGGAGTTTGATTCTTTAGTCAGAATTATTTCTCAATTGGATCCTCTTCCTGGGGAGGAGGATGTGCTGAAAAGGATGGAAAAGGATGATCTTCAGTTCAAGATGAAGGGGGTTTCTGGAAAAGCCCTTGTTGGAAAGACTGGAAAATCTCACAAGAAGCCAAAAAAGGATTTTTCCAAGGTCTTATGCTATAATTTTCAGAATGAGGGGCATTATGATAAGGATTGCAAGGAGGCTAAGAAGAGGGAGAAGTCCAAAGAGAATGACAAGGAGGTCAATCTCACTACTGAAAATGTTGCAATGGTAGCATTTGATGGTCCAATGGAAATGGTTTTTGGGGAAGAAGGTCCCAACAAGAAGGCCAAAATTGATGAGGATCAAGAAATGTACTTGATTGATTACCAAGTGAGTAATCTTAACCTCAAAGATGAGAACTTATCATTGACTGATAAAGCTTCTTTCCTATTAGAAGGATTGAGGGAGGATGTGCTTGTTTTGATTGATTCTGGTTGTAAAGCTCACATGTTCTTTAAACCAAACTCATTTTTAAATCTTAGTGGTTATGATGGAGTTGTAAATATTGGTCAGAAAGGCAGAACAATTCAGATTAAGGGAATTGGAAAAGTTATTCTTGAAAATCACTTGGGTTTTACAATTTCTTTTTAGAAAGTGTTCTATGTACCAGAGTTGCCTTATTACCTTGTGTCTCTTGGAGTTTTGTAGAAAAAAGGTTTCCAGATTTGTTATCTTAAAGAAGATAGTTTTTGTTATTGATATGGATGGGAGAACTGTTCTTAGTGGAAAAGTTCGGAATAAGATTTTGTGTGCAAGCTTGTTCAAATTCTCAGCTCTGAGCACTGTTGCTCATAATAGAAGTGGCCATAAGGTAAAGGAAAGCAACTGTGAGAGTTGTACTTTGGGGGCTAAGACTAAAAAGTGTTCTCTAAGAGTAGAGATTGCACTGATGTTCCTAGAGAGAATCTTCCATTGATTTTGCAGGGCCATTCACACCGGAGTCCCTGGGTGGGGCAAGATACTTCATCAATTTAGTTGATACTGCAACTAATTATGTTTGGGTTAAACAAATTCAATCTAAGGATCAGACCACAGAGGAGGTTTCTGTAATCTTCAAAGTCTGGAAACAGAATGGTCTAATGAAGGAGATCAAGAGGGTTATTATGGATGGATGGGGCGAATTTGTGAGTAAAGAATTTGAGAGGTTATTGAAAGATTACGGTATTGTTCATATATTCACTACTGCAAGTACTCCACAGAATAATGGAATAGTTCAGAGAATGAATAGAGCTTTACTGGACAAAGTCAGAACTATTATGTCTCAATCTGGTCTACCAAAGTTCTTATGGGCTGAGTTGATGTGTACAGTCTGTCTGTTGCACAAAATTGTAAGTGTTAATGGCAAGAGTCCTCATTATCAGTCTTGGAAGTTGTACCCCAAAACATTGCACCTAAGAACAATTGGTTGCTTTCTGTATTATAGTGTCCAACATAATGAGATGGTTGGAAAACTACACCCTAGAGCCAATCAGGGGAACTTGTAGGATGTAATTTAATAAGTAAATTGTATAGGATCTATTGTCCAGGGACAAGAAAGGTTATCCATAGTAGGGATGTAAAATTTGATGAAAGTACCTTTCCACTCAAAAGGAGTGAAGATATTGTTGACAATAAGTCACAGAAATAAATAGAATTAGCACCTATTTCACCAGAAAAAGCTGAGGAACATGTGGTTCCAGAAGATAAAGAGATGGCAGATGTGCCACAAGAGGGTTCAGTGCCCGCTTCAGGGGAGTCCGTTTTTTTGGAACCTGATGAGCCTCCACCCCCAGTAAAAAGGAGTGGTAGGGTTAGAGTACCAGTTGATAGGTATGGGGAATGGAAGTCTGTTGAAATTTCACTCTCACAGCCACAGACTCCTGTCACTCCGCTGTACATACTTCATATTTATTACCTCCTCTCCTCCACTTGCTCTTTTCCGTTCAATTCCTGTTCTCCCCATTATTTTCCTTCATTTTTTTATTCTACTTCCTTCATTCTCTCTTCATCCTCTCAACTCTGCACTGGCACTTCTCTCAATTCTCAACTGCTCACCAGTTGGGAAAGAATAAGGGTTATCCCCCTAAAATTGTCCCAAGGTTTGGAAGTTAAAGTTTCCCTGCGTTTGAAAGGAGATGAGGATGTCCAAAGTTGCACTTAAATGAGAAATAGAAATAAGGAGATAAAGAGATAAAGAAAAGTAGAGAGAGAGAGAAAATGACAATCCTTCAATCCTCAGAACTGTCCACCTGGATGTGTATCCAGTATGAGTTCCTTTAATCTCTTGGTGAGATGAGTGATCCAATCCAATGATGTGATGGTCTGCTTCCCTTCCTCCTTCCATACCTCCAAACCCAGAGCTGGGAGGGAGGATAAGTCCTCCCTCTCAACCCTAACCTAAGTACAGGTGCAAATGACAGTATGACAAAGAAACAGAAAACAATCCCAAAACAGAAACCCTAGCCTCCTCTCCCCACCTCCTCCATACCAAACTCCCCCTGTTGTCCATATGCCATTCCGTCCATCCGGTTTGTCCTTCTCATCACGCGGTCCTTCCACCGCGCCCTACTCAGAGCCCCCCACGCCTGTCCGTATCCGTTTTTCCGCGCACTTTGTGGGTGTTTGGTAATATCCGGCAGTATTGGTGCGCTTGCACACGCGCTCCATCCGTTCCTTCATAGCCTGCGGATTGCTCCGCCCCTACGTATCCAAACCAGCGCGCCCGCAAACCTAGTCAAGCGCACTACCTTCCAAATCCAATCCCCGGGGCGGATTACCGCGCACACCACATTCAATGCTGAGCCTGACCCGTCCACCAGGTGTGGAGCCAAACAGCGGCTGCTGCTGATCCAGCAGCTGCCGCTTCTGAGCACTCCGCATACCCTAATGCTGAGCGTGCAGCCGCGACGCAGTTCCCAATCCGTGTCTATAAATTGACACCACATCCCCCCCAACTTGAGTTCTGTCCCCAGAAGTTTCCCATTGCTTCACCATACTACCACCCCTGCTAACTCCACTACCACCCCCACCACTCCCACTACCGCCTTCCCCCGTCCTCCTTCCGCATCATCGCCAACATGCTCCCATGCAAGTTCTGCGCCCGGAACGGGCACGCGTGTTTGATTGTCCCTGGTCAACGCGCCTGCGTTGCTTGTTGTCGCGGCCACCATTGCTGCTTTCTTAGCAACAGCATGCCCCGAGCTTTCCCTCAATCCAGCTCTTGCCCCAGGCCGCGCAAGAGGGCTCTTCTGGACCCGTTTGTGGTTTTGGACAATGATTCAATCTTGGAAGGCTCATGGACACCCCCCGGTTCACCTCCATCCCACCTCCCCCAAGCTCCGTCACCCACCACCTCGCACGTGAGCTGCGACTTGGTATCACCTCTCTGCTGGGCCAGACCTCTGCAACTGGGCAAATACAAAACCTCGGAGGAATAGCGCGCGCGACCGGCGCTTGGGCTGCTGCTGTTGGCGTGAACCAAACGGTACTGGACCCAAGGCTTTTTGGAAGACCTGTGGCTGCGCCAGCACCCCCTTCTCCTCCTCCACAACCGCTGAAACCACCCGCGCCACCAGCGGCCTCGGATGAGAGGCCTATGACCCCCAACGTCCCTCCGCCTCCGTCACCCATTGTTGTCCCGTCATTGCCTCCAGCTGGACCAAGCCCCCCTGTTGGTTCCCTGGAGGCCCCATCTTCACCGGCCGCTCATCTTCCCAGCCCTCCCGAGATCCCGGAAATTCTGATTGTAATGGCGCTCCTGGCGGCCGGCTTTGAGGCTTTGGGGGAAAGGTCGACCACAATGCTTTTGGATTTCCTAACAATCCCCAGTGCTCAATCCTTGGAATCCTGGCGTCTTTCCGGGCTTTACTGGCGTCATTGAGGGTGGAAATGGAGGAAATGATGAAGATGGCTTAGGTGCATTGCCCCCCCCCCTTTCCCCTTCTTCCTTTCCTCTCCTTCTTCTCTTCTTGTTGTTCTTACGGCGCTTCCCATTTCATTAAGAAAATACACGTATCAGCGCAAGGTCCTATCCTTCTGAGAAAAAGTGCGCAACCGTGCTTCGTGAAAGTGAGCTTGAGATTGAGTCCGCGTCCGCGCGCTTTGCTTTGTGAGTGACCATAAGTGAATATCTGTTCCAAAAGAGGCACCTGGACCGCCCCAGACGAACTGCCACACAGTTCCCTGTACCCATCTTGTAACAACAAAACAACCAAAACACCAGCGCGCGCCACCGTAAGGGAAGAGAGAGAGAGAGAGTAAGAGAACGGACATTCTGGGATGTCTAGTTGTCCCGGCTGTGAACTGGCTAGAGCACCCCCTCACCAAATCAAGCTTATTCCCATACCAAACACCCATCCTCAAGATATCCTGAGAGAAAGAAAAAGAGAAAAATAAACCAACAGAGAAGAAAAATAGAAAAGAACTCTTTTTTTTTTTTTGCGCGACGCCCGTAGACTGCCTGCAAATTGCTCTTTGTCCCGCTTCCCCCATCCGCAGGATTTCCCACGCGTCCTGGTTCCGCAGGGCTTGTCCTCTCTTTTACAAACCCGGCTTCGTGCCGCGCCCGCGTTTCCTGCAAAAACCCCAAGCCATCAAAAGACCCCACAATCCAGATAAGAAAGAAACATAGAGAAACAAACATTCTGGGGTGTCTAGTTGTTCCGGCTGTGAACCGGCTAGAGCACCCCCTCACAAATAAAAACTTATCCCCTACCCCCACCACCTCCCCCCCCAACTTGGCCACTGTCCCCAGCTGGTTGCAACCCCACGTCCGGTGCCTCCTCATACTCCAACACTTTCCTCTGCTTTCCCTGCCCGTGATTGCAGATAGTTGTCTCAAACCTCCCGCCGGACAAATCCTCCACCGTCAACACCTGCATTCCCCTCCCCGGATTGAAAACAATATGTTCTTGGAACCCAAACATGAACGGCCTTCCCAAAATCACATCCCCACAATCAACCAAAAGAAAAAAAGCAGCCTACGGACCCTTGCGACCTTGAACTCCTCCTCCTTGACTGCCCCATCCACACCACACTCCCCTCCGTTAAGCTTGCGGAGACCCATTGCGCATTTCCGCCAAACCAACCCCAAATCATCCACCATCCGCAATGGCAGCAGGT
Source organism: Puccinia polysora (assembly GCA_025617555.3). NCBI lineage: Eukaryota > Fungi > Basidiomycota > Pucciniomycetes > Pucciniales > Pucciniaceae > Puccinia > Puccinia polysora. The sequence continues at coordinate 27,391,047 of CM062642.1, read as the reverse complement.
TCACCATTGAACCGCTGTCCACCATAGCCCACACCTTCATTCCCGCTATGACCATCAGAACATAAGCAAGCGGAGTCAAAACCAATTTCAACTCACACTCCTTGCGCCCCTCCTCCTTCCGCGCCACATGAACCTGCTGCACCGTCTGAGGTACCCGGCCCTGACCGCAATCCCACAATGCCTGAACCATCTCGTCTACCACCACCGGAGACACGGCCGCCAGTTCCTGCAAGGTCAGCGGGACCGGAGTCTTTTTCCCCATCACCCTACGCACAATGTCTGCCGCTTTCTTCTTCCCTACAGGATTTTCTGCTGGCGCCTTGGTTCCGGGCATGCGGGCGGCCAGTTTTGGAATGGCCAACGGGGGTCCCTCCTTCGCGTCCACCTCCATTTTATTGGAGACTGCCACCTTCTCTTCCGTTGCAACTACCCTTACCTCAGCTTTCACCCAAGGTGGTTGCCACAATCCGGGACCGGTAATGATGCCCAGTGACGCTTGCGCTGTTGTTCCCGCCTCCTGACCCCGTGTGCGCACCTGCTGCATTGCGGTTGGCTGGCTTGGCTCCATCGCAATCTGTTTGCCCGTTGGAAACATGTACCCTATCCCCGCCGTTTGAACCAATCCTGCGTTGAGATCCTTCTTAAGCTCCTTGCACCCCAATCGCCAATGACTGTTCAACCCGGAGTACAAGCACCCCCTCGGCACAAAGGTACCGGGCGGCTGAAACCCTTCCACCATGTGAGGTGGAGGCCCTTGCGGCTGCTGCTGGACCATACGGCTCATGCAGATATTCAAATCATTCATCAGTTCCGTCAATTCGCTTACCGGAGTGGCAGGCGCGGGTTGAGGAACCAGAACAGGCGTGAAAGTAGGTGGAACTGGGGCCCAAAATTGCGCCGGAGCCGGAACCTGGGGGGTGGATTTCTTTGGTCCCGCTGGGAAGGACTTAGCGGTGTCCTCAATAAGCTCTTCTAATTTTAGCTCACTCTCCACAGCCAACTCCAGAAGGAGCGCAATGCTCCTGTCCAATGACCCCTTTACCAGGTTGTGATCGTAAAGATGCCGCTGCACCCTTGCCCGGAGTTGAGCGCCTGAACCACCCAGAAATGCGCGTTTCATGGCCCCTGTCTGTCCCCCCACCACCTCCTTCTTTGACAAGTACCAATAGATCCAATCAAATGTCGAGGTGTACTCTGCCAGCTCCACCCGCGTTCTGACTCCTCCGCGCGTGCTTGCCTCCGAGGCCACGCAGTTGAAATGGCTTTCCCCAAATCAAGGTTTGCGCCTACCCCACCGTGTTAGGATCTCCGCCTTCAGTTTTGGCCAATCTTGACTCTTGTAGCCTTCCATTTCCTCCACATTCCGGAGCTTGTCTTTGTCCATAATGAACAGGACAACAAGCCAGGCCTTATCGGCGTCCAACGCATCTTCCGCATCTGCAATACCTTTGTATCTTGAGATGAATCTCTGCACATCCGCGGTGTTGAATTGGATGTGAGAGTAGTCGCGCGGCCTGATGCAAACCGGACAAGTGGGTTCATGGTCACTGGAGACCAATAAGGGAATGGTGTAGCTTGTCCTGGTTTGAGCGGAGGGAGGGGGGGGAGGAGGGATGGAAGAAAAAAGTGGGGTCAGAGTAGCGGACCCAGAGACAGAAGGAGAAGAAGAAGAAGAAGGAGAAGAAGGAGCAACTGTAGGAAGGTATGAATAGGACATCGCGCCCGGTTACCTTTGAAAGACAAGAAAAAGAAGGTTACTTCCCGGCCAGACCCCCAGATGTGGAAAGAATAAGGGTTATCCCCCTAGAATTGTCCCAAGTTTTGGACGTTAAAGGTTCCCTGCGTTTGAAAGGAGATGAGGATTCTTGTAGCTTTCCATTTCCTCCACATTCTGGAGCTTCTCTTTGTCCATAATGAACAGGACAACAAGCCGGGCCTTATCCGCGTCCGACGCATCTTCCGCATCTGCAATACCTTTGTATCTTGAGATGAATCTATCCACATCCGCAGTGTTGAATCAAATGTGAGAGTAGTCGCGCGGCCTGATGCAAACTGGACGAGTGGGTTCATGGTCACTGGAGACCAATAAGGGAATGGCGTAGCTTGTCCTGGTTTGAGCGGAGGGGGGGGGGAAGGAGGGATGGAAGACAAAAGTGGGGTCGGAGTAGCGGACCCAGAGACGGAAGGAGAAGAAGAAGAAGAAGAAGGAGAAGAAGAAGCAACTGTAGGAAGGTATGAATAGGACATCGCGCCCGGTTACCTTTGAAAGACAAGAAACAGAAGGTTACTTCCCGGCCAGACCCCCAGATGTGGAAAGAATAAGGGTTATCCCCCTAGAATTGTCCCAAGTTTTGGACGTTAAAGGTTCCCTGCGTTTGAAAGGAGATGATGATTCTTGTAGCCTTCCATTTCCTCCACATTCCGGAGCTTCTCTTTGTCCATAATGAACATGACAACAAGCCGGGCCTTATTGGCGTCCGACGCATCTTCCGCATCTGCAATACCTTTGTATCTTGAGATGAATCTCTCCACATCCGCAGTGTTGAATCGGATGTGAGAGTAGTCGCGCGGCCTGATGCAAACTGGACAAGTGGGTTCATGGTCACTGGAGACCAATAAGAGAATGGTGTAGCTTGTCCTGGTTTGAGCGGAGGGAGGGGGGGGAGGAGGGATGGAAGACAAAAGTGGGGTCGGAGTAGCGGACCCAGAGATGGAAGGAGAAGAAGAAGAAGGAGGAGAAGAAGAAGCAACTGTAGGAAGGTATGAATAGGACATCGCGCCCGGTTACCTTTGAAAGACAAGAAACAGAAGGTTACTTCCCGGCCAGACCCCCAGATGTGGAAAGAATAAGGGTTATCCCCCTAAAATTGTTCCAAGTTTTGGACGTTAAAGGTTCCCTGCGTTTGAAAGGAGATGAGGATGTCCAAAGTTGCACTTCAATGAGAAATAAAAATAAGGAGATAAAGAGATAAAGAAAAGTAGGGAGAGAGAGAAATCACCAATCCTTCAATCCTCAGAACTGTCCACCTGGATGTGTATCCAGTATGAGTTCCTTTAATCTCTTTGTGAGATGAGTGATCCAATCTGATGATGTGATGGTCTGCTGCCCTTCCTCCTTCCATACCTCCTAACATGGATCTGGGAGGGAGGATAAGTCCTCCCTCTCAACCCTAACTTAAGTACACGCGCAAATGACAGTATGACAAAGAAACAGAAACAATCCCAAAACAGAAACCCTAGCCTCCTCTCCCCACCTCCTTCGTACCAAACTCCCCCCGTCGTCCGTACGCCGTTCCATCCATCCAGTTTGTCCTTCTCATCACGCGGTCCTTCCACCGCGCCCTACTCAGAGCCCCCCGCGCCTGTCCGTATCTGTTTGTCCGTGCCCGTCGTGGGTGTTTGGTAATATCTGGAATGATCTGCGCGCTTGCACGCGCGCTCCATCTGTTCCTTCATAGCCTGCAGATTGCTCCGCCCCTGCGTATCTAAACCAGCAGGCCCGCGAACCTAGTCAAGCGCACTACCTTCCAAATCCAATCCCCGGGGCAGATCGCTGCGCACGCCACATTCAATGCTGAGCCCAACCCGTCCACCAGGTGCGGAGCCAAAAAGCGGCTGCTGCTGATCCAGCAGCTGCCGCTGCTGAGCACTCCGCATACCCTAATGCTGAGCCCGCTTGCCTCCAATGCTAAGCGTGCAGCCCCGACGCAGTTCCCAATCCGTGTCTATAAATTGACACCACACCGGTTGATCACTTGCTCAACTTACAACCAGTACTCCTTGCTATTCTAAATAGCTTACTGGTTCTCAACTGGGCCCTCAACGTTTCTCCTCAACAGAGACTCTTCCAATCATCACTCAATTGTATCATTTGTCTCCTACCACCTTAATTGCGGCCGTGTACTTGTTCATTTGGTGAGAAAGAGATCAAAATCAATTTCCTGAATGTCAATCTGAACTGGTTGTTGGAAGTTCTTACCTAGGTTCCTCAAGGCTTCTTAGTCAATCAGCAGTTTTCTTCAGCCTTGCTTGTCTTTCCATTATCTGGGCCTGTTCTTGAGCTCTTTAAAAACAATTCATCAGGCCAATTTCTATCAAAGTCCCATTATGCTGCCGCAGGATATGCAGAAGATACATTTCAGGAACAGTGTATGCTCAATGAAGTCCTGGAGTTGAGTTCATAAATGGGTAACAGGGTTAGCCCAAATAGCTTTGGCCAAGCTATGAATTCTGATGAGAGAGCCAACTGGAAGAGTGCTATTTTTGAGGAATTTGATTCTCTAGAAAATAATAGTGTCTTTGAAGTGGTTAAGCTGGATTCTGTTCCAAAAGGAATAACCATTGTGGTGTCTAGATTGGTTTTAAACAAGAAGTTTGACACAAATGGATTTTTTTAAAGATTCAAAGCTAGATGCGTTTCACAGAGATTCAAGCAGAGAGAGGGTATCAATTACCAAGAAACTTTCTCACCCACTGGAAGGCTGTCCACCTTTAGGTACATCATTGCTCTGGCAGTGGAGTTGGGAGAAGAAATCAGAAAAGCTGATTTTGTAACAGCATACTTGAATGAAAAACTTGGAGAGGAGGAGACTGTTTATATGTTGATCCCTGATGGTTTTTTTGAATTTTTAGTAGAGACTAAACCAGAAATCATGAAGAAAATCTGTGTTAGAAGTTTTCTTTCAGCAGATAAAGGGGAATATTTTCTCAAGCTGTGTAGATCCCTTTATGGATTGAAGCAAGCAGCTAGATTGTGGTATAATACCATGAGTGAGAAACTGATACAGATTGGTTTCAATACTTCTGAGGTCAACCCTTGTCTCTTTGTAAGAAAGGATGCAATTTTGTTTGTATGGGTCAATGACATTATCATTATTGGAAAGGTAAAGAGAGAGTCATGGAGACACTTCAAAAGGAATTCAAGGTAAAAAATCTTGGTCTGGCGCAACAGGCGCTAGGAATGTAAGTCAGTAAGAGCAAGAATGGTATTAAGTTATACCAGAGCCATTACATGGCAGCTCTTCTTAAGCAATATGACTTAGAGGATGCAAAGGAGTTTGGTACTCCCATGCAGTCAAACATTTGTTTAGAGAATTTTATGAGAGATTTTAACCAATTTTTTTTTGCAGTTGCCTATATATTTCAATAAATCTTATAGAAATAAGACAACTTCGAATAGATAATGAATGAATCAGAATCATGAATGAATCAGACAAGGCGAGTATAGAATTTGGGAGAGAACACAGATCAAGTAAAGAGGATGAAGAGAGTCTGAACAAGAAATTGCAACTACCTTCCAATCTTGCTGAACTAGCTTGATCTGGCTTCCTGAGATGTATACAATAAGCTGAAGCAAGCTGGGTGGGGCTCCTCCTGAATTTGCGTGTCTGAGCCAGACCTTTTTTCGTAGAGCTTTAGGCTGCGTGAGTCAATGTTTGGCTTCTTGATGGGTCCACTTTTCCTTCTTCTCCTCCTTCTTATCCGTCTCCTCTCTTTCCCTCTCATCTTCCCTCAGTTTTCCCTCATGCACTTTGATGGACCTTGGTGCTCTCGTGTGCAAGGAGCGCCAGTGCTCTGCCACAGTTGCTGCTGGGGCATCAGCTGACACTGCTACTTGACACGGATGGAACCAGTCTGAGCATCTTCCTGGCCTGGATGACTTTGACGTACCCTTGCGTCTTATTCAGTATGTCAGCAACCATCTCTTCAGAGGGGCAATGCTTGACTGACAGGAGGGATTTGGCTAGCAGATCACAAAGATATTGATAGCGTACTTTAATGTGTCGTTAGTTGGGATTCAGTTGGGCTTCCTTGCTGAGAAAGTTGGCGCCTTGGTTGTTGTTCACAATGACTGGGCGGGGGATCTGGATGCCCAGACCAAGGAGTACACTAGATAGCCAGCGCATTTTCTTTTGCGCATGTGTTCATTGCCACAAACTTGGCCTCTGTTGTTGATTGGGCAACAATTGGTTGCTTCCTTGCGGCCCAGCAGATTGGGTTGCCAAATAGCATGATGACGTAGCCGGTGGTAGACTTTCTGCTGATTGCTGAGGTCCCGTAATCATTGTCTGCCCATCCACAGAGCCCCTGCTCCATGTTTTCAGTACGCTTGAAGTGAATGCCAAGGGATGAGGTACCTTTGAGATATCGCAACAGATTTTTGGCAAAGTTCCAGTGTGCCTTGGTGGGAGAGTTTGGGTAGCATGAGAGCATGTTGACGGTGAAGGAAATGCCGGGTTGAGTGTTGATAGACAAGTGTATGAGCATTCCAACGGCCTTCTGCATAGTCTTCACACTGAAGGGTGGGGAGTCACATGAGATGAGGTGATGTAGGTTCAGAGGGGCCGGAGCCTTGACCAGTTTGGCTGTTTCCATCTTGAGCTGGTGTAAGGTCTTCAAACAGAAGTCATGCTGATGCATCACAAGAGAGCCATCAGCCTGCCAGTCAAGAGTGAATTCAAGATGCTGGACTGGACGCTCTTGCACGCAGATGGAGTAGCTTTTATTGAAGCAATCAAGGAATTTAACAAGTTGATCACAATTGGGACCTACCAGAAGGCCATAATCAACATGTATGTGGAGCATCATGCGTCTGTCATTGGTGACAAAGAGAGACTCTTCTCCTTGTGACAGGGTGAGTCCTATCTTGGCCAGAGTTTCTGAGAAGTTTGATTTCCAGCACCGTGGCGCCTGCTTGGTCCCATAAAGAGACTTTTTCAGCCTCCAGACCCATGTCTCCTTACCTGGCACTTCAAAGCCCGCGAACTGCCCCACATGAATGGTTGCATCAATATTGCTGTATAAGAATGCTGTTTCCATGTCAAACTGAAAGACGTGCTGTTGACATTGGACGGCGACCGCTAGCAGAGACTTGAGAGATTTGGTGCAACCCACAGACAAGTAAGTTTTCAGGTAGTGTTGGGGATACTCCTGGTGGTTGCCAAAACACACCCAACAAGACTTGCAACAAACGACTTCCCCCAATTCATTCCCCTTTGGAACTAGATGCCACATGCCACCAATGACAATATTGTCTTTGGGAGGAGGGACTAGAGTTCCGGTATTGCAATTGATCAGAGAAGAGTTTTCACCAGCCATGGATTCCAGCCACAGTGGGCATTCAGAAGCGTCAGCAAATCCCTTCTTGATGGATATGACCTCCAACAGGAGAGCATCATTGTCATCATTGCTGTTGCTAAAGTCAGCCATATTGGCAGAGCCATTGGTAGTCCTTGCGGTGGAGCAAGTCCAAACCGGGAGAATTGCGGAAGGATTGAGGGAGCTGCTGATCTCCCACGGCGCCTTGCTAGAGTAGGGTACATAGGCGTAGTGTTTGGGGGGAGGAGCCTCCAGGACGGAATCCAGAGATGGAGTCGTTGAAGGTGGCTCCAGAACAGTCAATTGAGTGGGGTTGCAGAGACTTGGGGGACCGTAGGATTGGCGGGATCAGCTGGAGAGGGGGTGTTTCAGGGTTTGAGACCAGAGAAGGACTAGCCGGAAATTGCAGAGGGAGACAGACTTCACCCAGGGAGTCCGGGAGAGCTATGAGCTTAACTTGAGGAAGGGATGTTGGCGGCTTCTTCAGAGAAAGGGGGTTGGTGTACTCAAAGACGGCCTGAGGAAGGAGGAAGTCCCAAGTGATTGTAACATTCTTCTTCAGTGGATGGAGAAAGCAACCCACATCTGAGTATTTTTTATATCCAAGGAAGAGAAGGGGGGACAATCAAGGGAGGATCTTGGACAAAGCTGACTGGAGTGTTTGCACTTTCAGCCCAAAGGGGTGTCACACGACCACCCCACGTACTATAGGGCAATTCTTAGATGATTTTGAGCGCGAAGGAATGCCAAGTGCGAGGGCAAGTGCGAATAGCAAGGCCCAGTTGCAAAGTGCGAACTTGGTTATGCCGCTCAACAAACGGCAAGATGAATGGAATGTGTTCCAAAGAAGGAAACTCAACCTGAGTCCAATGTGATAACTAGGTGGTAGCAAAATGCAAGAACGTATGAAATTAACTAAATGAGGAGACAATCATCAGGCAAGGGTATAGCCCTTATAAGGTAATCTGAAGTGACTAGGTACAACCTGGCGATGAGCTCACTACAGTTGAAGCGGTGAGGCAATGAATGACAGGAACGGGATAGGAAATGAAGCAGTGGTATAGATCCGAGGTCTTAGCGTAAGTGCAAGACAATAGAATCTGAGCGTACAATTGCATGACAAATTGGGACAGGAGCGAGTGATGTTGAAAGTAATGCAAATGAGAGGTAATAGTGTATGCAGGGTAGGGACTAGTCCAATTGCAAACTGTACAGTAGTGATGGCTTAGTTAGACGTAGATGCAAACTAACAAACAATGCATGAACAAAGATGGAAGTCCAAGGCTGTTGATTGGCCAGGGAAGGAGATTGGATCTCATAATGGATGGCCGACTGGTATGGAGTTAACCGCAAAGTTTGCAAGTATATACTGAGTTGGTCGCCAAGATTGGAAGGTCAGCACGAGCCAGAGGAAATAGCGATTGCACCATTGATGTTGTGCTTTTATTTGTGTCACGCTTTTAGACTGAGGTAGATGGTACTGAGGAGAGGACATGTTGAAGTGGTGAAGACAATAATCCTTAAGTGCGAAGCGTGTCAGTTGCCTGGGTATAAAGACGCAAGCTCCTGCAAGCGTTCAGATAAATTTTCCCATTGATTTCAAGTTGTTAATTATTACTGTATACCCCTTATACTACTTAATTCTTTACTTGATAAATTTAATATTTATATAAAATTTTGTCATCATTGTCATTGTTGTCCTGCCGTTGTGAAAACTGTATTCGCCGAAACAAGCGTTGTGTTCCTAGTACTGCCGTCCGAGGACTTCAAGGCAAGTGCAAGATATGTTGCCTTTGCAAAGTGGCATGCAATTTCCCTATAAATGTTGAGTCGACTGTCAAGGGTCCTTTGGAATCATCAAGGGAGATGCAAAGTTGTAGGTCCGCGCCAAGGGTTAATTACAAGATACCACCGTTGCCAGAGATTGAATACTTGGGAACTCAAGTTCCTGGTAAGTACTACTCTGGACTGACTAATGATCATAAAATAATAACTAATTCTTCTTGTTTTGCTAGTGTTGCCTCGTTTCTGAAGATATACCACCAACACACCACCACCACCACCACCTTACTGGGGACTTCCAACTGAACTCCCGGGGGCCCAGATGAATGCCAAGGTGCAAGGCAAAGTGTCCGGTGTGGAACCGGTAGGAGTCATAACCAAGGAAGCAAGGGTGGAGGAAGGAAACAAAGCGGGAGGAGAATAGGGAAATGGAGGAAACAGAACTGGAGAGAACAGAAATGGAGCGGATGAATTAGAAGGAGGAAATGAAGGCAATGGAAGGGATGGAGTGGATGGGACGGAAGGAATGGAGGGCCAAGGCAAAACAGATCCAGTGCAAGTTGTAGGGCCAATCAAAACGGATGCAAGGCGGCTGACGGACAATATTGGAGAAGGCACGTTGGGAGGCCAAAGGAAGAAAGCATACAAAGAGCTCTTGGAGGAAGGCGGATGGAATGCTTGGCCAAAGCAAGCTTGGGTTGCGAGGTGCAAGGAGATCTTCAAGAGGCACATTGTAACGGAAGTGCTAGTTCTCCAAAGAATGTCCACATTAATTAACAATGAAGACCTGGATACTTTTTGATCCATGGTTGCGGAATTGACGGAAAATTGGGAGGATGCGGAGAAAGAAGTAAAGGATACTTTTTAATTATTTATTTATTATAAATATATATATATATATATATTTATTATAAATAGAAATATTATTATTATATTTTTTTTAATAAGGAATGAGGTTTTATTTAGTAGAAATGAAAGGGAAATGAGAAAAAGGAATAACACGGTGAGAGGGGGGAATTGACTGATGGAATGATGGTGTGAAATAAAATGGGTTTAAATGGGATGGAATATGGAATGGAATGGCATTGGATGAGAGAGAATGCAAGATGAAATGGGATTGAATAAGATAAAATGTGGAATGGAATGGAATGGGATTGAATGGGATGAAATGTGGAATGGAATGGAATGGGATTGGATGGGATGAAATGTGGAATGGAATGGAATGGGATTGGATGGGAAAGAATCATGATTGTCAAGGTTTGCAAGGGTAGCTTGCATGGAAGTCTCAAATCAGATCGGGTGAATTGCAAAGATGATGGGCTGGTTCCCACGAGGTGCAATCTTTGTTGGACTGGAAGCCAGACCATTTGACAAGGTATTGAAGTTTTCCTTTGCGTAACCTGGAATCCAGAATACGGCTTACTTCCCACTCTTGATGATTGAGGACAGTGACTGGTTCAGGAGGGGGATGAGTCTTGCCTGGGTATAGGACTCGAGCTGGCTCTAGGAGAGACACATGAAAACCGGGTGGATACCTTGCCATTTTGCAGGTAAAGTAAGTTTAAAGGTATTAGGGGAGATAACTGACTCTACTTTAAAGGGGCCAAGCTTTCTTTTGGAAAGTTTGCAAGTTGGGAAATGTGGTGAAAAATCCGGGACACCACGAAAAAAAAAAAAATTTTGGTTGTACCCCTATGGGTACCTTCATTTCCCCCCATCTCTCAACTTCTCCCTGTCCTAGCGGTCTAGGACAGGCCTCTTGCCTGTCTCTCCGCTTTGATCCCCCCCTCCTGTGTTCAACTCCTACTTGTTGCGCTTGTGGCCCTGACTTTTGGCGACGCAAGAAATCGTTGAACCACCTTTGACAATCCCTTTGATCCTTCCCGATCCTCTCATCCAACCGACGCCGTTGCTTGTTGCGACGGTCGTCAACCATTGATTCCATCTCCCCACTCCCACCAGTGGTCATCAATCATCGGCCCATCCATCCCGTCCCGCCACCATCCACGGCTCTCAGTCAGATCACCGGACCATCAACCACCACATTGCTCTCGACGAAAGCTTGGGATCCCCAGGACCTGTGAGATCTAACCTGAAGATCTTGGATAACCAACTCTTCTCATCACTCCAACATCTCGGTGATCCCTTCCTCGATCAAAACCCGACCACCTTGCCCATCATCTGATCCGACCGACGACCGCGAGTGACCGCTCGTGGCCGTCGGAACCTTCATCCCGCTGTTGCCGCCAATTGGGAAACGACAGCCGTTGTAGACACCCGCGACTGCTGTCGCGGGTGTCCATCTGGTTGCCCACGGTCATTCTCGACGCGGGCGACATTTCTTTTTTTTTTTTTTCCTCTCATGTCATCTTTTTTTATGTTTTCATTTTCCCACACCTATTTGTAGTATCTCTTGTACATAGTATACAGGGCCTCATGTCTATAAAAGGAGGGGCTCTCCCCTGCCTTGTGGCCCAGGATCCCATCAGACCATCATCATCTCATCTCATCTGTTTCCCCCATCATCATAATCAACTTATATGTCGGCATCCTTCCCCACTTATCTGAGCAACTTATCCGGGTATATCCATGATTGCCCCTTGATCCTTTGAGCCTCCGTACTCAAACTCTGTCCCTTGTTACCTTGATCCTTATCACCAACCAATAGCCTTGCTGGTTGAAGAAGAATTCCTGTCTGTCTGAATTCTTGGGTGTGTTATACCACTCTGATCCCTTTTTCCGACCATACTGGTCTTGATATCTCCTTGATCACCTTTCTGGAGCCAATCACGTTTGATTGAAGAGGTTTTATTAAGCTTAAAACCTGGAGTTTTATACCTCCCTTCTTCTTTAAGGTTGAATTTCACCACGCTATTTTTGAGTCCCTTGAGAAGTGTTGGGATATTCTTGCTCAAATTCGTTATTGATTTGCTTCTAGAGCTTCATAAACAAATTGCTTTTGTTTTGTTCAGCCTCCCACAGTTATCTGGTACCCTTCAAGCGCTTGATTGCGGAGATTTGGGCAGGTTCATTGAGAACCTGGAGGTTGGTTGGGATTGAGTTGATCTTTCCTAATCAGCTGCTGACAACCAGAGTTATTAGCTTGTGGGTGTTGTTAAAAACAACTGCCTTGTTCTATTGAACTCTGAACAAACCTTGACTTATTTTTTAAAGTCTTTACCTGCACCATCTTGCCTCAGATAGTGTTGTTTCCATTGCTACCAACAACTCTTATCCTCTTCCCTTACTTTGATTTCTCATCCATAAGGTTCTGGACCCTGATTCCAGTTACATTTAAATATTATTGTAACTCCTAGGAGGGCAGCCTAAACAGCACCTTTCCCCTCCACAGAACTTCCACGGCTTAGCACCGTTTGGAGTCTTACATTTGGTCCCCCGGGCCGGGATCGAACCAGCATCCTTGGGATTTACAGTCCCAGGATATTTAACATCAACCTTGAAATCCAATTTTTTTTTCTTTCTCCTATTTTTTTTTCTCTTCTCAAATCTGATCCGTGGAGGCAACTTATCCTCGAAGTAAGTCCTCCCAATTTGTGCACCGCTTGGGCAAGATACTTGTTGTTTTTTGGCAAAACCCTACTCTTGCCACACTCGTGAGCCACTTTGGAAATCTGCTCTTTGGATCCCCTAGGAACTCTGTTATTCAATATGGCATCTTCCGCTACTCCAACCACCTCTGTCCGACCTAAGATGGTAAAGATCAAACCTCAGAACAAGAACTTAGGCTTCAACGGTACAAATGTCGAGCAATTCTTGGACTCCTACGAAATGGCTGCTGAAGTGGATGGAGCTAGTGAATTTGATATGGCTTATCAGTTGCAATTCTTTATCTCCTCTGATGAAGTTATGGAGGTAATCGAGTCTTTCGAGGGATTTGAATCCCATAACTGGACGCTTCTCAGAAAGGCTATGTTGGCATACTGGGGTAAAATAGATGTGGCTAGGTTTACTCTGCAGGATTTGGATGCTCTGGTTTCTCAGTGGATCTCCAATGGTGGTATTTCTTCAGCCTCTGACTATCAGATTTTTAGGAAGTCTTGGGATCCCATTCAAAACTATCTTATCCAAATTGATCACATTGACACGGTGGACAAAATTCAAGCAAAGTTCTTCCAATCTTTTTTGTTGGCTGTGCAGGAAAGGATTAAAGAAGAACTTGTCAAATCTGGATCCATGATTACCACCAGGGATAATTGATTCAAGCTCCCTGTTTTTCTTACCCTTAGGAGTACTGTGGATAAAGTCATGAAAGGTCAAACTGCTCTTACCTTTGAAAAGCCTAGAACTACTGAACCGGTCCATGCTCCTTCTTTTAAAGAGTCAAACAATATTATGATTAAAATGGAGGCAGATTGTAGGCCTAAATCAGATCCTAATTCCAATCAAGAACCTTCTTTTATAGATGAAATCACCAAGTTACTTAGAGCCTTTGAGAATAAAATAGATCAAAAGATTTCTTCGCTAGCTACTCCTAAAACTCCTTCTTCTGTCCCCAAATCAACTCTGGTCTGTTACTACTGTCATAGGGAAGGCCATGGAACCGGACGATGCCAAGAACTTCAGAAGGACCTAAAGGAAAAGTTGGTAGAGCAGAGGGGGAACAATTACTTCCTCCCTAATGGTGCTCTAATCCCTTTTGACTCGTCTCGTCCTATCCAACATGTGGTGGCCTCTTACCAGCCATCACCTCCTGTGAAAGCATCTCTTGCTTCCTTTGAATTTTGATCATCCTGTGGTACCCTCCAACCTTGGTATCCTCCAGCTATTTCTTCCTCTAGTCTTGCTGGGACTACTTATCAATCTGATCCAGCCAGGAAACAACATGAGGAACCTAAACCTCATAAGGCTCCTTCCTTGCCAACTTCAATCCTTCCAAAACCCGTTAAAAATTGATCATCACTTGAGCCTCCTTCCTCTGATGTAGAAGACATGGAGGTGGAAAAGGAACCACTCATGGAAAGGTTCCCAGATCACCCTGATCCTTCTCCCTCACCTCAACCTTCTAATATTATCTTAGACTCTGCGTCACCTGAACTTCCTCCCTCCACCCAGCCCAAAGTTCAATTTGAAAGGGGCGTCTCCAAGGATCACCCCAATGCTGTGGAGGGAGTATTAAAGAAAATTTCTGATCTCAAAATTCCTGATCTATCTGTGGCTGAACTCCTATCAATCTCTCCATCTGTTGCTGAAGGAATGAAGAAATGGGTCTCTCCTCGACGTGTGGAAATTGGCCCTGAAGAACTCAAAGTCTCCTCTGGCACTTTAATGGAGGACTCTGGTGGAACCAGTCCTTCTTTAGACTCCAACCATTATTCCTGTCCCCTTGGCTTCCTTCCTTGTTATCTTGGTGACTCAGCTAAAACTGTTTCTCCTCTTGTGGATTCTGGATCTCAGCTTAACTTAATCTTGGATGCTATGGCCTGCAAGCTCAAACTTAGTCCTAGGGTCAGCTTCAACTCTGCAGTGTATGGGATAGGAAATCAAGCTTGTGAACTGGTTGGTATTGCTGAAGATGTACCGGTCAGGATTGGTCAAAATATTGTTGGAAACTGCCACTTTTGGATCACTTGTTTGGACAGTCCTATGATCTTGGGACAACCCTTCTTAATGGACTTTGGTGCAACCCTGATGTTTTCTGATCAAGTTGGGGAGAGAATTCTTCTCCCTGATGCTGATGGCAGGAAAATTGAAGTTCCTCTTTGCTCTTTGGATTCTGGTCGTTGGGAAAGAGATTTTCCTGGTCATTCTCCCAAATCATCTTTTAAGGGGAAGCAGAAGGATAACTCTAGTTCCTCTCATTTTTTAGGGGAATAGTTGATCCTACTAATAGTTTTAGTTCTTTTCAGCCTCAGACTGCAACTCAAGGGTCAACTCCCATCCCTCAGGCTTATTTTTCATTCCTTTCATCATTCTCTTCTGAGCTCAAGAATATTAAAAAACAAAAACATATCAAAATAGAAAAATCCAAAAATATTTCTTCTCCATCTCCTTCTCTCTCTGGATCTGTTGTGTCTTCTTTTCCTTCTACTTTTTAGTCTGATCAATCTCCTCTCAGTTCTGGTTCAAATCTCCGCAATGAGTCTAAACTAGATCCTAATTGCAATTCCGTTTTGGGTGATTTTGGTATGAAGGAATATGGGCTTCAGTGGAGGCAATTTGGGGTACAATTAAGTCCTCCCAATGGTGCACTTCCAGGGCAATCTTTTACTGTCATTTTCGAAACCCTACCTTGTGCCACACATGTGAGCAATGTATTATCTCCTGGTTCTCCTTTTATGGAAAAGGAACCCTTCAAGGATATTGCAGAACATCGGACTTGGAAGATGTTGGAACTTGGACTCAGCTTTCGTAATCAAGTCTCTCTGGTCAACTCTTGGAGGAAACAAGAACTTCTCTCTTTTTCCACTAAGTATAAACCAGTTGCTAAGAAGATCCAACCAGTCAACCAGCCTATGCCTCTCAACCTCAATCCTCCCCTTATGCGTCCTCCTCTATCTTGCAATCCTTACTGTGGTCTTCCTCAATCTCTTACTGGTCCCTTTGTGCCTAATGGACGGGTCACTGAAGAACGTCTGAAGGTGGTCAACTTTGGTCCAGATGGATGGCTTCTTCCTGATGAGTTAAATTTAATCAAAAATGTCTTATCTCTAAGGGAAAAATCTATTACTTTCTGTGAAGAAGAGAGAGGTTTCTTGCGAGAATCCTATGGCCTCCCTTATATCATCCCTGTAGTTGAACATGATCCTTGGCAAAAGAAAAATATCCCTATCCCTGCTGCTAAAGTTGACAAATTCATCAAGTTGGTCCGGGAACGAGTTCAAACTGGCCTGTATGAACAGTCAACTTCTAGTTACTCCAGCCCCGTCTTCTGTGTCCTCAAGAGTAATGGTAAACTTAGAATAGTTCATGATCTTCAACCTCTTAATAAAGTTACTATTAAAGACTCTGGTATCCCTCCTGCTACTGAAGAATTTGTTGAATCCTTCGCGGGGAGAGCTTGCTATGGTCTAGGGGATATTATGGGTGGCTATGACAAACAATCCTTACATCCTATTTCTTGTCCTCTCACTAATTTCAATACTCCTCTTGGTCAATTTCAACTGACTCGATTACCTCAAGGAGCCACCAACTCAGTTGCAGTCTATCAGGCTCAGATGATGTGGATCCTTCAGGATGAAATCCCTGATCATGCTGGTATCTTTATTGACAATGGAGGAATTAAAGGTCCAGTATCTGACTATGATAATGAGCTCTTGCCTTGGCATTCAGGAATTTGTCGTTTTATCTGGGAATATGCTACTACCTTGGAGAGGATTCTGTTTCAAATCAAGGAATCTGGCCTTACTGTCTCTGGATCCAAACTGGCGGCTTGTGTCCCTGCTCTGGAAATTGTTGGTCATGTGGTCTGCAAGGAAGGAAGAAGGATGGCACCAGCCAAAGTCAACAAGATCATCTCTTGGCCTACCCCAATCAATCCAACTGAAGTTAGGGGCTTTCTAGGTGTTGTCACTTATGTTAGAATCTTTATCCCATCTTTATCCGAAATCTGTGCACCCTTGTGTCGTCTAACCAGAAAAGATGCTGAATGGATTTGGACCCAAGATTGTGAATGTGCTTTCCACCTACTCAAAAGGATAGTTGGTAAAGACATAGTTTTGAAAAAGATCTCTTATGGACCTGGAGCTGGCAAGATCAAGCTGGCTGTTGATTCTAGTTATCAATCTGTTGGGGCTGTCCTTACTCAGGAAGATGAAAATGGTTGGGACCGTCCTGCTCTTTATGAATCTTTGTTGTTTTCAGATGTAGAATCTAGATACTCCCAGCCCAAACTGGAACTCTGTGGTGTGGCTCGAATGATGAAGAAACTTCAAACCGTTCTCTGGGGCCAACATTTTGAATTTCAAGTTGATGCTTGATCCATCATTTAAATGATCAACGCTCCCAGTCTTGCCAATGCTCCTATGACTCGTTGGGTGGCCTTTATCCAGCTTTTCTCTTTTGATATTGTTCACAGGCCGGGGAAATCTTTCACCATGCCTGACGGCTTATCTTGAGAACCTCTTGGGGACAACAAATCTGATGTTGGAACCGATTACAATGAAGAGGAACCTTCAATCCAACCTATTTTCTCTTTTTTTTCTCAAAATTATTCTGGCTTTCAACAAGGCTTCTGGCTTAAATTAGAGCAGTACCTTTCAACTCTTCAAAAACCTCCTGGTCTCTCTGCTAAGGAATTTTGATCTCTTAAACAAAAGTCTTCTAATTTTTTTGTTCAAGGCTCTAGACTTATAAAGAGAGGCAATCCTTGTGCTCTTATTGTTGTTACTATTCCCTCTAAACAAGATTCTATCCTTGAAAGTCTCCATGAAGGCCTTGGTCATTGTGGGGAAACCAAAACTTATCGACAACTATCCAAACGGTTCTGGTGGCCATCTTTGAAGAAATCCGTCTCCCAATGGTGCAAGAGTTGTGAAGTTTGTCAAAAACGTGATCTTAGGCGCCCAGCTGAAATTCGTTATCCTACTGGGGAGTCCACTGTCTTTGGAAGGATTGCTATGGATGTGGTTCATATTAAGGCAGGTGGTGCTAAGTACCTCATTGTGGCTAGAGATGATTTTTCCGGATGGGTTGAAGCAAAATTTCTTAAGAACCTTAGCTCTGAATCAGTGGTAGCTTTCCTCTACGAGACCTGGACAATGCGTTATGGCCTGGCTCGATCTTACTCTACTGATGGTGGCTCTGAATTTTGGGGCAAGCTTGGTGAAATGATCCGATCCCTTCCGGGAAAACATAGGGTTACTACTCCTTATTATCCTGAAGGCCAAGGCATGGTGGAATGAGGCCATGCCCCTTTGAAGGCTGCACTTGTTAAACTGGCTGGTGAAAGTGGAAAGAATTGTTGCAAATTCCTTCCTCTTGTTCTCTTCTCTGATTGAATCTCAACAAAAAGGGCTACTGGCTACTCACCTTATGAAATCATCTTTTTTCAAAGAGCAGTCCTTCCTTTGGATCTGGAAATGGAATCTTTCTTGGGTATCTCTTGGGAAGAGGTGTCCTCAACCACTGATCTGTTAGTTGCTAGATCCAAGCAACTGGAGCAAAGTGAAGACGTTCGTGATGAAGCTTATCAAAAGATGATGGATTCCAGAGCAAAATCGGTCCAGTATTGGGAGGACAAGCACTCTAATCGAGTCAGGGAGCCCTTGAACCCTGGTGACCTAGTTTTAGCTTATAATCAATCTTTGGAGACCCAGTGGGGCAAGCTTTTCTCTAATCGTTGGAATGGCCCTTATCAAGTGGTTCATCAAGTTAGAGGTGGATCTTATGTTTTGGAGGAGCTGGATGGTACTTGGTTGGCCAGAAGGTTCTCTGCTGATCAAGTCAAGAAGTTTCATCGTCGTGGGGGCAACTTATCTCAGAAGTAAGTCCTCCCAATTGTGCACCACCAGGGTCATTTGCTGCGTTTTTGTTGTAAAACTCTACTGTATGCCACATATGTGAGCACCTAGGACGCGCTCCTTGTTCTATTCCTGCCGCTACTAGGGCTCATTTGGAAAAATCAAGATATTTTCCTCAACTCTTCAATTGCTCTCAAGATCAAGAAATGGCCAATCTTTGCTTCAATTTCTTTGTTCCCTGTTTTTTTTAATCCCTTCAAATTTTAGATGCAGACTAGGGACAGTCTGTAAGTTGGGGAAAGATGTGGTGACCAATCCGGGACACCACAAAAAAAAAAAAAAATTTTGGTTGTACCCCTATGGGTACCTTCATTTCCCCCCATCTCTCAACTTCTCCCTGTCCGAGCGGTCTAGGACAGGCCTCTTTCCTGTCTCTCTGCTTCAATCCCCCCCTCCTATGTTCAACTCCTACTTGTCGCGCTTGCGGCCCTGACTTTTGGCAACGCAAGCAATCGTCAAACCACCTTTGACGATCCCTTTGATCTATCCCAATCCTCTCATCCAACCGACGCCGTCGCTTGTTGCGACGGTCGTCAACCATTGATTTGATCTCCCCACTCCCACCAGTCGTCATCAATCATTGGCCCATCCATCCCGTCCCGCCCCCATCCACGGCTCTCAGTCAGATCACCGGACCATCAACCACCACATTGCTCTCGACGAAAGCTTGGGATCCCCAGGACCTGTGAGATCTAACCTGCAGATCTTGGATAACCAACTCTTCTCATCACTCCAACATCTTGGTGATCCCTTCCTCGATCAAAACCCGACCCCCTTGCCCATCATCTGATCCAACCGACGACCGCGAGCGACCGCTTGCGGCCGTCAGAACCTTCATCCCGCTGTCGCCGCCGATCGGGCGACGAAAGCCGTTGTCGACACCCGCGACCGCTGTCGCGGGTGTCCATCTGGTTGCCCGCGTTCATTCTTGATGCGGGCAACATTTCTTTTTTTTTTTCCTCTCATGTCATCTTTTTTTATGTTTTCATTTTCCCACACCTATTTGTAGTATCTCTTGTACATAGTATACAGGGCCTCATGTCTATAAAAGGAGGGGCTCTCCCCTGCCTTTTGGCCCAGGATCCCATCAGACCATCTTCATCTCATCTCATCTGTTTCCCCCATCATCATAATCAACTTATCCGTGGGCAACCTTCCCCACTTATCTGAGCAACTTATCCGGGTATATCCATGATTGCCCCTTGATCCTTTGAGCCTCCATACTCAAAATCTGTCCCTTGTGACCTTGATCCTTATCACCAACAATAGCCTTGCTGGTTGAAGAAGAATTCCTGTCTGTCTGAATTCTTGGGTGTGTTATACCACTCTGATCCCTTTTTCCGACCATACTGGTCTTGATCTCTCCTTGATAACCTTTCTGGGGCCAATCACGTTTGATTGAAGAGGTTTTATTAAGCTTAAAACCTGGAGTGTTATACCTCCCTTCTTCTTTAAGGTTGAATTTTGCCACGCTATTTTTGAGTCCCTTGAGAAGTGTTGGGATATTCTTGCTTGAATTTGTTATTGATTTGCTTCTAGAGCTTCATAAACGAATTTCTTTTGTTTTGTTCAGCCTCCCACAGTTATCTGGTAGCCTTCAAGCGCTTGATTGCGGAGAGTTGGGCAGGTTCATTGAGAACCTGGAGGTTGGTTGGGATTGAGTTGATCTTTCCTAATCAGCTGCTGACGACCAGAGTTATTAGCTTGTGGGCGTTGCTACTTACACCTGCCTTGTTATATTGAACTCTGAACAAACCTTGACTTATTTGTTCAAGTCTTTACCTGCACCATCTTGCCTCAGATAGTGTTGTTTCCATCGCTACCAACAACTCTTATCCTCTTCCCTTACTTTGATTTCTCATCCATAAGGTTCTGGACCTTGATTCCAGTTACATTTAAATATTATTGTAACTCCTAGGAGGGCAGCCTAAACAGCACCTTTCCCCTCCACAGAACTGCCACGGCTTAGCACCGTTTGGAGTCTTACAGCAAGTGCTGCAAATGTTGCAAGCCTCAAGCCATACTTGATCTCTTACTGTGAAGGTTGGAGCCAAAGTGCGAGATTGGTCTGCTTGCTCCTTATAGCGCTGGTTTGCTTCTTTGAGGTTGGTTCAAAGTTTCAATTGAAGAGATTGAATTTGTTCAAGGTAATTGGTAGCAGGTTGAGAAGGTGCTACGTGAAGGGAAGAGAAAGTTGGGTTTCTACCATAAAGACTTTGGAAGGGTGGCTGTTTGGTGGAGGAATGAGTGGAGTTGTTGTAGGCAAATTTGGCTAGTGGGAGCCATTGCGACCAGTCGTCTTGTTGATAGGCAACATACATTCAAAGATATTTTTCAAGAATCTGATTAACTCCCTTGGTTTGCCCATCCGTTTCCGGGTGGTAACCCGTTGATAAATTGCGAGTGATTTTCAAATGTTGGCATAGCAAGGTCCAGAAGCTTGAGAAAAACAGAGATCCACAATCACTAACTATATTATCAGGGAGAGAATGTTTCAAAAATACATATTCTATGAACAAGTAAGCTAAGTCTTCTGAAGAGGCTGTCAAATTACTGCGTAAAAATAAAGCCATCTACTATTACTAGAATAGCATCATATCCACTAGAAGAAGGTAATTGAGAGATGAAATCCATAGACAGCAAGTTCCAAGGACAAGGTGGAATTGGAAGTGGCTGGAGCAGCCCATAATTCAGGTGTTTTGAGGACTTGTTACAATTTCAATCATAGCACGCGCTAACAAAGTCTTTTACTTCTTTGGTCATACCAGGCCAGTAAAAGTCTTGTGCAATCAATTGGTAGTTTTTATCCTGCCCATGATGACCAGCAAGCGGAGAATTGTGCCGTGACTCAAAGATATCTAACTTAATGCAAGAATTATCTGGTACTACTATACAATTATCATAAACTAAAAAGTCATTATCATCAATACTGTAACTACTATCTAATAAGTTTGCACTTTTGCAAAGTTCAATGCACTTGGGGTTGTCGCGTTGAGCTTGTTGGAGTTTGGAAGCCAAATCTCATAAGCGAGCAATGATCAAACTGAGTTGGGCAGATTGGGTTGAAAAGAGTGTCCTAACGTTTTCAGGGTTGTTTTCGGCAAAGGTGCTCCCCCCCCCTGGGTAAACGTTGTCCCGGCGTGATAAAGCATCAGGAACTACCGCTTGTTTCCCAGGAGGGTACGTGATTGTAAAGTGGAACTCGGAGAGGTATTTGGTCCATCGTACCTGTCTACGTGTGAGGACTTTTGAACTCATGAAATACTTCAAAGAATTATGATCAGTTAAAACCTCAAAGGATTCCCTAAGACTCAAAAGGTATGAACGCCATTTCTTCAAGCAATAAACAATTGCGAGAAGTTCCTTTTCATGAATCTCATAGTTAAGCTCTGCAGGGAGAAACTTGCAAGACTCGAAAGCTACAGGATGAAAGAGAGAAGTTGAGGAAGAGAACTGCAAGATTACTCCTGCAATTGCATAGTTGCTTGCGTCTGTTTCCACAATAGTGCGAGCTAGCTTGTTGAAGTGAGCGAGTATCAGAGCAGTGGTGAATGCTTTCTTCAGAGCTTTGAACTCCAAAGCAGCTTGTTTTTTAAAAACAAAAGGAGTGTCTTTTTGAAGAAGGTTAGTAAGATTCACAGTTTTTTTGGTGTAACGCGCAATAAACCTTCTATAGAAATTACTGAAACCAAGGAAAACTTGAATAGATTTAACCAAAGAAGGGGGGGGCCAGTCTAATATGTGTTTGCTCTTGGCTGGGTCCATTGATTGTCCTTGCTTTGAGACTACAACACCTAGAAAATGAAGAGAAGAGGAATGGAACTTGCACTTAGAGGCTTTTGCAAACAGGTCATTTTTGCAAAGTCGCTGCAGCACCTCTCGCACATGTGCAATGTGATCTTTGAGGTTCCTCGAGTTGACTAGTATATCTTCAAGATATACCACAAGGTATTTACCTACAAGATTGGAGAAAATGTTGTTGACAAAATGTTGAAAAGTGGAAGGAGCGTTACAGAGGCCAAAAGGCATGATGTTATACTCATAACTGCCAAACTGGGTTCTCATTGCAGTTAAATACTCATGACCTTCCTTAATGCGAATTAGGTTATAAGCACCCCAAAGGTCTAACTTTGAGAAATAAGTAGCTCCATGGAAGAGGGTGAGGATATTTGACATAGGTGGTACTGGATAGGCATTCTTCCAGGTTACCTGGTTCAGTTTCCTGTAGTCAACACAAAGGCAAAGTCTGCCGTCCTTCTTTGGAACAAATATGACAGGTGAAACGGTGTTTGAATCGCTTGGTTGAAGAAATCCTTTTGCTACATTTTGCGCAATGTAGTCTTGAAGCGCAATTGATTCTTGCGTCGAGAGAGAGTAGACTGGTCCTGGTGCCAGAGGTGGGCCAGTAAGTTCGATTTTGTGATTGTAAGGACGGGGTTGAGGCAGTTTATCTGCTTTTGTAGCTGAAAAGACGTCAGCAAAGTCATGATAAACCAAAGGTAAAGACTCTCAAATGATTTCTAAATCTTCAATCTTGTCATCTTTGAGCACCGGGTTTGAGGTGCTTGCATGGTGCGAGAGGATTAGGGAGCTCAAAATACACCATTTGGTTGGTGTCTGTTTCTCTTTGAAGGAACAGTAAAGAGGTAAGCTGGATAGGTAAGCAATAACTCCTAAATCTGAAGAGGGAATTTGGGAATGAAGGTCAGGATATTGCAAATATCCTGGCTGAAAAGTGTCATCCAACTCAATGACAGTGTCAGGTAGGCTGTTTAATTACTGATTGACAGAAAGTTTAGTGTTTTGGGGGTGCAAGGTTCAAAGGTTAATTACTCCTTCTTTCCAATTCACATCCGGATTCCAGTAAACTAGGAAATCATGGCCTAGAATGGTATCATCCATTCCAGGTATAGCCAAGACAAATAAATCCCATTTGAAGCTGGGGAAATTGGAGAATTCAAAGGTCCATTTTGCCTTTTGGGATACCCAATAAGACGGTTCAGTCGCACTACTTACTAAATAGATAGGAAATTTATCTATCTTGGAAAGCGTAAGATTTTTGCAAGTGGCAAAAGATTCACTGATGAAGGAAACATTAGCGCCTGAATCAAGTAATACTTGATAAGGAGTGTTGTCAGAATGGAATAGGATAAATCTTGAACTCGGAGCACCTAGTGACTCGCAAGTGCAAAGATTTACTCGCGGTGATTTAGATAATCTGTTGTTTTCCTTGCAAGTATCAGAAAAACTACAAGCTAATTTTTTGACTGCTTAGCCGCTTCGCACAGCTGTCAACATCATTTTTTCCTCCACAATACATACACAGCCCATTCTTTTCCCTTTGCAGCCGTTCCTTGCTTCAAAGCATCCCGGTTTCTTTGTTCAAGAACTTTGGAGTTTTGGCAATGGCTTTCCCTTTCGAGTTGGAGTTCAAAGTTGGGGTTGGTTTGAATGGTTTTGGGTTCCTCGTGTTTTGCTTCAAGGATTCGTCCACTCTTGGAGCCAAGGTGGACGGTCCATGGTTGTTTTGTCAAGAGCAATTCTTGTCATGATAGCCATTATCAAGCTCAATCACTCAATCAATTAGCTGCTGAAGCGAGGTTCTCTTATGACCCCCAACTGCAAGCTTTTTGATTAAGCGTGCTGGTAGACCCTTTCTGAAATGGAATAGAAGAGTGGCCTCGTTCCACTGGATGCAAGACTGCAAGGTTCAAAAATGAGAAATATAAACGGAAGCTCTACTATTTTCCTTCATAACTAAACTATTAAGTTTGTATTTGGCGTTTTGAACTTCATTGGGGTTGCCAAACAGGGTGAACAGTTGTTGCTTGAACCTGTCCCAGTTGTTGAGAATATAAGTTGGACTGTTGTTGGACAAAAGTTTGAGGTACGGTTTGAACCACTGCGAGGCTCTACCTCCTAAGAAGGACAAAGCATACATAACTTTATGCCTATCTGAAGGGAAATTGTTGGAGTTTTTTGAAAAGATGATTTTACAAGACTGTAGGTAGGATCTAAGCTTATGAGGGTGTTCTCCCGTAAAGTGATTGGGTTGTTTCATGCCCGGAGTGTGAAAGCTAGGAGTACTTGGACTAGATTGCTGGGCACCATGAGTGAGGGCTGGTATCAATGTCAAAAGCAGGGTTGGAGCAGCAGGCTTGGGAGCAGTAGTGCGAACCCCTGGTCTACCACAAGTCAAGGTTTCATCAGAAGAATGACCGGAGTCTGTGAATTCCGCGAGAGGGTCCGTCGGAGCATCCCCTGGAGGAGCCCAAGGATCATTGGGGGGTTCAACAAATGGCGATTTAGAAGGAGGAACTGGATCTAAGGGTTGTTGGGCCCAAGGAGCGCTGGTTCTCCCTACCCAATGGATGTCATCATTGTAAGTGGCGAGGGAAGCGTTCCCAGTTGAGAGAGTACGTGAAATTGAAAAGAAGAAGTCTACTATGGGTTGGCAGGCTACAATAGATGAGTTGAGTTAGTTAATTTACTGTCACAGGACCACCCCACGTACTATAGGTCAATTTTTAGATGATTGTGAGCGCAAAGGAATGCCAAGTGCAAGGGGAAGTGTGAATAGCAAAGCCCAGTTGCAAAGTGCGAACTTGGTTATGCCACTCAACAAACGGCGAGATGAATGGAATGTGTTCCAAAGAAGGAAACTCAACCTGAGTCCGATGTGATAACTAGGTGGTAGCAAAATGCAAGAACGTATGAAATTAACTAAATGAGGAGACAATCATCAGGCAAGGGTATAGCCCTTATAAGGTAATCCAAAGTGACTAGATACAACCTGGTGATGAGCTAACTACAGTTGAAGCGGTGAGGCAATGAATGACAGGAACGGGATAGGAAATGAAGCAGTGTTATAGATCCAAGGTCTTAGCGTAAGTGCAAGACAATATAATCTGAGCGTACAATTGCATGACAAATTGGGACAGGAGCGAGTGACGTTGAAAGTAATGCGAATGAGAGGTAATATTGTATGCAGGGTAGGGACTAGTCCAATTGCAAACTGTACAGTAGTGATGGCTTAGTTAGACGTAGATGCAAACTAAAAAACAATTCATGACCAAAGATGGAGGTCCGAGGCTGTTGATTGGCCAGGGAAGGAGATTGGATCTCATAATGGATGGCCAACCGGTATGGAGTTAACCGCAAAGTTTGCAAGTATATACTGAGTTGGTCGCCGAGATTGGAAGGTCAGCCTGAGCCAGAGGAAATAGTGGATTGCACCATTGATGTTGTGCTTTTATTTGTGTCACGCTTTTAGACTGAGGTAGATGGTACTGAGGAGAGGTCATGTCGAAGTGGTGAAGACAATGATCCTTGAGTGTGAAGCGTGGCAAGGGGATCAACTTGGCTATCTCCCTTACCGGTTCTATGGTGCAGTTCTGCGCAATGAGCATGCCAACCGGAGAAGACAAGCCAATGGACTTTGACGGAAGGAGGTTGATGAGAGTTGAAAAATAGCAGGCTGCTTTGTCCCAGTAAGAGATTGGAACAGTTGACTGTGCAAGAAGGCAGCAAATCTTTTTGAGAATCATCTGATTCAACCTTTCCGCTAGCCCTTTTTTCTGCGGCAAATGAGCTGGGCCCTGTTTGAGTACAATACCGTGTGCCTGAAGAAAAGAAGCCAGCTTGGTTGACCCAAATTCCCCTTCCCAATCACAGTGAAGGAATGCAGGGGTTACACAAACCTGATTATGGATTTCCAGAATGTAGGAAACAATTTGAGACTCTGAGTCAGACTTGCTCTTCATGATGTAAATACAATTGAAGCAAGAATAGTGGTTGATGATCACCAGGAGATAGCGCATCCCATGCTTGGAGGGTGGATTAATTTGGAGAACGTCAAGGTGGAGTCGGTGAAAGGGAGTGGGAGATGATGGCAGCGGGTTTGAGTGAGGCCAACATTTGATTTGGCACGTCTTACAGACTTTGCAATCGGCTGAGGAGAACTTGGGGTTTTGATTGGTGATAGATTGAAGGGAGAGAAACCGGCGCAGATACTCATTTGAGGGATGTCCTAGAACCAGGTGCCAGTCAACACTGTGACGCGGCAATGTCAAGGAATAGGACGCAACAGAGTGAGACGAGTGTGGACGTGCCACGTAGAGATTCCCAAGACAAAAAAATTGGAAGATTATCTTCCCATAGAGCTTGACAAGCACGGTGCAATGTTGATGGAGGATCTTCAGCCCATGGTCCTCCAACTGAGTAGCCAAGACAAGATTCCTTGGACCTTGAGGAGCAAAATATACAGGATAGATCAAGGTTCCACCAATGTCAAGCTTCCAAATGTGAGTGATCTGGACTTTCCCACCGTAGGTATTCAGGGACTTGGTGAGAGGAGTTGGCTCTTGAAGAAGGGAAAGATTACATATGGTTGATTGAGAGGCACCGGATTTGTATATAAGTTCAGGATAGGACTTGGCGGAGCCGGTGGTGCTATAAACTCCCTCATCTTCTATATGGAAGCCACATAATATGGAGTTGGAGTTTTCATCACTAAGAACGTCGGCAAATTCCTTCTCAGAGGATTCACTGGCTTTGTCAATTGCATTGAGAGACAGTTGAGACTGTAGTCGCTTCAACTTCTCAGAAATCTGTTTGACTTTAGCTTGAATTTCAGAGTTCTTTGCATGAGGGGGCTTCTTGGTGGGAACGGCTGACCGTGGCAAGGTGGAGCTTTGACGCGGTGATGGAGATTTTCCCTTGTTGGAGTGTTGGTGTGACTTTAACCTTGAGCGTGAGTTGGTGCTGATGGCATGTAAGAGATAGGAGGTTTCTGAATTGTGAGATTCGCGCCTCGAGTCTTCCAGCATGTTTTGGTTGCACACCAAGTCAAGAGTTAAGGGTATCAGGTCGTAGGATGATTGAACCAGTGAGAAGAGAGAGGTATTGTGACGGAGACTCTTGAGGAAAAAAAATTGCAGCCATGCCTTGAGAGACATCCAGAAACCCTTGCGCAGGAGGATGCCCTTCAATAGTTTTGACAAGATCCATGTATTGATTCTTGAAGCAAGCTGCAAGGTCCCTCAGAGACGTCCCAGGTTTTTAAGCTAGATGAATTAACCGGAAAAGCATATCGCCTGCCACAATGATCAATTTCTTGCCACATGCCCAAGCAAGGGAATGGTATGCTAGAGAGAAGTTGTTTTGAGAATATTTGATCTCTGATTGAAGATCACGCTCAACCACCTTGTACATTAGGCTGATTGCGTAGGAATTTTTCTTCCAATAGGTTTTTATCCCCCAGTGGTTTTCAATCCAATCCTTGTCAAGAATTTCTTCATGATCTTTGCCAATCAACAGGTGCTTGAATTGCAACTTCCAGTCATGCCAATTTTGACGGTTCAGTTTTACAAGTTTGACTTTGAATGAGTAGTTGTCATTGGTTTGATTGCTGGAGGAATCCTCAATTTGGATGTCGCGGCCCTTGTCCTTGGAACTGGCCATTGTCTGCCCTGCTAAATATGAGTTTCTTTTTATTAAGAGTTATTACGACCAAAAATGGACTCTTGCTACCATTAGAGATTTGAACCAATTCTTTCTTGCAGTCGCTTATATATTTCAATAACTCTTATAGAAATAAGACAACTTGGAATAGATAATGAATGAATCAGACAAGGCAAGTATAGAATTTGGGAGAGAACACAGAGCAAGTAAAGAGGATGAAGAGAGTCTGAACAATAAATTGCAACTATCTTCTTATCTTTCTGAACTAGCTTGATCTGGCTTCCTGAGACGTATAAAATAAGCTGAAGCAAGCTGAGTGAGGCTCCTCCTGTGTTTGTGTGTCTGAGCCGGACATTTGTTTGTAGGGATTTAGGCTGCATGAGTCAACATTTGGCTTCTTGATGGGTACACTTGTCCATCTTCTCCTCCTTCTCGTCCGTCTCCTCTCTTTCCCTCTAATCTTCCCTCAGTTTTACCTCATACACTTTGATGGACCTTGGTGCTCTTGTGCGCAAGGAGCGCCAGCGTTCTGCCGCAGTTGCAGCCAGGGCATCAGCTGAAAGTCTAAAGATGAGGAGTATCTGGAGTTTGTTCAATATGGGTAGGTAAGGTATTGGATTTATTAATCATTTGGGGCAGTTTACAAGGCCCAATATTTCTTTTGCAATTGGTGTCTTCTTGCAACACTTAGAGAAGCCAAGCATGAGGCATTGATCAGCGTTTGAGAGAGTTTTGAGGTATCTTAAAGGAATGCACAGTCTGGGACTGTTGTTTACAAAGTCAGCAAACTTTGATTTGGTTGGTTATTCCAATGAAATTTGGGCAGATGGTAACACTAGGGAATCAAAAAGTGGTTTTGTATTCTTCTTAGGTAAGAATCTGGTGTCATGAATGTCCAAGAAGTTTTTGGCAATAAGTCTTTCATTAACAGAGGCTGAGTATAGAGCTTACTTAGCAGCTTCACAGAAAGCAAAAATGGTTGAAAAAAGTCTTAGAGGATACACATAAACAACAAGGGTTTGTGTTGTTGTATTCTCATAACCAGAGTGCCATTGCGTTGGCGCAAAACCAAGTGTTACATTCAAGAACAAATTATATCAATGTTCACTATCACTAAATTTGCAATGCAGTTAACTGCAAGGAGATTGTGTTGAGTTACATGGCCACTGGAGCAATGATTGCAGATATCTTGACTAAGGCTTTAGATAGGAACAATCATCAAGGCTTTTTGACTAATATGCAGATGTCACCCCTTTTGGATTAAGGGGGTGTGTTAAAATACATATGCACTTACGCATGTGCTACGCTGTAAGACTCCAAACGGTTTTAGGACTTGGAATTTATGTGGAGGGGAATGTTGTTGTTTAGGCTGCCCTCCTGAGTGTTACAAAAATATTTAAATTTGACCAAGATCAAAGTCCACAACCTGGTAAACAAGGGACCAAATGTAAGAGGATAAAGATGATAGTAGTTGGTAGCTGGGGAAACAACACTATCTGAGGTAAGATGATTCCGGGGAAAAATTGAATAGAAGAAGTCAAGGATTGTCCAGAGTTCAACAAGACAAGGCAATTGTAAGTGACAATTCCCACAAGCTAATATCTCTGGTCGTCAGCAGAAGCTTAGGAAAGATCAACTCAATCCCAAACAACCTCCAGGTTCTCAATGAACCTGCCCAAATCTCCGCAATCAAGCACTTGAAGGGTACCAGATAACTGTGGGTGGCTGCGCAGGACAAAGCTCATTGTTTTGATGACGCTCTAGAAGCAAAAAAATAACTCATTCAAACAAGAATTACCCAAAACTTCTCAAGGGACTCAAGGATAGCGTGGCGGAATTCAACTTCAAAAGAAATGAAGGGAGGTTTAATGCCCCAGGTTTTAAGCTTAATAAAACCTCTTCAGTCAAAGGTGACTGGTTCCAGAAAGATAATCAATTGATGATCAGGACCAGGATGGTTGGATTAAGGGATCAGGAGTGGTGTAACACACTCAAGAATTCAATCAGTCAAATTCTTCTTCAACCAGCAAAGCTATTGGTTGGTGATAAAGATCAAGGATCAGGGTTTGAGTATTGAGGCTCAAGGATCAAGGGAAATCATGGATATACCCAGAATTAAGTCTCAGATAAAGGGGAATGAGACCCCACAGATAATTTATTTCAAGATGATTGTGATGATAATTCTCTCTGGTAAGATACCATATGATACCCCCCCCCCAAAAAGGCAGGGGAGAGCCCCTCTTTATATGGGAAGGAGGCCCTGTTAGACTATGTACAAGTGATTCCAAAAATAGAGTGTAATTTTTTTTTTCAGGATGATCAGAAAAAATAGATCACACGGCCAGTTGGAATCCGGCCTCCCTGACTGGGGTGGGATCTTTTCTCATCCCTTCACCTCTCTTGTGTCCGTCCGCGGACGGGCATGCGCGAAAACACTGGGATCACCCACCCCTCACCCAAAGGCGGAAGGGGTGGGAAAAAACAATTAACCAGGCACTTTCCCACCACCGCCCAAAGATGGAAGGAGGTGTGAATGATTGACGGAGGTGGGAGAGTCCCAGGGGGGATGATGATTGACTCGGGAGGATGGGTAATGGTGGTAGTAGCAGTAGTAGTAGTAGTAGTAGTAGTAGTAGTAGTTGAGGGAGCAGGGATTGAAGTCACCAATGTGGTACTCTCAAATCCAATCTTCAAGGGCTGTACCATCCAATTGGAACGGTTCCGAGCCGTACATTGATCTCAACATCTTGCCGGCCATGGGGGGATCAGTCTTAGCCCAAGCAAGGAGACAATTGAACTTTTTGGGCTTGTGATGAGGATGGGGATCCAAGCGAGTCAACGGAGGCTTGGTATTGGGATCTAGTCAAGCTGGTTTGGGTTTGGGGGAGAGTGGGGGTGAGGGAAGGGATTAGGATGGATCTGAGTAGGTGATTGTTTTAGGGCCCAAGTGGCCAGCTAGGGATAGAGATGGAGTTTGAGCTTGCTGGGGATCTTGAGGTTCTTGGGATTTGATTGACAGTAGTTCATTGCAGGATAGATGATCTTGTAGCCAGAGGGTGAGATCGTAGACCTTGAGATCAACAAAGAGTAGAAAAGTATCCTCTGTGAGGTTATTCTTTTCAATCAATGAGTCAAGATTGAAGTGAGTTACACTTGGGGGCAGTGGATCACTGAGGGGGTTGATGAAGGAGTGACAGTGTGAGTCCAATCAATTGGGATTGATGGAAGAGGAAGAGGCTGATGATGAGGATGGCAGTTTTAGTTGAGCTGCTGCTAGTTCTGTCTAGGATGATGATAGCAATGGTGGGAATATCTTGGGCCAAGCGGGTCTTGGCCCGCGCGTTTGGCCAAAAGGAAGAGGGGAACAAAGAGAGAAGGAATCAAACGTGATTCCTAGGTGATTAGACCAAGAGAGGCCTGTCCTAGACCACTGGGACAGAGGAATGCTTGGCAGGTTGAGGAAATTGGAGGAGTGATACTGATACAAAAAAAATTCCAATTTTTTTTTTCTCAGATAAATGACACCTAAATAAAAGAATTGTAGAAAAAAATTTTGAATTCTCCGCATCTAGTCCAGGGTGTTCAGATTTGGTCACCACAACACATAAGTGTAATCCAAATGGGATGCACATGTTGGCCTCTCTTGCCCATTGGACACTCACACGGACCTTACAGGCCTGTGTGGATGTCACTGATTTGGGGAAACTGGCCTCAAAACGCGTGAAATAGGCCCATTGGTACACGGGCCCTAACGGGCCTGGTGGGGGATATGGGCAAGTACAGCCAGATGGGCTTGTATGGGCGTAATTGGGCCCAAGGTTTATTTTGGACATACATGACCAGACGGGCTGGCCCGCCAAAGTATGTTTTACTTAGTTTTTGGGCTTGGGGCGGCCCATTGGGGCTGCGGCCCGTGTTGCAGCCCGTTTGGGGCTGCCGCCCCTGTCGCAGCCCACTCGGGGCGGCTGCCCATGTTGCTGCCTGTGTGGTGGCCCGCTTGGGGCTGCTGTTTTTGCCTTTGGCCCGTCTATGGGGCCCAATGGCCCGCGCAGGGCCGTTGTTGCGGCTGCCGCGCTGGGTGGGGGCTGCAGGGCTGGTGGTCCCCGCTCCTCCCCCTCCCCTTGCTTGCCATTGCAAGGGGGAGGGGGAGGGCTGGCTGGTTTTAACTGGTCATGGTGGGGGGGACTTGATCACCCTCCCACTGACAGAGGTGGCCAGGCCGGTTGCATTGAGGTGACCGGCGGTGGGGGGGAATTGACCACCCCCCCCCCCCCACCATCAAAGGGGCGCTCTCCCCCCCCCCCTTTATGGAGGGGGAGGAGCAACGGGATGGAGGGGACCTGACCACCCCCAGCCCACTTACCCTAGCAACGCCCTGCAGGTATCAACCCCCAGGGCCCCTGGTAGGGGGATTTGACCGCCCCCTCCAGAGATTTGAGAGAAAGAGGGGGGGGCGGCATGTCCGCGGGTTACACCCCCCCCAGGTGAGATTTTGGTTGGACTCAGGTGAGTCCTGGGTCCCACCTGGCCCATATGAGGGGCCAGGGCTGAACAAGTGCTAAGATAAGTAACAGGGCTGGTTTTAACGGAAAACCAGCAAGGGATTGAACAGCACAGGGGCTGGTTCAGCCCCATTGAGGTGGAAAAACCAGAATAGGCTGTTTTTAAGGGTACAGGGACTGATGCCATGTGGGCTGATGTAGCCCAAACCAAGTAACAAGGCCTGTAGAGCCTGTATATCTCTTTTTGGGAGGAAAATTTGCCTTTTGGCTTGTTGTATCATGGGCTCACAAGAGGCCAATCTTTTGTACTTAAGGAGCTCTTCTCCCTGCTTTTTTCCATCATCTATTCATCATCCAATTGAATTCATCAACAATATCATCCAGCGTGTTGCCCCATTTGTGAGAGCCCATCAAGCAATTATTGACAAAATGCGTCAAGCATTTATTTTGCTTTAGATACTGCTCATTTTCCTAAGGGAATTGCTGGCCATAATTATAACACTGGTGTCTCTCCATCCCCGCCATCCAAGATCTTCCCACCATTTTAATTAATGTTTTGTTGTCTGTGTTCTCATCAGTTTCTCTTTTTTTTCTTTTTTCTCAAGTCCTTTAAAAAAAAAGAAGACCAAATTGTGTTTCTTTTTGGCTCTATGTTTGTTATCACCTGTACAGAGTCTATAGGGACCCATGACCCATAAAAGGAGGGGCTATCCCCTACCTTTTTCTGAATCATCCATGGGAGTTTGTGCATATGTCCCCCCCTTATCATAGCAATAATCATTTTCCTGGGTATATCTTTTGATTGCCCCCTGATCCATTTTATCCTGAGTCTTTGCCCCTCTGAGACCTGATCCTTGGCACCAACAAATAGCCTTTCTTGTTGAAGAGAATTCTTTCTGTTGGAATTCTAGAGTGTGTTACACCACTCTTTGATCCCTTCCGCTGACCATACTGGTCCCAATTCTTTCTTGATCATCTTTCCAGATCCAATCATGTTTTATTGAAGAGTTTTTCTTAATCTTAAGGCCTGGAGTGTTATATCTCTGTTTTTTTTCAAAGTTGCATTCTGCCAGCCTACTCTTGAGTTCCTTGAGAAGTGTTTAGGTTATCCATGGTCAAATTGGTTTTTACTTTTCTTTTAGAGCTTCTCAAAAAATTGTGCTTTGTCTTGTACGGCCACCCTCAGTTATCTGGTACCCTTCAAGCGCTTGATTGCAGAGAGTTAGGTGGTTTCATTGAGAACCTAGAGGTTGGTTGGGTTTTGAGTTGATCATCCCCAATCATCTGCTGAAAACAAGAGTTATTAGCTTGTGGGCATTGCTACATACAACCGCTTTGTTCTTTTGAACTTTAAAACAAGCTTTAAACTACTTTTTTTCAAATATCTCCGACGTAATCTTGCCTCAGATAGTGCTGTTCTATTGCTACCAACTATTATCAAGCTATATCCTTACTACTTGATTCCTCACTTAAAAGTTCTGGACCTTGATCTTGGTTACATTTAAATATTTTTGTAACACTCAGGAGGGCATCCTAAACAGCACCTTTCTCCTCCACAAAACTGCCACGGCCTAACACCATTTGAAGTCTTAAATTTGGTACCCCGGGCTGGGATGAAACCAGAAACCTTGGGATTTACAGTCCCAAGCTTTGAAGAATCAGCTTTGAAATCCAATCCAATTTCTTTTCTTTTTTCTGTTTTTATTATCATCCAGATCTGATCCGTGGAGGCAACTTCTTCCATAAGTAATTCCACCCAATTGTGCACCATCTGGGCAAGATCCTTGTTGCATTTTTGTGGAAACTCTACTCTGGCCACACCTGTGAGCCATGTTGAAATTCTGATCTTTGGATCTCTCAGGAACTATTCTCTTCAAAATGGAATTGAATGGTACCTCCTTTTCCTCTGTTTGGCTCAAGATTGTCAAGATAAAGGCTAAAAACAAGAACTTAGGCTTCAATGGAACAAATTTTGAACAATTCTTGGGCTCCTATGGGATGGCTCATGAAGTGGATGGTGCATGTGAAGATGATATGGCTTATCAGTTACAATTTTTTATCTCCTCTGATGAAGTTATGGAATTGATAAAATTGTTTGATGGATTCAAAACTCAAGCCTGGAGGCTCTTGGTAGAGGCTATGTTGGCTTATTGGGGAAAGGTAGATGTGGCTAGGTTTACCTTACAGGACTTGGATGCTCTTGTTTCTCAATGGATCTCCAATGTTGGTGTCTCTTCAGCCTCTGATTACCAATTTTTTAGAAAATATAAAAATCCTTTCCAGTCTTACCTCATCAGAAACAATCACATCAACACAGTGGACAAAATTTGAGTTTTATTTTTCCAATCTTTTTCCCCAGGAGTGCAAGAAATGATTAGAGATGAATTAGTTAAATCTCAATCTATGATTACTACTAGAGAGAATTGGTTCAAGCTCCCTGCCGTTCTGGTCCTAAGGAGTGCAGTGGATAAAGTGATGAAAGTTCAAACAGCTCTTACTTTTGAACAAACTAGAGTCACTGAACTATTACATGCTCCTTCCTTTAAAGAGTCTAATGAAATAATGAAAAAGATGGAAGCAAATTGTAGACCTAAACCAAATCCCCAGGCAAATAAGGAAACTGCTACCATAGATGAGATCACTAAATTAATTCAGGCCTTTGAAAAAAAAATTGATCTTAAAATTTCTTCTTTAGCTACTCCTAAACCTTCTAACTCTGTTCCTAAAACCACTCTAGTCTGCTATTACTGTCATAGGGAAGGCCATGGTGCCAGGAGATGTCCTGAACTCCAGAAGGACAAGGAAGAAAAATTGGTGGAGGGGAAGGAAAAAAATTTCTTTCTTCCTAATGGTGCTTTGATCCCTTTTGATTTGTCTTGTCCACTCCATCATGTGATGGCCTCTTATCAACCACCAACTCCCAAGAAGGCATCTTTGGTCTCCTTGGATTTTCAATCATCCTGTGGCACTTTAAAGCCTTGGTATCCTCCAGCTGTCACTTCTTCCAGATTCTCTGGAACCTAACAGTCTGATCCAGCTAGGAAATGTAATGAGGGA
This sequence comes from Puccinia polysora, assembly GCA_025617555.3. Classification (NCBI taxonomy): domain Eukaryota; kingdom Fungi; phylum Basidiomycota; class Pucciniomycetes; order Pucciniales; family Pucciniaceae; genus Puccinia; species Puccinia polysora. Next base: position 27,355,667 of record CM062642.1, on the reverse strand, counting down.
CCCAAAACTCACAAATATCCTCCAGTTCCATCTTCAATCCTTCAAAAACCCATCAAAAGTTGATCCTCACATGAGCCCCCTTCCTCTAATGTAGAAGACAATGAAGTGGAAAGGGAACCACTTATTGAAAGGTTCCAGGAACACTCTGATTCTCCTCCTGTTAAATCTTTCCAAATGCCTCAAACTTCTGATCCTGATCCAGTACCTGCTCAACCTGATCACCCTCCCTCCACCCAGCCCAAAGTTTGATTCAAGAGGGGAATTTCCAAGGATCACCCCAAAGCTGTGGAAGGAGTATTAAGGAAAATCTCTGATCTAAAAATTACTGATCTGTCTGTGGCTGAACTACTTTCAATCTCTCCATCTGTGGCTGAAGTGATGAAGAAATGGGTTTCTTGTTGAAAAGTGGATATTGGTCCGGACATATTAAAAGTTTCTTCTAGTACTTTGATGGGGCACTCTGGTGGAAAATATCATCCTTCCGATTCCAACTTGTATTCCTGTCCTCTTGGTTTCCTCTCCTGTTATCTTGGTGACTCTGCTCAAACGGTTTCTCTTCTGGTGGATTCTGGTTCCCAGCTCAATTTAATTTTGGATGTCATGGCCTGCAAACTCAAACTCAGTCCAAGGGTCAGCTTTAACTCTGCTGTGTATGGTATAGGAAATCACTCATGCAAATTAGTTGGTATTTCTGAGGATGTCCCGGTTCAAATTTGGCAAAATATTGTTGGCACCTGTCATTTATGGATTACTTTTTTAGATGGATCTATGATCTTGGGAAGACCTTTCCTAATGGATTTTGGTGCAACCATAATGTTTTCTGATCAAGTTGGGGAGAGAATTCTTCTCCCTGATGCTGATGGTAGGAAGATTGAAGTTCCCCTTTGCTCCTTGGATTCTGCTCATTGGGAACAAGATTTTCCTGGTCACCCTTCTAAATAAGTTTTGAAAGGGAAACAGAAGGACACCTCTTCTTTCTCTCATTCTTTAGATTAGTGGTCCTACTAATAGTTTTAGTTCTTCCCAGCCTCAGGCTTCAACTCAAGAATCAACTTCTGTCTCAGAGGTATATTTTTTCTTTTTCCTCATTGTTTCCTTCTCATCCAAATAAAACTAAAAATCAAAAACAAGAAAAATATGATAATCCTAAAAATATTTCTCCTCTATCTGGATCTGTTGTCTCCTCTTTTCCTTTTTATTTTTATCCTGATAATTCTACTTCTATTCCAGTTTTTAATTTCCGCAATGAGTCTCAACTAGATCCCAATATCAATTCTCTTCTTGTTGGTTTTGGCATGAAGGAGTATGGCCTTAGGTGGAGGAAATTTGGGGTAGAATTAAGTCCTCCCAATTGCGCACCATCAGGGGCTCCTACTACTGTCATTTTCAAAACCCTGACCTGTTCCACACATGTGAGCAATGTGTTGTCTTTCAGATGCTCTTTTATGGAAATGGCACCTTTCAAGGACATTGTGGAACATCAAACTTGAAAGATGTTGGAACTTGGGCTCAGCTTTTGTAGTCAGGTCTTTCTGGTCAATGCTTGGAGGAAAAAAGGATTTCTCTCTTTTGCCACAAAGTATAAGCCAGTTGCAAAAAAGGTTCAACTAGTCAACCAACCAATGCCTTTAAACCTCAATACTCCTCTTACGCTTCCTCCTCTATCTCTTGATACTTACTGTGGTTTATCTCAATCTCTCACTGGTCCCTTTGTTCCTTGTGTTCATGTTACTGAAGAACGTCTGAAGGTGTTCAAATTTGGTCCAGATGGATGGCTTCTTCCTGATTATTTAAATTTGATGAAAAATTTCTTAGTCCTTAGGGAGAAATCTATTGCTTTCTGTGAAGAAGAGAGAGGTCTCTTCAAAGAATCCTATGACCTACCTTATATCATTCCAGTAGTATAACATGATCCCTGGCAAAAGAAAAAGATCCCTATCCCTGCTGCTAAGGTCAACAAGTTCATCAAGTTGGTCCACAAACAAGTCTGTACTGTTTTATATGAGTAGTCAAATTTCAGCTATTCCAGTCCTGTCTTCTGTGTCCTCAAAAGTAATGGTAAACTTAGAATAGTTCATCATCTCCAGCCTCTAAATAATGTTACTATTACAGACTCTGGTATTCCCCCTGCTACTTACAAATTTGTCAAATCTTTCTCTGGGAGAGCTTGCTATGGTTCAGGTGATATTATGGGTGGCTATGACAAACAATCCTTACATCCAATTTCTTGTCCTCTCACTACTTTTGATACTCCTCTTGGTCAATTCCAACTTATTTTTTTTCCCCAGGGCGCCACAAATTTGGTTGCATTCTATCAGGCTCAGATGTCTTTTATCCTCCAGGATGAAATCTCCAATCATGCTGGTATCTTTATTGACAATGGCAGAATTAAACGTCCAATTTCTGACTATAAAAATGAGCTCTTACCTTGGCACTAAGGAATCTGTTTATTTATTTGGGAATATGTGACCACTTTGGAAAGGATCTTGTTTTGAATCAAGGAGTCTGGTCTCACTGTCTCTGGATCCAAATTGGCTGCCTGTGTCCCTGGTCTGAAAATTGTTGGCCATGTGGTCTGCAAGGAAGGAAGAAGAATGGCTCCATCCAAAGTCCACAAAATCCTCTCTTGGCCCACTCCAATCAATCCCACTGAAGTCAGAGGTTTCTTAGGTGTTGTCATTTATGTTTGGATCTTCATCCCTTCTCTATCCAAAATCTGTATTAATTTCCTTTGCTTAACCAGGAAGAATGCTGAATGGCTTTGGACCTAAGCTTGTAAACAATTATTTCAGAAGCTCAAAAAAATTGTTGGGAAAGACATTGTCTTGATTAAGATAACTTATGGACATGGAGCTGGAAAGATAAAGCTGGCTGTCAATACAAGTTATCAATCTGTTGGGGCTTTCCTTACCCAGGAAGACAAAAATGCTGTGGATTGTCCTTCTCTGAATTAATCTCTCGTCTTTTCAGATGTGGAATCTGGGTACTCCCAGCCAAAACTGGAACTTTGTGGTGTGGCCCAAATGTTGAAGAAGCTCCAAACTATTCTCTGGGGTCAAAATTTTGAGTTAAAAGTTGAGGCACCATCCATCATCAAAATGATCAATGCCCCCAGCCTTCCAAATGCTCCCATGACTTGTTGAATTGCTTTTATCCAGTTGTTTTCTTTTGATATTGTTCATAGGCCTGGCAAGTCTTTCACCATGCCTGACGGGTTATTGGAGATGAAGAATCTTATATTGGAGTGGATTTTGATGAGGAGTAACCTTTTATTTGACCTGTCTTCAGCTTTTGCACTCAAAATTATCCTGGCTTCCAGCAAGGGTTCTGGCTTAAACTAAAGCAGTACCTTTCCACTCTCCAAAGACCCCCTAATCCCTCGGCTAAAGATTTTTGATCCACTAAAATAAACTCCTCCAAATTCTTTTTACAAGGTACTAGGCTTATTTAAAGAGGCAATCCTTGTTCCATTATTGTTCTCAATATCCCTGCTAAACAAGATTTGATCTTGAAAAGTCTCCATGAAGGACTTGGTCATTGTGGGGAAACAGAAAAATATCGACAAATATCCAAACAATTCTGGTGGCCATCCTTGAAGAAAGCTTTCTCCCAATTATGCAAGAGTTGTGAGTTCTTTCAGAAACATGATCTTAGGCTCTTGGCTGAAATTTTCTATCCAACTGGGGAGTCCGCTCTTTGGAAGAATTGCTATGGATGTGGTTCACATTAAGGCTGGTGGAGCTAAGTACCTCATTGGGGCTATAGATGATTTTTCTGGATGGGTTGAAGAAAATTTCCTTAAGAACATCAGCTCTGAATCAGTAGAAGCTTTTCTGTATGAGACTTGGACAATGCGCTATGGCTTGTCCCAATCTTATTCAACTGATGGTGGCTCTGAGTTTGGTGGATAACTGGCCAAAATGATCCAATTGCTTCCTGGTCAACAAAGGGTAAGCACTCCTTATTATCCTGAAGGTCAAGGCACGGTGGAAAGGGGAAATTCTCCTTTGAAGGCTTCTCTTGTCAAACTGGCTGGTGAAAATGGGAAGAATGGTTGCAAATTTTTTCTCCTGGTCCTCTTCTCTCATCAAATTTCAACCAAACAAACCACTGGCTACTTACCCTACAAAATTGGTTTTGGTCAAAGGGCTGTCCTTCCTCTGGATCTGGAAATGGAATCATTCTTTGGTATTTCTTGGGAACAGGTTTCTTCTACCACTGATCTATTAGTTTCCCAATCTAACAAACTGGAGAGGAGTGAGGATGTTTGTATTGAAGCTTATCAGGATATGATGGAATCCAGAGAAAAATCAGTTCAGTATTGGGAAGATAAAAATTCAAAGCAGATCAGGGACTCTTTGAATCCTGTTGATCTTGTTTTATCTTACAATTGATCCTTGGAAACTCAGTGGGGAAAGCTTTTCTCTAATAGCTGGAATGGTCCTTATCAGGTAGTCTGCCAAGTCAGAGGTGGGTCATATGTTTTGAAGAACTGTATTGTACTCAGATGGCCAGGAGGTTCTCTGCTGATCAGGTCAAGAAATTTCATTGTTGTGGAGGCAGCTTGGATCAGAAGTTAGTCCTCCAAAGTGTGCACCACCAGGTTCATCTGCTGCATCTTTGTTGTAAAACTCTACTGTCTGCCACATATGTGAGCAGCTGGGACGCCTCCTTTCTTTCTCTCCAAAACTTCTAGGATTTTTTTTGTTGGATGTATCAAGATTTTTTTCTCTCCAATCACGCTCAAGACCAAATGGCCTTTTTTTTGGGTTCCAATCATATTTATTTCCTTTTCTTGATATATGTCATCAAACTCATTTGTAGACTAGCAAAAGTCTCTAATTTGGAAAGAGATGTGGTGACCAAAACTGGACACCCCAGGACACCTGCGGAAAAATTAAATTTTTTATGATTTTTTTTATATTCATCATTCATCACAAAAAAAAATCAAATTTCTTTTCCTGAATCAGATCCCTTCAGACTCCAAATCCTCCAGCCTCCCCATATCCAAGCGGTTTAGGGATTAGTTTCTGGGGTTTCCAACTCCCCAGGTCTTGCATTCAAATCCCCCTGCTCTTTGCTTTGGTTCTTGTTTTGCCAAATGCACGGGCAAGACTGGCTTGGCTCAATGCTTGCCGGCACGGGCATTGACCTTGGCATCAACAGTAACAGCAATCAGACAGCCAACACCCCGACCTCAGAATAATCATGATCAAAATCCAAACAAGGATGATTTGGGATTTGAATGCTTGGGTTCAGAACCCTTGCATCATCTTGATCCCTTTGTTGATCCACCTCAATTTTCCAGTCTTTCATCCTTGTCCTTCAATGAAACTTCAACCTATGGTCTTTCCCACCCTGCCGCTCTTCAACTTTCTCACTTCCCTGCTTCAATTGTCATTCATTCACATCCCTTACCCCCCATCATCCAATCTTGTCACTGGCGCAAGGTTGGTCATGGGAACAACCTCCATCCGCATCTGCCAACTTGATTGGTTGTTCCCACGACCAATCTTGCACACTGATCTCACACATTTTTCAGTCATCCAACCAACAAACCGCGCAGACAGGCTTATGGTCAATCCAATCCCCTTACCTATCAACTCCTTGACAATCTCACCATCCTCAACAATTTCATCACCATCCTTCATCAATCCATCTCCTCTACTCCTCCTCAAATTATCATCCCCCCATCGCTGCCACGTCCATCTTGCCCATTGATCTCCTCTGGCTGCTCTGGCGCAATCATCCGCGTGCCAGCAATTTCTGGGGCCTTCAGCCTGTCAGGGTGGTTCTTCACCCGCAGATCTCCTGCACATTCCCATCATTTGCACGGGCTGGTGTCCCTCCATCCCCACCATCCAAGATCTTCCCACCATTTCAATTTTTTTTTTGTTGTTGTTGTTCTCATCAGTTTCTCTTTTTGTCTTTTTTCTCATGTCTGTTAAAAAAAATTCAAATTGTGTTTCTTTTCCGCTCTATGTGTGTTATCACCTGTACATAGTCTATAGGGACCCATGACCCATAAAAGGAGGAGCTCTCCCCTACATTTTTCTGAATAATCCATGGGAGTGTGTGCATATATCCCCCCTGTTATCATAGCAATAATCATTATCCTGGGTATATCTTTCTATTTCCCCCTGATCCATTTTATGCTGAGTCTTTGCCCCTCTGAGGCCTGATCCTAATCAACAACCAATAGCCTTGCTTATTGAAGAGAATTCTGTCTGTTGGAATTCTAGAGTATGTTACACCACTCTTTGATCCCTTCCTCTGACCATACTGGTCCCAATCCTTTCTTGATCATCTTTCTGGAGCCAATCATGTTTTATTTAAGAGGTTTTATTAAGCTTAAAACCTGGAGTTTTATACCTCTGTTTTTTTTTCAAAGTTGCATTCTTCCAACCTTCTCTTGATTTCCTTGAGAGTGTTGAGGTTATCCCTGTTCAAATTGGTTTTCTGTTTGCTTTTAGAGCTTCTCAAAGCATTGTGCTTTGTCTTTTACGGAAAACCTCAATTATCTGGTACCCTTCAAGCGCTTGGTTGCAGAGAGTTGGGCAGGTTGATTGAGAACCTGGAGGTTGGTTGGGATTGAGTTGATCTTTTCTAATCTTCTGCTGAAAACCAGAGCTATTAGCTTGTGGGGGTTGTTACTTAAAACTGTATTGGTCTATTTAAATCTGAACAAAACCTTAACTTTTTTTTCATGTCTTTTCCCACACCATCTTGCCTCAGATAGTGTTTTTCCATCACTACCAATTACCATCAAACTTATCACTCCCCATTGAATCCTCATTCTTAAGGTTCTGGACCTTGATTCCGGTTAAATTTAAATATTTTTGTAACACTCAGGAGGGCAACCTAAACAGCACCTTCCCCCTCAACATACCTGCCTGCGGCTCAGCACCTATTGGAGTATCACATTGTTAATTTTTACAGAAGGGATTGGGATCTTTTTCTTTTTCCAAGGATCATGTTCAACTCCAGGGATGAAAAAAGGGAGGCCATAGGATTCTTTCAAGGAACTTTCATCTTCTTCACAGAAATCAATAGATTCTTCCCTTTGATATAATACATTTTTGATCAAATTGAACTGATCAGGAAGAAGCCATCCATCTGGACCAAAGTTGACCACTTTCAGACATTCATCAGTGAAACCTCCATTAGGCACAAAGGGGCTGGTAAGGGATTGAGATAAACCACATTAGGGTGTCACACAACCACCCCATGTACTATAGGGAAATCTTAGATTATTTTGAGCACAATTGGAGAGACTGAGTGCAAGGGGAAAATGTGAGGTAACAAGGCTAACTGCAAAGTGCAAGATTATGATTGGATGACTCAAAAAACAGCAAGAGGGTAGAAGTGTTCCAATGAAAAGGAAACCAAACCCAATCCCAATAAGATGACTGGATTTAGCAAGATGCATGAATGTATGAAATTAACTAACTTAGGAGGCAATCTTAAGGCAGGCAACACAGCCTTTATAAATTAATCTGAAGGCAAATAGATACAACCTGATATATTTCTGGCTACAGCTAGGAGGCAATGAGGCAATGAATGACATGAACAGAATGGGAAATTAAATAACAGTAGTCATTTCAAAGGTTGTAGCGTAGGTGCAAGACAACAGAATCTGAGTTTACAAGGAGTTAATGGATAGGAAAGGAAAGAATGACATGTGAATACAATGCAAATGTGAAGATACAGCTTATGCAGGGTAAGGGACTAGTCCATTTTCAAACTATAAAGTTGATGTTACTATCTAGGCAAGGGTGCAAATTAGTGTGAGTGCTTGACCAAGAATGGAAGTCCAAGGGCTGATGATACCCAGTGTGGAAGAGTGGAGCTCAAATGGATGGTTGACCAGAGTATATTTAACTGTGAGTTTTGCAAGTATATACTGAGTCAGTCTCCAAGATTCAAATGTTGTTACGTGATTGAGAGGAGGTAAGCAGAAGGCACCATTGATTTTTTGCTTTTTTTGTGTCACGCTTACGGACTGAGGTAGGTGGTACTAAGGAAAGGATATGTCAAAGTGAAGAATACAATAAATCTTAAGCTTGAAGCTTGAAAGTTACCTGGTTATAAATAGGCAAGCTCCTACAAGTGTTCAGATTATTTTCCCATTGATTAAAAAAGTTTTTTTAGCTACTGTATATCCCTAGTTACTATTATACTCCATTTCTTTAAAATATATATCTATAATTAAATATCTAGTCATTTTTATCTTGCCATTGCAAGAACTGCATTTTTTGAAATGAGTGATGCATCCCTATTACTGCCACGCAAGGTCTCCAAGGAAAATGCAAACAATGCTGCCTTTGTAATTTTGCTTGCATGATTCCTTTAAATAGCAAGCTGGTGGTCAACACCCCACTTTCATCCACAATTGAAGTGCAAATTCAAAGTTCTGACCGCAATTTAACTATCATGTACCACCAGTGCTGGAGATAGAATTCTTAGGAATCCTGGACCCAGGTAAGTAAGGCTAGAGAACAAAAAACTCGGAAAAATGAAACTAATATAATCTAACTATTGTTCTACATAGTACTGCCAATATTCCAAAGATACAAACCCAAACACCACACCCACCACCACCATACACTGGTTGGCCAACCAATTTTCAGGTGACCCACATGAGTTCCAAGGTGCAAGGTAAAGTGGGAGATGAAGAAAAAACTGTGGTGATAGCCAAAGAAACAAGGATAGAAAGGGTAGAAAAGGAAAGAGGAAATTGAAAAGAAAAAGAAGAAGGAAACAGAGCGGAGGAAGAGAATTGAATGGGAAAAGATCAGGAAATTGGAATAGAAAGAGAGGAGGTGGAAGAAAATGGAATGGATGGGAATGGGATGGAAGGCCAAGGCAAGGGAAACCAAGTCCAAGGTGTGGCGCCAATTGAGACTGATGCAACGCGTTTTACTGGCAATGTTGGAGAATGTTTGTCAAGAGGCCAAAGAAAAAGAGGGTATGAGGAGCTCTTGGAGGAAAGTGGATAGAATCCCTGGCCAAAGAGGGCTTGGACTTCAAAGTGCAAGGATATATTTGAAAAAATTTTGGTTACACAATTATTGGTTTGAATACAAATATTGAATCTAATAAATGATGAGTATTTAGATTAATTCAAGTCAATGGTTGCAGATTTGACCAAGATTTGGGAAGAGGGGGAACAAGAAATAAAGGAAAATCTGTGAAATCCTTATGTAATTCTATTTGTATTTTATATATATATATATATTATCATTGTATATATATATATTGTTTTAAGGAATAGAACTTACTTGGAATAAAGAAATTTAAAAAATCAAAAGATTGAAAAAGGAAAAAACTTTAAGAAATTGAAAGGGAAAATTGGATAAGATGGGGAAGGTGATGGGATAAATTAGATGGAATGGAATGGAAATGTGGAATGGTATTGGAAGCAATGGAATCAATATTGGCAAGGTTTGCAAGGGTATTTTGAATGTAAGTCTCAAACCAAATTGGCAGAGTTTCAAAGATGATGGGCTGGTTCCCACAAGGTGCAATCTTTTTCAAAATGGAAGCCAGTCCATTCAAAAAGTTATTGATATTTTACTTTGCATGACCTGGAATCCAGAATACAGCTTACTTCCCACTCTAAATGGTCTTGGAAATTGAGCTGTTCCAGAGGGGGATTATTCTTTCCCAAGCATGGGACTCAGGCTGGCTCTAGGAGAGATGCATGAAAGATTGGGTGGATACCTTTCCAACTTGCAGGTAAGGTAACTTTAAAAGAATTGGGGGAGATGACTGATTTGACTTTGAAGGTGGCAAGCTTCCTTTCAGAGATTTTTTGGGTTTGGAAAGTACTGAAAATTTTGCAAGCATTGATCCATACCTGATCTCCTGCTGCAAAGGTTGGAGCCATAGTGCAAAGTTGGTCTTCTTGCTCCTTGTAGCGCTTGTTTGATGCTTCAAGGTTGGATCAAAGTTGAAATTGAAGGGATTGAATGTGATTAAGTTAATTGGCAGCAGGTTGATAAGTTGCTACGTGAATAGATGAGAAAGTTGGGTTTCTACCATAAGGAGTCTGGAAGAGCAACAGTTTGGTGGAGGAATGAGTGGAGTTGTTGCAGGAAAACTTGGCTAGTGTGAGCCATTGCAACCAGTTGTCTTTTTGACAGGCAATGTACATTAAAAGATACTGTTTGAGAATTCAATTAAATTGCTTGGTTTTACCATCCATTCATGGGTGGTAAGCCATTGAAAATTTCCAATTTATCTTCAAATGTTGGCATAGCAAGGTCCAGAAGCTAGTGGAAAAAAAGATCCATGATCACTAACTATATTATCAGGGAGACCATTTTTTTAAAATACATATTCTATGAATAAATTAGCTAATTATTCCAAAGATGCAGTCACATTAATGAAAGGAATAAAGCCATCTTTGAGGAGTGATCTACTACTACTAAAATAGCATCATAACCACTATAAATTTTTAATTGAAAAATGAAATCCATATACAGCAATTACCAAGGCATAGGCAGAATTGGAAGTGGCTGGAGAAGCCCATACTTCTAGTGTTTTGAGGAATTGTTAAAATTACAATCACAGCATGGTCTAACATAGTCTTTTACTTCCTTGGGCATACCAGGCCAATAGAAGTCTTGTGGAATCAGTTGGTAGGTTTTATCCTGCCCATTATGACCAGCAAGCAGAGAGTCATACCCAGAATCAAAGATATCTAATTTAATGAAAGGATTATCTGGTACTACTATACATTCTTCATAAACTAAATAACCATTTTCATCAATAATGTAACCACTATCTAATGGATTTGCACTCTTGCAAAGTTTGATACACTTGGGATTTCTGCGTTGAGCTTGTTGTATTTTCAAAGCTTTTTCTTGCAGGTGAGTTATTTTTGACTGAGTTGGGCAGACTGGGTTGAGAAGAGTGTCCTAAATTTTTCAGGATGGTTATTGGCAAAGGTGCTCCTCCCCTGGGTAAACATTTTCCAAACGTGACAAAGCATCAGGGACTACCCCTTTTTTGTCAGGATGGTATGCAATTGTAAAGTTGAACTTGGAGAGGTATTTGGCCAATTTTTCCTGTCTGTGTGTAAGTAATTTTGAGCTCATGAAATATGTAAGAGAAATGTGATCAATCAAAACCTCAAAGGGTTCCATAAGGCTTAAAATGTATGAATGCCATATCTTCAAGCAGTAAACCATTGAAAGAAATTCTTTGTAATGAATCTTGTAGTTAAGCTCTGCAGCAAGCAATTTGGGAGACTCAAAGCTATGGGATGAAAGAGAAAGAAGAGGAGGAAACCTGCAATATTACATCTGCAATTGCATAGTTGCTTGTGTCTGTTTCCACAAAAGTGCAAGCTAGCTTGTTGAATTGAGCAAGTATTGGAGCAGTACTGAAGTCCTACTTTAGAGCTTCAAACTCCAAAGCAGCTTTTTCTGTAAAAACAAAATGAGTTTCTTTTTGAAGAAGTTTAGTAAGTTTCAGGGTTTTCTTGGCATAATGCTCAATAAAACTCCTGTAAAAATCACTGAATCCAAGGAAAACTAGAAGGGATTTGACTGAAGAAGGTTTGGGCCAGTCCAATATGCACTGACTCTTGGCTGGGTCCATTGATAGTCCTTGCTGTAACACTATGAAACCTAGAAATTGAAGAGAATGGGTATGAAATTTGCACTTAGAGGCTTTTGCAAACAGTTTTTTCTTTTGAAGTTGCTGCAGCACCTATTGCACATGTGTGATGTGATCCTTAAGACTTTCCAAGTAGAAATTTATATCATCAAGATGCACCACAAGGTATTTCTCTACAAGTTCAGAAAAAATGTCATTGACAAAATGTTGAAAAGTGGAAGTAGCATTGCAGAGGCCAAAAGGCATGACAGTATACTCATAACTTCCAAAACGTGTTCTCATTGCGTTCAAATACTCATGACCTTTTGCAAAGAAAATTAGTTTATAGGCGCCTCAAAGGTCTAACTTTGAGAAATAAGCAGCTCCATGGAAGAGAGTGAGGAGGTGCAACATAGGTGGTACTGGGAAGGCATTCTTCCGGGTTAACTTTATCAGTTTCCTGTAGTCAAAGCAATGTTTAAGGCCGCCCTCTTTCTTTGGGACAAATAGGACGGGTGAGACAGTATTCAAATCACTTGTTGAAAGAAATTCTTTCAACACATTTTCTGCAATTTATTCTTGAATTGAAGTTGATTCTTGCTTTGAGAAAGAGTAGACTTGTCTGGGTGTCAGAGGTGGGCCAGTAAGTTTGATCCTGTGATCATAAGAACGGGAAGGAGGAAGTTTATCTGCCTTTAAAGCTGAAAAGATTTCAGAAAATTCATTATAAACCAAAGTAAAGACTCTCAAATGATTTCTAAATATTCAATATTGTCATCTTTGAGCACTGTATTTGAAGTTCTTGCACAATGCAAGAGAATTAGGAAGCTCAAAATACACTGTTTGGTTGGCGCCTTTTTCTCTTAAAAGAAACAAGGAAGAGGTACGTTGGATAAATAAGCAATAACTCCTAAATCTGAAGAGGGAACTTGAGAATGAAGTTCAGGATGTTGCAAATCTCCTGGCAGAAATTTGTCATCAAACTCAATGACAGTGTCAGGTGGGCTTTTCAATTCCTGTTTGAAAGAAGGTTTAGACTCCTGGGTTTGCAAGGTTTTAAGGTTAATTACTCTATCTTGCCAATTCACATCCATATTCCATTAAACTAGAAATTCATGGCCTAGAATGGTGTATTCCATTCCAGGGATATCCAAGAAAAATAAATCTCATTCAAAGCTCGGGAAATTGAAAAATTTGAAGTTCCATTTTGACTTTTGGGAAACCCAATGAGAAAGATTGATTGCACTACATACTAAATAGCTATCTCAGACTGTGTGATTTTTGCAAGGGGCAAAAGATTCACTTATAAAAGAAACATTAGGACCAGAATCGAGTAAAACACAATAAGGGGAATTTTCAGAATAGAAGAGGAAAAATCTTGAACTTTGAGCACCTAGTGACTTCCAAGTGCAAAAATTGACTTGATGTAATTTAGATAATACATAGTTTTCCTTGCAAGTATTTGAAAAACCAACCAAGTTATTTAACTGCTTAGGCACTTCATGTGCTAGCCGCTTTGGATAACTATCAAAATCATTTTTTCCTCCACAATACATACATAACCCATCCTTTTCCCTCCTTAGCCATTTTTTGTTGCAGAGCATCTTGGTTTCTTTTTCCAGGAATTTTGTAGTTTTGGAAATGATCTTCCTTTTTGGGTTTGAGTTCAAGGTTTAATTTGGTTTGGATTTTTTTGGGTTCTTCAAGTGTTGCTTTGAAGAGTTTTCTGCCGCTGGAGCTGTGGTTGAAAATTCATTTTTGTTTTTCCGAGAGGGGTTCTTGTTGTGATAGCCATTATCAAACTCAATCACCCGGTCAATCAACTGCTGAAGGGAGGTTGTCTTATGTCCCCCAACTGCAAGTTGTTTCATTAGGAATGCCGTTGAACCTTTTTGGAAGTGAAATAAAAGAGCTGCCTTGTTCCATTGGATTCAAGACTTCCAATTTTGGAAGTGGGAGATATAAAGAGAAACTCTACTATTTTCTTTCATTACTAAGTTATTAAGCTTTTATTCTGTGATTTTTACTTCATTGGGGTCACTAAACAGGGTGAACAGTTGCTGCTCAAACTTGCCACAATTGTTGAGGATATAAGTGGGACTGGTATTAGATAATATTTTGAGGTATGGTTTGAACCACTGCAAGGCTCTTCCACCAAGGAAGGAAGATGTATACATAAATTTTTGTTGATCAGAAGGCAAGTTTTTGGACCGTTTGAGAAGATGATTTTGCAAGACTGTAAATAGGATCTAATTTTATGGGAGTGTTCCCCTGTAAATTGATCAGGCTGCTTCATGCATGAATTACGGAAGCTAGGCCCACTTGGACCAGATTTCAAGGCATTTTGATTAAGAGCCTGGATCAAGGCCAAGAGTAAGGTCAAAGCTTTGGTCTTGGGAGCATTAGTGCAAACCCTTGATCTACATCAAGTCAAGGTTTCATTGGATGAGTGTTTGGAATATTTTATTTCTTTGAGAGGATCCACCGGAGCTTCCTGTTGAGGAGTGAGGGGATCATCAAGAGTTTCCACCAAAGGAGATTCAGAAGAAGGGAAAGGGTTCAAATGTTTTTGGGCCCAAGAAGTGCTGGATTTTCTACCTTATGGATATCATCATTGTAAGGTTTAAGGGATGCGTTCCCAGTTGAGCAAGTACGTGACATTTTATAAGAGAAATCTATTATAGGTTGGCAACTATTAAAGAGCAGTTGAGTTATTTAATTTACTTTCACACAACCACCCCACGCACTATAGGGCAATCTTAGATGTTTGGGAGGGCAAATGGAGAAACTGAATGCAAGGGGCAGATGTGAGGTAGGGAGGCTAACTGCAAAGTGCAAACTTAGGATTGGATGAATTGAAAAAAAGAAAGAGTGGAGAAGTGTTCCAATGAAAAAGGAAACCAAACCCAAGCGTGATGTGATGTGTCAGCTCTCTGATACCAGGAACTTTGCAGTCCTTTAGCTACAGAGAGTGATTAAAATGCTGGAATGATAATAATAATTATTATTCCAATAAAAAACACTTAGAAGCTCAAATAAATGATATAATAAGAGCAGTTGCAAGGTTTAACTGGTTTTTTAATAAATGGTTTTCAATATAATATAAAAGAGGGGCCACAGTATTATACTACTGGGGATCTTTACAGACTAGCAACCTCTCTTCAAGGGGCCTCCTTGGGCAGTTTAAGAACCTTGGAATAAAGATGTTTGCCTTAGAAAGGACTTATTCCACTAATGGCCGGGCGTAACAGCACAAAAGGCCAAGACAGGAAGGGTAACACTCACTCTGAGCACTTTACCATGAGAATCCTGGAATAATTGGAAGGGTTTCAGAGCAGATGGGGTAGATTGCTTGACTAAACTTCAATGGTTGATTGGTTAATAAGGGTAAACAATACTACTACAGACTAAGTCATAAATCACTTGCTTATCTTCATAGAAGCACTTGATCAACAATGACATGGTGTCTGATTGATAATAAATAATTCCTGGTAACTGATTAACTGATTGGATCCAAAGAGGTCTGTATAAATACCTTTTTGGGGTGATTTTGATCTTCTCAGGCACGTAGAGAGGGTTCTTCTTGTGGACTGAGACTGGAAAGCCAGTCAGGGCAAGATTAGCACGTCCAATAGGTGCTTTCAATCAGCTGTTCTTAGATCTGCTGGATTTCTGTACTATTTTAGCCACAGGATCTGTTAATCTGTTATGGTTTAAATTTGATCATTCTGTACTCATCCTTCATTTGTACTATTGATATTTCTTTGAAGAGGGAAGATGTGGATGTTTCCTGGTTGTCTATCATTTTCTGATCATGTAGATAACTTTTAATAATTTTTATGAACACTCTTTTTAGCGTTTTGTGGTCTTCAAAGATCAGGGTCAGTGATTTACGTAGTGGTCCTTGATCTTTGATTTATTATTAAAAAATGTTTTAAACTTAATTTTCATTAATTTTATTTAAGTTTTGGTCTTTTTAGATCATTAGTAATGCATATGTCAGTTTTTTACATATACTAGGCAACTCTAACTAGGTTGTAGCTCTTTTGAGCGGTACCTGGTTGTCAGATTAGCTTACAACGGATCCAGACGCGGGGATCAGTTAGTACATATGCGAGCGGGGAAGGATCCGCTGTGTGCGTGGCAGAATCAGCTGCGCGCAGGTCTCTAGTACGCGGGAAGCTGCTACTATGAGTACGTAGGGATATGTGATGATGCGGGGCTGCGCGCGGGAATTGTGACATAGCACATTTCTGCTTGTTACTCCTAAAATATACACAACACCTCAATTCTGAGTGGATTTTAGGTGTAAACCCTATACGTGACAACACGTGTGAAATATTAGAATGGCCAAAAAGTTCCATACTGGTGTTGTAATTTTTAGTACTTTTCTTTTTAATTATTTTAAAAATGTAAGGACTTGGAATTCAAGGCTGGGGTCAGTGAGTGACCCTACCTAAGTTTGAGTGAGGAATCCATTTCTGTAATAATATTTATGGATTTCTCACTCCTTATTTCGTTAATTGAGATATTCTTATTTTCTCATAGTTTTGTGTTGCTATTGACAGTTTGCTCTGTACATAGTAGCAAGCTGACATGATGACTTTATTTAGCAAGATTTAAGAACTTATGGAATTAACTAACTCAGGAGACACTCTCAAGGCAGGAAATGCAGCCTTTATAAAGTAATCCAAAGGTTACTAGATACAACCTGATGGATGACTGGTGTCAGCTAGGAGGCCATGAGGCATTGAATGAAATGAACAGAATTGGAAATGAAATTAAATTACAGTTGTTTCCAAGGTTGTAGCATAGGTGCAAGAAAATAGAATATGAGTGTGCAAGTACGGAATTGATGGGACAGGAAGGAATGACATGTGAAGACAATTTGAATGTGAAGATACAGCTTAGGCAGGGTAAGGGACTAGTCCTTTTGGGAATATTCAGTTGATGTGGCTATCTAGTCATGGGTGCAAACTAGTGTGAGCATGTGACCAAGAATGGAAATCCAAGTGCTGGTGATACCCATGGTGGAAGAGCAGAGTTTGAATGGATGGTAAACCAGAGTAGCGTTAACTGCAAGTTTTGAAAGTATATACTGAGCCAGTCGCCAAGATTGAAAGGTTCTTACGCAACACAGAGGAGGTAAGCATAAGGCACCATTTATTTTTTAGCTTTGTTTGTGTCACGCTTATTGACTGAGGTAGGTGGTACTAAGGAAAGTATATGTCAAAGTGAAGCAGACAATAACCATTCAGTGGGTGACATAGAGATCATGAGATAAGGGAAGAAGCATGAGAGGAGGATTGGGGTTGAGAGGCATAGGCTTGTTTACTGGTTGGACATTTTTCACAACTGGTTTATAATTGGTAGAAAGAGAGAGAATTTCTTGTTTCCTCCAAGCATTGACCAGAAAAACTTCACTACAAAATCTGAGACCAAGTTCCAAAATTTTCAACATCCAATGTTCTGCAGCATCCTCAAAGGGTGCCTTTTCCATAAAAGGAGAACCAGTAGATAACACTTTGCTCACATTTGTGGCACAACGTAGAGTTTCAAAAACAAAGTTAGAAGATTTCCCCAGCGGTTCGCAATTGGGAGGACTTACTTCTACACCAAATTGCCTCTACTGAAGCCCATACTCCTCCATACCGAAGCCACCAAGAATAGAATTGAGATCAGGATCTAGTTCATACTCATTGCCAATATTTGAACCAGAAATGAGAGGAGATTGATCAGAACTGAGATTAAAAGGAAAAGAAAACACCACAGATCCAGAGAGAGGAGAAACGTTTTTTGAGTTTTCTATTTTGACATGTTTTTGATCTTGAATAATTTCCAGATCAGGGAAAAATGAGGAGAAAAAATAAAAATAAGCCTCTGGGATTAGAGTTGATCCTTGAGTTGAAGTCTGAGGCTGAGAAGAACTAAAACTATCAGTAGGATCAACTGCTCCAATAAAACATGAGAGGAATTGGAATTATCCTTCTGCTTTTCCTTTAAAAACAATTTAGGAGTATAACCAGAGAAATCTATTTCCCAAAAAATAGAATAAAAATAGCAGAGGTTAACTTCAATTATTCTACCATCAGAATCAGGGAGGAGAATTATTCCCCCAGCTTGATAAGAAAACATCAGGGTAGCACCAAAATCCATTAAGAATGGTCAACCCAAGATCATAGGACCTTCCAAACAAGTGATCCAGAAGTGACAAGTTCCAACAACATTTTGACCAATTGAAACTTAGAAATCTTCAGCAATACCAACCAATTTCCAAGATTGATTACCTATCCCATAAACTGCAGAATTTAAGCTGAACCTAGGACTAAGCTTGAGTGTTCAGGCCATAGCATCCAAAATCAAGTTGAGCTGGGAACCATAATTGACAAGGAGTGAAACAGTTTTAGTTGAATCACCAAGATAACAAGGAATAAAACCAAGGGGAAAGGGGTAAAGTTTGGAATCTGAGGTGGGATCTGTTCCGCCAGAGTCTTTGATCAAAGAGCCAGGGGAGACCTTTAATTCATTGGTACAAATCTCTACATGTTGACAAGAGACCCATTTCTTCATTCCTTCAGCAAAAGATGGAAAGATTGACAGTAGTTCAGCCACAGATAGATAAGGATTTTGGAGACCAGAAATTTTCTTTAATAGCCCTTCCATAGTGTTGGGGTAATCCTTTGAAATTCTCCTCTCAAACCAAACATTGGGCTGGGTGTAGGGAGGAAGTTCAGGTGAAGCAGGAACTAAGATGGGATCAGAAGTTTGAGGAAATTTATATGAAGGAGAAGGATCAGAGTGGTGTTGAATCCTTTCCATGAGTGGTTCCCTTTCTACCTACATGTCTTCTAACTCAAAGGAAGGAGTCTCAGGTGAAGATTGGCATTTAGGGGGATTTCAAAGAATTGAGGAAGGCAAGGGAGGGGCCTTATGAGGTTTGGTTTCCTCATGGAATTTCCTAGCTGGATCAGATTGATAAGCTCCAACAAGACTGGAGGAGGAGATGGCTGGAGGATACCAAGGTTGAAGAGTACCACAAGATGATAAGAAATTGAAAGAAGCCAAAGATGCCTTCATAGGAGGTACTGGCTGATAAGAGGCCACCACATGAGGGATAGGGAAAGATGGATCAAAAGGGATCAAAGAACCATTAGGAAGAAAGAAATTTTTCCCCTTATTTTCCACCAATGTTTCCTCTTTATCCTTCTGGAGCTCAGTGAATCAACCAGTTCCATGACCTTCCCTATGACAGTATTAGCAGACCAGAGTGGATTTAGGAAAAGATTTAGAGGCTTTAGGATTAGCAAGAGAAGAAATCTTTTGATCTATTTTCTTCTCAAGAGCTTGGAGTATTGTGGTGATTTTGTTGATAGTAGAAATTTTCCAGTTGGACTGAGGATTTGGTTTGGTCCTGCAATCTGCCTCCATCTTATTCATAATCTTGTTTGACTCTTTGGGAGAAGGAGCAAGGACTGGTTCATTAGTTTGAGTTTTTTCAAAAGTTAAAGCAGTTTGGCCTTTCATAAATTACTCCACAGTACTCCAAAGGACAAGGAAAACGGAGAGCTTGAATTGATTATCCCTGGTGGTGATAATTGATTCAGACTTAAGAAATTCATCCCTAATCCTTTCCTGTACTCCTAGCAAAAAAATATTGAAAAGATTTCACTCAAACTTTGTCCACCGTATAAATTTGATTGTTTTGGATAAGATAATTTTTGATAAGGCCCCATGAATTTCTAAACTACTGATAGTCAGAGGCTGAAGAGACACCACTAGTTGAGATCCACTGAGAGAAAAGATCATCCAAGTCCTGCAAAGTAAATCAAGCTACATCCATTTTGCCCCAATATGCCAACATTTCTTCCCTGAGAAGCTTCCAGTTTTTGGATTCAAATCCTTCAAAAGAATTGATTACTTCCATGAATTCATCAGAGGAGATAAAAAATTGCAACTGATAGGCCATATTTTATTCACTTGCCCCATCCACTTCAGCAGCCATTTTGTAAGAGTCCAAGAACCGTTCCACATTTACCCCATTGAACCCAAATTTCTTGTTCTAATGTTTGATCTTGACCATCTTAGGTCAAACAGAAGCTGTGGGAGTTCTAGTAGATTCCATTTGGAATAAGAGGATTTGCTAGAGGATCCAAAGAGCAGAATTCCAAAGTGGATCAAAAGTATGGTAAAAGTAGGGTTTCACAAAAAATGACAAGAACCTTGCCCAGAGGGTGCATAATTTGGAGGACTTACTTTTGAGATACGCCGCCTCCACGGATCAGATCTAATAATAAAAAAAGAAAACAGAAAAGAGGAAAAAGACTGGTTTTTGAGGTTGATTCCAAAAGTGATGGGACTGTAAATCCCAAGGTTACTGGTTTGATCCTGGCCCAGGGGACAAAATGTAAGACTCCAAATTTTTCTGGCCACAGGCAGTTCTGTGGGGGGGAAAGGTGCTTTTTAGGCTTCCCTCCAGAGTATTAAAAAATTATTTAAATGTAACCGGAATCAACGTCCAGAACCTTGTGAATAAATAATCAATGGGAAGAGATAATTTTGATAGTAATTGGTAGCTATGAACAATGCTACCTGAGGCAAGATGGTGCAGGAAAAGACTTTAAAAAAGAAGTTAATTTCTGCTCAGAGTTAAATAGAACAAGGCATTTGTAAGTAAAAATGCCTTCAAGCTAATAACTCTTGTCTTCAGCAGAAGATTAGAAAAATCAACCCAATCCCAACCAACCTACAGGTTCTTTATGAACCTTCCCAACTCTCTGCAATCAAGCGCTTTAAGGGTACCAGATAACTGTGGGTGGCCATACATAACAAATAAATTTGTTTTATGAAGCTCTAGAAGCAAAGCAATGTCAGATTTGAACCAGAATAACCCAAAAATCCTTAAGGGCCTCAAGAGTAGTGTGGCAAAATTCAACTTTGAAGAAACAGAAGGAGTTTTAAAACTCAAATTTACAAGCTTAAAGAAATTTTTCAGTAAAACTTGACTGGTTGTGGAAGGGAAATCAAACAATGATCAATACCAGTATGGTCAAAAAAAGGGATCAAGGAGTGGTATAACACACTCAAGAATCCAATCAGATGAATTCTTCTTCAACAAGCAAGGCTATTGGCTGGTGATAATGGATACATTCACAGAGGGAAGGATCAAAGATTTGAGTATGGAGGCTCAAGGATCAAGGGGAAATTTTAATATACCCAGGATAAGGTTGGAGGACAAATTCCCCGGATGATGGATCATATTATTATTGGCTCAGATGATTACTATACCAATGATGGATGATG
This sequence comes from Puccinia polysora, assembly GCA_025617555.3. Classification (NCBI taxonomy): domain Eukaryota; kingdom Fungi; phylum Basidiomycota; class Pucciniomycetes; order Pucciniales; family Pucciniaceae; genus Puccinia; species Puccinia polysora. Next base: position 27,334,763 of record CM062642.1, on the reverse strand, counting down.
TTGATGATAATTGATATATGATGATATATGGTATATTGATGATATGATATCCGGGCAAAAGGCAGGGTAGGGTGCCTCCTTTTATGGGCAAGAGGCCCATGTAAATTACTTACAAGAGGATAAAACATGATGAGAGTTAAGTTTTTTTTTTTTGGAGGATGGATCAGGGAAGATATTAATGAAAAAAACAAAACTGGCAACAGGAAGATAGCAACATGTTAAAAAAGGCTGAAAAAAGGAAACCAGCCCGCGCCAAGGATGACAGTGGGCAGCGGATGAACGTTGAAAGCATTTCCAATGAGGGGTTGCAACAGGCAACAGGTGATTAGCAGCAGCCGTTGGATGTAGTATTAACAAGGTGCAAGGCATCACCAAGCAACCATGACTGCAATTGTTGGCAATCAGGGTATAGGATGATGGTTGATAGGCAATGACAGTTGGATTTCCAGTTGCAAGGAGCAAGGTGGGAGGATCAAGACGATTGTGATTGCTGATGGGCGTGTGATGGTGGGAGAAACAGATTTTACCGCTGTAAGACTCCAAACGGTGCTAGGCCGTGGAAGTTCTGTGGAGGGGAAAGGTGCTGTTTAGGCTGCCCTCCTGAGTGTTACAAAAATATTTAAATGTAACCAAGATCAAGGTCCAGAACCTGGTAAATGAGGAATCAAGGAGTAGAGAATAAAGATGATAATTGTTTGGTAGCAATGGAACAGCACTATCTGATACAAGATTATGCAGGGAAAAACTTGAACAAAAGAAGTTAAATTCCTCTTAGAGTTCAAAGAACAAAAGCTGTTGTATGTAAACAACGCCCACAAGCTAATAACTCTGGTCTTCAGCAGAAGATTGGGGATGATCAACTCAAACCCAAGCAACCTCCAGGTTCTCAATTAAACTGCCCAACTCTCCGCAATCAAGCGCTTGAAGGGTACCAGATAACTGAGGGTGGCTGTAAAAGACAAAGCACAATGTTGAAGAAGCTCCAAAGCAAACAGTAACTGATTTGAAGCAAGAATAACCTCAACAATTCTCAAGGGACCCAAGAGTAGGCTGGCAGAATGCAACTCCAAAGAAGCTAAGGGGAGGTATAACACTCCATGTCTTAAGCTTAATAAGACCTCTTCAATCAATCGTGATTGGCTCCAGAAAGGTGATCAGGGATCAGGACCAGTATGGTCAGACAAAGGGATCAAGGAGTGGTATAACACACTCAAAAATTCCAACAGACAGAGTTTTTCTTAAACCAGCAATGCTATTGGTTGGTGATAAGGATCAGGCCACAGAGGGGCAAAGACTCAGGGTCAAAATGGATCAGGGGGCAATCAGAGATATACCCAGGATAAGGATCAGGATTTGAATTTCACGATGATGGGGGGACACAGGCACACACCCCTATGGATGATTCTATTAACTGATGATCTGATGTCCGATGATCAGAAAAAACAGGGGAGAGCCCCTCCTTTTATAGACCAGAGGCCTGTGGACTATTTACAAGAGAGATTTACAAATGGGAGCGGAAAACTTTTTTTTTATTATTTTTGTTTTTGTTTTTTTTTTTGTTTTTTTTTGTTTTTGTTTTTTTTTTAAGGATTGAGATCATGAGAAAACAAAAGAAAGAAGAAAAAAAGAAACAAAAAGTTACTCGGAGAAAAAAGAAACCCAAAGAGGGACGCCCGCAGGCATCCTGATGGGCCCAGGCGACTGCCAAGGCTGTGGATGACCGCCAGCCGGTGTCCGACGGGCATTGGCAACATAAGAGACCCGCGGACAACCGCAAGCTAGGAGGGGAGGAAGAGGTTTGACAGTGAGGTGGTGATTGGAATGATATTGGAAGCTGGTTGGTAGATAGTCGCACAAGGAGCAGGTGAGAGATGTGAAGGAATTGGACTGGCCAGACTGGCACTCTGACAATTGGCGAGTTGAGAGAGATGAGAGGAATTGATGGAGTGAGGTTGAGTAGGTTTTTTGGATCGGTCGTTCAAGTTACCGGTCTGCTTGGAGATACCGTTGATAGGGTTATAGACGCTACCCCTGGTTCGAGCCCGTTGATAATAAGCCAGCCATTTGCTTCGGAGGTCAACGGCACTTTTCCGGAGGTCTTTGAAGTAAGCTTGACACAGGTTTTTGTGCTTTTGGGCGTCTAACCAGAAATTGAGAGAGTCCTTGGCGCTTTCACGTTGTAGGTAGAGATTGAAGCAATAAAGATCAACGTGTGGTCTAGTTTGACAAGTGAGTACCTCTTGTAAGGTAGGTAATCAATTCTTGGACATCTTGGATGACTTGGGTAGGGCAGTGGTAGTAGGAGGAATGGTTGATCTGAGTGGTGGTTTTTTTTTTCTTTTTTTCTTTTTTTTTTGATAATGATACCTATGAATGATAATAAGGAAAACATTAAAATCTCCGCACTGGCCAGGGTGTCCAGGATCGGGCACCACACTGCTGATGGCGGTCTTTGTTGCTGTTTCCAATGAAGGTGATGGCCGCCAGACACTATTTTTGAGAGCAACCAAGGGGGGAAATCAATAATGGAGGTTTTCAAGCTGGCAGGAAACAGCCACTAGCCACAGCTTGCTGGTTTTTCAGGTGAGCAAACCAAGGATGAAGGAAGATGGATCAATGGTGGTGAATGGCGGAAGGCTGTCTGTTCTTAATTGCCAACATTTTGGCAGGGATGATGATAGATCAAAAGTTGATGAGGAGATCAAATGTTGATGAGGAGATTAAGGATGACAATGGATTGTGTGTGCTCAGCCAAATATTTTTGGGTGGAAATTGCAACAAGGAGGAGTTTAACAAAGTATCTGGGGATTTAAATGCCCTGGAGTGCCCTTCCTAGACCGCTAGGACAGGGAGATGTTGGAGAAACAGAAAATTGAATAGTTGCCATAGTGAAACAGAAAATATATATTTCAATAGACAGATGAAAGATTATATATACTTATATAAATTTAAAAAATTTCCCCTTTGCATGAGGTTTCCCAAATTGGTCACCAAACTTCCACCTCTACTACTATGGATACTGGCTTGTTGGAGCCTATCCACCAGTTTTTGATTTCTACTATTCCTCTTTCTGAAAATGCTAGCCTTCACAGAGTTAAACGACAGTTTCCAGTACCAGGGTGTCATGGCTTGGACTCTCTTGCTTACAATTCCGGCTTGGTTCTGATTCCAGGAGAAGATGATGACTCTGGATTTGATTCCAGGATCTTGAGTGGCTTGGATTCAGCCTTGCCAGAGGTTAACCCTAGTCCAACTTCTAATGCCACAGCAATCCCATCACCTTCCCAAGCTACTAACATTACTCCCACTTCTCAGGGTCCCTCTACTTAACCTTCTCTTCTGGCCATTCTTCAGAAAATGACCACTGCAATGACTCACCTCTCCAAACCTGCTGATCAACAACCTTCTTCTCATTTCAAATCTCCATCCATTAATGCCCCAGAAAAATTTGATGGGACAAAACCAACCATGATTAGAACTTTCCTCCAAGCTTTTGAACTGATCTTTTCCAATGATGAGAGGGCATTTTCTCATGACAGGAAAAAAAAAAACTTTCAAGTCTCTTACCTTTCAGGAAATGCTAGTAGATGGATTCAACCCTACCTCTCCCACATTTGTAATCATGAGCCAGACTTCTTACTTAACTCTTGGTTTTTGTTCATTCAGCAGCTCCATCCCATTTTTGGGGATTATCTGGAAATCCAACATGATTAGAAGGAGTTAACCCCCCTCAAGATTAAAGCAACAGGTTATTCAACTAACTATATCACTGAATTCAGGACCCTCATTACTAAGCTCTCTGGGTGGGGTGATGAAGATTTTTTCTTCCATTCCAGACAGGGGCTTCCATCAAGATTATTGAACCAACTAGCTGGATATGATGGACCTCAAGAAACGCGCAAGACCTAATGGACATTTTCCTTTTGTATGATACTTTTTACCATGAAAGGATGATGGAGAAGTCCCTCGGCTCCCATCAGAACTCAATACCTGGGCCCAATTTCCCAACTCCTTCAAGACCTCAGCAACCAAGCCACCAAGTGAGATTCAAGGGCAAGGCAAAATCTCCCCCTGTTAACCCTGCTCCAACTTAATTTCCTAATCCTAATGTAGGTTAGGATGGAAACATCAAGGCTGAAGAAAAAGCTAGAAGAGACAAGGATTTTTTATGTAAATATTGTTGAGTTATTCACAAATTTAGCCTCTGCAGAAAACATCTGTATTTTAAACCTGGCCAAAAGCCTACTCCTACCAAATCTAAACAGGGAAAATACTAAATGATGTAAATGTGTTAGTCCATAACCATCAACCCTCCAATACTCAAGTACATTCTTGAGAAGGGAAAGCATCTGAATACCCTAATAAAGACTTATTTTTCATTTTTTTTTTCTGAATAATCAGGCCTACATTGTACTTTTTGACTCAGGAGAAACTCAATCTGACATTTCTAAATCTATGGTTTCTAAGTTTTCCTTGTCTCCTTTTGGTCCTTCCAGCTCTCCATCTCATTAAATCAGTCATACAGTTTCCTTCAATTTCTCCTTACCTTCCTCTTCCAACTTAGAATGGGATTTTCTGGTTGTTGATACTCCCCCAAGTGAAGATATTACTCTAGGCATTCAATTCCTTCATTTCTAAAACCCTGATGCAAGTTTGAAATTGGGATTGATCACCCCAAGGCACCAACCAACTTTGAATTGTTCCCCTTCTCTTGAACTCTATTTGGACACTGCTTACCTTCCACCAGTGAACCTGCAGATCACTGCTCCTGCTTCCCTTTAAGAATCCATGCAACAACAACACTCTCCTTCAAGTTCAACACCTACCTCTTTGATTTGGATATTCTTTGGAAATTCTTGGAAGTTCTTGGAGGATAAAGAGGATGACTTTTCCATTCAAATTTTGCATATGATTATTTCCATTTCTGACTTTGGCCCAAAGCAGACTTCTGCAGAAGGTCTAGATGAAGATGAGGAAACTGAAGAAATTGAAAATGTGATGGAGAGAGTCCCAGAAGTTTAACATACCTTTTTGGATGTTTTTTCCTAATTTAAATCTGATAAACTCCCTCATCACTGTTCTTATAACCACCATATCAAATTGGAAGGCCCCTTTCCTGCAGTTGGGCCTACCTACTCTCTCATTCAGCATGAGAAGGAGGCCCTGCAAGCCTATATAGTGTAAAATATAGAGAAATGTTTCATTTTCCCCATAAATTCAAGCACTGGGGCACCTTTCCTCTCTGTGAAAAAGAAGGATGGTGGTTCGCAATTGTGGTTTTACCATTGCAAACTTAATGCTGTTACTCAAAATAATCAGTATCCTATCCCTCACATGACTCACTTATTAACAGTCAATTCTTGTTTGACTATCTTCTTCAAAATTGACCTCAGGGGTGCTTATAATCTCCTTCAAATTAAAGAAGGGGATGAATATTTTACAGCATTTGGGAACCAGTTTGGAATTTTTGAATATTTGGTTATGCCATTTGGACTAACCAATACTCCTGCCTCTTTTCAATTTCTTGTTAATGAAATTTTTTCAGACCTTCTAACCATCTGTGTTATGGTACACCTCAATTAAATTATTTTTTTCCCAAAAATTTAAAAGAAAACACAGCCCATGTGTGTGAAGTTTTGCACAGAATTAGGAAGAAAAAATTATATTCAAAAGCTTCTAAATGTGAATTTCATGCCTCCTCAGTGGATTACTTAGGCTATGTAATCTCTAGGAATGGTATTGAAATGGAAAACTCCAAGGTCCAAAAAATCATGGCTTGGCCAGCACCAAAAAACAAAAAGGCTTTGCAGCATTTTTTGGTTTTTTCTAATTTTTATTGCAGTTTTATCATTCACTATTCCAGAAAAGCCTATCTCCTCACTTCTCTCACTGGTTTGGACCCCATTTTTCCTTTCTCTCCAGGGGCTTTACAGTGGTTTTATGACCTCAAAAAGGCCTTTACCAAGTCTCCTATCCTGAAACACTTTCATTTTTCTTTGAAAACATTTATAGAGACTGATTCTAGTGACTTTGCCTTAGGGGCTGTGCTCACCCAAGTCCCTCCTGATGGATACAAGAACCCAATTGCTTTTGAAAGCAGAAAATTGGGTATTTCTGAACTGAACTAAAAAATCATTTATAGAGAGCTCTTAGCCATTGTATGGGCTATCAAGATCTGGAGATCTTAACTCCTCAGTCTTAACTCTTCCTTTGAATTTCTCACTGATCACATATCTCTGAAATATTTTATGACCTCTAAAGTATTGACTTGGTGCCAAGCCCAATGGGCTGAGCTCTTATCCAAATTTGAATTTACCATAGTCTACAGACCTGGAAAGCACTCTATAGTGCCTGAAGTCTTGTCATGTTGAGACAATGTTTATCCCAAGGGGGGGACGCCCTATGCAGAAAAAAACCCAGAAAATGTCAAAAAACTCTTGAAACAGGCTGAATTTGAATCTTCTAGAATTTTCTTTCTGTCCACAAAACAGGTTGACAGACACTTTGAAAAATTCATTCAATCCCAGATATCCAACAAATCAACCCAGCAGATTATTTAGAATTTACATAAAAAGGAAAAATTAAAGAGTTAACTTATAGATCCAGACACTGCTCTTCTAACATTTAAGAATAGAATAGAGCTCCACAAGGAAGATGAAGGGCTTCAACCTGAGATACTTTGACAACAACACAACTCCCCACTCTCTGGCCACACTTGGCAAGACAATACAATTGATCTAGTCAAAAGAGATTTCCATTGGGAAAATATGAATGCCCTTATCAAAGACTATGTTTTTTCTTGTTACCTTTACAGCAGAAAAAAAACCAGTCACCACAAGAAATTTTGACTTCTTCAAACCTTACCAATTCCAAATGCTTCCTGGACCTTGTTCTGTATGGAATTTATCTCACAGCTGCCAATATCCAATGGATTTGACTCAATCCTTGTGGTAGTTGATTACTATTCAAAGATTTTTATCTGTATTAAAACCAGAACTGATATCTCCTCTGTGGAGTTAGCTAACCTGCTAATCTCTCCTGTATTTAATAAACATGGAATACCAACTGATATTTTCAGCAACAGAGGATCTTTATTTTTTCATTCTTTTTGGGAAGAAGTGTGTGGAAAGTTACAGATAAAAGAACATCTCTCCGCAGCTTATTACCATGAAACAGAAGGTCAGATGGAACAGATAAATCAGATCCTCAAAGAATTTCATAGGACATATGTCTGTTATCACCAAGATGGAATTTGCCTAAAACAACTCCACTCGCACTTCTACTAAGCAATCTCCTTTCTTAACCATTTATGGAAAACACCCAAACTTTTACAGCCTACATGTAGTGGAAAACCAACCTTCCAGCCACTATATAACTCAGATTCAAAAAAATCAGAAACAACTAGGGGTTGAATTGGAAAATTCAATTAAAAACTACAATAGATATGCTTACCTTAAAGGAAGTGATTTCCCTGACTCAATTGATGTTGGAAATAAATTTTGTCTTTCTGAAAAAAATATGAAAACTAACCTTCCAAAACATAAGCTCTCAAAGAAATGGTTATGCCCTTTTTTGATTACACAACAGATCGGAAAACATTTGTTCAAGCTTCAACTCCCTTGCCAATGGTCCACTGTCCAGCAAGTGTTTCATTCCTCCCTGCTCAAACCTTAATAGTAAAACTCTTTATCTTCCAGACACCAACCACCAACTGAACCAGTATAAATATATGTGGAAGAAGAATGGGAAGTGTCTCAGATATTGGAATCCAAGATAAAGAGGGGGAAATTAATTTATCTGGTCAAGCGGAAACGCTTTAAAGAAAAAACGGAACACACTACTTGGGAACCTCACTCTAATCTTACCAACTGCCCTACTTTACTTCAAGATTTCCACACAATCAACATTTTAAAACCAAGTAATCCTTAAAACAAATATAGCCAAAGCTCTTTTTCTAAGAAAGGAAAAAAACAATATATATACATATATATAGGGTACCCATACATATATTTGAATCATTTCTTTCTTTATGTCTCTGTTAAACAAAAAATATATTCCCTTTTTTTCTCAAAACCAACCTGTATAAAATATATTCCTCTATACTATCTCAACTCATCCTTGGGAAAAAAAAACATTTATAATAAACTTATAATCAAAGATTCTTTCTAAAAAGGTTTTTTAAATAGTTTAAAAAATGAGCTTTTCAAACTCATTTATTCTAGAAATCCAATAATTAACTAGTTGCAGTTTTCTAGCTTAATAAGAATTAGTCCCTCTTAAAGTAGTCCCCAATTCAAAATTCATTCAATCTAAAGCTAAAATATCTGATATTCTTTTCTTTATCTCTAAGCTTCTCTTCTTTCTAGCCTCTATAAAACCAAAATTTTCCTTCCTAATTTAATGAATCCATCCTTTCTTCAATCCTTCCTGCAAGTTATAATTTAAACATTTGGAATTTTTCCTATAAATCTAAAAAGAATGGTTGACTTAATCTTCATTCAGAACTAAATCTTCTCCAATTCTACTTGCCATAAATCCACTCATTATCATCTCCAAAAATATTTCTCCATTTTCTAATTCTTCCAATGAAATATTTCTTCTACCAGCAATACTTCATTTGCCTATTCTTCCCATCCCTTTTTTCCTATACTTCCTGTCTTCAATCACCTTCATCCTAACCTCTAGCTTCTTCATTTCAATTCTAAGATCTTCCACTTCCCAAGAGTCATTTGATCTGCTCTCCTATTCAACAATGATCTCCCTTTGCTCCTTTTCTTTTACTTTACCTAGTTCCTTTTCTTCATTTTGTTCTTCTCCAAACTCCTCCACTTCACTCAACTCCATCTCCAAAATCCCCTCTGCATCAACATCCAATTTTGCGCTTCAACCAATAGCATCAATGCTTTGACCTCTGACTCTTCAATGTGCAAATTTGAAGCTATGAGGCATTTATGGGCAACTCTGACGCTTTGAGGGAGTGGTTCAACATGTTGAATGCTCAATCAAAAGCTTTTATGGCCAAATTTGATGGTTTTTGACCAAATCTTGGCAACTTGTAGGGCCAAATGAGCACTTTGAAAACATTCTTTGACGCTTCAAATGTTAGCTTTGATGCTTTGACTGGAATATTTGACAGTTTGAGAACATTTTACAGGCTCTACAGAGTCAATTAAATTCCCATTTCTAGCTCTATTTGAGGGAACTTTGACTCACTTGTCATCTGAATCTTCTGAGGAGTCCCCCATCTTATAAAAGCCTCAACCTGCTTGTCTTCATGCAACCTCAACATACCATCCAGCGCCAATCAACCCGTTTGAAGCAAGTTTTCCCGCTTTGCCTGGGTCTTCCTCAATCTTTCCTGCATCAATTGAACTAAGAAAAAAAATATCAGCACCCTGAACCTCATGAAAACCTTAAATTAAAGGACTCACCTGACTCTGAAGTCAACCTGGAAGAACATGCCAATGTCATGGCATCATCATCTGGGGCCTCCTTCACCTCAAAATGATGGCTCTTCTCTAGGACCCACAAGTTTGGACCCATGGCCTTCCTACCCTGCTTATCCATCTCACAAGCCCTTCCATACTGTTGAAAAATTTCAAATTTGGTGGAGTTATGCTTGACACTGTTGGTGCAGATTTTTTCCATTTTGATGCATCTTTCACAAATTTGGAATTATTGTTGAACTGGGTAGTAGTTGTTAGTCTTTTCCATAGTTTAGGTTGGTGTAGGAGATCTGTTATGGGAAGATAAGGATGTTAATGTGGTGGATGGTGATGATGGTTGTGGATATGGAGATGGAAATGTTAAATCAGACATGGCTGAAGGAAACAAGACTGTATGGCCTCTTAAAACTTCTCTTCTCATGGTCATCAGGAGATTCCCTCTTTTGCATCAGGCGGTACTGTCATACTGACACCTAACTCAGTCTAACCTCAGGAAACTTGGTCTAACCCTCAGTCCTAATCTAATTACCAAGGAACTTCAACCTCAATTCTCAGGAGAAATATATCAATATATCTCCAGTAACTATATATCCTCAGGATCTTCATGCAGTTCATATCTACATATATTCCAACCTCATAGAACATGCAGGTAGACTCCGTAGGCTTGCACATACTTAATCTCCCATTTCTGCACATATTCTAACCTTATTCACTCTTTCTAATCCATACTTAATCATTCTTTATCCTTTGGGAATCCTTATTTAAATCCTCTTGCAAATTGTATTCTATACTCTCTCTACTTAGAACCACTATCCCCTTGAGTCAAAACAACCATGCTAGTTGAAAACCACTATTTTCATTGTTAAAAAAGAAAATTGATTCATTTCTTTTACAATGTCTTTGATATAACACTGACGAAATGTTTTTTATGTATTTTTTAGAGACTCCATGGAACTACAACCCATTTTTGATAAAAACAAGAAGTTCATATTCCTCCTTGATGGCCTTCCAGGTTCTTTTCACAATCCATGTGTTCTCAATTGCATGCGGAGTTCCAAACAACCAGAGAACTAATTTGAACAAGATCAATAACTTCTGGCCAATTCAGCTTATGATAGTGGGAAATATCTTGTTCCAGATTATCAGAATGTTTCTTCCAAAGATCTAAAAAAACTAATTCCAACTATCATCTTGCTCCATCACATGTTTGGATTTAACATGCAATAGGTGTGTTCAAAGGAAAACTTTCCAGCTCAAGGGAAATGCAAAACCATCTTCAAAATATCAAAGAAATGAATATCCTCATCAACTTTATTATTGGTTATTTAATCCTTCACAACCTTTTGGCGAACCTCAAAGATTAATGGTACAAGATATTTGAAGATTATATTCCCAATCCTCCTCAAGTCATTCCTGCCTCATCTTTTCCATCATCTTCTGCCATGAGAGAGTGGATTCTACCCTCACACTTGCCCACTTTTATGAGAAAATTTGGTTTTGAAATAGGTAAAAAAAAAAATAAAAGTGTTTTTTTTTAGTTGGTTAACCAAGCATCCTAGGCCAACTTATGGTTTTATAATTATTTTTTTTTTTTGTTTTTTTTTTGGGCTTAAAAAAACAAAAACCTCCACCTCATACCTCACCACTCACCAAACCACCCACCTCTACCTTCCACCTCATCACTAAAACCCATCCATCTCACCCCACTCACTCACTTGTCCACTCCTTCCTCCTACTCACCAAACCACCTCACTCACCACCACCACCTTCCAAACCTCACCAATTCACCACCACCACCACCTCACCAACATTGTAAATGCAAATCCACCTCACCCACCCACTGTTCCATTGCTTTCAAATTGATTGCTCAATTGTTCATTTTAAGTACCTCCTCCTCCTCCTCCTCCTCCTCCTCCTCCTCCTCCTCCTCCTCCTCCTCCTCCTCCTCCTCCTCCCCCTTCCGCTTGCAAACAAGCAATTGGACCAGGTAAGTCCCACCCCTCCTCCTCCTCTTTTCATTCCCTTCCAATAAATTGATTTATCAATTATTTTCTTTCTTTTTCAAAATCCTTGTCCTTGTTCTTTTCCCCCTTTGTATGATGGTCATAATTTTTGTTTTTGTTTTTTGTTTTTTTTGTCTCTTTAGGGGCTCCTTTTCATTTCTAGTAAGCCTTTCCTTTTTTTTGGTTTGATTGTTTGGTATGTTGTATGAGTGAATAATGCCATCTTTGGGGGGGTTTAGTTTTGACTGTTTTTCCTAGGATAAACACAAGGTTTTTTCTTTTCATCCCATAATAATTCACCAATGATCATTACATGATTTATAATTTTTTCTTGCTGTTTTTAGGATCATTGATTTTTTTTCTTTTATTAAATGTTTTTTGATAACTAAACTTGACTATAAGATGACTAAGCATGGTTTCTTGTTATCTATTTTTTGTTTGTGTTTGATTATAGGTTTTCTTTAAATCATTTTTACTTTTTTTATTCTATGCAATTCAACACAACCTTTGACCCCTTTTTCTTTCAACACCTTCCCTTTTCCTTGAATGACAATTATTCTCCAACAACCCTGAAAGTTTTATACAATGAATTGAACCCCTTCTTGATCTTGAAAACAGTCAAATTATGTGGATGGGAGGGAAAAATATTGGATGAGATGATTTGACAAACAAACAGAGAAATGGAGAGAATAGGGCTTGTTGGCAAAAGAGGGCTCAAAAGCAAGATTCCAAAATCTCTTTGGAAGTCAAAGAGGAAGATATTGAAAAATAGGCTGTATGTTCTGGACAAAAGCCATGACATTTGGATCTGTATCATGCCATCCTTTCCCAAAATCAAAATACCAATTGAAAGCCCTTCCCCAAAGTGCTTGAACAAGCTAAAAATAAGATCAAACCATTCTAGTTTTTAAGCTGTGGAAAATTTATTTTTCTTGATGAATTCAATCAAAAGTCTCTTTTGCAATAATTTATTTTTTCCCTTTGAATGAAATATCCGCAAAATATGAGAAGGACATGAAATTTTTCCCCATTTTCCTTCAAAAATCCAAAAGATTTGTCCACACTGTTGGTCCCTCAAGATCTTGGGGTGGAAATATGTGGGCAATTGGATGGCTAAAATTGATTCCCCCTTCTAAATTATTTTTACAATATTTGAAGAAATTGGATTTCCAATCTTCCCCTCAAGAGTTTAATTTTCTGAACCTTAAGTCTGACAAGGTCTTTCAAATTTTAGGACAAATTGTTACAAATTATCCAGACTCCCCTTTGAATCAAATTTTAAAAAAAAATGATTGAAAATTATATCCCCTACTTCTCTTCTATGGAATCAGGATCCCTTCTTACTCTTTTTGACTTTTTCCCACACATCACTTTCACATCTAATTCCTCCTAAAACTCTCTGCATATGGACCACAGCAATTTTTCTTCCAATTGCTTTTTACTAGTGGTTCCAACAAACAAATCAAATGGACAAATTATTTGAAAAAAAGGGGCAAATATCAAGTATATTATGGCCAATTTGTATTTCAAGTTGATTTTTGTATTTATTTCAAACAAAATGGTGTTTTTCATATGATTTTGGTGAAAAATCATAAAACTCACTGTACATATCCTGATGTGGACACTGCCACTCATAAAAGAATGGAAATGTGTATGAAAATCAACACAAGAGCTTGGAAAAATTGCAGGAACTTGAACAGTGTCAAAATATACTCCAGAAAAAAAAAGATTTTTTTATTGGTGTGGTTAAAAATAGTCCCAAAAAAATTTTTAATTAATTTTTTTTTTGTTTTGACATTTTTAACCAAGTAAATATATTAAAAATCCCAAAAATTGAGTAATCTTCTGTATTTATTCAACTGTTCTGCTGCTAACAATACATGCCATGGCTAAGGATAAAATATCTTTTTTTTGCATTGCCAGTTGATCCCTCTCCTTTTGCAGTTTATCTTTCAATCAATCCTCCTCCTTTTCCTCTTTTTTAAACACCAACTCAGCCTGTTTCAATCTCCACTTGGAATTCAATTTTTTGTTGATGAGCCATACTTTCAGCTTTCTGCTTTTGACCATTAATAGTCAGTTTATGATCCCATCCTTGCTTTTCAAATTCAATTTTTTCTGATTCAATTTTTAATTTAATTGTTTTTTGGAGTAAGATATCAATGATCTTGATTTTAAATGCTAGGTGATTCAATAAATGCACTCACTTGAATCTTGCTTCTCCATGATATCTCCAAAGCCCAAACAATTGGAATTGTTTCTTCTCATTTGAAAATTTTGTGGTTGATTTTGATTTAATTGGAGGCCTTTTTCTTTCCCTTTGCAGAGGATTTTTTTATCTGAACATTATTGCTCTTATTTTAAGGTGATGTGGGGGGCCCCGTTTGCTTGAGCTTTTGGTCATTCAGGAAAGGATGAAGCTATTTTTTTAAATTCTAAATCAGTAAGGATTAACCAGAGAAGAGAAGGAATTCATTCCTTAATTAAAAAGATGTAGATTTTAATGGCAATACTGGAATACTTGCTCCCCATTGCCCAAGTTGTGAAGTTCTTCCACGTAGGAAGGGAAAAATCAAAAAAAGTAAGGCAGGGATTCAATCAAGGGTTTGAATGCTTGATACACGCTGATTTAGACATGATTGGAGCTGGTTTTGTTGGAATATCCTCCTGAGCATCAGATTGGGGCCACTCAAAGGATTCATCAGCATCATGTTTTCTTGGCTGAGCATCCACATGCAAGTCTTCAGCATCAATGAAATCAGATTGTTGGGCATCAAAATAATCTAAAGGGGGGATTTTGGCCATCTTTCAAAATATTCCATCCATTTGAATATAAAAAGGACAAATTGAGTCCAACTTATCAACTACCAAGTTGATTTCTGATTGAAATTGAGTTTTTTTTTCTGTACTTGGCTCAATACTTCTTGAATTGCTCCCTCATCTGTTTTGATGAAAGATCAAGCCTAAATTTTGTTTTTTTCTTTAGTTTGTTGGCCATCAGGAGATAACAATTAACCTTAGAGGATGAAGGTCAGAAAATTTTTGTTTCATTCTTGGATCCAAAGAAACTGTCATAGTTGGAGGTAAATTTCAGCCAGTTTAAAAGGATGATGTGGTCAGCTCTCTTGAGCTGACTTGTGAATTTGGAATATGATGGGGGAGCATTGTTATTTGTCGATTTCCTGGGTGATGTTTTCTTTGGTGCATTGGAATTTTTTGTGGCCTTGAAGGGAGATATTTTCTGAGGGGCACTTTTAAAAGAGTAAGAGCAATGGAGTGATGAGAGAAATAAATTGATCAAAGAAATAAAGTGATTAGATCAATAAAGTGATGAGAGAAATAAAGTGATGAGAGAAATAAAGTGATGAGAGAAATAAAGTGATGAGAGTGAGGAAGTGATTAGCCTGATGAAGTGATGAGGGAAATAAGTTATGATAGTTATGAGATTGATGAATTAGATCAATAAGCAATGAGAGTGATGAAGTGATGAGAGCAATAAATCTATGAGAGTGATGAAGTGATGAGAGTGATTAATTTATGAGAGCAAGAAGTGATGAAAGTGAGGAAGTAATGTGAGTGATCAATCAGATTTTTCCAATGGGGTTGGATTTAGAAGGAGGTGGGGAACCAGGGATGTATGAAATGGACCAATATGTGGACCAATGGGTTGTTGAGTTTTCAAAAAACCTTTAAATACTTCATCTGAAAAAACCCATTCATTTTTGGGGAGCTCTGACACTTCTGATGTGAAATAAGTTATTATTTTTGACTTTTAAGGGTGCTTTTTAAATTGGAGTATTTTTCTGAAACCCTCCATTGAAAAAATGGCAGGTGGGCTAACTCTGATATGCCCTATTAATCCATCAATCATTTTCAAAAGCTTCCTCACAATGATATCAATTTTGTTCAATTTTATTTCAAGTTTGAAATTTTGGGGTCATGAATTTGTCCAAAAAAGTCCTGAAGTTTATCCTATTATCCTCTCATAGTTTCTCTATTATTCTGCAGGCATACAATTGTGGAAATATTCAAGATAAACCTCAGAAATCTTTGAAAAATATGTCTTTTATTTCATTGTTTTTGAACCGGTAACAATTCCTGAGTGAAAAAAAAAGTTTTAAAAATTAAATAAATTGATTTTTAAAATCTCCAATTTATTTCAAAAATTTAGGCATTCAAAAATATCTAAGTAAAAAAACTTAAAAAAGATGTGAAAAATTAGCACATACAGCCTAATTTGATTTTTTTTTCAAAACTTTGGAAAGGTTTTTGAGGGGTTTAAAACCCCTAAGTAAATCTTCCAAATATTTCTTGCAGGATTCAAATATCCCTCTACTAGACTGATGCATTTGATTTTTTAAAAAAAAAAACAAATTCAAAAAACAGCTTGAATTTAAGGTAAACTGCATGGAGGCAGGATGTTTTGGGTACATGAAAAGAGTGTGAGTTAAAGGATTTGGGGAATGAAAAAATTAATGCTCTTTATATATATATTGACTTATTATTATTATTAAAAATGATAATTTAAAAATATCAAATTTTTTCAACCCAGGTTTTGACCTGACTCAGACTTGGGTAAGATAGTGACATTTCTTCCCCTCAATTTCTTTCCTATTTATATATTTTTTTTTCTTATTTCTTCTTTCTTCTTTTTGATTCATATTTTTAATAATTATTATAGCAAAGAAAGATACAACATTAAAATGGTTCACCCCAGGTTTGAGCCTGGCCCAGAATTGGGTCAGGTGGTGGCAGTACTCTCCTGAATGGTTTTTCTTATATACATATATATATATATATGTATATATGGGGAATCATTTTTCTCATGGAAACTTTGCTTTCAATCATTAATTTCTAAATCTCCTCTATTTCACTCCTTCAAGGAAAAAACTTTTATTCCATAGACATTTCAAGAATTACTTATCATGAAAATTCTATTCCACAGCCTTGTAGCTGAGGTTCTTAAACATTCAAAAAAAATCTTGGGTAATATTGGAAGAATCAGGACACCTTCAAAAATTCAATCAAAAATATAAAAAAAGGCACATCTCATTTTTGGATCCTTTTCTTTGCTTTGATGATTTCATCTCTAAGAAAGTTGAAAAGCAATGAAGGAGCTTTCCAATATTTTATTTTTATTATTTTGATTTATTTTTGGCATCAAATAATTGAATCCAACATACAAACTCTTTAAAATAACAAGTCATTTCATTTCATTTTTTTTCCATCTGGAATCTAAGTTTCTCTCAATTTTTTTAAGTAAATTTAGAAAAGCATCAAAAAATGAAAATAGAAATTATTTTGACTGCTTATCACATGTTTTATCAAACTATATATCACAATGAGCTGGATTTTATTGGAGGTAAAAAACCTCATTACCAAGATCTAAATTTTTCTGAACAAATTTTTCCAAGGTGTGAAATTCTTGGTCACAAAGCTTTTCCAAAGTGGATTTCAAAGTCAAAACAAAGCTTAAATTTAAGGAAAACAGAATGGATGCAGGAAATTTTCTGGAAATCAAAACAGCATGAATTTAAGGATTGGGGGCATGAAAAAAATAATGCCCTTTATATATAGGGAGTTATTTTTTTCATGGGTGCTAGCCTTAAACTGACAGTGACACTACACACCCGCAAGGTCCAGTATACACAGACAAATCCTGGTTTACATGGGCATTTCAAGAACTTTGTTTTTTGACATTCTAAAACAGCATGCCTGTAGATAGGTGTCTTAAACCCTTATGGCTAATCCTTTATGATTTTGGGACCATTTAAACCCCTTCAAAAATCCAGTCAAAAATTAACAAAATCCAAAAAAAAAACTCCTTTTTGGAGCTATTCCTTTGGCTTTTGGCTTGAGTTTTTTTGAATTTGATAATACCTTATTTTTTCAGATTTTAATTTTTTTTTTTTGGAATTTTTATAGGTTTCCTGAACATTATCATATTCTTCTTCTGGAATCTTTGAGAAAGTTTCAATGGAACAAGTGAGTGGAATTTTTCCAACATATTACATTTTAGAATCAATTCTGATTTTTTCTTTTAGTTCCAATGCAAAGAATTCATTGCTGCAGAAACAGCTATTTCCCATATATCCCACTTTCAAGATTTTCTGGGAGATGTTAACTGTGGTTTCAGAGCAGCAGCCATTCTTTTGGGACAGAAATATAAATACTAGATTGAAATTAGGAAAGAAATGATCAAAGAGCTGGATACACACCCAATCTTCCAAGATTCAAAATTGATGCATGAAATTTGGGGTGAAACCTTTCAAGAGGCAAGGAGGCAACTCAACCACCTCTCTGGACTGGCTCCAATAAACATGTGGAGGAAGTTCCCATGCCATGGCTTTCTTCTTTCTGAAACTTATAAGTGTCCAGTGGTTCTGTTTTCTTCTTTAATGCCTTGCACTTATCTTCCTGTAAGTTCCCCTCCCACTCCGATTCCCAAATCATCTCCTATTTGCTTAATTATTTTAAAAGATTTCAAACATATAGTCTCATTCAAGTTCAAGTCTGATCATTGGCCAGCCCCCAAATCAGATCAACTGTGGAAAATCTTTGTGAAAAAGGATTCAAAAGCTTGGATGACCATTATTCAGAAGAATTCGGAGCTTGGTGATGTGGTTTTGTTCCCAAGGAGGAAATCCAGCAGAAAAATAGAACCCATAGTAGTGGAATAATATCAAAAAAAAATTATTGCTACAATGTTTGAGATAACATTTTGTATTTTTATTTATTAAAACAGAGAAAAAATAAGAACCAAAAATGTGGACCACACCTTTTATCTACAATTATTTTCACTATTCTGAATAATTTGTGGGGTAAACCCTGTGATGAAAGCTCTGCCAAATTTTTCATTCAGTTTTTGGATTTTAATATTAAATTTTGCAAAAAAAAATTGAGAGAAACATTGATTCAAGAAGTGAAATAAAAATCTTGAAAAGGATTTGCTATTTTGAAGTGTTTTTGCGTTTGATCCAATTTTTGGAGGCCAAGGATACATCCAAAAAATCTCAAAAAAAATATTTTAAAGCTCCTCAGGTGATTTATGGATATTGTGAGAGTTCAAAGTGCCAAAAAAAATTAAGCCAAAAACCTAAGGAATAGCTCCAATAATGATTTTCTTTTGTTTTGAATTTTGTTAATTTTTTGACTGGATTTTTGAAGGGGTGTAACTGGTCCCAAAATTATAAAATATTAGCCATAAGGGTTTAAGACACTTATCTACAGGCCTTCTTTGTTAGAATTTCAAAAATTAAAGTTCTTGAAACGCCTGTGTAAACAATTATTTGTCTGTGTATACTCAACATCGCGGGGACATAGTACCCCCGTGAGTTTGAGGGTAGCACCTGTGGAAAAAATAATTTCCTATGTATATACATATATAATTGTTTCAACCCAGGTTTTAACCTGACCCAGACTTGGGTAAGATAGTGAAATTTCTTCCCCTCAATTTGGTTTATTGTCTCTTCTTTCTTTTTTTAAGTCATTTTTTTAATACTTATTATAGCAAAAAAAACTAAAATGGTTCACCCCAGGTTTAAAACTGGCCCACAATTGGGTCAGTTGGTGGCAGTCCTCGCCCCAAATTTGTTTCTTAAATACATATATATATATATATATATGGGGAATTTTTTTCGCATGGGAACTGTGCTTTCAATCATGGATTTCTACATCTCTTCTCTGTCACCCCTGCATGGAAAAAAGCTTTATTTTATAGACATTTCAAGAATTAATGATCTTGGAAATTTTATGCCACAGCCCTGTAGCTGCGTTTCTCAAAAAATGAAAAAACTTTGGGTTATTTTGGAATAATTAGAACACCTTCAAAAATCCAATCAAAAAATCAAGAAAATCAAAAAGAAAAAAAAGACACATTTCACTTTTGGATCCTTTTATCTGCCTTCTTAATTAATTTTCTGATGATTTCAGCTCTAAGAAAATTTAAAAAATAATTAGAGCTTTACAATATTTTATTTTGATTATGTTTATTTATTTTTGGCCTCAAATAATTAGGGTGTATCAGAGTCAAAATTTTGAAAAATTTAAATAGCTTATTTCAGGAAAAATATCATTTTTTCAGAAAATATTTTTTTTTCAGAAAAAAAATGGATCAATGGTTTTAAATGAAAAAAAAAAAAAAATTGAAAATCAACTGGATAAGCCAGAAATTAGCCATTGAATTTTTTGAGAAATTTTAACTCTGATACACCCTATTGAATCCAAAATAAAAACCTTCTAAAATAAAAAGTCATTTCAATTTTTTATTTTTTTGCTAAATCTGACAGGAACATTTCTCTCAATTTTGTTTAAAGAACTTGAGAAAATCATCCAAAAATGAAAATAGAAATTATTTTGACTGCTTATTACATTTTTCATCACATTCTATATCAGAATGAGCTGGATTTTATTGGAGGGAAAAAAATTCATTACCAAGATCTAAATTTTCTGAACAAATTGTTCCCAAGATTTTTAATTCTTGGTCACAAAGCTTTTCCCAAGTGGATTTAATTTGGGAGCTGTCCAAGTATCAGAATTGAACTTGGATTTTACTATTAGTTTCAATTCTTCTAAAGTATTAAAAAAATTGGAAAATATTTGGAATTTGGATAGGGAGGGGAATCAAGAAGAAGATAAGTTCAAGGCATTAAGCAATGAAATAGAGGCACTTGACACTTGTATGTTTCAGCAAGTAAGAAAACATGACATGGATATTTAATTCAACTATTTATTGGGGCTTGGTAAGAAAGGCGGTTGAGTTTCCTTCTTGATTCTTGAAATTTTTCACCTAAGATTTCATGCATTCATCTTTGATATTTTAATATTTTTGTTGAATCAAGATCTTTCACTGTTTCTTTTTTCACTTCAATTCAATCTTCTAAGTTTCTCCCAAAGAAATTGGTGATTCTCTAAATAAAAAAATTTCCTCCCCTATGGCATCTTTAACATGTGATATATGTGGAATTGCTGTTCCATGGGGATGAATTCTTTGTATTGAAACTCAAATCAAGCATCAGAATTTTTTATAGAAAAAAATATGTTTCAAAGATACCACTCAATTTTTAAATTAAAATTTGGTCAAAGGTTACTGAAGAAGAATAATATAATGTACAGTAAACCTTTCAGCTTGTTACTTATTACATACAAAACTTTCAAAATTAACCAAAATAATTTATCTTGAAAATAAGAAACAGAAATAACAAAATATCATGATAAATTAGAAAAGAAAATGAGTAAGAAAACTCAAATCATTTTTTAAGAGAAGGATTATGCTCCCAAGATTATGTAGGTTCACTAACTGGCCCCACCTTTGAATTCCTACTCCTTAACACCTTAAAATACTATACTAATAGTGGTCCAAAAATAAAAGTACCACCATTGTGTTTTTTGGCCAAGTCAAAATTTCACATTTATCATCACATATAGGATTCAAATCTAAAATTCTGTTGGAATTAGTGAGTTACGTATAGTTTATGAGTTATGAGATAAAAGAGATTTTGTTAAAATCCCCCCAGGAAGCACCCACATTCTCCCACAAAGCCTGCACACTTCAGAACAGCTCCACAACTATGAATTCAAAGTACCACATAAAAATCCTGCTTCATAACCCCGCATGCAGAATTTCAGATCCTGCACCCAGCAGATCTGATCTGCATTTCCCAGATTGGCAAATACAAAA
Source organism: Puccinia polysora (assembly GCA_025617555.3). Classification (NCBI taxonomy): domain Eukaryota; kingdom Fungi; phylum Basidiomycota; class Pucciniomycetes; order Pucciniales; family Pucciniaceae; genus Puccinia; species Puccinia polysora. The sequence goes on along the minus strand of CM062642.1, from coordinate 27,313,635 downwards.
CTTTCAACCAAGGTACTGCATGAAACTACTACAAGCTAGAAGGATCATCTGTGCAAATTTAATAATTTGATTTTTCTCTATTGGCCAATCTAAAACCATAATAAATCAAATAATAATCAAAAATTCAAAGTTTAAAGCATCTCATTATAAATATGAAATAATAAGATTTACCTCAAAGTTAAAAGATCCAGATCTTGGAAGACCTCAAAAGGCCTCAAAAAACCTGTAAACAGAATAATAAAAAACTGAAATGATCAGAAGGTGCTATAAAATAAATAAACAACCACCACCTCAATTTTAATCAAGTATAGATATTAGAAATATAAATCACATCCAGGATCAACAAATTAATAAATAAGCAAAATAACTGACCCTGATCAAAAAGCATACACTGATCCTACAAATCCAGGATCAAATGATCTAAAGCTCCAAGAGGACCTGACAATCAGGCTCTTTTTGGTGTTCTACCTTCAGAAAATGACCTGTACCCTCCCCTCATGCCCTGAGGAAGCTCTATTAACCCAAAAAATATTTATAGAGAAACCTTTTTTGTTCTTTTCCACCAAGAATTAATCAGATATCATCCCATAAACTGTTCCATAGATTATAAAGGGATTATAAAGAAATGATCCAGTGATTTATAGCCCTATTATGAGGCATATTAATATTGATTAATAGCAGTTTTTTTTGTTTTCATATAATATAAATCAACAAGCACCCCATCTTTTATTTGAAACCCTTCAAATTTGAATGATTTCAGGTACCCATAAAGTGAATTCTCAAAGTAAAAATTTATTTTCTTACTGCTCTGGCCAGTGTGCTTCCTAAGCCTAGCCATAAAACCAAATTAGTTGGGCATAATCCCTTATTGTTAATTTATGAGGTCCCCATTATTCAAGGGTATCCAATTCAAAGTTAATCTCCTGAAGAATAATTTTTAAGGGTACAAACTTTGGTCCCTCTTTTCATTATTTATTATGTATATTGGAAACAATTTAACAAAACCATCTAAAACTTGTCCCATTACCAATTGTATTTATACTTTTGGATATTGGTCATTATTTAACTTTTGGAATATTCTTATTCTTGACCTTTATCACTTCTAGTATTTAAAGCACTTCAAGCTTCCTGTTATCTAGAAGCTGACAAAACCTAGAGGGTAATTTGAAAGAAATCAGAAAACATGAAAAATTTGAAATCAGCAAATGAACTCACTTTCAAACGTATTTTTTTTCTGTTTTTTATAATACATGCTTTCCAGGAGGATGATAAAGAGCTTCATCATCTGCATTTCCTTTGTTCTTTATATTTATTATTGGAACAGAATTTTACCCAGGAGAATCAACCAGCTTATTAAATATGGTTCAAGACCTCTGAGAAAAGAGAAAACATTAATTAAAAATTATACCAATAAAACAAAACGAAAAGAAAATTAAAAGAAAAGAAAATTAAAAGAATAGAAAATTAAAATAAAATTAAATTGAAATTAAATTAAATTAAATGAAAGGTAATCCCACTGTCTTAATAAAATTGAAATCTGGGAAATCTTCATTTTCTGAATATTTTTCTTCAGCTCAAAAATAATCCTATGTTACTAAAATGAAAAGGAATAATTCAAACAATAATTTTATTTTTAGACAAAATAATTATACAAATAAATTAAAATCTCCCTCTTATTCCTAATTCTTATTTCCCTTCACATTTTACTTTTTGGAATTTCAATTTCTTGAAACTCTAACACCAGGGGGAAAATGGAGGCAACTGCTAGCATGTTACATATTTTAAAAATGTTTCAACTTGGTTACAACTGGGTTGTAACTCTGTCCTAATTTAGGAAATCTATTCACAAAACTCCCAAATACCCAAACCACAACTTCTGTTGAAATATTGCATAACCAATGTGCAATAAAATATTATTCATGCTTGGACCAAGTTCCAATTGTAACTCAAGGTTTCTTTGAAATTTCTAAGATATTTTGGTGATGTATGATCCAAAAATCAGTTTGATGTAGATTATGCAATTTTTTTTAATTTTTTCATTCGTGGAAATTCATTAGAAAATTTCAAGTATTTTCTCAAAAACATTCAAAGTTGAATAAATCAATCAATCACGAGAGAAATCTACTGCTTCATAGCTGTACCTTGAAATTTTGAAAACAACCCCACTCCAGCTGAGTCCTTATTCATTTCAAAAAAAAATGAGATCCTTTTTTCAAACCTGTTGTTTGGCCTAATATAATCACAAGGATGGGCCTATACTCACACAGATGGGCCTGTATATGCATCACAACTTTTATAAAAACCCTAGAAATTCAAGAATATTTCCTGAAGGTTTTATTTTTTGAAATAGTCTTTCATAATCTTATTATTTTCAAAAAAAAAATATTTAGAGCATGATTAGCTATTTTATGTATACTAAAAGAATATTCCTAAAATTATGCAAATTTTCCATGGCATTCTTACAAATGTTTTTTGTTGATATTGAATAGAACCATCAATCTTGTTTCTGATTTTCCATCATGGTCAGGACTTTCAAAATTGAATTTATAAAAAATTGATCAAAGAAGCTCATGATTTAATTGCAAAATACAAGCTTTATTGTAGCCGGAATTCTTGAAAATCATAATATTTTGAAATTGAAAATAGTGGTTATTTTAGTGGTTACTCTTTTTGCCTTATTATTCAGAGATTAATCATTAGCTTCAAAAAACCCACAACAGAAGTGGAAAAAAATAATCATTGATTCAGTAAGATGAAACCAATTTCTAATTTATTTCCAATGTTTTTCCCCCTTGCTGATATTTCATTTTTGTGATACAATTGTAGAAAATGAATTTATCAGGATAATTTATAAGTTTTGATCATTTACCTGCCCCCAAATTTTCCTGCAGCTTTTTTTGTTGGATATATTTCAATAAGTGGGTGGAATATGGTGTTGAGTTTTTTCATTGACTCCACAGCATCCGCATTGTACTAAATAAATTTTGAAATATCTTTCACAGGGTGTTTTTTGAGACTACATTATTTCTAAATTTGTAAAATAGCATTTTTAACCATTCAAATATTCAAACTTTCTTGCTGCTACCCTTCTTTAAAACTTGGTCAATCCCTTTCCTACTGATTGATGGCCTTGATTCTTTTATGACTGAAATTTTGTTGGTTTAGTATGCACCTATCACTTTTTGTGAAATTTCTCGTAACTTTTTCGCAGGTAGATATAATTCAGGCCAAAAAATTCCATTTCTGCTCTCAGAAAAGAGGGGACACAGATTGAAGGTGTTTTAAATTTTGGAAATTGAGTTGCAGAAGCTTCAAGATAAAATTAGAACCAGGTTTGATGGACTTATCCATTTTGAAAATATGGGATTTGGTTTTGAATTTTCTTTTTAAATGATGATAAATATGAATAAATTTCAGAATAATTTCAAAATTGAGACAGAAATGTCCCCCAGAACTTTGGGCAAATGTCTGGGGGACACTATATGAATTAAGGTATTTTAAAAAAAATTACATGAATATGAATACTGTCCTTTTTCAAAAGCCATAACATCAAGCCTTGAAAGTTGGCTTCAACATTCCCCCCTTGCCCTAACCGCTGTGTCTGTCATTGACTTCAGGATTCCTGACTTGCGTCTTGCCCTATGTGCCCCAAATTATCATAGCTTCCTCTCATATTTCCTTGGGTTCTCTGGCTGATATCCCTGCCAAAGCCAATGAAACATCATTTTTTTCCTCATCTTCTGCAAATCCTCCTAGACAATCCTGCTGGGTTGGAACTCCTGTTTTTGGATTGTTTGTGGCTGATCCTACCAAGAAAGCTACTCATCCATCTTCATTTGGCGCTTCTTTGACCTCCAAGCCTAGTGGTGCGGGTTTGACAGCATCAGGTTCCTGACTAGATTACGTCCTCCAGCAAACCTACAAACCCTGATCCAAAACACTATGAGCCAAGTGGATCCTCTTCTCATTCTCTCTGAGGTAAGCCTTGCTCAAAAGAGCTCCCCATCACCGTCTTAGACAATCCTCTGCTTGGACCCAGTTCAGCCCTCATTGACTGCAACCAAAATTATTTTCTTGGAGCAAAAACTCCCCCTAGCGCCCCCCCTGCAAGAATTCCAAAGTGTCAGCTCTCTGATACCAAGAAACTTGCAGTCCTTTAGCTACAGAGAGTGATAAAAATACTGGAATAATAATAAAAATAATAATTCCAAAAATAAACGCTTAGAGGCTCAAATAAATAATATAATAAGAGCAGTTGAAAGGTTTAATTTGTTTGGTAATAAAAGGTTTTCAATATTTATATAAAAGAGGGGCCACAGTATTATACTAATGGGGGTCTTTGCAGACAAAGCAACCTCTCATCAAGGGGTCTCCTTAGGCAGTTTAAGAACCTTGGAATGAAGATGGGTGCCTTAGAAAGGACTTATTCCACTGATGGCCGGGAATATCAGCCCACTGGCCTAGAAAGGAAGGGAAAAACTCACTCTGAGCATTTTATCACGAAAATCCTGCAATAATAGGAAGGGTTTCAGAGCAGATGGGGTGGATTGCCTGACTAAACTTCAAGGGTTGATTGGTTTTTAAGAAATGAATAATAATACTACAGACTTGGTCATAAATCACTTGCTAAGACTCTTCATAAGCACTTGACTAACAATGAAACGGTGTCTTATTGATAATAATAATTCCTGGTAAACTGATGATGGAATAATGGATCCAAAGAGGTCTGTATAAATACCTTTTTGGGGTGATTTTGAGCTTCTCAGGGCGCATAGAGAGATTTATGCTCATGGGCTGAGGCTGGAAAGCCATTCATAGTCAGATTAGCACGTCCACTTGGTGCTGTTAATCAGCTGACCTTAGATCTTCTGGATTTCTGTACTATTTTAGCCACAGGATGTGTTAATCTATTATGGCGTAAATTTGATCATTCTGCACTCATCCATCATTTTTACTATTAGTATTGCTTTGAAGTGATTAGATTTGGACTTTTACTGATTTTCCATCATTCGCTGATCACTTAGATAATTTATAATAATTTTTATGAACACTCCTTGTAGTGTTTTGTGGTCTTCAAAGATCAGAGTCAATGATTTACGTGGTAATCCTTGATCTTTAATTTATTATTCAAAAATTTTCTAAACTTAATTTTTATTAATTTAATTAAGTTTTGATCTTTTTAGATTATTACTAATGCATATGCCAACTTGTTACATATGCCAGGCAACCCTACTTAGGTTGTAGCTCTTCTGAGCGGTACCTGGTTGTCAGATGAGTCACCATGGATCCAGACGCAGGGATCAGTCAGTTCAGATGCGCGCGGGGTGGGATCCGCTGCATGCGTGGAAGAATTAGCTGCGCGCGGGTCTCTAGTACGCGGGAAACTGCTACTATTAGTACGTAGGGGTATTTAATGATGCGGGGCTGCGCGCAGGAATTGTGACATAACATATTTCCGCGTGTAACTCCTAAAATATACACAACACCTCAATTCTGAGTGAATTTTAGGTGCAAACCCTATATGTGACAACACGTGTGAAATGTTAAAATGGAAAAAAGGTGCCATACTGGTGTTGTAACTTTTAGTACTTTTCTTTTTAATTATTTTAAAATTTTCAGGACTTGGATTTCAAGGGTGGGGTCAGTGAGTGACCCTACCTAAGTTTGGGTGAGGAATCCATTTCTTCAATAATATTTATGGATTTATCACTCCTTCTTTTGTTAATTTAGATATTCTTATTTTTTATAGTTTTGTGTTGCTATGACAGGTTGCTCTGTACATAGTAGCAAGCTGACACAAAGCCTCACAAGATTGGTACGTTGGAGGAAATCAAAGCCAATTTACAAGCCCATGCTTCCACTGCTGCTAAGAACCTCCCTCTATGGATTCTTGGGCCACAAGTATTGACCTTCAGTTTTTACCACTCATCACCCAGGATGATAAGCATGTTATTAGATCCAGTTTTCCTTTCTTCCGTCACAACTGATTGAAGGGTTTTGACCCAAGAGCCTGGTTGCATGTTGTCTGGTTTTCTCATGATTTCAAATGCAATTTTTGGCTTGCCTGAAAATTATTTAGCAAGAATCTGGTCTTTTCAGTGCTAAAATTGAGTACTTGTTCAGTAAACCCAAATAACAGGATCAATTCAAGAACCAGTCTAATTTTTTTGGCATGATAGAATAAATTCAAGGCCCTATTATGAGCACAACCAAAATAATGAGTTTTCATAATTATGCTTCATTTTTCATTGTCTTCCTTGTAAATATTTTTAATTTGATTGAATTGGAATTTGAAGCTAATGGCCTTTTTCAAACCTAGGATGCATGTGCATTGTATCAGAATTAGAACTGAATTCAATTTTGGTTGGGAAAGAGTTACATTTTTTTTGTTGGAAATATGTTTTGCTTAACCTGCAGTCACACCAGAGTTATTTCTTTCAGTAACATCAACATTAAAGTAGGGAACATGGTAGCATGTGCCTCCGTTTTCCCCCTGGTTTAATGAATAAATAAAAAATATTAATTAGGAAATTTGACATTAATTTTTTTAAAAAAAGTGGTGACTGCCCAATGAGTTTTCTGTAAATTTATTCTTTTGCCTTCCTCTCCTCTTTGGTTGTTCTAAAAATTTAAAATCTGATTGATTTCTTTAAATTGAGGAATGAGATTTTTTTTTTAGATTCTTTGCTTCTTGTTTTTGTCTTCCTCTTACTTTAGATATTTGAGTAGAATTTGGCTCTTTAATCAGAAAAATATTATATTTACCACTGTGAAGCTTGTTTTCCTCACCCAGATAATATTTTTTTTCTCCAGGTGGGAGCTTATGGAATTGTTCACATATTTCAGCATGAAGTAGCTTTTAATTATTTTTTTTTCTGGATTTAAATTCAATTATTTTTTATTCTTCAGTTGAATCAGGGTTAAGAGTTAACTGGATAAATCAAAATATAAATCAATCAGAAATTTATTCATTTGGGATTTTAAAAAAAATGAAACACTTACTGAGAAGGTGGTTATGACTTGCCATTGAGTATTTACATCCTCAATTCATAATATTTCAGCTTTCCTGATAACTAATTCAACTTTGTGAATACATGGTATACTCATATATGGTGTTTAAAGTGCATCTGGGCACCTGTCCAACTTTGACTTGGCCTGCACCCAACATGAATTGGGTTGGTTCCCAGGGCGCTTGATTGGGTTGGAATTGCAGGGGTTAAAACTTGGAACTCAACCAGGCTCCCCTTGACTCCAATCAAAGCTGGTTCCACCAGAATGACCAGCCTCCCTACCAGCAACTTTTGACAGTTGATTTTGTTAAAAAAAATAATTCTTTTATTTGGTGGTTCAAAGTTTCCAGCTTTGATTTTTGCCAAGGTAAAATTTTCCTGGACCCAGATTTATTTGGTCAGAATTCAAATTGGACTTTTCCAGGCATCAAGGTCACTTTTATTGGCACCATGCGCACTTGAAAAAACCACCAATAACTTGAGGTGCTGCTGAAATGGGCTTTAAAAACCATCAGAAAAATGATGAAATTTGATGCAAGAGGTGGAAGGTTCAGGAACCTGAAGGAATGAATGGATGATTTCAAGGGAAAAGTGACTGAGTATCCATAAAGATGATCCACATTGTGGGGAAAACCAATGAGATGCTTCAAATCTTGCTGAGAGGCTTCAATATCTCTCTCATGGATTAGTTTGGTCATTCTTAAATAAATTATAAAAATAAACAGTAGATGAACTTATGAAATGTTTCATGTATTGATGTAGGCCTTCTATTCTTGAGGTATGTCAGCCAGCTAATTTGTAAGAGCTAGCTGTCAGCTTGCTACCTACACAGATCAGCCTTTCAAAGTAGAAAAAATAAAAAAAATAATTAATAAACTAAGAAATAGTAGGAAATCCATAAAGTGTTATTACATAAATGGATTCCACACACAAAATTAGGTAGGGTCACTCACTGACCCCACCCTGGAATTCTAACTCCTTCATGTTTTAAATAATTAAACAAAAGGTGACCAAAATGTCTAAGCACCACTAGGGTACTTTTTGGCCATCTTAATATTTCATGTATGGTGTCATATATAGGCTTCACACCTAAAATTCAGTCAGAATTGAGGTGTTTTGTACATTTTTTGAGTTACACACAGAAATGTGTTTTGTCAGAATTCCGGTGCGCAGCCCTGCCTCCCTACACACAGCCTGCATGCTTCAGTTATTTCCTACACGCATAGATCAGCCTGATGCCCACGCATAAGCAAAGATTCCTTAATGCAAGATCCCTGCACACAGCAGATCTGACTGCTCCACGCGTCAGAAGTGATCAACAACCAAAATGACCGCAGGTACTTCCAGTAACAGCTACAACATGTAAGGATCAACTGTGCATATGTAATAACTTGATAGATTTGTGTTAAATAGTCTAAAAACTGAATTTAAAAAATAAAATTATTATCAACTAAATTTTAAAATATTTTAATTTAAGAAACAAACATTTAAAATCACCACAAAATTAACAGATCCAAAACCTCAAAGATCACAAAAAATATCAAGGAATGATAATAAAAATTATTAAAAATTACCTTGGTGGTCAGAAGGTAATTGAAAATCAATTAAAATCCACTCCTAATCACTTTATCCAAATAGTGATATTACAAATCAAAGAAACATGCAAAATCATCAAAATGAAACATTAACACATTAACAGATCCTGCAGCTAAAAACATGTAGAAATCCAGAAGATCTGAGATCAGCTGATTGAAAGCACCTTGCGGAAGTACATATAGGTCCCTGGCTGGCTTACTAGCCTTATCCCTTGAGCCTCACCCTCTCTAAGAGCCCTGATAAATCTCTTTTGCCAACCAAAAAGGTATTTATAAAGACCTCTTTTGGTTCTTTCAACCCTAGGATTCATCAGCTATTCTACAGACTATCTGAAATCTGTGATCAGGCGCTAATATGAGATAAGCAACTGATTTATTTCCACAGTATTATTTATTAATGAATGATCTTAAAACCATTAGTGATTCATTGAAGTTTATTCAGAAATCAATCCCACCTTTGCTCTGAAACCCTTTTTCTGCATCCTTGCAGGTATCCTGAATATTATTACTCAAATGAGTGATTTATTTCCTTCCTGCGTTGGCTTTTGTTCTATTTTTCTGGCCATTATTACCAATAAGTTGGATAATACTTCCTTTTTTATTAATTCATTAAGGTTCCCATTGTTCCAGTGTTTTATACTGTCCAAAGTGACCCCCTGAAGGAAGGTTCTTTATCTGTGAAGATCCCAAGTAGTATAATACTGTGGCCCCTCTTAAAATAAAGATTAAAACAATTTAAACAAACCAATTAAACCTTGAACTAGCTCTTAACATATTTTATCATTGGAGCTTTTTATGTGTTTATCTTTTGAAATATAATCATTCCATTGCTCTATCACTCTCTGTAGCTAAAGGACTGCAAAATTCCTGGTATCAGAGAGCTGAAAACTGGGTTTATAGCTGGGAAGTATCCCTAAATTATCAATTTTTAATTATTTATTCCTTGTACCAGGAAATTCATCCCTAAAAATAAGTTAAAATACTTATTAGAAATATTTCTAATTTTTTTGATTTTTCCAGTGCATCTAAATAGCATTGGAGATTTAATAAATTATTATTTGGAAATTCTTAAACAGAAAAAAGGTGAAAAACTCTGCAATTTTTTGCCCACTATTATAACTCCTGAACAAAAACAAGAAAGACTTTTGTATTACAAAAAAAAGAAATAGAAAAAAAGAAGCTTGAATTGGAAAGAATTATTAATTTTAATTATTTATTAAGGGAAAAAAACAGTTGAAAATATACCAAAAAAAATCTCTTCCTACAGGAGGAGAAATAAGATAAGGAAAAAGATAAATCACAAAATCAATTATTAAATTAATGTTTTATAAAAATTACAAAAATCAGGCAAAAATAAAAATATATATACAACTTATAATTTTTATTTTTTATCCTTCTTTTTATCAAATCCCATGTTTGAGTTTGAGGATTTTATTGAGCAGGACCTGCTTGACAAAGCCAAGGAGCTGTAATCTTTGGATTTATTCCAAGATTTAATAGGTCCTCACCAGGATCCCGTTGGACTTCCCCCAAGGACAGTATCAACCCAAACCAACTACTAGTAACTTTAAACCTTAACATAAGTGAGTTGAAAAACTTACAAAAAATTATTGAAAATAATAAGCACACATAAAAATACTATCCACTGGGCTTTAGGGGATTCCCAGAGCACTTTATCAAAAAATTGGCTAATTTGGGTGGGTGCCCAAATAAGCTTGAAATCCCATAAGTTCCTAGTACTGTGTCCATAATCCTTTTGAAATGGGATGGATAATCTTTTATTCCAAAGTGCATCCTAATTCAAATACCTAAGTGGCAGATTATTCTCATAAATTTCCTACTTTCAAGACTTATTGCCTCTGCTGGAATCCTTTGCTAATATCCATATTTGTGATATACTTAGATTTTGATAGGTTATGAAGATAATGGTAAATACTTTGTATGGTATAATATTTATCTTGGGTGTAGTTATTCAGCATTTCAAATTCTAAATACCATTCTGGATTTTTCATTGTGAAAGGCTATTATGACATGAGTCGTGATATCCACTTTCTCATTATGCCCGAATTTCTTAAGTAATTTTAGTTTTATAAGCTCTTGGATATATTCCTCCAATGCAGTTCTGTACTTTGGAATGGAAGGGTAGGCATTCCTGCTGAGGTTAGGTGGGTAAGGGGGTTTGATAGTTAATTTTAATACAATTTAATTTCCTTTGATTTTCCCTATGGGATGGTCTTTGTTGCAGAAGCAATTGTAATTCTCAAAGCACACTGTTAGAATCTTTTTTTTTCTTTTCACAAAGTTGGAAATTCAGAGCTGCTGCAAGAAAGTATTCTTGGTTTAATTATTCCAAATCCCTCTGGTAGGTGGTGGGGAGAGGATTTTCTTGTAGTTTAAATATTTTTAATTTCTTTGCTAATTTACCACCTATGGGGAATTTTATGTCTTTGCTTTGGAATACATCAATTCCATATAAGCATAATTTTTTGTTACCTAAGATCAATTATTCACAAAGTTTTCAAGTAGTACTAAAGTTTCTAGCTGGATTTTGACAGATCCTTTGGTGTGGGGGAGTATAATATTCAGGGATAATCCTCCCAGATAGTTCATTTGTGCATTAAAGCTGCTTCATTTAGCAGCAAGGACTGTTAGTAATTTATTCCTCAAGTTTGGGGTACATTCCCCTAAGAATATACTACTGGAAAATGAGCAAAAGGCCCCAGTAACCAATTGTAATTTGACAGGTTGTTCTGGGTACAAACTAGTTGCATAAAATTTTTTAACTTTGGTATATATCATGCCTGATTAAGGATGGATGTTCAGATTTTTTGCTTCTGAGGCATGTTTTATTATCATTTTATTTTCAAACTTTTTTTGCAGGTTATATTCAACATGGATGCTATTTATTTCCAGGTTAAAGTCAAATACACCATTTTTTACATGAATTGTATTGTTTATAATCAAATCATACTCTGATATTGATTCTTGGGTAACTGCAAAAGTTTGGGCAGAAGTATTTTCAGGTTCATTCCCAAGGACTGAAATAACTTCTCTTTTTGGCAAGGGGAAGTCCCCTCTTACATGGCCATTTTTTTTCCATTTCCAACAGTTTCTGGGTACTCATTCTTTGGCCTTGTTTTTTTTACCCAGTTTTTTTCTGTTGGGGTTTGGTAAGGAGGAAGATATTTGAGTTTTGGAAGGTATTCTTTAGATTTATGTATGGGCGTTTTCCCATACCATTAATGTGCATGATTTCTTCCAAAAATTTTAATGAGATTTGTTACATCAGAGTCAATATCAATCCTACACTGGACAGAGTGATTCAAATTTCCAGGGCATTGGTTGAATAACCTTTCATTCATTTCTTCAGGGTTGGCATCAGGATACATGCAGTCCAAAGTCTTCTTTTTTTCAATACACCACTTGTGGGGTTTGTCTTTCTAGGCATCAAAGAAGTATGTTTCAAGGTTTTTCATTTTCCTTCTTTTCCACATCCTTGAATCAAAATTTTCTTTAATGAAGTTTTTTCTAAGATTACCACCAAAAGAAGCATATCACTCTCTCTTAATGATAAACCAGTCCAGGACTACTCCTTCAAACCATACAGGTAGCCTTACTACAGCAATTGCTTCAGGCAATTGATAGTAGGCTAGGCTATGGTCAGTAAATTTAATAAAAATTGTATGGTTTTATTCTTCTTCTCCAGATAACTTAGGCATTTCAGGTATAGGGGGTACAATTTTTGAGGCTTGCTCCATTTCTGGGGGTGAACTTGGCCTGTAGGCTTCACTCCTATGCAGCCCATTTCTGTGGGGCACAAAATAAATAGTGGTAAGTCTGAGAGTTTTTGGTTCCTCTTTGGCACTCCCAAAAGGCTTGGTCAGAATTTTCTTTAGATACCTTCAAATAGTTTTTATTTATTTAATATTTTTGAAATTATCCATAGATTTCTGAGAATAAATTATGCCAAAAATCTCAATCATTCAATGAACCACGCTGCCAATCAACAAATGTAAACTGGTTTCAGAATGGAATCTTTGGAGAATTCTTTAAATATTTCCCAGGAGAAAAACTTTTTTACCTTGGAGAAATGATGAAAAGTTTTAAAAGAAAGTATAAACTGAATCAAATTCAAGAACCCCTTTCAAAGAAAGAAAGGAAAATTTGTGGAAGAACAAAAGGAGCCCTCAATAAATGCAAAAAAAATTCTCATCATTTTTCTAAGAGGCATCCATCTGGGTTTGAATAGGTTGAATTACCTAAGAGCAGAGGAAGACCAAGGAAGCACCAAGTTTTTAAAGCAATGTTTTCTTTTTTCTTTTTTTTTATCTCTTTCTTTTGGATGGATCTTAAAAGACTTTTTTCGGACATTTGTTTTCTCTAATTTCATAATCTGAGTAAAATGAAAGGAAATGAATCCTAAGAAACTAAGAAAAGTCAAAATTAAAAAATGTAGAGGATTCAGAGGAATAGATGTTTTTTTTTAATTTCTTTCTTTGTATGTAATTAGGCTAAATTTTGTTCTGATCAGGATTACTTGATTACAGAAGATGAATCAAGTGCATTAGAGCTACCCAAGCTTTAGGAATGGGATATAATCAAAACATTTAAAATTTTCTTTGGGGGGATCAGTCTAATTTTTATATTTTTCATTAATTTTCCAATTTTTATTTGTCAATCAGAGGTCAGGAACCATCATCAATAAGCTATTTTTTCCCATAAGTTGAGTCCTTGGACTTTGAAGAGGATCAAGAGAAGAAAAAAAATAAGATGAAGATGCATATGCTTATAGGCTTCCAGGGAATCCAATCTTTTCCCACACAGCTACAGCTTCTGAAACTGAAAAGTTGGATATTTTTCTGAAATAATAGGGTGTATTGGAGCTAGCAAACCTGCCATTAGACACCTGCCATTTTTTTTACTAAACAATGGCAGGTTTCTTAAATACACAAAAACCCAAACTGGTGTATTTCAAAATGGCGGGTTTCATGAAAATTGTGGCTTTCAAACATCAAACCCCCCATTTATGCACCATCATCCATCCACCATCCATCACATGCAACATACCTATCCACACCTCCACCTCAGCAAATCCATACCAATCCCAGCTTCATTGCATCACACACATCTCATCTCCATTGCATCACAAACATCTTGTCTCCAGTGCTTCACAACTTCATTTCTTCACACGCATCCCATGATCTTATCATCCCCCCACATCAAATCACCATCTTTTCAAAATTTCCAATCAAACTTCCCGGGAGCAAGTTGAAAACACAAAAAAGCTGACTGAAATTGTTTTATTATTTTACTCTGATTCAGACTTTGATTTGGAATCAACTTGGTTAGCTTTGAATTCTCTATTGGAAAAGAAATACATGGTTCCAAGAAGACAGACTCTCCACAAACCTATGCATGAAAGGCAAAAGCTTCATCTTCTCCCCAACTTAAGCTTCCAGAAACTGTTCCAAACTTTATTGCCTTCAGTCATGAAACATTTGGAGATGATTGAAGGCCACCACATCTTCCAGAAAAATTCTTGGAATCCTCAATGCAATCCAGCTATTGAACTGGCTGTTGTGCTTTTTAGATTTGGATCAAACTTAAATGGAGAAGCAATTCATTGATTAGAAATCTATTCTCAGTTGTTCATGGAGCCATTGACTTATACACCAAAAGAGTCTTGATTTCTATCCTATATTTCTTTTGGTCTGTTCTTTGTTGGCCCAACAAAGAATAATGAAAGGAGATATCTCAATTGATGGATACTGAAGGCTTTCCTGGTTGCATTGGTTTTTTTGATGGAACAACTATCCCCTTGAGTCAAAAACCCAAGCTAGATGGCAACCACTATTTTGATTGGGAAAAAAGGCAATTTATTCATTCCTTTTGCAAAGCCTTTGATAAAACACTAAACAAATATTTTTTATCTGTTTGTATAGATACTCCATGGCAATACAACTTTTTTGTGATAAAAACAAGAAGTTCATATCCCTCCATGCTGGCCTTGCAGGTTTTTTTCACAATTCATTTGTTCTTGATTGGATGGAGATTGCCCAACAACCGGAGAACTATTTTTTTCAAGATCAATACATTCTGGAAAATTCAGCTTATTCTAGCAGGAAATATGTTGTTCCAGCATACTGCAATGTTTCACCCATTAATCAAGCCAAAACTGATTTCAACTATCATCTTTCCCAATCACTATTTTGGATTGAGCATGCCATAGGAGTCCTGAAAGGAAGATTATCCCACTTAAGGGAAATCCAAAAACAGCTTCAAAATTCCAAATAAATGAAGATCCTCATCAACTGGATTATCAATTATGTAATTCTTCACAACCTTCTAGCCAAAATCAAATATGAATGGGAAAAGATATTTGAAGAAAATATTCCTGATCCTCCTCAAGTAATCCCTATCTCATCTTTTCTCTCATCTTCTTTCATGAGACAGAAGATTCTACCCCTCACACTTGCTCACTTTGATGATTAGCATACTGTTTTTAAATAGGTGAAAAATGACATAACAGTAATTTTCTTTTCTTTTTTTTGTAAAACCAAGAATCCTAGGCTGACTCAGGTTGTTTTTTTTTTTGTTGGACTTGGATAAAGAACAACAAAAAAACCACCTCATACCTCACCACTCACCAAACCACCCGCCTGACCCCACTCACTCACCATTCCACTCCTTCCTCCTCCTCACCAAACCACTGCTACACTCCTTCCTCCTCCTCACCAAACCACTGCTCCACTCCTTCCTCCTCCTCACCATCCACCTTCACCTCAAATTCCCACCCATTCCTCCCCCTCCTCCTCCTGCTTCTGCTCCAAATCAATCCATCAATTGTTCTATATAATTCCCCTCCCCCCCTCTCCTCCTTTCCCTTTGATCAATTGATTAACCAATAAATGAGGCTGACCTTCTCCCCCTTGCCCTCCCCAGGCCATTGCCAATTACCCCTTACTTGTCTCCATGTCATCCCCCTCCCCACCCCCCCGCCCCTCCTCCTTCTATTCCTCCTGATAAATCAATTATAAATTGATGAAAAAAGAACTCTTACCCCCTGCCCCTCCTCCTCCTCAGGCCATTGCCAATTGCCCCTTACCAGGCCCAAGTTCAGCCCCCTCCCCTTCTCCTCCTCCTGAGTGATCAATCAATAATCAATCAATCAGAAATTGATTGAACAATGACTCTGACCCCCTGCACCTCCTCCTCCCCAGGCCATCTCCCCCTTCATTTCTCCTCCATTACCCATCACCCTGCCCCAGGTCATCCCCACCCCTCCTCCTCCTCCTCCTCCTCTGCCTCCTCCTGGATGATGAAAATATCTGGACAACCCTTCATTTATTCATATTTTTTTTGGGGGGGAAGATTGACCAGATTTTTTTCTATGTTTGTTGATCATCTACCTCCACTATAACTGACTAATGAATGTTTATTTTGGTTTTTTTTTATTCCATGCAATGCAACACATCTTCCCAACCCTTGCCCTTTCTAAAACTGCCATGTTTCCTGCTTTCCAATTCTTCTCCCACCAAAATAAAAATTCTAAAAAATTGCTTCAATCTTCTCTTGATCCTCACCCCAATTGAAGTATTTTGATGGGAGGGAAAAAGATGGGAGGAAATTATTTGAGAAGCATACAGAGAGGTTGGAAGAATAGGGCTTGTCAGCAAAAGAGGGCTCAATACCAAGATTCTGAAATCACTTTGGAGATAGAAGAGGGAGGGATCAACAACCAGGTTGTGGGGTCTGAGCAAAAAATATGGCCTTTGGATATGTATCCTTCCATCACTTCTGAAAAAAGAAAAAACTGTCAAAGACCCTCCCCTGAAGAGTTCAACAAACAGGCCAAACAGAAGATCAAACAGTTCCATTTCTTCTCCTCTGGAAAATTATTTGTTCACAGTTGATAGGATAATGAGGCTCTGGTTGCGATAATCAAATTTTTCCCTTTGAATAAACACTCTGAGCAAGAGAAGAAGGAAATCAACCCAGTCACAACTTTCCTTCACCAATCCAACAAGTTTGTAAACACTGTTGGTCCCTCAAGATCTTGGGGTGGGAAAACGTGGGCAATTGGATGGAAAAAATTGATTCACTGTTCTGAAATATTTGGAAAGTATTTGAATAAAGCTGCTATTCAATCTTCTCCTCAAGATTTTTCTCTTTTGAACCTTAGTTCAGAAAAGATGTCACAACTTTCAGGCCAAATTTTCTGAAAATTAGCCAGACTGGCGCACAATTCCAACTGTCAAACAATGCTGGAAAAAAATATCCTTTCTTTCTCTTCATTGGAATTTAGATCCCAGCTCACTCCTTTTGAATGTGCCCCCCACATCACCTTCACTTAAAATTCCTTCTACAATTCTCCCACATTGAAAAATGTGACATCTCTTCCTATTCCTTTTTACTTGTGGTTCCAACCAAAAATTGAATGGAGAAATAATTTACAAAAATGAAGAATAGCAAGTATCTGATGGCCAATTTGCTTTTCCTGACTTGGGTTTTGGTATTGATTTCAAAGAAAAATTTGTGGTTGAAATTATTTAGGTGTCCAATAATTACAAGCACTGTACTATTCCTGCTGTGGAGACTGCCACCCAAACAAGGATTGCCATGTCCATGCAAATTGAAAAGAATACTCTGAGCACTTGCAAAGACATGAAAAGTGGTAAAATGTACTCTAGACCAAAAAATTTAAATAAAAAAAATAGTGGGGTTAAAAATAGACTCAAACATTGTTGTATTTGAAGAAAATTGTTTTTGATTTTAATTTTTTTTGTCAAAGTAAATATTTTACAAGCCAAGAAATCAATTAATTTCCCGTATTTCTTCCACTGTTCTGCTGCTACCAATACAAGCCATGGCTACCAATAACATATCTTCTTTTGCCATTGCTATTCATTCCCTCTCCTTTTCCAGTGTCTCTTCTTGTTGATCCTGCTCCTCTTCCTCTTTTTGAAACTCCTGCTCTGCCTGTTTCAATTCCCACTCAGCATCCAATTTCTGTTTGTGAGCCAAAATCTTGGCTTTCTGATTTTGAAAATCAATAGCCATTGGGTGATCCCGCTTACCCTTTTTAAATTGAAGTTTTTCACATTCAATTTGTGCTTTCACTATTTTTTGGAGGGGAATAGGAATGAGCTTTATTTTGAAATCAAGGAGATTCAATCAATTCACTTACTTGAATCTTTTTTCTCCATGATATATTCAAAGCCAGGAAAATTGGAATTTTTTTCTCCTCTTTTGATGTCTATTGGGGTTGATGTTAATTGAATTGCAGGCATTTTGCTTTCCCTTTGCAGAGGAGGTTTGTGTGGGAACGTCATCACTCTCATTTGAAGGAAATGTAGGAGGCCCCGTTGTGGTGACCAAATCTGGACACCCTGGACCAGATGTGGAAAAAAATTCAAAAAATTTTTACAATTCTTTTATTTATGTGTTATTCAAAAAAAAAAAAAAATCGGAATTATTTTTCAGTATCAATTCTCCAACTTCCTCATTCTGTCAAACATCCCTTTGTCCCATTGGTTTAGGACAGGCCTTCACGGGCTCACCATCTAGACACTGTGTTTGATTCCTTCGCTTGTTGTTCCCCCCTTCCTTTTGGCCAAACGCGCGGGCCGAGACCCGCTTGGCCCAAGACATCCCATTCCTACCATTGTTCCCCCTCCATCACTCAAACCTTTCCCCAAAAAAGACCTTCCTCCTCAATCAACACTCTCACTACCCCTCAACGTCATCATCCTCCAACCTCTGAACATCATCATCATCTACCCATCTCCATTGATTGAGCTTGAGCCTGGCCACAAGACCCCAGCCCAACCCTGTTTGGAGCGGGTTCACCCTTCTTGGCCTTCGGGTTGAGGAGCGTCTTTTTACCTAGGATTGGCTCCTTTGGATCCAAAGATGGATATCCAAGGAGTGCACCTTCACTCGCCACCTCTCCCAACCAGATCTCCCACCTTTCCTCTAACGTCAATCCACATAACGAGGAGGATCTGTGGGATGAGGTTCATGTCAATGGTGACAAGGAGGACTTCACCAAACTCTTGCTGTCATCCTTACACTTCCTCCTCACTCCAGTTGCAAAATTGTCAACACATTTGCAAACACGCCCCTCATACGCTTTACTTGCGTTTGGTGCCCATTGAGGATATCATCAGTGCAAAGCTTACCAAACAAGTTGAGCCTAGTGCGCTCCAAAATAATTTTGCAATCAGTCTCACTTGTCACTTGCTTCCATCCTTGTTGCCAATCATCAGCAACCCACCCCCAGAAACCCTATCCTCCCACCATCATTGATCCCTCAATCGTCATCAATTGGTTGAGCGTCATCAAATCATCCAAATCAAGGCCAAACTCAATTCCCCATCTTATCCCCCAGCCGCTCCCCAACCAATCCATCACCCTTCCTGGGACTCTCCCACCCCCTTCCATCTTTGGGTGGGGGTGTAGAGTGTTGTCTACCGCCCGCGGGTGTCCGCGGGCGGTCTGATCCGTTTTCCTTTCCCACCCCTTCCGCCTTTGGGCAAGGGGTGTGTGATCCTGGTATTTGTCATGCGCGTCCGTCCACGGACGGACGTAGGAGAGGTGAAGAGATGAAAGGATCTCACTGCGGTGTGGTGTCAATTTATAGACGCGGATTGGGAACTGCTTTGGGGATGCGCGCTCAGCATTGGAGGCAGGCGGGCTCAGAATTAGGGTATGCGGAGTGCTCAGCAGCGGCAGCTGCTGGATCAGCAGCAGCCGCTGTTTGGCTCTGCACCTAGTGGACGGGTTGGGCTCAGCATCAAATGCGGCGTGGGCGGCAATCCGCACCGGAGATTGGATTTGGAAGGTAGTGCGCTCAACTAGGTTTGCGGGCGCGCCGGTTTGGATACGTGGGAGCGGAGCAATCCACAGGCTATAAAGGAATGGATGGAGTGGGCGTGCAAGCGCGCGGATCACACCGGATAATAACGGACATCCACAACGGGCGCGGACAAACGGATACAGACAGGCAAGGGGGGCTCCAAGTAGGGCGCGGTGCAAGGACCATGTCATGAGAAGGACGAACTGGATGGACGGAACGGCGTACGGACATCAGGGGGAGTTTGGTACGGAGGTGGGGAGAGGAGGCTAGGGTTTCTGTTTTGGGATTGTTTTCTGTTTCTTTGTCATACTGTTATTTGCGCTTGTACTTAGGTAAGGGTTGAGAGGGAGGACTTATCCTCACTCTCAACTCCAGGTTAGGAGGGGGGGGCATGGAATCAGACCATCATATCATTGGATTGGATCAATCATCTCACCAAGAGATTAAAGGAACTCATACCGGATACACATCCAGGTGGAAAGTTCTTAGGATTGAAGGATTGGCAATTTCATTCTTTATCTCTTTATCTCCTTATTTCTATTTCTCATTTAAGTGCAACTTTGGGCATCCTCATCTCCATTCAGATGAAGGGAACTGTTAACTTCTGAACCTTGGGACAATTATAGGGGGAAAACCCTTATTCTTTCCACATCTGGGGGTCTGGCCGGGAACTAACCTTCCGTTTCTTGTCTTTCAAAGGTAACTGGGAGCGATGTCCTATTCATACCTCCCTACAGTCGCTTCCTCTTCTTCTTCTCCTTCTCCTTCCATTTCCGGGTCCGCTACTCCGACCCCACTTGCGTCTTCCATCCCTCCTCCTCCCCCTCCCTCCGCTCAACCCAGGTCAAGCTACGCCGTTCCCCCATTGGTCTCCAGTGACCATGAACCCACTCGTTTGGTTTATATAAGGCCGCGCGACTACCCCCACATCCAATTCAACACTGCGGATGTGGAGCGATTCATCTTGAGATACAAAGGTATTGCAGATGAGGAAGGTGCTTCAGACGCCTATAAGGCCCGGCTTGTCGTCCTGTTCATTATGGACAAAGAGAAGCTCCAGGATGTGGAGGAGATGGAAGGCTACGAGAATCAGGATTGGCCAAAACTGAAGGCGGATATCCTAACGCGGTGGGGTAGGCGCGAACCTCAATTCCGGGAAAGCGATTTTGACCGCGTGGCCTTGGAGGCGAGCGCACGCGCAGGAGTCAGAACTTGGGTGGAGCTGGCAGAGTACACCTCAACATTCAATTGGATCTATTGGTACTTGTCAAAGAACAAGGTGGTGGCGGGATAGACAGGGGCCATGAAACACGTGTTTCTGGGCGTTTTAGGCGCTCAACTCTGGGCAAGGGTGCAGCGGCATCTTTACAATCACAACTTGGTAAAGCGGTCATTGGACGGAAGCATTGTGCTCCTTCCGGAGTTGCCTGTCATTTTCCAGGCTGTGGAGAGTGAGCTCAACTTAGAAGAGCTTATTGAGGATACCGCTAAGTCCTTCCCAGCGGGACCAAAGAAATCCGCCCCCCAGGTTCCAGCTCCAGCGCAATTTCCGGACCCGGTTCCACCTACTTCCACGGGTGTTCCGGTTCCTCGACCCGCGCCTGCCCCTCCGGTAAGTGAATTGACGGAACTGATGAAGGATTTGAAGATCTGCATAAGCAATATGGGCCAGCAGCAGCCGCAAGGGCCTCAACCTCACATGGTGGAAGGGTTTTGGCCGCCCGTTACCTTCGTGCCGAGGGAGTGCTTGTAGTGTGGGGCAAACAGTCATTGGTGATTGGCGTGCAAGGAGCTTACAAAGGATCTCAACGCGGGGATGGGGTACATGTTTCCGACGGGCAAACAGATTCCAATGGAGCCATGCCAGCCAACCGCAATGCAGCAGGTGCGCACACGGGGTCAGGAGGCGGGAACAAAGGCGCAAGCGTCACTAGGCATTGTTACCGGTCCCAGATTGTGGCAACCACCTCGGGTGGAAGCTGAGGTAAGGGTAGTGGCAACAGAAGAGAAGGTGGCGGTCTCGTATAAGATGGAGGTGGATGCAAAGGAGCGACCCCCGTCGACTGTTCCAAAACCGGCCGCACGCATGCCCGGAATTGAGGCGCCAGCAGCAAATCCTGTAGGGAAGAAGAAAGCAGCGGAGATTGTATGTAGGGTGATGGGGAACAAGACTCCGGTCCCGCTGACCTTGCGGGAACTGGCGGCTGTGTCTCCGGTGGTGGTAGGCGAGATGGTTCAGGCGTTGCAGGATTGCGGTCAGGGCCGGGTACATCAGACGGTGCAGCGGGTTCATGTGGCGCGGAAGGAGGAGGGGCGCGAGGAGTGTGAGTTGAAATTGGTTTTGACTCCGCTCGCTTACATTCCAATGGTCATAGCGGGGAGGAAGGTGTGGGCTATGTTGGACAGCGGTTCAATGGTGAACCTGCTGCCATCACAAATGGTGGATGATTTGGGGTTGGTTTGGCAGAAATGTGTGATGGGTCTCCGCACACTTAACGGAGGGGAGTTTTGTGTGGATAGGGTAGTTGAGGAGGAGGAGGTTGAGGTTGCAAGGGTCCGTAAGCCTCTTTCTTTTCTTTTGGTTGATTGTGGGGATGTGATTTTGGGAAGGCTGTTCATGTTTGGGTTCCAAGCACAAATGGTTTTCAATCTGGAGGCGGGAAAGGAGGCATTGACGGTGTATAATTTGTCCGGCGGACGGTTCAAGACAACTATCTACAATCATGGGCAAGGAAAGCGGAGGAGAGTGTTGGAGTATGAGGAGGAACCAGACGCGGAGTTGGTCTGCAATGGGCAACCCTCAGAGGATTTTTTCTAGTCAACCAAGGAGACCGCACGGAACAAGCTCCGGTTTTGTGCGGGCGGTCAAATAATGAGGAGCAGGGAGGGGGAGGAAGGAAAGTGCAGGGCGCGCACGTCGCAGAAGTAATTCCCTTTTCTCAGTATGCATTGCCCAAGGGTACTACGCTTCAAAAACCCTATCATTGTGCTACACTCGTGAGCAAAGGCAAAAGCCACGGTTCCGTTCTGTGCAGGACCTACAGCAAAGGATGCGTGCGGATGATGCGGTTCAACACTGGCAAGTACAAGCTGGTGTTGCGGAAGGTCGAATGTGGTGCCCCATCCTGGACACCTTGGCCACCTTAAGACCTCAATCCATAAACTGTTGCGCAAACGTACCTTAAAAAAAAATAATAATTCCAACTCATCCTCAGGCTCATCCACCCCGTCATCATTGCGCGCTGCGCGTCCTTATCCTCGCGCCTTGCGCGTTGCGCGTCCTTCATCTGCGCGTGTTGCGCGTTGCGCGTCCTTCGTCCTTATTCTCGCGCTTCGCGCGCCGCGGGTCCTTATCCTCGCCCGTCGCGCGGCGCTCATCCTCATTGCTACCGTTGCGCGGCGCTCATCCTCATTGCTACCGTTGCGGGGCGCTCATCCATGATTTACCAAATCCATCCCGACCGCACCCCCAAGCATTAATCAAATCCTTGGATCCGTCAAATCTCCCATCTCACTTGATCTATCAGTTGTGAATCTCAAGCCTGTCAGGATTTACTCAACTGTCTCAAGCCAATCTCCTATCCGCCCATCTGCGCTCTCACAAACTTCATCCGTCACCTTTCCTGGGGCTCTCCCACCCACTTCTGCCTTTGGACGAGGGGTGAAGAGTGTCAACTACCGCCCGCGGACATCCGCAGCAGTTTGGTTCATTTCCCTTTCCCACCCTGTCCGCCTTTGGACGAGGGGTGGGTGATTCCGGTATTGTTGCGTGCGCCCATCCACGGACGGAAGCGAGTGACCACATGATTTTCTTTCCTTTTTTGCTCTATTTGTAGAATCCATTGTACATAGTCTAACAGGGCCTCCTGCCCATATAAGGAGGGGCTCTCCCCTGCCTTTTGGATCCATCATTGGAGCATGGAATCATCCAGCATGAAATCAGCACACCCTTGATCCTTGAGCTTCCATACTCAAACCCTTGATCCTTGATCCTTATCACCAACCAATAGCCTTGCTGGTTGAAGAAAAATTCTGTCTGTTGAAATTTTTCAGTGTGTTATACCACTCCTTGATCCCTTTCTCTGACCATACTGGTCCTGATCCCTGATCACCTTTCTGGAGCCAATCACAATTGATTGAAGAGGTCTTATTAAGCTTAAGACCTGGAGTGTTATACCTCCCCTTAGCTTCTTTGGAGTTGCATTCTGCCAGCCTACTCTTGGGTCCCTTGAGAATTTTTGAGGTTATCCTTGCTTCAAATCAGTTACTTTTTGCTTTGTAGCTTCTTAAACATTGTGCTTTTTCTTGTGCAACCACCCTCAGTTATCTGGTACCCTTCAAGCGCTTGATTGCGGAGAGTTGGGCAGGTTCATTGAGAACCTGGAGGTTTCTTGGGTTTGATTTGATCATCCCCAATCTTCTGCTGACGACCAGAGTTATTTGCTTGTGGGCATTGTTTACATACAACAGCTTTTGTTCTTTGAAATCTAAGAGGACTTTAACTTCTTTTGTTCAATTTTTTCCCTGCATAATCTTGTCTCAGATAGTGCTGTTCCATTGCTACCAAACAATTATCATCTTTATCCTCTACTCCTTGATTCCTCATTTACCAGGTTCTGGACCTTGATCTTGGTTACATTTAAATATTTTTGTAACACTCAGGAGGGCAGCCTAAACAGCACCTTTCCCCTCCATAGAACTGCCACAGCCTAGCACCATTTGGAGTCTTAAATTTGGTCCCCCGGGCCAGGATCAAACCAGCAACCTTGGGATTTACAGTCCCAGAAACTTGAAGAATCAACTCCAAAATCGGATCCAATTTTTTTTCCTTCTTTTCTTTCTTTTTCTGTTTGTTCTTTTTTTTCAGATCTGACCCGTGGAGGCAACTTGGTCCAGAATTAAGTCCTCCCAATTGTGCACCGCCTAGGCAAGATCCTTGTTGTTTTTGTGAAACTCTAGTCTTGCCACACTTGTGAGCCACCTTGGAACTCTGCTCGTTTGGATCTCTTAGGAACCCTTCAACATGGAATCTGCTGGATCCTCTTTATCTGTTCGGGACAAGATGATCAAAATCAAACCTCAGAACAAAAATTTAGGCTTCAATGGGACCAATGTCGAACAATTCCTGCACTCCTATGAGATGGCTGCAGAAGTGGATGGTGCCAGTGAATATGATATGGCTTATCAGTTATGGTTTTTTATCTCTTCTGACAAAGTTATGGAGGTTATCAAATTTTTCAAGGGATTCAAAACTCACAACTGGCGGCTTCTGAAGGAGGCTATATTGGCCTATTGGGGAAAAATAGATGTAGCCAGATTTACTTTGCAAGACTTGGATGCCCTGGTTTCTCAATGGATCTCCAATGGTGGTATCTCCTCAGCCTCTGACTATCAGACTTTCAGAAAATCTTGGGACCCTATCCAATCCTATCTTATCCGGAACAATCACATTGATACGTTGGACAAAATTTGAGTGCAATTTTTTCAGTCTTTCTCTCCAGGAGTGCAGGAAAGAATTAAGGACAAATTGGTGAAATCTGGATCCATGATCACAACAAGAGACAATACGTTCAAGCTCCCTGCTTTCATGGTTCTTAGGAATACCGTGGATAAAGTGATGAAAGGTCAAACAGCTCTCACCTTTGAAAAACCTAAAATCACTGAACCAGTCCTTGCCCCCTCTTTTCAAGCATCTAACAAAATCATGAATAAGATGGAAGCCAATTGCAGACCTAAACCCAATCCTCAGACCCACCGGGAGACACCTACTATAGATGAGATCACTAAATTACTTCAGGCATTTGAGAATAAAATAGATCAGAAAATATCCTCTTTAGCCACTCCTAAACCTGCTAACTCTGTTCCTAAATCTACTATAGTCTGTTATTATTGCCATAGGGAAGGCCATGGTACTTGTAGATGTCCTGAACTCCAGAAGGACAAGGAGGAGAAGTTAGTAGAGCAGAAGGGAAATAATTTTTTCCTTCCTAACAGTGCTTTGATCCCTTTTGATTTGTCTCAACCAATCCGTCATGTGGTGGCCTCTTACCAACCACCAACTCCTAGGAAGGCATCCTTGGTCTTTGTGGATTTTCAATCATCCTGTGGAACCCTGCAACCTTGGTATCCCCCAGCTATCACTTCTTCCAGCTTCCCTGGCACCTATCAATCCGATCCAGCAAGAAAACACCATGAGGAACCAAAACCTCATAAGTCTCCTCCTGTTCCATCCTCCATTCTGCAAAAACCTGTTAAATGCCAATCTTCACCTGAGCCTCCTTCCTCTGATGTGGAAGACATGTAAGTAGAAAGGGAACCACTTATGGAAAGGTTACAGGACAACTCTGATCCTCCCTCTCTTCAACCTGCCCAACACTCAGATCCTCTTCCATCACCTATTACACCTGATCTTCCTCCCTCCACCCAGCCCAAAGTTTGATTTGAGAGGGGCATCTCCAAGGACTACCCTAATGCTGTGGAAGGAGTATTAAAGAAAATTTCTGATCTTAAAATCCCTGATCTATCTGTGGCTGAACTCCTGTCAATCTCTCCGTCTGTGGCAGAAGGAATGAAGAAATGGGTTTCTTGTCAACATGTGGAGATTGGTCCAGACAAATTAAAGGTCTCCTCCGGTACTCTGATAGAGGATTCTGGTGGAAAATATCCCTCTTCAGATACCAACCTGTATTCCTGTTGTCTTGGTTTTCTTCCATGTTGTCTTGGTGATTCAACTAAAACGGTTTCTCTCCTTGTGGATTCGGGTTCTCAGCTCAACTTGATTTCGGACTCCATGGCCTGCAAGCTTAAACTTAGCCCAAGGGTCAGTTTCAACTCCGCGGTTTATGGAATTGGGAATCAGTCCTGTGAACTGGTTGGTATTGCTCAGGATATTCCTGTTCAAATTGGTTGAAATATTGTGGGCACCTGTCACTTCTGGATCACTTGTCTGGATGGTCCCATGATCTTGGGAAGGCCTTTCTTAATGGACTTTGGTGCTACCCTGATGTTTTCTGATCAAGTTGGGGAGAGAATTCTCCTCCCTGATGCTGATGGCAGAAAGATTGAAGTTCCCCTTTGTACTTTGGATTCTGGTTGTTGGGAAAGAGACTTCCCTGGTCATCCTCCCAAATCTGTCCTGAAAGGAAAGCAGAAAGAAAACTCTCATTCCTTTCATCCTCATTTTTTAGCAGAATAGTTGGCCCTACTGATAGTTGTAGTTCTTCTCAGCCTCAGACTTCAACTCATGGACCAACTCCCACCTCAGAGGCATAATTTTCTTTTTCCTCATCATTTTCTTCTCACCCAAATAAGATCAAAACCCAAACACATGAAAAATCTGAAAAATCCAAAAATATTTCTTCTCTGTCTGGATCTGTTGTATCTTCTTTTCCTTTTTCTTTTCAGCCTGATCACTCATCCTCTATTCCGGTTTTGAATCTCCTCAATGAGTCTAAACTAGATCTCAATCTCAATTCTTTTCTTGGTGGCTTTGGTATGAAGGAGTATGGTCTTAGGTGGAGGCAATTTGGGGTAGAAGTAAGTCCTCCTAATTGTGCACCACCAAGGGCTTCTACTACTGTTGTTTTCAAAACTCTACCCTGTGCCACACATGTGAGCAATGTGTTATCTTTTGGATCCTCTTTTATGGAGAAGGCACCTTTCAAGGACCCAGCAGAACATCGGAATTGGAAGATGTTGGAATATGGCCTCAGTTTTCGTAGTCAGGTCTCACTGGTCAATGCTTGGAGGAAGCAGGGATTCCTCTCCTTTGCCACCAAGTACAAACCAGTTGCAAAGAAGGTCCAGCCAGTCAACCAACCAATTCCTCTCAACCTCAATCCTCCTCTTATGCATCCTCCTCTATCCCGCAATCCTTACTGTGGTCTATCCAAATCCCTCACTGGTCCATTTATTCCCTCTGGTCGGGTCACTGAAGAACGTCTGAAAGTGGTCAACTTTGGTCCAGATGGATGGCTTCTTCCTGATGAGATAAATTTGATCAAAAATATTTTATCTCTAAGGGAAAAATCTATTGCATTCTGTGAAGAAGATAGAGGTCTCTTGAAAGAATCCTATGGTCTCCCTTACATCATCCCCGTGGTTGAACATGGCCCTTGGCAAGAGAAAAAGATCCCAATCCCTGCTGCTAAAGTTGGCGAATTCATCAAGTTGGTCCGCAAACGAGTCCAAACCGGTTTATACAAACAATTGACTTCTAGCTATTCCAGTCCTGTTTTCTGTGTTCTAAAGAGTAATGGTAAACTTAGAGTATTTCATGATCTCCAACCTCTTAATAAAGTTACTATTAAAGACTCTGGCGTGCCGCCTGCCACTGAAGAATTTGTTGAATCCTTCTCTGGGAGATCTTGCTATGGTCTAGGTGACATTATGGGTGGCTACGACAAACAATCCTTGCATCCTATTTCTCGTCCCCTCACTACTTTTGATACTCCCCTTGGCCGATTTCAGCTGACTCAATTGCCTCAAGGTGCCACCAACTCGGTTGCAGTCTATCAGGCTCAGATGATGTGGATCCTCCAGAATGAAATCCTGGATCATGCGGGTATCTTTATTGATGATGGTGGGATTAAAGGCCCAGTTTCTGACTATGATAATGAGCTCTTACCTTGGCACTCAGGAATCCAATGATTTATCTGGGAGTATGCTACTGTCTTGGAAAGAATTTCATTTTGAATCGAGGAATCTGGCCTTACTGTCTCTGGATCAAAACTTGCCGCCTGTGTCCCTGCCTTGGAAATTGTTGGTCATATAGTCTGCAAGGACGGAAGAAGGATGGCACCCTCTAAAGTCAACAAAATCATCTCCTGGCCTACCTCAATAAATCCAACGGAAGTTAGAGGTTTCCTAGGTGTTGTAACTTATGTCAGGATCTTCATTCCCTCATTATCCAAAATCTGTATTCCCTTGCGTCGCTTAACCAGGAAGGATGCTGAATGGATTTGGACGCAAGACTGCAAACAATCATTTCAGTTGCTCAAAACAATTGTTTGGAAAGACATTGTTTTGAAAAAGATCACTTATGGACCCGGAGCCAGAAAGATCAAGCTGGCAGTGAACTCGAGTTATCAATCTGTTGGGGCTGTTCTTACCCAGGAAGATGAAAATGGTTTGGATTGTCCTGGTCTGTATGAATCTCTTCTTTTCTCAGATGTGGAATCCAGGTACTCCCAGCCAAAACTGGAACTTTGCAGTGTGGCCCAAATGTTGAAGAAGCTTCAGACTGTCCTTTGGGGTCAACACTTTGAGTTACAAGTTGATGCACAATCCATTATATAAATGATCAACGCCCCCAGCCTCCCAAATGCTCCAATGACTCGTTGGGTGGCTTTCATCCAGTTGTTCTCTTTTGATATTGTTCACAGGCCTGGAAAATCTTTCACCATGCCTGATGGTTTATCTCGACAACCTATTGGAGACAATGAATCAGAGTTTGGAATGGATTTCTATGAGGAATAACCCTTGGTCCGCCCTGTCTTTGCCTTCTCCTCCCAAAATTACTCTGGTTTCCAGCAAGGTTTCTGGCTTAAGTTGGAGCAGTACCTTTCAACTCTCCAAAGACCCCCTGATCTCTCTGCCAAAGAATTTCGGTCCCTTAAAAGGAAGTCCTCCAACTTCTTTGTCCAAGGTTCTAGGCTTATGAAAAGAGCAACTCCTTGTGCACTTGTTGTGGTCATTATCCCTTCTAAGCAAGATTTGATCCTGGAAAATCTCCATGAAGGCCTTGGTCATTGTGGGGAAACAAAAACTTATTTACAAATATCCAAACAATTTTGGTGGCCATCCCTGAAGAAATCCGTTGCTCAATGGTGTAGGAGTTGTGAAGTGTGCCAAAAAGTGATCTTAGGCGCCCGGCCAAAATTTGTTACCCCACTGGAGAGTCCACTGTCTTTGGGAGGATTGCTATGGATGTGGTTCACATTAAGGCTGGAGGAGCTAAGTACCTCATTGTGGCTAGAGATGATTTTTATGGATGGGTTGAAGAAAAGTTTCTTAAGAACCTCAGCTCTGGATCAGTAGCAACTTTCCTTCATGAGACTTGGACAATGCGTTATGGCTTGGCCCAATCTTATTCTACGGATGGTGGCTTGGAATTTGGTGGAAAGCTTGCTGAAATGATCCGATTGCTCCCTGGACAACATAGAGTTACTACTGCCTATTATCCTGAAGTACAAGGCATGGTGGAAAGAGGCCATGCTCCTTTGAAGGCTGCTCTTATCAAATTGGCTGGTTAAAGTGGCAAGAATTGTTGAAAGTTTCTCCCCTTGGTCCTCTTCTCTGATCAAATTTCCACCAAGCGAACCACTGGTTATTCTCCTTATGAAATCATCTTTGGTCAGAGGGCTGTTCTTCCTCTTGATCTTGAAATGGAGTCTTTCTTGGGCATCTCTTGGGAACAAGTTGCCTCAACTACTGACCTATTAGTCGCCAGATCAAAGCAACTAGAGCAGAGTGAAGATATTTGTAACAAAGCTTATCAGAAGATGATGGAATCAAGAGCAAAATCAGTTCAGTATTGGGAAGATAAACACCTAAATCAAATCAGGGACCCTTTAAACCCTGGTGATCTGGTATTTGCTTATAATTGTTCCTTGGAAGCTCAGTGGGGAAAGCTTTTCTCTAACCGCTGGAATGGTCCTTACCCAGTATTCCGTCAAGTTAGAGATGGATCATATCTTTTGGAGGAGCTAAATGGTACTCAGATGGCCAGAAGGTTCTCTGCTGATCAGGTCAAGAAATTTCATTCTTGTGGAGGCAGCTTGGTCCAGAAGTAAGTCCTCCCAATTGTGCACCACCAGGGTCATCTCCTGTGTTTTTTTGTGAAAACTCTACTTCATGCCACGCATGTGAGCACTTGGGACGCCTTCTTCATTTTATCTCAGCCACTTCTAGGATTTTTGGTTGGATTGACATATTTTTTTTTTTCAACCACTCTCAAGATCAAAATGGCCATTCTTTGGTTTCAATCATCTTTCTTTCCTTTCTTTTTTTGGAATCAAACTCAGGAGCAGACTAGGGACAGTCTGTAAGTTGAGGAGAGATGTGGTGCCCCATCCTGGACACCTTGGCCACCTTAAGACCTCAATCCATAAACTTTTGCGCAAACGTACCGTAAAAAAAAAAAAAAGAAAAAAAAAGAAAAAAAAGAAAAAGAAAAAAAAGAAAAAAAAAATCCAACTCATCCTCAGACCCATCCGCACCATCATCATTGCGCCCTGCGCGTCCTTATCCTTGCGCGTCGCACGTTGCCTCTTGCGCTTCCTGCTTCCTTCATCCGCGTTGCTCATCATCCTTGCCATTGCGCGTTGCTTGTCATCTCCGCCGTTGTCATTGCGCATCCTCATCTTTGTTGTCGCGCGTCCTCATCCTTATCCTCGCGCGTCGCGCGCCGCGCGTTCTTATACTTGCCCTTCGCGCGGTGCTCATCCTCATTGCTACCGTCGCGTGGCGCTCATCCATGATTTACCAAATCCATCCCGACCGCACCCCCAAGCATTTGTCAAATCCTTGGATCCGTCAAATCTCCCATCTCACTTGATCTATCAGTCGTGAATCTCAAGCCTGTCAGGATTTACTCAACCGTCTCAAGCCAATCTCCTATCCGCCCATCTGCGCTCTCACGAACTTCATGGGTCACCTTTCCTGGGGCTCTCTCACCCACTTCCGCCTTTGGACAAGGGGTGAAGAGTGTCAACTACCACCCACGGACATCTGCGGCGGTTTGGTTCATTTCCCTTTCCCACCCCGTCTGCCTTTGCACAAGGGGTGGGTGATTCCGGTATTGTTGCGTGCGCCCATCCATGGACGGACGCAAGTGACCACATGATTTTCTTTCCTTTTTTGCTCTATTTGTAGAATCTGTTGTACATAGTCTAACAGGGCCTCCTGCCCATATAAGGAGGGGCTCTCCCCTGCCTTTTGGATCCATCATTGGAGAATGGAATCATCCAGCATGAAATCAGCACACCCTTGATCCTTGAGCTTCCATACTCAAACCCTTGATCCTTGATCCTTATCACCAACCAATAGCCTTGCTGGTTGAAGAAAAATTCTGTCTTTTGGAATTTTTGAGTGTGTTATACCACTCCTTGATCCCTTTCTCTGACCATACTGGTCCTGATCCCTGATCACCTTTCTGGAGCCAATCATGATTGATTGAAGAGGTCTTATTGAGCTTAAGACCTGGAGTGTTATACCTCCCCTTAGCTTCTATGGAGTTGCATTCTGCCAGCCTAATCTTGGGTCCCTTGAGAATTGTTGAGGTTATCCTTGCTTCAAATCAGTTACTGTTTGCTTTGGAGCTTCTTAAACATTGTGCTTTGTCTTTTACAGCCACCCTCAGTTATCTGGTACCCTTCAAGCGCTTGATTGCGGAGAGTTGGGCAGTTTCATTGAGAACCTGGAGGTTGCTTGGGTTTGAGTTGATCATCCCCAATCTTCTGCTGAAGACCAGAGTTATTAGCTTGTGGGCATTGTTTACATACAACATCTTTTGTTCTTTGAACTCTAAGAGGACTTCAACTTCTTTTGTTCAAGTTTTTCCCTGCATAATCTTGTCTCAGATAGTTCTGTTCCATCGCTACCAAACTATTATCATCTTTATCCTCTACTACTTGATTCCTCATTTACCAGGTTCTGGACCTTGATCTTGGTTACATTTAAATATTTTTGTAACACTCAGGAGTGCAGCCTAAACAGCACCTTTCCCCTCCACAGAACTGCCACTGCATAGCACCACTTGGAGTCTTACACAGTTGGCTCAAAGGTTTGGCCATTTAGAAATGGATTTTGCTGTTTTTTTCCAATATAAAATCAGTCAGTATCAAATGGAAAGAAACAAAAAGAACTGACTTCCTTACTTGAACAGAAGTTGATTGTAATGGAGATAGTTGAATGACTGGCTCCTCATTGGCCAAGTTTTTAAGTTCTTCCAACCCAGGAAGAGAGTGATCCAAAGAAGGGACTGAGGGGTCCAAGGAAGGGTTTGAATCATTGATCAATGCTGATTTAGAAATTATTGGAGTTGGTTGTGTTGGAATATCCTCCTCCACATCCAATTGGGGCCACTCATAGGTTTTGTTGGGATCATTATTTCTGGGCTGAGCATACACAGCCAAGTCCTCAGAATCTAGTGAATTGGATCTTTGTGCCTTAAAATAGGCTAGAGGGGCAATGTTGGTCTTCTTTCCAAAAATTTCATCAATTTGAATATAAAAAGGAAAAATTCAGTCCAACTTATAAACCACCAAGTTTATTCCCTTGGCTTTGTTTAAGTTGGTGATTCCAAAGCCGGTGGAAATTGACATTGAGTGGGCCTTTTTATACTTGGCTCAATAGTTCTTGAATTTCTCCTGCATATTTTTAGATGAAAGATCAGTCTGCCTTTGTTTTATTCTTCAGTTCATTGGCCATCAGGAGATAACCATTAACCTTAGAGGATGGAGGTTGGCCAACTTGTGTTTTTTTGTTGGATCCAAAGCAAGCATCATAGTTTGTGTCAGCTGGCTACTATTCAGAACCAACTGACTAAACCCCCCAAAAATAAAAATGAATGAATAATAATAATAAATAAAAAAATACAGAAATAATCAATTAAAATAAAAATTCAGAAATAAAACCTTAACCTGTAATAAATCTAAGAATATTATTAAAGAAACGGATTTTTGGTGCCAATTTAGGTAGGGTCACCCACTGGCACCACCCCCAAAAATTTACTCCTTCAGGTAGAACCATGGTTCACCTGTGTACCCTCCCATCACACCCGCAGGTATGGGTTTCTGACCAAAAATTTGGTCAGAAACCCATAATGATTTCTAGCTTAGGAGCTATGGACAAAAACAGGTTTCTTCCATAGCCCCGTGCGGAGCGGCATACCTTCTGCAACTGCATAAAAAAGCTATGGCATGCGCTGGCCCTGAAAGCAGTCAAGCAACTACCTTGCGCAAGCCTGAAATAGTTGCTAGTCAGCAACTGCCTTGCGCAAGCCTGAAGTAGTTGCTAGTCAGCAACTACCGCGTGTGGCAGTTGCTACCCACTCCCACGGGTAGTCAAGCAACTAGTGCCCGCAGTGGTTGCTACCTGTTTCCAGCCCCGCAAGTAGTCAACCAACTACCTTGCTCGGGCCCCTAGCAGCCGGCCGGGCCATTGTGCAAGGCAACCAGCCGGCTCACTGGACAGCCCCCCCCCCTCTCTCAAAATGGAAACAGGCTGTAGGCTACCACCTATACACCCTACAGCCCTGTTAACAACCACATGGGGCCCAAAGAGCGCCACCATTTGGTGGGGAATAGTATGAAAACATATAAACCAAAAAAAATTGGAAAAATGGGCCCTGCACCCTTTTTAAGACTATATCAAAAGGTTGTCAGGGCCCCTGTAAAAGGGCCTGTATGGTAGGTTTGGACCCAAAAGGGTACATGTTAGTTACTTTAACACCCTTAGAGTTTGTACTAAGGATGAAAAGAGGCCTAGCTTTGTGCTAGATGGCTCACAATGTACCAAAAACCCATACAACACCCCCCTCGTGTCCCTGGTGGCTAAAAATGTATGTAACTAATCATTATTAGGAGTGTACTGTCCAATTAAGTGAGTATAAAACACCCCAATATGGACAAAAGAGCCTCATACTCAAAATATTCTTTCAGAATGGGGTCCCCAGAGCATTTGTTCAAACCCCTGGCTTCAGGAATCCATGAATTATATTTAAAAATATTAATTGAATACTACATCTTTGGTAGATACAATGAGGTCATTAAGGATACAGAAACATGTATCAAGCCCCAAGAATAATTATATGGGGCTCCCTGTACCTCTGTAGTGACCAGAGCAGGTCTACAAAAACACACTGATGGCCCCCTGGCCTCAGCAATAGCCTGGGTTACCCTCCTTTGGCTGGTAAAAAGACTGTACCATGAGGGGACCCAGACAATATAAATAAAGGCTCTTCCCCCCAGCCATTTCTATCTCATTCATCCAGTCATATATTCATTATTGCTTCAGATATTTTCTTCCTCAAGCCATCAAACCCTTATAAGAAATAATTGTGTGATCCTGGACCACTTTCTGATAAAATTATAGACAAAACCCTTGAATCGTTACTTTTTGGCCAAAATCAACATCCAACCATTCAGCCTGCCTCAGCACCAGCTTCCAGCACCCTGAATCCCTGAATATTGGTCCATCCATCAAGCATAAGTTCTGATCTAGACCTAGTAAGTGATCCTTCTCACTTATACTCTTTTTGTTGGTTCTGCATAACCCAAACCCCAAGGAAATTGCACACAACCTCCTTGAAAGGAGTCCTTGTAAACCCCACAGGCACCACAATCGCACCTATATTGTCCTTAAAAGACATGTACCTGTGTTCTGGAGGGATCAACAACCCCATTAAGGTATTGGTCCCTCCTTTTAATTCTATTTTTATAAATATATAAATAAATTGAACCCTTTTAGCCAAAATATATCTCTGGCATTTTTTAACATTATTACTCTAAACTTTCCATCACCTCTAGTAGCTAGAAGGAGCTAGGTCCTTGGCATCTAGTAGGCTGAAAGTTGGAGAGAAATTTCAGCCAGCCTACCAGGATAATGTGATCAGCTCTCTTGAGATGACTTGAGCCTTTGGAAGCTGATGGGGAAGGATTTTTTGATGTATATTTCCTTGGGGATGTTTGCTTTGGTGTGTGGACTTTCTGGGGGAGGTTTGTGGAGGGGCAAATTTAAAATAGAAAGAGGTATGAAGGGATGAATTATGAGAGTTAGGATGTGATGAAAGCAATAAATTGATGAGAGTGATGAAGCAATGAGGAAAGCAATGAAGAGATGAGAGTGATGAAGTGATGAGAGGGATGAATCAAATTTTTTCAATGAGGTTGGAGGTAGAATTATTCCAATGAGGTTGGAGGTTGAAACTAGGGGTGATGATGTGGAATCATATGTGGTTGAGGCATTGAAAGCCTTTCAATAATTTTTTTGAAAAACCCATTTATTTTCAGGTAACTCTGACACGTCTGATGTGAAAAAGTGGGGTTTTTTTTTAATGGCAGGTTTGAAAGGGCGGATTTGGGCTGAAACCCGCCATTAAAAAATGGCAGATTTGGGCTGAAAACCGCCATTAAAAAAGGGCGGGTTTGCTTAACTCTTATACACCCTAATATTTCTTTATGGTTCATTTTTTAAAATTATTTTCTTTGATGATATTTTAAGGTCACCAAATTTTATTTTTCATCTAATTATAATCTCAAAGTGTTAAATATTGATAAATTAAGTATTCTTTTTTCTTTTCCTCTTAAATAATACTGGTTTTTCTTTCCATAGTATCCATACAAAGATTTCATTTTCCCCAAGACAGCCATACCAAAAATTTCACACTTTAAAGATGTGAAAGGTGATTGAAACTGGTTTTTTAGATCATCAAAATTTAGTTTAGGCCAAAAATCCAAAGATTGGAGTTCAATATGTTGGGAAATGATCCAGGAAATTGAATCAAACTCTCTCATCCAGGATGAATTTAAATGGATCAAGTCTGGGATGAAAATTTTGAAAAAGAAAGAAAACATCTCAACCAACCTTCTGGAACTGCCTCTCAAAGTTACTGGATTAAAATCCCTTGACATGTGTTCCTGCTGTAAGATACATACAAAAATCAAGTTATACTTTTGCCTAAGTTTATGCCATCAACTTATCTCCCCCTCCATTCCCCTCCTAATTCCAATGTTCAAAATTCTCCCATATGTTTAATTATTTTGGAAAATTTTAAGCACATATTTTCTTTCTGCTATAATTCTAAACTGTGGCCCACCCCCCAATTAGATCCACTTTGGAAGACTTTTTCTAGCAATGAATCACAAGATTGGGAGTATTTAATTCATAATACCTCAGAACTTGGTTTAATAATTTTTTTTCATCCTAAAAATCCTTCACATCCAAGAAGTAAAGCAATAGAAATGGATATGGGTTTAATTATTTGTTTTTTTCCTGATTTTTGCATAATATTGTTTTCTGTTTATTATTGACTCAAAAGTTCAGAGAGAAAAATTACACCTTGTTTTTAATTATTAACTGTTTGGGGAAAAAAACTTACAAAATATCCTCACATAATTTCTTGACCTTTTCAATTTCCACTAAAATACTAAAAGCTTAAAATATGGAAAATTCTTCAGGAATATGTGGGGAAAAAAGGTGAAACTATGTTCTTTTTTTAATTTCAACCCATTTTTTGGAAGGGAAATGAAGTACTAAAAATCTTCAAAAATCATATTTGAATTTCCTTTTATATTTGAAAAATTTCTTTCTCTCCATAATTCCCAAAATAGTCAGAAAAAAATCATTAAAAAACATGAAAACATTTGTGATGTAACCTTTTTGTTTGTTTTTCAATTTTTTGAACCTAATTTTGAATGCCCCTAAATCCATCAAAATTTCCCAAATATTATTTGAGATGATTTTAATGTCCCCATATGTGGCAGTATTTTTCTTCATTTTTTGAAACTTCACAAAACCACAAAAATTCAATGAAAACTGTGTGGATGGGGGATTCTGTGGGGATTTTTAAAATGCGCAAAAATAAGGATTTTTGGAGTGAAAAAAATCCCTTTCCAGTAATTATATATTCAAATTTTTAATTAATTTTTACCAAATTTTCAAAAAAAACATATAAAAGATTATGCTTTAAAGCTTACTCTTATTTTTCCTGAATTTTCTCTCTTTTCTTTGAGTTATACAAAATTTCTAAATTTCTTACAAGATTGTGTTTTCTTTTGAATATTATTAAAATTAGCTTTTCTTTTTCATTTTTCCTTATCATTTTGCTTTGAATGCTGAATAATTATTTCTAATTTTTCAGAATGAGGTAATAGTTCCCAATAAGTTACGGCATGTTCTTAGTGTTTTTTTCTCCATTTACACTGGAAGAAATGGGATAAAACTGTGTGCATGGTTTAGCAAAATATTATTCATAATATTTCCATTAAGACGTTTGTTTAAAGGGTTATACAAATTCCATTAATGTATTAATTATTTTTCTAATTTTCCAGAAAGAAACACAATTGTCAGACTACTAGATTCCAGGAAACTTGCATAACTTTAGCTACCAGAGTTGATAGAGTAAGAATAAATGAAATATTAAATATAATGCAGAAATGATTTCTAATTAGGGGGCAACAAATTTAGCAAATCAGCCATTAGAAAACTGCCTTTTTCACAAAATCCACCATTTTTAATGGCGGGTTTCTGAAATACACTTACCCCTGAACTGGTGTATTTTGAAATGGAATATTTCATGGAAATGGCAGATTTCAAGCATCAAATCCTCCATTTATGCATCATCACCCATCCACTATCCATGGAATGCATAACACCCATCCACAACTCCACATTGTCCATATCAAAAACCAAACCTTATACTAGATCAACATCTTTATCATCATTCAATCACCAAACTAGTATTTAAAAATCATAAAATCTAGATCTATCACTCGTCATCACTCATCTTCATTCCCCATTCATCATTGCACCCCACTCTGCAGTTCTTGATTTTATCAATCATTTTTTGCCATCATCATCATCCTCCTCCCCCATAAACATCCTTATCTTCCTTGACCCTTCACAAGATGATGATGATTTCCCTCATTCAATCCACCAAGCCATCTTCTCACTCAATCAACTCAATCCAAGAATCTACTCACTTGTAATTATCTGCTTGAGAATCTCAAACTGTCCCCAGTCAATGACAATGACAATTCCAAAATCAACACTTTCAGTTCTTCACTACCAACTCATTCACCACCCTTCATCCTACCATCCCCAATTGAACTCAGATATCATCCTTGTACTCAAATGTTCCATACCTCCCTCTATCCACCTAGATCCTCACTGGTTCTTGATTGCAACCCACATTTTCCTCAGTCCTAGTGTCCAACCTCACTCAGTGGACATTGCTTTTCTAAGTGGTCCTTTTATCAAATCCCTAACATGCTGCTTCATTGACAAAACCCTGGCCTCAATTTCCCTTCCAACTTACTTGATCCAAACCAGGATATGAACCATCAATTTTCAATTGATAAATCCCCATCTCATCATCCTTAGACCTCTCCTCATACCTCTTCACATGGCTCAATTCATCCACTCTTTCCATCCCTTCATTCTCTGATTTGCATCATTTGAGTGCAAACCAAGACTATCACTCCAAGGTTTGTAAGGATTTGATTGATCAGTTACTTGTGCAAAATCCTAGTCATCAATATTCATCCTTCCAAGCATTCAATTGCCTTAATGTTTTAAACAAGCTATTGGAAATCCAATCAAGGCATCCTTTGGTAGGTATCTTGATCCCCTACAATCATCTTGATCCATCCTCAAATTTGTTACTGTTTTCTTGTTTACTCCAAAACAATTGTAATAATCAGGCACAGATCTAATTCTTACTATCCCGCTCCAATCCTGGCTTGTAATCCAACAGTTGAAGGGAAGAGAACCTTTGGGTTAAAATCCAAAATTTCTGCATTTTCAACCATCATCCAATCTCAATCAAGTTCATTATCATCCAACATCCCATCTCCCATCATCCAACCATCCCAACCAATCATTTCCATAAAATCCTCTTGCTCTTCATCAATTGAATCTGAATCAATCATCCCGGTTAATAATTAATATTCTATGGTATTGAAAATTCCCACTGGAACCTTGGTTTATTACCTTAAAGTATGAAAATGTTTGAACCAAATCGTCTAAATCATTCCAAAACCAATCCAGAAGATAGTCAGGATCATGATGATGACAACTAATTCATCCTGATTGGTGTACTGCTCAATGAAATCTTTGCATCTGATTTAAACTTGTCTTTAGATATCAAGGCTTTGAAAAGTTCAGCATTTAGGTTTATTTATTGGTTTCTTCTCATCATCTCTTCTTAATGCTCATAGCCTCAAGCTGCTGAAGAAAAATAATCAAAGCCCTCATCTTGATCCCCCATGGGTTTGCTTTGGTGAAAGCAATGGCACCACCATTGTCCCCACTCCCACCACCTCCATCTTTGCCACTCTTATCCCCACCATACTTGCAACTCTCATCCCCACCATCCTCCCAAAGGCCTATTAGTAATTTGGTGAAGCCTAGAACCCAAAATCAGTGAGTGAAATTAACCACATTTCTTTTTTGGATGTCCCCCTGCTTCATCTTCCCTATGGTTTCTTTCAAATTCATTATACAATCAGGATCATGGCCATTTGGGGATTGATTCAGTCCAATCCTTGTATTTTCTCCCTGATTTAACTTCCCTATGGTGTCTGTTGACTTGATTATAAAATCAGGATCACTGCCATTGTGGGAGTGATTCAGTCCAATCCTTGGATTTTCCCCCTGCTGCATCTTCCCTATGGTTTCTGTCAACTTTATTGTACAATCAGGATCACAGCCATTGGGGGAGTGATTCAGTCCAAAAAAATGGAACTAACAGTCCAGGAATATCTTGATGGAACTTCAAAATTCTCAAGCATTGGTGGATATGAAGAACAGATAGAAAATTCTTTTAAATAATTTGTTTTTTATTATTTGTGAATGCATAGCAATATATTCAAACATATTTACAACCCAAAAAGCTGAGCAATTTTTTCAATTTATGTCTTTGGTCAACTGGTAATGACACAGGCAATTTCCAATGAAAAACTGTCCTTTTTATCTGATTGAGCACAACCTTTTTCCTTCTTTTTTTTTTCTTGAGTTAATTGGCCATTAGGAGATAACCATTTACCTTTGAAGATGGGGGTCAACCAACTCTTGTTTCTTTGTTGGACCCAAAGCAAGCAGCATAGTCTGATGCAACTTTGAGCCAGTTGACCAGGATCAGGTGGTCTTCTCACTTGGGTTGTCCAGATGATTTGTAAGCTGAGGGAGGAGGATTGTTGGTTTTTTAATTTCTTTTGGATGTTTGTTTGGGTAGGTGGTATTTTTTTGGATTTCTGAGGGGCCATTTTGATAGGGTGAAGTTTCAGAGGATAGTTTGATGTGCAGTGAGAATGATGAGATGTCCAAGGAGGTTGGAGTTGGATGGAAGTGGGAAGCAAGGATGGGATTTCCAAGGAGGTTGGAGTTGGATGGAAGTGGGAAGCAAGGATGAGATGTTCAAGGAGGTCAGATTTGGATGTAAGTGGGAAGCAAGGATGAGCAGTGAGGATGATAATATTTCCAAGGATTTTGGAGTTGGATGGAATTGGGAAGCAAGGATGAGCAGTGAGTATGATGAGATTTCCAAGGATTTTATAGTTGGATTGAAGTGGGATGCAAAGATGAGCAGTCATTATGATGAGATTTCCAAGGAGGTTGCATTTGGATGGAAGTGGGAAGCAAGGGATGGATGTTTTGGTGCAGGATGTGGTTTATGCTCTGGGTACCTTTATATACTTGAATTGAAAAAACCCCCTTATTTCATGTTAACTTTGACATTTCTGATCTGAAATAAGTTTGTTTTTTTGATTTTTAATGGCAGGTTTGAAATGGTTTATTTGGGTTGAAACCTGCCATTGATGAATGGAATTTTTGCTTAAATTTGATATGGCCTATTGTATGGATAAAGCAAATTCAATGAGGTGGTTTGGTATGGTTGAAGGGAAAATCAATTAATGAATGAAATTATTCTTCAAACAAACAGAGGGGCCAAGGTAAATACTGTTAGATTTTTAGTCTGATATTTATGTTGCCTAAATCTTGAGTATAACCATACTTGTTTCAGCCCAATATTCTTTGATCTCAGTTTGCCCTATGTTGTCCTCCAAGCAGTACGGACTCCAAGGCTCAGTATTGAATACATTTTTATTCACTGTTGTTACTCATCTTTCCAACCACTGGTCAGCCTATCTTGTACTTAGTCTACTTAAGCTACCAGCTCTCAAGTAAATAAACCTCCTCCGTTCATACTCAATCTTGAACTTGAGTGCTCCCTGAAACTCCCTTATCCGCTTCACTTGGCGTTACAAGATCTTTCCTCCTTATCTCTTAAGTGTCTCAACCGGAGTCTCCCACTTAAAATATTCACATGGTTAAAAGCCAAAGGCTCCCTTCTGAACCATGACCTCTTCTATCTCCAATCAGAAACTCCTTCTCACTGTTGACAATTATTATACCTGGTCCATTGCAATGGAAGGCAAACTTGATTCCATTGATGCCTTAGAGATAGTCCTCAAGGAATTCCCTTGACCCTCAGAGTCTAATGATGCAAAACTGTTTGATAGAATTAATTGCAAGGCCTACAACCTCATCTTAGACCATCTCAATGAGGACAACCTCTCTTACATTGCAGGTTCCTTTCCCCTGGCCGAAAGACGCAACGGCATTGCCCTGTGGGATCTCCTCAATTCGCACTACATGCCTGACGATTTTATCAACAAGACGCTCGCTTTCACTCAATTCAACAAAGTCAAGTTTGAGAATAACATCAAAGACTTTTTTGCACAAATTCAAACCTCTACTCAAAAAATGAAGCTAGTCGGCCTAAAGTTGGAAGAAGAACTTACTATCATCCTTACCCTATCCAAGCTGCCCTCAGAGTTTAACTATCTCAAGAATTCAAACAAATGCAATGATAAAACTATTGAGTACATCTTGAAACGACTCAAAAAAGACAAAGCTCAAGCCAGAATCAACCCGACCAAAAGCTCCTGTATTGGTGTCAATCATGCCCTGTACTTGCAAACCCCAATCTGTCCACATTGCAACAAAGCCAGACATTGCCC
This sequence comes from Puccinia polysora, assembly GCA_025617555.3. Taxonomy (NCBI): domain Eukaryota; kingdom Fungi; phylum Basidiomycota; class Pucciniomycetes; order Pucciniales; family Pucciniaceae; genus Puccinia; species Puccinia polysora. Next base: position 27,271,427 of record CM062642.1, on the reverse strand, counting down.
TGATAGTTGTTGGTTCAAATACCCAGAGAAGGCCCCAAAGTTCTCTCCTCGGTCAAAATCCTCAGCAACTGACGAGGCTCATTTTTACACCTTCTAACTCACCTTTAGTGACTCTCAACCTACTAGTCACTCCCAAGCCAACCTCTTTTTAACGCTCTTTTATACTTATATATGATGTCCTCAATAACTTGTCAAACATTGAATTCACATCCTTGACATTGTTTGATCCACCCAATTTCAATCTCTCCTCTGCTTACCCTGTTGTTTCAAGTTGCCCAGTTCTTTGATTCTCAGCTCGCTTGATCAATTGCTCCCTCATTATTGATTCTGCCTGTTCTGTTTGATTCCTCAGTAGCAACCTTGCGACTGTCTATTGCGCCTCAACTCTCCAAGTTCCAATCTTGCGCTTGCTCGGTCAATTATCATCTTAGTCTGCGCCTACTTGTCACTATTGTCTTCACTTGTATCTACTCTATGTCTAGTAACTACCTTATAAAGATTCCCAAATATTTACCTTGTTATCTAAGTTGTTGCTCAGAATAGTCCGGGGTTCAAAGGTTGAGATTAGAATACTAGTTACCTGTTGATGGAATAGACTCAAAAGAAGTTCAAAAATCACTTGTTAAATTTCTTTTCAAACAGAATAAGCCCTTATTGTATTGTTCAAAAATCTTTCCATTCTATGATTGAAATTTCAGATAGAATAGGCATACAAGAGATCAAAAGTCTTCAACTCTGTAAATTGTTTTATCCCCCTCAAGCTTTAGGCAAGGGGGTGTGTTAGATTTTTAGTCTGATATTTAATTTGCCTAAATCTTGAGTATAACCATACTTGTTTCAGCCCAATATTCTTTGATCTCAGTTTGCCCTATGTTTTCCTCCAAGCAGTGCGGACTCCAAGGCTCAGTATTGAATACATTTTTATTCACTGTTGTTACTCATCTTTCCAACCACTGGTCAGCCTATCTTGTACTTAGTCTACTTAAGCTGCCAGCTCTCAAGTAAATAAACCTCATCCGTTCATACTCAATCTTGAACTTGATTGCTCCCTGCAACTCCCTGATCTGCTTCACTTGGAGTTACAAGATCTTTCCTCCTTATCTCTTAAGTGTCTCAACCGGAGTCTCTCACTTAAAATCTTCACAAATACTAGGTATCTTGAGAACCTATCATCATGGGATTCAAATTATAATCTGTGCCCTTGGGGCCTTGCTACCACAGAATAATGGAAATATTACCCAGAAAATACATGCTATGGCTTGGCTTGGGTAGCAAAAAAGCAATAGCAGATAGTAATCACTTACTGGGTGGGTTTTTAAAACCATTTTTTACTGAAATAACTGGAATGAAGGGTAGTTAATTGGCCTATTATGACTTTTTGAGGCCTTACCACAGTGCCAAAGTTGAATTAAAAGTTTAAACTTTTCAACAAAATGGTCAGACTAAGGGAATTACTTACTTAATTATCCTAAGAAGTAACTTTTTTGTGTATTTAATTGTGTCTGAATATATAATAATGAGTAGCTGGTAGATATAAAGCCTAAAAGATGCCTATATTAATCCCTTTTCAGTTTAGCAGGGGTCTCCATGAAGTTTATCAGGTTAAATGCAGGGGAAGCAACCATGTGCTAGGGATGGAAGGCAGCAATGCATTGCCCAAATGATATTTGTGGTTTTTTAAGAAGTATGGCCTTTTAAGATGGCAATAAATATGATATTTGTGGTATTATAATGGGGGGAAACAAGCCTGAAATCTGTGTATACATCCAGTTGGTGGATTTATATGTATTTTTTGAAGTCTTTCTGAAATTTTAATTAATTTTAGATATTTTTCTGAAAATTTCTACTTTATGTAGCCAGAGTCAGTGTCACTTTTTCTGATTTGCAAAGTCTGCAAAAGTGAATTTTGGCCATTTTTTGATTTTTTTCAAAATTTTCAAAGTTTATTTTTAGAGGTTGAAACATGTCTTTATTGTAGTTTATAACTTATCCCAGCATTTTCTAAAATCACTGATGCATTGGCATGCATATTACATGCATTCCTTTCCCATTTCTGTTGTAATCCTTCTGTCATGGATGTTTTTGGTCATTTTGGCTCTGAAAGCTTGGTGTGCAGCTTTCAGCCTGTTTTATGGCTGTGGCCTTTTTTTTGAACAGATTTTTGGGGGAATTTTTGAGACAGGGGCTGCTGGTGTGTTTCAATGAGATAGTTTTGTGTATGGCTTCATGTGAGAATTTGGACAAACAAAAAATATGTCCCTAAATTCTAAATTGTACACAACACTCAATTTAAGAATTAATTTTTGTTTGGTTTTTTGGTTACTTTGGGAAATTTAATTAAGGTTTCAGGATGTAGTATTTTGAGAGTGGTTCTAGTGAGTGGCCCTACATAATTTTTGGTGGGTAATCTATTTTGGTTATCACAATATGGGAGTTAACACTACTTATGTAATTTATGGTTCATTTTTATTGTTGTTGGTAATGTTTTCAGAGGGATCTGCAATAGGATCTTTCTGAAATGCAAAGTCACCCCCTTTTAACCTCTGCATCAATTAATGGAAATTAATTCAGTGGCTTCCTTGCATTGTGGGGTCAAATTGCATCATTCAACGGCTTTTAAATCCTTTATTTAGGACAAGAAGGCCCCTAAAAACAGATTGAAATAAATTAAATGGCCCCTGGAACTTGTATTTAATCTCCAAGCCACATTTTATGTTTGCTTATTTCAGGAATGTATGGTTCAAAAAACCCCAGGGGCTGGTATTTTGATATCATTCATAACATTGAAACATGTGAGATCCCCATTGATGATTCCATCAGCGTTTTCATCCTCAAAAACATTCTATAGAAGCTCCACAAGGAGCAATGGACAGTCCCTTGGCCTTGGTATAGGCCTGGTTGACCCATTTCTAGCTGGTAACAGTCCTGTACCAAGAGGGTGTCCAGAATTTATAAATCAAGGCCCTTCCACCAGATATTTTCACCTCATTCATTCAATTTATATATTTGATATATCATAAGATATTCTTTTTCCCAGAAATCAATATCTTATTAGAATATAATTGTGTGATCTACTTAACCATCTGCTCAATATTTTAGACCAAAAAACTTTGGATCTTCTTTTTGTTTGAGCCAATTATCAATAAAAGTTTCAGCCTGCCTCCAGTACCAACTTCCAGAACCTTGAAAATTTTAACATTTGCCTATTAATCAAGAATAATTCCATATATTTAATTAGTAAGTGATCCTGCTGACTTTACTCCCCCCCCCCCCCCTAAAGGCTTTAATAAACCTATTCCTAGGAAATTTGGCACAACCTTCTTTAAAGAAGTCCTTGAAGTAAGAATCAGGCAATAAAATTGGATTCCTTTGTCTTAACCAGACAAAGCCTGTGTTATTTAGGGTTAAATAAATCCAATAAGGCTTGGCCTCCTCCCTTCAACTTTATTTCTATAATTTTATAAATAACTTTTATCTCTTTCTTTCAGATCATAGACTTGGACTTTTACCATATATTATCAATCCATTTTTCCATCGCCACTAGATAGCAGGGGTTAGTTTCTTGGCATATACTAGTCTTAAATTTTTTGCTCTGGCTGGGAACTTATTCATATAACTATTGATCCTGTGTGATTCTTAAGAATTTTATGAAAAATTAACAAAAAATATACATAACCACCAAACCACTTAAAAATATCATACAATATCTTTAAAAAATCATAAAAATTGTGTTTTTTTTGGACTGATTAACCTGCAGTGGACTTGGAAAACCAAAACAGAGCTCATTTAATACTATCTGTCATATTGACACCTAACTCAGTCTTACCCTCAGTCTAATCCAATAGCCAAGGAACTTCAATCTCAGGCCCTCAGGAGACTTATCTCAGTATATCTCCAGCATCTACATATCCTCAGGATCTTCATGCATATGATATCTAAATATAGTCTAACATCATAAATTGTACAGATAGACTCCATAGTCTTGAACATACTTAGTCTCCCAGGTCTGCATATCCTATAACCTTATTCACCCTGCCTATCCCATATTCCATCATGGTTTATCCTTTGGGAATCCTTATATACATCCTCCTGCAAATTGTATCACATACTCTCTCTAATTAGTACATATTGTTGTGACTCCCATGTAGACTGTACATCCCTCAACTGTTCATTCCAAACTCAGACAGCACAGAACTTTGGTCTCTCCCCAATTTAGTAGGCAGCCTATCTCAACGTAGCAAAATTACCTGACTAGTCCTCTCTGTTACCTTGACTGATGTTATCATTACATATTTATTCTAAGCCCCAGCCTATTTTAACTCTGTTGTAGCTCCAGCCCTTTGTCTATTTAAACTGGCCTCCTCCTCTTCCTACTTCCTGATTGTTTCCCAAGAAATCAGTTTACTAATTCTTACTGGGAAAATCCATTCCAGAAAGTGTCATCCAAGCACTCTAACATTAATCTATCAATTTATCTGCCCCTTGTATCATTCTTTGGTAACCTTTACCCTAAAGCCTACTATGGGTTGAGCATCCTTGTGCCAATCCCTGCTTGCATGCCAGCAGCCCTTGTGAAACTATCCTAGACTCTCAAAAATTCAACAAGTAGAACTCATTAAAAAATAAACCAGAGGATTGGGAAATTTTGTCTCCGTTAGAACACAAGAAATTAGCCATGATTCACATTGAACTTTTAAATTGAAGATAATTCTGAGAGTATTTTTGGATAAAATTCATCCTTAAGCATCACAGAGATTGGGCTAGGAAAGAACCTCCAGCTCACATCAGATTTAATAGATTGAAAATTGAGGTTGTCTTCAAAATCAATCTAAATTCTTTTATACAAGACTGACACAAAAACTTAATTCCTGACTGATTTTAGTCTCTGTACTGTCCATCACCCCCTCAACTTCTGCCAACAAAGCTCCCCTTAAGTAGCTGCACCCCCTGCCACTCCCCCAGTGATAGTTTTAACCAATCCTTTCAGAGAAGTGCCTATTCCTGCAACCCAAGCAAGGTCCGCCATACAAGAAGTATCCATTTCTGCTCCCAATTTAATATAAGATCAGAAGTTCTTGGACCTGTGAAATAAATTTCATCCCCCATTATAGCATGGTTTTATTGAATTTGATTGAAAGCCTTTGATGTTTTTATTTAATCAAATTTTAATTCCCCTCATAAAATGGAAATATTTACTATTTTTATGTTTTTTCTTTCTTTCTTATGTTTGGTAAAAAGGTATCAGAAATATTGGGTGGTCTTTAAACAAATGTTCTTCATACTTTTTATAATTATTCATTTACTGGATGATATTTTTGTTGCATATTTCAAACTATTTGAATTCTGAGAATTGAATAGGTATATGTAATAGTTTTTCATTTTTCTTATGTTTGATACAGATGTATATATGTTCCACTCAAAACATTCAATTTTGTGTAAAAAAAATGAATTTTTATCATTTTTCTTATTTTTCTTACATTAGATGAAGTGTTTTTTTTTCAAATCTGAAGTCAGATTTGAATTCATTGCAAAAAAAAAAATATTTACAGCATTTTGAATCATTACATTTACTCAATTAGTGTCTATATTTTAATTCTCTAAAGAATTTTACCCCAGAAAGACCCCATTGGGGGTCCAGAGGCCTTAATTTAGCCCCCCAGGGCTTCAACTAATGTTTAAAAGCCTTTGGGGGTCCGAAATTTCATCAAATGAGGTGTTCTCCTATTGCTAAACTTTTATTGAGCTGTTAATGTTGATTTATAGCTTTTTCATCCCTGCTCTATCTCAATCTGATATTTTTATTTAATAAATTATTTTCTGCTCATTCATCTCATCCCATCATTAATCCTTTATGCTTCTAAAACTTTAACACTTTGAGGAATCTTAAATTTGAATATATTTTTAATCAATCTCTTCTTTCATTTTTACCTCTGCTTTCAAAATTCTTTGAAGATTTCTGAAACAGAATTTTTATTGAATATCTTCCTGAGTTTTTATCATACCTTGTTAGTTTTTTTCATCCTTTTATTTATCTTGAAAGCCTCTTTGGAGCAGCTTCAAGTCAAACCTATACCAATTTCTCATTGATTCATTTATTATTTTTTCTTCTGCTTGGAAGCTGCCTTAAATTAAACCTTTATTAAAACTTCAATATTCAATTTTCATTGAATTTTTCTTTATTTTTTTTTTTATTCTAATGTTTCTTAACCATCTGTAGTTCTACTTTTGAGCACTTCAATCACAAATTTTATTGAATTTTGGTTGAATCTCTTCCACATTTCTTCTTATGTTTCAAACATTCCTCAAATCCAAACCTCTATTAGATATTTTATAAATATATTTTTTGATTAAGCTTCTAATCATCACCTTATCCATCTTTGAATTTCCTTTGAAGTGGCTTGAATTGAACTTTTCATTCATTTATTATATGATCTTTTCTTGTGCTTTGAAGCTGCTTCAATTTCAATATTTCTCAAGTCTTTATTCATTTTTTCTGTGTTGATCCTTCTATCTGCTTTGAAAAATCTTTCATTCAAATTGTAATTGATGTGAATTCATCCATGAAAAAAACAAATTCAAGCCTTTTTGCATGAATTGATGCCATTTCTACTTCAATTGTGCTTTTGTTGTTTTTAAATTAAAAATCTCTATGATTTTATCAATCTTGAAGGGATCAGATTATCCTAGGCCTTAGGATAGGAGGAAGCTATCAATAATTTTACCAATCAAATCTTATAACCATCATTTTCAATAGAAAAATAAAGTTGGGGGGGTTGTGATTGCTGCTCCGAGTCGATCGCTCCTTGCCGCCTAGCTGTTTTTGATCACCCCATGAGTTAATGATTTGTACAGTCAGATTCGTGGGAGGCTATAAAAACCAATATACCTCTGAGCTTTTGGTGCGATAAACAAACATTGATGTGAAATTAATAGCACCTTAACCCCTTCCCCCCCCCCAAAAAAAAAAGAAAGTGTCAGAAGAGACCTCCAAGTGGGGTTGGACGATGAGCCTCGCCAGACCCTCATCCGGGAGCTCGTTGGCGTGGTTCGAGGCCCTGTTCGGGGTGGTTCGCGGGTCCTTTCGGGGTTCAGTGTTACCAGAGAGGTTCGGTGCAGGTGACAAGTTGTAGTTGAAGACAAAAGAAGAAGGAGAAAGAAGAAGAAGGAGAAAGAAGAAGAAGGAGAAAGAAGAAGAAGGAGAAAGAAGAAGAAGGAGAAAGACGATTGAGAGGAACCCGATTGAAAGAGTGTTCTCCCATTCCCGAGGGGCTCTCTAGGAAGCTCGAAGCGACATCAGAATTGATTGAGGAAATCGATTGGATTCGATCGATCCATCAATACTTATTTACTTCTATCCACATCTGCCGGTGAGTCGAAAACTTGGTTGAACTAGTTGGAGGAACTAGAGAGAGTAGAACGAATGAGGAACCACTGAAACAGGAGCAACCTCGAAACTAACATCATCCTATCGAACCTCATCCAGCTGCCTATCTCTCTGCTAGATCATCGAGTCCACTCGATTGGCTTTTAGATGGTAGTCACCACGAGATCGAGAGCCATCGAACCATTACAATCAGGTCTGCCACCCCCGACCAGAAGGACTGGAAACAGAGGAGGAGGAGGAGGAGGAGGAGGAGAAGGAGGAGCGGCAGAAGGAGAAGGAGGAGCGGGAGGAAGGAGAAGAAGGACCAGGACCAGAGGAAGGGCTACCATCAGACCACGGGCGATATCAGGAGGAGGAAACGAAGCAGGCAGGCAGACACGAGGAGGAGGAGGAGGAGAAGAGGAGGAGGAAGAGGAGGAGGAAGAGGGAGAAGAGGAAGAAGGGGAAGAAGGGGTAGTAGTAGTAGAAGAAGAACAAGAAGAAACTCGTCATCCATATCGGTCATCAACCCAGACAACCACGACCACGACCACGACGGCTTCATCATCATCATCAACCTCAACATCGACCAAGAACGATCCAAAGTTAACTCATCAAACGACCTTCCCATTACCATCATTAGCACTACCATCATCATCACCATCACTCGATTTCATCATCCCCGCCTTGGAATCCTTGAGGACTCGTTCGATCGAACCAGATCGAGATCACGACCCACTAGCCCGACGAGCAGCCACGACTCAGAAGGAGATCGATCGTAGAGTAGTCAACCCACCACCTCGATCGGAAATCGTTCCCTCCCCGATGGCTCATCCCGCCCGTCGTCATCCTCCCTCACCACCGATCAGATCGAAACCTGGATCGATCGATAGCTTCGATCGACTCGGCAGTTCGACCACCATCCATCTCGATCCAAACACGCACGAGCACTTGAACCATCCATCCAAGCTACCCTCACCATCATCCAACTCCATCGACCATTCTCCTCTAACCCCATCATCCCATCGCAACCCTCGACACCCTTCGATCACCGATCCAACCCAAGTCGATCCTCATCACGAGCTCCCCTCGTTCAATTCGACTAGATCCCCCAACTTACCCAACGCGTCCTCCAAACCCTCTCCTTCTACCCTCCAGGGCAACCCAGCACCCAATCCACCCCTACCATCATCACCCACCAGTTCATCCTCATCTTCACCCCCTCCTGCTTCCCGACCCCCATCCCGATCATCCTCAGCCCAACCCCCGCCCCGACGGCAGCATCCAGATCGACCGTCCGAGCCATCCACCACTTGGTCAATCATCGATCGTTTGAGGCTTTGGAGGGATGACGCCCGAGCTCAGCATCTCTACCAAACCGCTGCATTCTGGGGTTCCAAGGTTTACAACATCACCTGCAATCCGAACGATGCGTTCTGGTTGGCCCAAGTCTTCTTTCTGACCGGCCAGTTCTTTCGAGCCGAAAAGATCCTAACCTCCGCGAAACGAATCCATCACCATCCCGATCGAGCATCGTCAGAGGAAGCCGACCCTGAACTACCCCCTGACGATCCATCCCAACACCCGTCCACTCTGGAACCAAGTTTAGATCATCGACAGACCAGCCACGACTTTAGCTTTTGGGAAGATTTATTACCTGATTCCAATCGATCTTATCGCGATCAAGACGACGGACAACCTGCTCACAACAGTTTTGATCGGACTCGGGATGACGATCACCATTCGACTATCCTCGTGAGAATGACTGACTACTCAACCGCTTGTAGATACCTGGCCGCCCAATGCATGATCAGACAAGGAAAATGGGATGCAGCACTCGAGATGGTGGGTGATGAGAATCCGTTCCGCTTTAATCCTGCCCCGAGAACAACAACAACGACGAGGGCGACAGAGAAGAAGAGATCCGCCCTCAGTCCATCCGCCTCATCCACCTTTGCCATGGCCGGCGGTCTCGTAAGCAATGATGCGCCAATGACGACGACCTCGGAGAACAGACGATCTAGTAAGAAGACTCACGCCCGAAGGGAATCAAGTAAAGCTGCAACTGATGGACCGATCAAGTTCGAGTCCTCCATGTGCTACCTGCGCGGTCTGATTCATCTAAATAAAAAATCCTTGGATCGTGCCAAGGAATGTTTCTTGGAATCCTTAGCGCTCGATGTGAAGTGCTACGAATCCTTCGAAGCTTTAGTTGGTGGGAATATGCTGGAACCTGAAGAAGGTAATCTACACTCAGCCTACTTCAGAACCCTCAACTTGTTTGCCTTCAACCGGAGGTTCCCTCTGATTCTGATTCTGATAGATTCGTTAGGATAAATGACTGATTCGATCCAACTATTGCTAGAGTGGGAGTTTATTCAATCGTTAGAGTACAACTCACAAACACCCGAAGATTCGATGTTCATCAAGTCACTGTACACGATCAGATTGAAAAAATTCAACCACAAGCAGGAAATATTCGATGCACTCAAGATCCTTAAAGATGATTACCGGTTGAGTGATGACCCGGATACTGCGTTCGGTTTGGCTGATTGGCTATTCACTCATTACCGATTTATCGACTGTTATCGAATCACTTCCAGGTTTGCCGTGTGGATTCTAAGGTTTCCTCCTTTCGGTTGAGTTGACCGGTTATCACAACTGATTGTTTACCCCTCTTGGTCTTATTTTGGAATACATAGGATTTTAAAGTTACACTACCATCATTTACCCAGTCTACCCTTGCATTTGACATGTATGACGATGATCAAAAAGCTACTCCCTTCGTTATTCTTGTTAGCTCACCAGCTCATCGAACGTGATCCTAACTCGCCCATCAGTTGGTACGCTGCTGGTCTTTGGTATTTTAGCCAAAAGAGATGGGAAGAATCTCGAAGATTTTTCTCGTAAGCCGTTTCATCCTCTCGCCCACTTATTGCCTTCACCATCGTAATGCATTCAAGAATTTGCTTTGAGATCTCACTGATTGCCCCAGCTTGGGTCTTTTCGGATGACCTTGCCCCCCTTTTTTCACGTCGCCATTTTTAGGAAGGCGGCTTTGCTAGATTCCAGATTTCCTGAGACTTGGTTCGCTTTTGGACATGCTTTGGCCTACGAAGGCGAACATGACCAGGCGATCACAGCTTACTCCACTGCCTCCCATAACTTCCAAGGGTGCGTCAATCCTTCTCTTCGAGTCGATCATCCGTGTGAAATCTCCCTTGCCGTCGCAGGTATAGAGAGAATGGCGCGATTTCTTTCAAAAAAAGAAGAAAAAAAACTCTTTTTACTCATGCATCGGTAACATCACTAGATCACATTTGCCTCTACTATTCATCGGGATGCAACACATCCAACTGGCGAACCCTGTGCTAGCTCTCGACTACCTTTCGACCGCCGCAGAGATTTGTCCGTTCGACCCCTTGGTCATGCATGAGCGTGGTGTAGTTTGTTACTACCAGGAACGGTTAAGTTTTTTTTTCGCCTCGGTTTCCTGACTTGAATTCCGATCGTTGAACGAAAAATGTTAACCGAAGATGGACGTATCTAGATGGCACGAAGCGATCGAGTTCTTTCTCAAGACACTCGAATTGGTCAACGAGACTCAAACAGATCCATCGATCTGGGCACCTATTCATTTGAATCTCGGACACTGTTATCGCAGGTTGAAGCAAGTTAATGTTTTATTTTTTTCCACTCTCTTCGATCAGATCCTCATATCTGGTCCATTCTTCTGGCATCCTCAATCTTACAACTCTACCCCCTCTTTATTTTTGTCTTGGCAAAAAAAAAAAAAAACATAGGCGATACTCAGAGTCTCTCCAATGCATTGAAAAAGCTAGAGCCTTGTTGCCCAGATCCCCCTCGATCTTGACTGCCCTTGGAATGGCTCAATTAGGACTCGGCCTCAACTTGGACGCCATCAAAAGTTTCCATGACGTGAGTTCCTATTTCTTATTATTTATTTATTCTGGGAGGAGGGGGGCGGGGGTTGACCAACGATCCAAGAATGGTCGCACTCGTGGCCCTTCACACGATTGTCGATGAACGCTAACCCCGAGTATGTTGGGAACGGATGATGATCCAAAAGTCGTTAGCAATCCTACCCGCGGATCCAATGACGACGACGTTGTTACAGCTCGGATTAGATCTCGAGACGACCTCTGAGGAGGTGGATCCTAGGAGGACGACCACGTCGAGGTTTCATCGGTTGATGAGGTTCCCGCCGGGATCTATGGATGGGATGATGGATGATGGTGACCCGAACTTGCTGGATCGTGGTGATCTTGATCATTTCGATGACCCTCATCTTCGATTCGATCCCATCGATCGAATGGACGATGATGTCTCTTAAATCATCACCCCTTCACCCGTTCTTGTCTTTTCTTCCTCCATAGAGTTCCGAGCATATAATCACTTTCCCCCCCTCCCCCTTCTTTTCCCCTCCGTCGGTCGCCTTTCAGCCTTGTATGTATGTGTGCATGTGTGTATGTTAGGGTGTTTTAATTTTTTTCTGGTGGGAGAAAGAGATCATCGATGGTGACTTGAGCCACCTTGCACACTTGTTTTTTTTTTTCCTTTTTGTTCTTGTGGAAATCATCCATTTTTCTTTTGCCCCCCTCACTCCTCCTTGACCCTTAACCGATGATGATAGCTCTCGTTTACTTGACGAGCTCACTAGTGGTCCTTTTGTTGGTTCTCTCTCTCTCCCTTTTTCTTTTTCGTTTCATTTATTTCGGCAACTGATTTCTTAACACCCCCCGTCGGTGCTTGAAACTCATCTAGTCTTGTCACCGCTGCGACGTCCAGCGCCCATGCGGTTTCCCGTTTTTTTATCCATATCTTATTGATTTATTTGCAATTCTAACATGGCAGGTGTCTGGCTTGGGGTCTCAAACCCTCCACCAGAATGGATATTTTTTTTTTATGAAGTCTGAGGTGTCCGAGGTGATCAAACGAGCGAGTGGGAAAAAGCTTAGGTGGCATATGATCATCCCGTGTATGTACTTGTAGAGCATCGATCGGAGTTTGTGTGAGCATGGGATCGAATGAGATCAACAGCCCAAGGAAATGTCTCGGGAGTAATCTTGAAGGATTCTCGAGGTTTGAGCCTACTTAGTCCAAGGTTGAGGAGTCTGAAGTAAGTCTGAAAGATGAGAAGTGTATGTACGTATGTACAAAGGACGAGAAGAAAAGGTTTGATGTAGAAGGGGATCAGTACCAGGATGAAGTGAACCATTGCAGAGGGTCTAAGTGCAAGAATCTGGATGGAATGAGTAGAAGTGAGGAGATGGTTTGGTTGGGAGAGTCCAAAGGTACGGCCTGAAGAGAGTCTGGCTAGGATGATTTGGACGATGAGTTGTGTAGAAGGAGATGCAAGGGAGACATTGAATGAAGGTCTCACAGGGATGCACTGGCTTTCCTTGGTGCCAGGGAGGAAGTACAAGTGCCAATGTCGATGCCAGACAGATGAGGATGATGAGTGGAAGTGAGTGAGACCTTGAATGCGTGAAGAGATGGATGTAGAAGCAAGTATATTGAGTGGACAGTGGCAAAGGTTCATGAGATGGCGAATCAAGATCCAGTGGTTCATGATTTGGTGGTACGAAGATCCATGGGTGATGTGATTGAGTGATGCAAGGGATAAATTAAGGATGAACGAGAAGAGTCCAATAGGGTGAGTCTGGTTATGCTGATAGATGCTTCATGACTCAAGACATTCTTGCTGGTCAACCAGCTTGAAAGCTGGGTGGGTAGTTGTTGATTGAAAGTGATGCAAGAGATGCAAGAGATACAAGGACCAATTCAAAGACAATGACCAAGATAGTCCAAGTAGACCATCAATTGGTCTCAGGAATCATAACGGTGTGAGAAGGCAATGATGGGTGATGAGTGTGTATGCTTGGCGGCTGCTGTCTTGCTCTCAAGTTTCAAATTTGGATCCATTGGGTATGAAGTTGTGAAAGTTGAGAGTAAATCAATATCAATAGATCTTGGGGGTTCAAAAGCCTGTCAAGTTTCGTGGGCATTTCGAGCTGAGCACTTCCTCAAATCTACGTGGAAAACTTGAGGAAGCTTCAAAACCGGTTGATACCACCATAAGAATCCAACGAAAAAAAAAAAAAAACCTTGTTACCCTTATTATGCCTTGACACCTTGATTGATGACCCGATTCTTTGGAGTTCCACAGATCTTGGAATGGATCAAACTGATCGATTGAAACCAAAGTCTGGAAGACTGGGAACTACAACAGATCCAAGTTAAACTCTTGAGATTAAAAACCTCGTCGAGTTCAAAACCTTACATCTTTCATCTAGACACCCCATCATCTGCTCAAGATCAGAAACTTGTTTGAGGAAATGAAGGGCGTATTCAAAGATTTGACAAGCATGAATCATCAAACTTCCCTTCAAATCAAGGTTTTGATTATCAGTCAGAAGTTGAGTAAATCTTTAAGAAAGTGAATAGAAGAACTGAATGGATTGAATAAACTGGATGGTAAATTGAGTTTGTGCTCTGCCAAGGTTTTGAAGATCTTCCACAAGACTACATCCACCAATATCTCAACACACAGTGATCCTCAACCCAGACCAGAGAGACCTTCCAAACCCTCTAGTGTGGATGCAGGTTGTTTGAAGGGAGTAGAAGGACCAGGCCTGGTCATAACAGAATTTGAGCCAGGGAAATTTGAACCATGATCAAGTGAGGTTGGAAGCTTGAGGACTGATCTGAGAACTGGATCAAAAGCTAATTGAACTGGTCAGGTATGTGCATGAAAAAAAAAAAAAAAAATCAAAGGATCCTCAGACTTAGCTTGGAGAGAGTGAAGGGATGGGGATGAACTCAAGAGATGAAGATGGATGGCTGAAATGATTCAAGTAAGATTGGAACTCAGAGGTTGGATCTTCTGTCTTTGAATCAAAACTGGCACAACAGGTTCAAATTTCTAACAGATTATTGTTCTTGATAGAGAAGGAAATGTATGGAAACTTTTGAAGGACTGATAGAGGAATTGATTAAATTTTAAGAGCAGTCTAAAACTAAGATTAAATTAACATACATCTTCATTAGGTCTTATTATACATATGTGTGTTTGAGTGTGTGTATAGATATTGATTATATGGGGGTTCAAAAGGCAAGTTTTCCTGTTTATGTTTGAAGTACAGTGGGTAGACACAAGTCTTGGGTACACCCAGGTACTTTAAGAAATTCAGATTAAGTCCATGAATCATAATTTTTCATGTTCACCAATCCACCATCAATCTAGCTCTCCAGTTGATGATGATCAAGGACCCCACCATCTTGGTTCCTCAAGTAAAATCCAATTTCTTAAAATCAATCAATCAAAAAAAAAATGGGAAAAGAATGGGGAAAAAAATGAAAAAAAAAAATGAAAAAAAAATGAAAAAAAAAAAAATGAAAAAAAACAATAACAATATTGGTAAGTAACTGTTTTTTTTCTGAATAAAATAAACCAACTTATTTCAATTTTTATTTATATATATATATATATATATATATATATATATATATATATATATATATATATTATTATTTTTTTCTTTTTTTGAAATTCAGATTTTTATAACTACTCTTCCATCTCATGCATTCAGGAATTCAAGGGACCAAATCCTTCAAACCATTTTCTTGTTCAAACAAATTGTGGGTTCATTCAAATTTGCTTGCATTCTTAAACTAATAAATGAATTATCCATCCTAAAATGCCTGAAAGACATCAAAACTCTTCCAAAGAGGAATTATATATTTTATATCAATTTTTCTGGCTCAAAGAGACTTTATGAGTAGTTCTCATGAATCCAAACAGTCCTAAGTGGCCCATTTGATTTGAATTGGACCTAAATATCAAAGAACCAACCATGATCAAATGTAGAGTTATTTAATTGCAGAATCAAAAAATATGGTTTTCATTTTAATCAAATATGTTCCTTATCTTCCTTTTTCAAGAAATAATCAATCTGAATTAAAATTGCTTGTACCAACCTTTTTTATTATTATTTGTGGACCTGGCATGTTTTTCAAGTATTCTTAATTGTTTAATTTTTTTTTGTCATCAATTTCAGATTAATTTTTATTCCAGCTTGTGACTGTTAATTAGTTTTTAAGCAAATAAAATATTATGAAATACTTAAAAATAAGAATAAGATTAACTACAAACTTTTTATTAGTTTCAGATTTAGCTTGAAACAAGTACTTGGAAGTTCAAGCACTGATTTATTCCAATCAGTCCCCAGACTTGTGTCTAACCACTGTGGATTCATATATATTGTTTGAGGATTTGATTATTATTTTTTTCATAAAATTGGTTTCTGGGTGATGACACATTGAAAAAATTTGAGTGATTTTGAATTTATTTTAAAGCAATGATCAAAAGCTGAATAAATATTTTGAGGTAAAATTCCTATTGATTTTTTTAGTTGAGCCATCCTTTTTAAAAAAAAAACTTCTCCAAAGAAATTTTCTAAATCTTCCAGAGTAGCTTTAGTTTTGGTTTAAAGAAATAGAGAAATATTTGAGAAGAAATAAGCTCTTGCCAGAATAGTTTCATAACCATGAGAAGAACTTGATTTAGCAATAAATTCAATAGAGAGAAAAATAGAAAGATCAGGCAAGATTATAATTGGCTTTAGCAGCCCATAATTTCAGTAATTTATTTATTTTTTAATATTGAAATCACATGGCATGAGATAAATTAACCTTTTACATTGTTATTCATTCCAGCCCAAATTAATTCTAGAGAAATAAACTGGTGGGTTTTTTCCTAAATATGATGAGAGCTAAAGAAGGGAAGCCATCTTTGGATTGACATAGATCTGAATTGATCCAGGAATTATTGTAAAATAATATCCTATTCTTATATAATGAAGTTTCATCTTTTTCAATATTATATTCCTTTTGATCATCAGGGCATATCATATTTCTAAAATCTTCCATGAGAATCTACCATTTCTTTTTGAAAAAACCTGCCGTTTTTTTTAGTTATTTATTTATTTATTTGAAAGAAACATACCCCCATGCGGTGTATCTCAAAATTAGTTTTCTTACAGAAAGTTTATGTTTCAAATATCAAATCAACCATTTAGGAATCATTTCCCATTAGCATTCAAAAATTGCACCCACTCCACCATGTCTTCAAATCAATACACAATTTCCATATATATAAACAAGCATTAAACCCCAAACAAATCATTCTCTCCAATTAAAACCAGAAAATATGGATCCAGAACACTCTCTCTTTCCAGATTATTGTCCCTTGGCTCTCAAAGCACCAAACCATCCATCAACCCTATTTGAGAATGCTTGACAATCTCATACCACAAAATTGAACTTTCTTCATTTAAATCCACCTTTTATCACCCATGGTTCTCATCATGAACCACTCATTACCTCCCAAAATTAGCTCTTTTCATCCTCTACCTTGGTCACTCTCAATTATATCAAGAAATGCTCAACACAATTACACTTGATGATATATATAAAACAAGCCCTCTCACTCCAAGATTTGTTTGATGTTGGTCAGAGGGTAATCAAACAAGGGGGAATGATATCTAGGGTTTGTTTTACTCAACAAATACCAACATTTTGGTGCTCCAAATCTGTTCTATAGTAATAAGAATCACATTTTATACTATAAATATAATTCCAATCTTCAAAATAACCTCAGAAATGGATTCCTGAAGCCTCAAAAACCTACTCACTTGCTTGAACCAAACTCAAATTCAATACCAATCTCAAATTTTATCAACCAAAAAAAAAGGCCAATGTTAAATTTGCAATCTTGCAACCCCCCATCACAACCTAAAAAGGGTTGCATGGCACAACTTTTGACCCACTTTGGGTTGCAAACAGCCGCTTGCAACCTGTTGGAGTTGTGAATGTCTGCTGTGGAAAGAGGAGGGAGAAACTCCCCAAAGTTGTCCTCATTTTTGGAAGTTATTGGTCCCAGAGTCTTTAAGGAGGTTAAGTTCTGATGAGTTAAGAAAAGATATAAAGTAAAATGATGATGTGAATTCCTTCCTTCCAATCCTCTCTGTTGTGGGGAGAGATTTTGAGTTTGGTAAATTCCCCACAAAAATATAAAATTCTCTGCAACAATCTTGCTCAAAGTTCTGGAAAGCCCACTAGCCCTTCAGTCACACTCCTGTACCTCTGAAATTCCTAATAAAACTTCACTTCTGCACCTGAGCTGGAAACCACTAAAGCTAACTTACAATTAGATGATAGTGAATAAACAAGACAGACTCCCCAAAGAGCTCCGCAATTGAAATATTTTCCTAAATACAACCTCCAAGGACTCTTGCTGGTAATTACACTCCAAAGTAACTGAAGAAAAGAATCAAGCTATAATTTTCCATGATAATCTCCAATAATGATGATGTGATAATTTTCCATAATAAGCTCCAATTGTGCAATGTCCCCCCATAATGATGTGACAATCTTCCCCCCTCCTCCCCCTCTCAAACAAAAGAAAAGCTTCCTTATATATACAACAAATAACAAAAGAATGCAAGCCACAAATGAAAGACCCCTATTGTCTCCGTGCATTCCATACTGACCCTGCTTAGCTACTCCAAAAAAGGAAGGTAAACTGCTAATGAAAGCCTGCTTTTCCCACCAACTCTGTGCCTTCTCACTGATCCTCCTTACTAATAGTCCAATCCTTACCCAATCCAATTATTTGCAGTAGATTCAATGATCCTGTTGCCAATTCCCCCTAAATGTTGAGTCAATTCAATGCATAACTAACAACAGATCCCTGTTTATCTTCCCTAGTGGATCACTCCTAATCCTGCATGCAGAATAACTACAAATCCCCAACAACCCGCATGCCACCTCCTCAAATTGAGCATTCATTTACCCACAGCGCTCTGCAATCTCCATGCATATCCCATAATTGGACCAATCCATACTACTTAGATTTGCTCACTTGCTTCCGCATTAGTAAACCCAAAGCTGCGGAGGGAAAGTTATGTTTGACCACGCATGTCCACAAAAGGCAAAAACTCCAGCCCATTCTTGTTGTTTTGCCCGCAAAAAGCAAGTGCCGCACCAATGCCAAGCCCTTAGCTAATGAACTCCGGAATAGAAAGTCTTCCAACACCCTTCTCTGAGCCTATTGTTCTGTGGAATTCCAACCACAGCTGAGCCCTTAGCTAATGAACTCCAGAATAGACAGTCTGCCAACACCCTTCTCTGAGCCTATTTTTCTGTGGACTTTGGACCACATCTGAGCCTCTCCAAGTCAAATGTCCAGTGCTGAGCCTACTTGCCTCCATGTCTATAAATAACCACCACATCCCCCACAACTTGAATTCTGTCCCCAGGATTCCCACGCTCCACAACACCAGAACATCCTCCAAACCCCTCAACTCCAAACCCCAAAAGAAAGAAAGAAGTCCCCCACCATGGAAACATGCTAGTACTGCGCAAAAATGTGGAGGACGTGCACCCAAACTACCGGTTTCCCAGCCTGCAACACCTGCCGTCTAGGCCACTGCAGGTGTTTGTTTGTTGCTCTGGCCCCTGGATCCTTGTGGACTTGTCCTCCGCCCCATCCCCGCTCTACCTCTGGTCCCTGACGCAAACGTTGCCGCCACAGACCAATGGCCAACTTTGTGGTGGATGATGACAAAGCCATTGAGACCAAAGACTGGACTCCAGAGCTGGACCAAGCCACCTCCTTGTGGCCTGTTGCAGAGGCCAAAGACCACCTTTCCCCCCCTCCTCAACGCACAGACTACCCCACTGCTGCCGCCTAGGGAGATGCCACCTAAGCCTGGGGCCAACACCATAACCTAAATGTTGGACTTGGCCAGTCACCACACCAGCCCAACACGGCTCCTGTCTTTGTCTGAGTAGCTAAGCCTCCAATACCCCCACCGGTGTGGAAAGAGATTGTGTGTTTGGTAAATTCCCTGAAAAAATATAAAATTATCCGCAACAATCCCGCTCCAAGTTCCAGAAAGCCCACTAGTCCTTGATTCACACTCCTGGACCTTGGCAATTCCTAATCAAACTCCGCTTCCGCATCCAAGCTGGAAACCACTAAAGCTAACTTACAATGAAATAATAGTAAATAAATAAGTTGGACTCCCCAACAAGCTCCGCACTTGAAATATTTACCTAAATATGACCTCTGAGAACTATTTCTGGTTACTACACTCCAAAGTAACAGAAGAAAAGAAAAAAGCTATAATTTGCCACAAAAATCTCCAATAATGATGATGAGATCTCCAATAATGGTAAACTCTGATGATGATAAACTCCTCCCCCTTCCTGCCTTCATAAAACAAAAGAAAATCTTCCATATATATACAAAAATTAACAAAGGAACTTAAACTTCTAAAGAAAGACTGCTTTTTCCACCACCTCTGTGAAATCCGCACTGATCCTCCTCACTAATAGTCTGATCCTTACCCAATCCAATGATCTGCAGTAGATTCAATGATCCTGTTTCCAATTTCCAGCGGATCACTCCCAATCCCACATGCAGAATAACTACAGATCCCCAACAACCTGCATACCGCCTCCTCAACTTTGGCATTAATTGCCCCACAGCACTCTGCAATCTCTGTGCATATCCCATAATTGGCCCAATCCATACTACTTAGCTTTGATCACTTTCTTCCACATTAGTCAACCCAACACCGCGGAGGGAAAGTTATGTTTGACCACGCAATGTCTGAAAAAGGCAGTAACTCCGGCCAATTATTGTCATTTTTCCCACAAAAAGCATGCGCTGCACCAATTCCAAGCCCTCAGGTAATGTACTCTGGAATAGACAGTCTGCCAACATGCTTCTCTGAGCCTATTGTGCTGCAGAATTCCAACCACAGCTGAGCCGCTCCGAGTCAAATGTCCAGTGGTGAGCCTACTTGCCTCCGTGTCTATAAAAAAACATCACATCCCCCCACAACTTGAATTCTGTCCCCAGGATTCCCGTGCTCCACAACGCCAGAACGTCCGCCAAACTCTTCAACCCCCAACTCCTAAACACCCTCCAAACCCCAAAAGAAAGAAAATCCCCCTCCATGGAAATGTGTGAGTACCGCGCAAAAATGCAGAGGACATGCACCAGAACCACCAGTTTCCCAGCCTGCAATGCCTGTCTTCTAGGCCACTGCAGGTGTTTAGTTGTTGCTCTTACCCCTGGATCCTTGCAAACTTGCTCTGCCTCCGGTCCCAGTTGCAAACGTTGCCGCCACGGACCAATGGCTGACTTTGTGGTGGACAATGAAAAATCCATCAAGAACAAAGACTGGGCTCCGGAGCCAGACTGCGCCACCTCCTTGTTGCCTGTTGCAGAGGCCACAGAACACCTTCCCCCCCCTCCTCAATGCGTGGACTACCCTACTGCCGCCGCCTGGGGAGATGCCACGCAAGCCTGGGGCCAACACCATGACCTGACTGTTGGACTTGGCCAGGTACCACATGGGCCCAACACCGCTCTCTTATTTTTCAGAGTAGGTATGCCTCCAATACCCTTCCAGCAGTGCCAAACTTCCCCCGTCACCCACTCCTCTGGCATCCACCACTCCAACCACGTTTCCTCTGACCACAACACCTCCTGCGGAGGTTGAGTCCCTGCGCTCAGTCATCACAATTAGCTCCAATTTGCTGCCCATACCCCATGATTTTTTTTTTGACCCCTCCTTATCTTCAAACAGCTCCTGCACCTCACGTTGAGTCACTGTTGCCTCCATTGCCGGTCCAAAGATGTCCCCATTGCTTGTCTCCAATCTGGACCCCGTGTCCTTGGCTCTTCTCCCAGACCTCCAACCCCCACCCTTCTAGGTCAACCCAATTCTGCCTGGTCTCTCTGTACCATGCGGCCATTCAAAGCAACAACAAAGAAGGCACCTGGTGAATTGAGGAAGCCAAAATCAACTGGTACCTCTGCAAATCAGATGAGCAAATACTGGCCATCCTCCAACGTTTGGTTGGGATCCCAGCCACAGAGCGTTGCAAGCTCCACTGCAAGCATCATTGTGCCAGTGGTGAGCTCTGCCGCACCATCTTACTTCCTTAGATTTCTCCCTCCTCTTGAATTATTTCCACACCCCCTGAATCTTGTATATAGCTAAATAAATAAATATGATGCCTGGCCTGCCCCAGAAAGGAATCCTCTTGATTCCACAAACCATCCTACAAAATGAGACACAAAAAGAAACTCTGCAACCCCTAGTGAGAACCTCTCTGAATTTAAAAATGAGACAAATAAAACTGAGACACCTGAGAGAAAGAATAACTAAAGAAAAAACTCCACACTCCGCAAATACATGTCACCTAAGGGACCTGGACCACCCCAGACAAAGGCTGTTAAAATACCTATGCACTTATGCGTGTGCTAAGTATAAGTGTAATGCAAATGGAATGCACATGTGGGCCTCTGCGGCCCATTGGACACACACATGGACCATACGGGCCTGTGTGGATGTCACAGATTTGGGGAAACTGGCCTCAAAATGCTGGAAATAGGCCTATTGGTACACGGGCCCTATTGGGCCTGGTGGGGTAAATGGGCATATACAGCCATATGGGCTTTTATGGGCATTATTGGGCCCAAGGTTTATTTTGGACAAACTTGGCCAGAGGGGCTGGCCCGCCAAAGTATGTTAAAACTTGCTTTTTGGGCTTTGGGCGGCCCATTGGGGCCGCCGCCCATGTTTCAGCCCATTTGGGGCCGCCGCCCATGTTTCAGCCCATTTGGGGCTGCTGCCTGTGTTGCAGCCCACTTGGGGCCACTCATTCCTTGTTTTGGCCCATGCGGGGCTGTTGCGGCGGCCAAGGGATCCCGCACGGTGCAATGCTGCGCCGGCCCGGCTGGTTGCGACCAGCAGTCAGCGCCACGGAAGCAGGGGCCAGTGGCCCCGGCTCCCCTCCCTCCCCTCGCTTGCCTTCTTGAGGGGGAAGGAGAAGGCTGGCTGGGTTGAACCAGCCAGCAACCTGCCTCAGGAGGGCAACTGGTCAGGGTGAGGGGGATTTCATCACCCCCTTGCCCAGAAGGATGGCTGGGCCGGTTGCAGCAAGGTGACCGGCGGTGGGAGGGAATTGATCACCCCTCCGCCATCAAAAGGGGTACTCTCCACCCTCCTTTACCAAGGGGGAGGAGTGACGGGCTGGAGGGTATTTGACCACCCCCCAGCCCACTCATCTTGACAACGCCCTGGGGGTATCAACCTCCAGGGCCCCTGGTAGGGGGATTTGACTGCCCCCTCCAGGGATTTGAGAGAAAGAGGGGGGGGAAGCATGTCTGCTGGTTACACCCCCCCCCCCCATGTGTGTCTGAGACCAGACCCAGGTGTGTCCTGGGTCCCACCTGGCCATTTGTATGGCCAGGGGCTGGTTGCATGAGGCAACCAGCCAGCATGTGAGGTAACAGAGCTGGTTGTAACAGACAACCAGCCAGGGGTTTGAACAGCTCAGGAGCTGGTTCAGCCCCATTAAAGTGGAAACACCAGAAATGACCAGAATAGGCTGGTTTTAAGGGTACATGGACTGATTCCATGTGGGCTGATGTAGCCCAAATCAAGTAACAAGGCCTGTAGAGCCTGTAGAGTTTTTTTGGGGCGGAAAATTTGCCTTTTGGCTTGTTGTATCATGGGCTCACAAGAGGCCAATCTTTTGTACTTAAGGAGCTCTTCTCCCTGCTGTTTTCCATCATCCAATCAACACCCAATCAAATTCATCAACAATATTATCTGAAGTATTGCCCCATTGTGAGAGCCCATTAGAAATTATTGACACAAGGTGTCCAGCATTTACTTTTCTTTAAATACTTCTCATTTTTCTAAGCTAATTGCTGGCCATAATTATAAAACATTATTAGTACAAACATCATCATTACTTCCAAGCCCACAAGGGTCCTTGTACCTTACTCTGGAGAAGCTCAAAGACCTCAAGTTTTCCAAGAAGATGTCCTATATCCCTGATGTTAGCTCCACCAAGATAGTTCTGAAAAGTCAGAATTATAATGCTTGGGTTGTCCTTATGGATAGTGAGCTGGACAACATCTGTTGTGGGGAGATAATTGATGAAGATGACACTTTGATCAGTTCAGAAGTGGAGAAAAAGTTTTATCATCTCATCCTTAGGCATCTTGATGTAAATCATGTGACATGGGTTGCTGATACTCTTAGGGAAGATGAGAGAAGGAGGGGAAGCATCCTTTGGAAGTTGCTTAAGTCCAAATAAGCTGGTGATTATGTTCACCAGAAGGGTATAGCTTTCAATAAACTATTCAAGTTAAAATATTCAAATTGTAAGAAGTTTGTTGCAGAGGCTAGTTCTAGCATAGCCAAGTTTAAGTCATCAGGACTTAACATGAATCCTGAGTTTTTGTCACTCTTAATCCTTCAGAAGCTACCAAACAAGTTTGATTCTTTAGTCAGAATTATTTCTCAATTGGATCCTCTTCCTGGGGAGGAGGATGTGCTGAAGAGGATTGAAAAGTATGATCTTCATTTCAAGATAAAGGGGGGCTCTGGAACAGCCCTTTTTGGAAAGACAGGAAAATCTTGCAAGAAGGAAAAAAAGGATTTGTCCAAGGTCTTATGCTATAATTTTCAGAATAAGGGGCATTATGCTAAGTATTGAAAGGAGGCAAAGAAAAGGAAGAAGTCCAAAGAGAATGAAAAGCAGGTAAATCTCACTACAGAAAACGTTTCAATGGTGGCATTGGATGGTCCAAGGGAAGAGGCTGTTGGGAAAGAAGGTCCCAACAAGAAGGCCAAAATTGATGAGGATCAAGAAATGGATTTGATTGATTATGAATTGAGTAATCTTAAACTCAAAGATGAGAACTTATCAGTGAATCATAAATCTTCTTTCCTATTAGGAGGATTGAAGGAGGATGTTCTTGTTTTGATTGATTCTGGTTGTACAGATCACATGTTCTTTGAACCAAATTTATTTTCAAATCTTAGGGATTATGATGGAGTTGTAAATATTTGTCAGAAAGGCAGAACAATTCAGATTAAGGGAATTGGAAAAGTTATTCTTGCAAATCACTTGGGTTTAAAAATTTCTTTTGAGAAAGTGTTCTATGTACCAGAGTTGCCTTATAACCTTGTGTCTATTGGAGTGTTGTGGAAAAACTTTTTCCAGATTTGTTATCTTAAAGAAGATAGGTTTGTTATTGATATGGATGGGAGAACTGTTCTTAGTGGAAAAGTTGTAACTTGGGGGCTAAGACTAGAAATGTGTTCTCTAAGAGTAGAGGTTGCACTGATGTTCCTAGAGAGGAATTTTCCATTGATTTGGCAGGGCCATTCAAACCAGAGTCCCTTTGTGGGGCAAGATACTTCATCAATTTAGTTGATACTGAAACTAATTATGCTTGGTTTAAACCAATTCAATCTAAGGATCAGACCACAGAGGAGGTTTCTGTAATCTTCAAAGTCTGGAAACATAATGGTCTGATGAAGGAGATCAAGAGGGTTATTACCAATGGATGTTGTGAATTTGTGAGTAAAGAGTTTGAGAGATTATTGAAAGATTATGGTATCATTCATATAGTCACTACTGCAAGTACTCCACAGAATAATGGAATAGTTGAGAGAATGAATAGAACTTTACTGGACAAAGTCAGAACTATTATGTCTCAATCTGGTCTACCAAAGTTTTTATGGGCTGATTTGATGTGTACAGTCTGTCTGTTGCACAACATTGTAAGTGTTAATGGGAAGAGTCCTCATTATCAGTTTTGGAAGTTGTACCCCAAAACATCACACCTAAGAAAAATTGGTTTCTTGGTGTATTATAGTGTCCACCATAATGAGATGGTTGGAAAATTAGACCCTAGAGCCAGAACAGGCGCACTTATAGACTATGATTTAATAAATAAATCATATAGGATCTATTGTCCAGGGACAAGAAAGGTTATCCGTAGTAGGGATGTAAAATTTGATGAAAGTACCTTTCCACTCAAAAGGAGTGAAGATGTTGTTGTGAATAAGTCACAGCAAGAAATAGAATTAGCACCTATTTCACCAGCAAAGGCTGAGGAAAATGTGGTTCCAGAAGATGAAGAGTTGGCAGACATGCCACCAGAGGGTTTAGTACCCCCTTCAGGAGAGTCCGTTAATTTGGAACCTGATGAGCCTCCAACTCCAGTTAGAAGGAGTGGAAGGGTTAGAGTGCCAGTTGATAGGTACGGGGAATGGAAGTCCCATTATTCTGCTGCAGTATATGAGGAAGATACATTTCAGGAACAATGTATTCTCAATGAAGTCCTGGAGTTGAGTTCATAAATGGGTAACAGGGTTAACCCAAATAGCTTTGTCCAGGCTATGAATTCTGATGAGAGAGCCAACTGGAAGAGTGCTATTTTTGAGGAATTTGATTCTCTGGAGAATAGTAGTGTCTTTGAAGTGGTTAAGAGGGATTCTGTTCCAAAAGGAAAGACCATTGTGGGGTCTAGATTGGTGCTAAACAAGAAGTTTGACACAAATGGAGCTTTGAAGAGGTTCAAAGCTAGATTCATTGCACAGGGCTTCAAGCAGAGAGAGGGTATTGATTACCAAGAAAATTTCTCACCAACTTGAAGGCTGTCCACCTTCAGGTACATCATTGCTCTGGCAGTGGAGTTGGGTGAAGAAATCAGACAAGCTTATTTTGTAACAGCATACTTGAATGCAAAACTTGGAGAGGAGGAGACTTTTTATATGTCAATTCCTGATGGTTTCAAGGAATGGTTAGTAGAGACTAAACCAGAAACCATGAAGAAAATCTGCGTTAGAAGTTTTCTTTCAGCAGATAAAGGGGAATATTTCCTCAAGCTGTGTAGATCCCTGTATGGATTGAAGCAAGAAGCTAGGTTGTGGTATAATACCATGAGTGAGAAACTGATACAGATTGGTTTCAAGACTTCTGAGGCTTAACCTGGTCTCTTTTTGAGAAAGGATGCAATTTTGTTTGTATATGTTGATAACATTATCATTATTGGGAATGGTAAAGAGAGATTCATGGAGACACTCAAAAAGGAATTCAAGATAAAAGATCTTGGTCTGGCACAACAGGTGGTGGGAATGAAAGTCATTAAGAGCAAGAATGGTATGAAGTTAGACCAGAGCCACTATGTGGCAGCTCTTCTTAAGAAATATGGCTTAGAGGATGCAAAGGAGTTTGGTACTCCCATGCATTCAAACATATATTTAGAGAAGTCTACAGATGAGGAGTATCTGCAGTTTGTTCAATCTGGGAACAACTACAGGTCAGCTGTTGGATTGCTTAATTATTTGGGGCAGTGTACAAGGCCCAATATTTCCTTTTCAATTGGTGTCTTGTTGAAACACTTAGAGAAGCCAAGCATGAGGCATTGGTCAGCGTTTAAGAGAGTTATGAGGTATCTTAAAGGAACACACAGTCTGGGACTGTTGTTTACAAAGTCAGCAAACTTTGATTTGGTTGGTTATTCCAATGCAAGTTGGGCAGATGGTAACACTAGGGAATCAACAAGTGGTTTTGTATTCTTCTTAGCTAAGAATCTGGTGTCATGGATGTCCAAGAAGGTGTCAGCAATAAGTCTTTCATCAACAGAGGCTGAGTATAGAGCTTACTTAGCAGCTTCACAGGAAGCAAAATGGTTGAGGAAAGTGTTAGAGGATACACATAAGCCACAAGGGTTTGCATTGTTGTATTCTGATAACCAGAGTACCATTGCATTGGTGCAAAACCAATTGTTACATTCAAGAACAAAACATATTGATGTTCACTATAACTATATTTGCAATGCAGTTAACTGCAAGGATATTGTGTTGAGGTACATGCCTACTGGAGCAATGATTGCAGATATCTTGACTAAGGCTTTAGATAGGAAGAAGCATCAAGGCTTTGTGACTAATATGCAAATGCCACCCTGTTTGGATTAAGGGGGTGTGTTAAAATATGTATGCACTTACGCGTGTGCTACGTATAAGTGTGATCCAAATGGAATGCACATGTGGGCCTCTGCAGCCCATTGGAAAAACACATCGACCATACGGGCCTGTGTGGATGTCACAGATTTGTGGAAACTGGCCTCAAAATGCGTGAAACAGGCCTATTGGTACACGGGCCCTATCAGGCCTGGTGGGGTATATGGGCATATACAGCCAGATAGGCTTGTATGAGCATTATTGGGCCCAAGGTTTATTTTGGACATACTTGGCCAGACGGGCTGGCCCGCCAAAGTATGTTCAAACTTGCTTTTTGGGCTTTGGGCGGCCCATTGGGGTTGCCGCCCATGTTACAGCCCATTTGGGGCTGCTGCCCGTGTTGCGGCCCACTTAGGGCCACTCATCCCTTGGTTTGGCCCATGCAGGGCCCAACGGCCCGCGCAGGGCTGTTGCGGCGGCTGAGGGATCCCGCCTGGTGCAACGCCGCGCGGGCCCAGCCAGTCGCAACCAGTAGTCAGCGCCACGGAAGCAGGGGCCAGCGGCCCCAGCTCCCCTCCCTCCCCTTGCTTGCCATTGCAAGGGGGAAGGAGAAGGCTTGCTGGGTTGAACAGCCAGAAACCGGCCACAGGAAGGAAACTGGTCAGGGTGAGGGGGATTTCATCACCCCCTTGCCCAGAAGGATGGCTGGGCCGGTTGCAGCAAGGCGAATGGCGGTGGGGGGGAATTGATCACCCCTCCACCATCAAAAGGGGCACTCTCCCCCCCCCTTTACCAAGGGGGAGGAGTGACAGGCTGGAGGGGATTTGACCACCCCCCAGCCCACTTACCTTGACAACGCCCTGGGGGTATCAACCTCCAGGGCCCCTGGTAGGGGGATTTGACCACCCCCTCCAGGGATGGAAGGAGAAGGCTGCTGGGTTGAACAGCCAGAAACTGGCTGCAGGAGGGCAACCAGTCAGGGTGAGGGGGATTTCATCACCCCCTTGCCCAGAAGGATGGCTGGGCCGGTTGCAGCAAGGTGACCGGCGGTGGGGGGGAATTGATCACCCCTCCACCATCAAAAGGGGCGCTCTCCCCCCCCCTTTACCAAGGGGGAGGAGAAATGGACTGGTGGGGATTTGACCACCCCCCAGCCCACTTACCTTGATGACGCCCTGGGGGTATGGTTACACCCTCCCCCCCATGTGTGTCTGAGACCAGACCCAGGTGTGTCCTGGGTCCCACCTGGCCATTTGTATGGCCAGGGGCTGGTTGCATGAGGCAACCAGCCAGCATGTGAGGTAACAGGGCTGGTTGTAACCAACAAATGGCCAGGGGTTTGAACAGCTAAGGGGCTGGTTCAGCCCCATTACGGTCAAAACACCAGAAATGACCAGAATTGGCTGGTTGTAAGGGTACAGGGACTGATGCCATGCAGGCTGATGTAGCCCAAATCAAGTAACAAGCCTGTAGAGCCTGTAGAGATTGTCAGCTTGCTACTATGTATAGAGAAACCTGTCAATAGCAACAAAAAACTATGAAAAAATAAGAATATTTCAATTAACAAAATAAGTAGTGAGAAATCCATAAATATTATTACAGAAATGGATTCCTCACCCAAACCTAGGTAGGGTCACTCATTGACCCCACCCTTGAATTCCAAGTCCTTACATTTTTAAAATAATTAAAAAGAAAAGTATTAAAAATTACGACACCAGTATGGCACTTTTTGTCAATTCTAATATTTCACACGTGTTTTCACGTATAGGGTTTACACCTAAAATTCACTCAGAATTGAGGTGTTGTGTATATTTTAGGAGTTACATGCAGAAATGTGTTACATCACAATTCCCGCGCGCAGCCCTGCATCATTACATATCCCTATGTACTCGTAGTAGCAGATTCCTGCGTACTAGAGACCCGCCCGCACCTGATTCTGCCACGCATGCAGTGGATCCTACCACGCGCGCATCTGTACTAACTGATCCCCCCGTTGTGGTGACCAATCCGGGACACCACGGGAAAAAAAAAAAAAAATATCTTTTTCGGTTGTACCCCTATGGGTACCTTCATTTCCCCCCATCTCTCAACTTCTCCCTGTCCTAGCGGTCTAGGACAGGTCTCTTGCCTGTCTCTCCGCTTCAATCCCCTCTTCCTATGTTCAACTCCCACTTGTCGCGCTCGCGACCCGGACTTTTGGTGACGCAAGCAATTGTAGAACCACTTTTGACAATCCCTTCTCATCCTCATCCTCATCCTCAGTCCCAGTCTCATCCTCATCATCCTCCTCATCGCCATCCTCATCCTCATCCTCATCATCCTCATCATTGCCATCCTCATCCTCATCATCCCTCCATGCTCGGTCAATCAAACCCCCCCCAGACTAGGCAACCACTTCCCAGTCTCAATTTTGCTGATCGGGATCTCACCAATGCATTCACCAATCAACCCAATGGCTCCCATTCTTCCATCTCCGGTCTCGCTCATCCCCGCGGTAGTACTCCCATCTCGGCACTCAGCTCCCGTTGTTCGACTCCTTCCAATCCATTCTCCATCGATAGCCCCCAATCGAGAAGGACGCTACCCAACATGTCCGCCTTGATCAATTTCCTAGATGAGACTCACCCCAACAACCGTCCTCTACACCATCTCACCGGCTTGCTCATCACCCAATCATCATCCCCTCCCTCTACCCGTACCTAGCCAACGTATGCGGGCTCCCTCACTCTCCTACCAACCGGTTGGATTGGATCCTCCTACTCACAACCTCCAGCTGGCTGGTCTCCCGCCCGGCTTTTCTGTTGCCCGCGCAGGTCTCAGCTGTCTCCCGGGCCCATCAGCCTGTCTGCGGGCCCCTCAATAGCTACTCTCCTGCACGTGCCCACCATTGACACGGGCCAGGGTCTTGATTGAACTCTTCTTTTTTTTCTGAGTGTTTGTTTGTTTCTTTTTTTCTGCTCTATTTGTAAATCTCTCTTGTAAATAGTATACAGGGCCTCATTTCTATAAAAGGAGGGGCTCTCCCCTGCCTTTTGGCCCAGCATCAGAGGATCCCAGAAATCCATCAGACCATCATCAGTAATCAACTTATCTGTGGGCATCCTTCCCCACCTATCTGAGCAATTTATCCGGGTATATCCATGATTGCCCCCTTGATCCTTTGAGCCTCCATACTCAAACTCTGTCCTTTGTGACCTTGATCCCTATCACCAACCAATAGCCTTGCTGGTTGAAGAAGAATTCCTGTCTGTCTGAGTTCTTGGGTGTGTTATACCACTCTGATCCCTTTTTCCGACCATACTGGTCTTGATCTCTCCTTGATCATCTTTCTGGAGCCAATCACGTTTGATTGAAGAGGTTTATTAAGCTTAAAACCTGGAGTGTCATACCTCCCTTCTTCTTTAAGGTTGAATTTTGCCACGCTATTCTTGAGTCCCTTGAGAAGTGTTGGGATATTCTTGCTCGAATTCGTTATTGATTTGCTTCTAGAGCTTCACAAAAAAATTGCTTTTGTTTTGTTCAGCCTCCCACAGTTATCTGGTACCCTTCAAGCGCTTGATTGCGGAGAGTTGGGCAGGTTCATTGAGAACCTGGAGGTTGGTTGGGATTGAGTTGATCTTTCCTAATCAGCTGCTGATGACCAGAGTTATTAGCTTGTGGGCATTGTTAATTACAACTGCCTTGTTCTATTGAACTCTGAACAAACCTTGACTTATTTGTTCAAGTCTTTACCTGCACCATCTTGCCTCAGATAGTGTTGTTTCCATTGCTAAAAACAACTCTTATCCTCTTCCCTTACTTTGATTTCTCATCCATAAGGTTCTGGACCTTGATTCCGGTTACATTTAAATATTATTGTAACTCCTAGGAGGGCAGCCTAAACAGCACCTTTCCCCTCCACAGAACTGCCACGGCTTAGCACCGTTTGGAGTCTTACATTTGGTACCCCGGGCCGGGATCGAACCAGCAACCTTGGGATTTACAGTCCCACGACAATTAAAATCAACCTTGAAAACCAATTTTTTTTTCTTTTTTTTTTCTCTCTTCTCAAATCTGATCCGTGGAGGCAACTTATCCTAGAAGTAAGTCCTCCCAATTTGTGCACCGCTTGGGCAAGATACTTGTTGTTTTTGGCGATACCCTACTCTTGCCACACTTGTGAGCCACTTTGGAAATCTGCTCTTTGGATCCCCTAGGAACTCTGTTATTTGATATGGCATCTTCCGCTACTCCAACCACCCCTGTCCGACCTAAGATGGTAAAGATCAAACCTCAGAACAAGAACTTAGGCTTCAACGGTACAAATGTCGAGCAATTCTTGGACTCCTACGAAATGGCTGCTGAAGTGGATGGAGCTAGTGAATTTGATATGGCTTATCAGTTGCGGTTCTTTATCTCCTCTGATGAAGTTATGGAGGTAATCGAGTCTTTCGAGGGATTTGAATCCCACAACTGGACGCTTCTCAGGGAGGCTATGTTGGCATACTGGGGTAAAATAGATGTGGCTAGGTTTACTCTGCAGGATTTGGATGCTCTGGTTTCTCAGTGGATCTCCAATGGTGGTATTTCTTCAGCCTCTGACTATCAGATTTTTAGGAAGTCTTGGGATCCCATTCAAAACTATCTTATCCAAAATGATCACATTGACACAGTGGACAAAATTCGAGAAAAGTTGTTCCAATCTTTTTTGTCGGCTGTGCAGGAAAGGATTAAAGAAGAACTGGTCAAATCTGGATCCATGATTACCACCAGGGATAATCGATTCAAGCTCCCTGTTTTTCTCACCCTTAGGAGTACTGTGGATAAAGTCTTGAAAGGTCAAACTGCTCTTACCTTTGAAAAGCCTAGAACTACTGTGACAGTCCATGCTCCTTCTTTTAAAGAGTCAAACGATATTATGATTAAAATGGAGGCAGATCATAGGCCTAAAGCAGATCCTAATTCCAATCGAGAACCTACTACTATAGATGAAATCACCAAGTTACTTAGAGCCTTTGAGAACAAAATAGATCAAAAGATTTCTTCGCTAGCTACTCCTAAAACTCCTTCTTCTGTCCCCAAATCAACTCTGGTCTGTTACTACTGTCATAGGGAAGGCCATGGAACCGGACAATGCCAGGAACTTCAGAAGGACCTAAAGGAAAAGTTGGTAGAGCAGAGGGGGAACAATTACTTCCTCCCTAATGGTGCCCTAATCCCTTTTGACTTGTCTTGTCCTATCCGACATGTGGTGGCCTCTTACCAGCCATCACCTCCTGTGAAAGCATCTCTTGCCTCCTTTGAATTTTGATCATCCTGTGGTACCCTCCAACCTTGGTATCCTCAAGCTATTTCTTCCTCTAGTCTTGCTGGGACTACTTATCAATCTGATCCAGCCAGGAAACAACATGAGGAACCTAAACCTCATAAGGCTCCTTCCTTGCCAACTTCAATCCTTCAAAAACCCGTTAAATGTCAATCATCACTCAAGCCTCCTTCCTCTGATATAGAAGACATGGAGGTGGAAAAGGAACCACTCATGGAAAGGTTCCCAGATCACCCTGATCCTTCTCCCCCACCTCAACCTTCTAATCCTATCTTAGATTCTGCGTCACCTGAACTTCCTCCCCCCACCCAGCCCAAAGTTTGATTTGAAAGGGGCATCTCCAAGGATCACCCCAATGCTGTGGAGGGAGTATTAAAGAAAATTTCTGATCTCAAAATTCCTGATCTATCTGTGGCTGAACTCCTATCGATCTCTCCATCTGTTGCTGAAGGAATGAAGAAATGGGTCTCTTGTTGACGTGTGGAAATTGGCCCTGAAGAACTCAAAGTCTCCTCTGGCACTTTAATGGAGGACTCTGGTGGAACCAGTCCTTCTTGAGACTCCAACCTTTATTCCTGTCCCCTTGGCTTCCTTCCTTGTTATCTTGGTGACTCAGCTAAAACTGTTTCTCCTCTTGTGGATTCTGGATCTCAGCTTAACTTAATCTTGGATGCTATGGCCTGCAAGCTCAAACTTAGTCCTAGGGTCAGCTTCAACTCTGCAGTGTACGGGATAGGAAATCAAGCTTGTGAACTGGTTGGTATTGCTGAAGATTTACCAGTCAGGATTGGTCAAAATATTGTTGGAACCTGCCACTTTTGGATCACTCGTTTGGACAGTCCTATGATCTTGGGACAACCCTTCTTAATGGACTTTGGTGCAACCCTGATGTTTTCTGATCAAGTTGGGGAGAGAATTCTTCTCCCTGATGCTGATGGCAGGAAAATTGAAGTTCCTCTTTGCTCTTTGGATTCTGGTCGTTGGGAAAGAGATTTTCCTGGTCATTCTCCCAAATCATCTTTTAAGGGGAAGCAGAAGGATAACTCTAGTTCCTCTCATTTTTTAGGGGAATAGTTGATCCTACTAATAGTTGTAGTTCTTTTCAGCCTCAGACTGCAACTCAAGGGTCAACTCCCATCCCTCAGGCTTATTTTTCATTCCTTTCATCATTCTCTTCTGAGCTCAAGAATATTAAAAAGCAAAAACATATCAAAATAGAAAAATCCAAAAATATTTCTTCTCCATCTCCTTCTCTCTCTGGATCTGTTGTGTCTTCTTTTCCTTCTACTTTTGAGTCTGATCAATCTTCTCTCAGTTCCGGTTTGAATCTCCGCAATGAGTCTAAACTATATCCTAATTGCAATTCCGTTTTTGGTGGTTTTGGTATGAAGGAATATGTGCTTCAGTGGAGGCAATTTGGGGTACAAGTAAGTCCTCCCAATTGTGCACTGCCAGGGCAATCTTTTACCGTCATTTTTGAAACCCTACCTTGTGTCACACATGTGAGCAACGTATTATCTCCTGGTTCTCCTTTTATGGAAAAGGCACCCTTCAAGGATATTGCAGAACATCGGACTTGGAAGATGTTGGAACTTGGACTCAGCTTTTGTAATCAAGTCTCTCTGGTCAACTCTTGGAGGAAACAAGAAATTCTCTCTTTTGCCACTAAGTATAAACCAGTTGCTAAGAAGATCCAACCAGTCAACCAGCCTATGCCTCTCAACCTCAATCCTTCCCTTATGCGTCCTCCTCTATCTCGGGATCCTTACTGTGGTCTCCCTCAATCTCTTACTTGTCATTTGTGCCTAATGGACGGGTCACTGAAGAACGTCTGAAGGTGGTCAACTTTGGTCCAGATGGATGGCTTCTTCCTGATGAGTTAAATTTAATCAAAAATGTCTTATCTCTAAGGGAAAAATCTATTGCTTTCTGTGAAGAAGAGAGAGGTCTCTTGCGGGAATCCTATGGCCTCCCTTATATCATCCCTGTAGTTGAACATGATCCTTGGCAAAAGAAAAAGATCCCTATCCCTGCTGCTAAAGTTGACGAATTCATCAAGTTGGTCCGGGAACGAGTTCGAACTGGCCTGTATGAACAGTCAACTTCTAGTTACTCCAGCCCCGTCTTCTGTGTCCTCAAGAGCAATGGTAAACTTAGAATAGTTCATGATCTTCAACCTCTTAATAAAGTTACTATTAAAGACTCTGGTATCCCTCCTGCTACTGAAGAATTTGTTGAATCCTTTGCGGGAAGAGCTTGCTATGGTCTAGGGGATATTATGGGTGGCTATGACAAACAATCCTTACATCCTATTTCTCGTCCTCTCACTACTTTCGATACTCCTCTTGGTCGATTTCAACTTACTCAATTGCCTCAAGGAGCCACCAACTCGGTTGCAGTCTATCAGGCTCAGATGATGTGGATCCTCCAGGATGAAATTCCTGATCATGCTGGTATCTTTATTGACGATGGCGGAATTGAAGGTCCAGTATCTGACTATGATAATGAGCTCTTACCTTGGCATCCAGGAATTTTTTGTTTTATCTGGGAATATGCTACTACCTTGGAGAGGATTCTGTTTCAAATCGAGGAATCTGGCCTTACTGTCTCTGGATCCAAACTGGCGGCTTGTGTCCCTGCTCTGGAAATTGTTGGTCATGTAGTCTGCAAGGAAGGAAGAAGGATGGCACCAGCCAAAGTCAACAAGATCATCTCTTGGCCTACCCCAATCAATCCAACTGAAGTTAGGGGCTTTCTAGGTGTTGTCACTTATGTTAGAATCTTTATCCCATCTTTATCCAAAATCTGT
The DNA here is from genome assembly GCA_025617555.3 of Puccinia polysora. NCBI lineage: Eukaryota > Fungi > Basidiomycota > Pucciniomycetes > Pucciniales > Pucciniaceae > Puccinia > Puccinia polysora. The sequence goes on along the minus strand of CM062642.1, from coordinate 27,236,076 downwards.
GCACCCTTGCGTCGTCTAACCAGAAAAGATGCTGAATGGATTTGGACCCAAGATTGTGAATGTGCTTTCCAGCTACTCAAAAGGATAGTTGGTAAAGACATAGTTTTGAAAAAGATCTCTTATGGACCTGGAGCTGGCAAGATCAAGCTGGCTGTTGATTCTAGTTATCAATCTGTTGGGGCCGTCCTTACTCAGGAAGATGAAAATGGTTGGGACCGTCCTGCTCTTTATGAATCTTTGTTTTTTTCAGATGTAGAATCTAGATACTCCCAGCCCAAACTGGAACTCTGTGGTGTGGCTCGAATGATGAAGAAACTTCAAACCGTTCTCTGGAGCCAACATTTCGAATTGCAAGTTGATGCTTGATCCATCATTGAAATGATCAATGCTCCCAGTCTTCCCAATGCTCCTATGACTCGTTGGGTGGCCTTTATCCAGCTTTTCTCTTTTGATATTGTTCACAGGCCGGGAAAATCTTTCACCATGCCTGACGGTTTATCTTGACAACCTCTTGGGGACAAAAAATCTGATGTTGGAACCAATTTCAATGAAGAGGAACCTTTAATCCAACCTATTTTCTCTTTTTCTTATCAAAATTATTCTGGCTTTCAACAAGGCTTCTGGTTTAAATTAGAGCAGTACCTTTCAACTCTTCAAAAACCTCCTGATCTCTCTGCTAAGGAATTTCAATCCCTTAAACGAAAGTCTTCTAATTATTTTGTTCAAAGTTCTAGACTTATGAAGAGAGGCAATCCTTGTGCTCTTATTGTTGTTACTATTCCCTCTAAACAAGATTCTATCCTTGAAAGTCTCCATGAAGGCCTTGGTCATTGTGGGGAAACCAAAACTTATCAAGGATTATCCAAACAATTCTGGTGGCCATCTTTGAAGAAATCCGTCTCCCAATGGTGTAAGAGTTGTGAAGTTTGTCAAAAACGTGATCTTAGGCGCCCAGCCGAAATTTGTTATCCTACTGGGGAGTCCACTGTCTTTGGAAGGATTGCTATGGATGTGGTTCATATTAAGGCAGGTGGTGCTAAGTACCTCATTGTGGCTAGAGATGATTTTTCTGGATGGGTTGAAGCAAAATTTCTTAAGAACCTTAGCTCTGAATCAGTGGCAGCTTTCCTCTACAAGACCTGGACAATGCGTTATGGCCTGGCTCGATCTTACTCTACTGATGGTGGCTCTGAATTTGGGGGCAAGCTTGCTGAAATGATCCGATCCCTTCCTGGACAACATAGAGTTACTACTCCTTATTATCCTGAAGGCCAAGGCATGGTGGAACAAGGCCATGCCCCTTTGAAGGCTGCACTTGTTAAGCTGGCTGGTGAAAGTGGCAAGAATTGTCGCAAATTCCTTCCTCTTGTTCTCTTCTCTGATCAAATCTCAACCAAAAGGACTACTGGCTACTAACCTTATGAAATCATCTTTGGTCAAAGAGCAGTCCTTCCTTTGGATCTGGAAATGGAATCTTTCTTGGGCATCTCTTGGGAAGAGGTGTCCTCAACCACTGATCTGTTAGTTGCTAGATCCAAGCAACTGGAGTGAAGTGAAGACGTTTGTGATGAAGCTTATCAAAAGATGATGGAGTCCAGAGCAAAATCCGTCCAGTATTGGGAGGACAAGCGCTCTAATCAAATCAGGGAGCCCTTGAACCCTGGTGACCTAGTTTTAGCTTATAATTGATCTTTGGAGACCCAGTGGGGCAAGCTTTTCTCTAATCGTTGGAATGGCCCTTATCAAGTGGTTCATCAAGTTAGAGGTGGATCTTATTTTTTGGAGGAGCTGGATGGTACTCGGCTGGCCAGAAGGTTCTCTGCTGATCAAGTCAAGAAGTTTCATTGTCGTGGGGGCAACTTATCTCGGAAGTAAGTCCTCCCAATTGTGCACCACCAGGGTCATTTGCTGCGTTTTTTGTTGTAAAACTCTACTGTATGCCACATATGTGAGCACCTGATACGCCCTCCTTGTTCTATTCCTGCCGCTTCTAGGGCTCATTTGGAAGAATCAAGATATTTTCCTCAACTCTTCAATTGCTCTCAAGATCAAGAAATGGCCAATCTTTGCTTCAATTTCTTTGTTCCCTGCTTTTCTTTTTTAATCCCTTCAAATTTTAGATGCAGACTAGGGACAGTCTGTAAGTTGGGGAGAGATGTGGTGACCAATCCGGGACACCACGGAAAAAAAAATATATATATATATATATATCTTTTTTGGTTGTACCCCTATGGGTACCTTCATTTCCCCCCATCTCTCAACTTCTCCCTGTCCTAGCGGTCTAGGACAGGTCTCTTGCCTGTCTCTCCGCTTCAATCCCCTCTTCCTATGTTCAACTCCCACTTGTTGCGCTCGCGGCCCGGACTTTTGGGGACGCAAGCAATCGTCAAACCACTTTTGACAATCCCTTCTCATCCTCATCCTCATCCTCAGTCCCAGTCTCATCCTCATCATCCTCCTCATCGCTATCCTCATCCTCATCCTCATCATCCTCATCATTGCCATCCTCATCCTCATCATCCCTCCATGCTCGGTCAATCAAACCCCCCCCAGACTAGGCAACCACTTCCCAGTCTTGATTTTGCTGATTGGGATCTCACCGATGCATTCACTGATCAACCCAATGGCTCCCATTCTTCCATCTCCGGTCTTGCTCATCCCCGCGGTAGTACTCCCATCTCCGCACTCAGCTCCCGTTGTTCGACTCCTTCCAAGCCATTCTCCATCGATAGCCCCCAATCGAGAAGGACGCTACCCAACATGTCCGCCTTGATCAATTTCCTAGATGAGACTCACCCCAACAACCGTCCTCTACACCATCTCACCGGCTTGCTCATCACCCAATCATCATCCCCTCCCTCTACCCGTACCTAGCCAACATATGCGGGCTCCCTCACTCTCCTACCGACCGGTTGGATTGGATCCTCCTACTCACAACCTCCAGCTGGCTGGTCTCCCGCCCGGCTTTTCTGTTGCCCGCGCAGGTCTCAGCTGTCTCCCGGGCCCATCAGCCTGTCTGCAGGCCCCTCAATAGCTACTCTCCTGCACGTGCCCACCATTGACACGGGCCAGGGTCTTGATTGAACTCTTCTTTTTTTTCTGAGTGTTTGTTTGTTTCTTTTTTTCTGCTCTATTTGTAAATCTCTCTTGTACATAGTATACAGGGCCTCATGTCTATAAAAGGAGGGGCTCTCCCCTGCCTTTTGGCCCAGCATCAGAGGATCCCAGAAATCCATCAGACCATCATCAGTAATCAACTTATCTGTGGGCATCCTTCCCCACCTATCTGAGCAATTTATCCGGGTATATCCATGATTGCCCCCTTGATCCTTTGAGCCTCCATACTCAAACTCTGTCCTTTGTGACCTTGATCCCTATCACCAACCAATAGCCTTGCTGGTTGAAGAAGAATTCTTGTCTGTCTGAGTTCTTGGGTGTGTTATACCACTCTGATCCCTTTTTCCGACCATACTGGTCTTGATCTCTCCTTGATCATCTTCCTGGAGCCAATCACGTTTGATTGAAGAGGTTTATTAAGCTTAAAACCTGGAGTGTCATACCTCCCTTCTTCTTTAAGGTTGAATTTTGCCACGCTATTCTTGAGTCCCTTGAGAAGTGTTGGGATATTATTGCTCAAATTCTTTATTGATTTGCTTCTAGAGCTTCACAAACAAATTGCTTTTGTTTTGTTCAGCCTCCCACAGTTATCTGGTACCCTTCAAGCGCTTGATTGCGGAGAGTTGGGAAGGTTCATTGAGAACCTGGAGGTTGGTTGGGATTGAGTTGATCTTTCCTAATCAGCTGCTGACGACCAGAGTTATTAGCTTGTGGGCGTTGTTACTTACAACTGCCTTGTTCTATTGAACTCTGAACAAACCTTGACTTATTTGTTCAAGTCTTTACCTGCACCATCTTGCCTCAGATAGTGTTGTTTCCATCGCTACCAACAACTCTTATCCTCTTCCCTTACTTTGATTTCTCATCCATAAGGTTCTGGACCTTGATTCTGGTTACATTTAAATATTATTGTGACTCCTAGGAGGGCAGCCTAAACAGCACCTTTCCCCTCCACAGAACGGCCACGGCTTAGCACCCTTTGGAGTCTTACACCGTCTGGATCTGTTGTGACTAATCTGACAACCAGATACCGCTCAGAAGAGCTACAAGCAGAACCCTCTCTACGCGCTCTGAGAAGACAAAAATCACCCAAAAAAGGTATTTATACAGACCTCTTTGGATCCATTATTCAATAAGTTTACCAGGAATTATTTATTATCAATCAGACACCGTGTCATTGTTGATCAAGTGCTTATATGAAGATAAGCAAGTGATTTATGACTTAGTCTGTAGTAGTATTATTTATCATTATTAACCAATCAACCTTTGAAGTTTAGTCAAGCAATCTACCCCATCTGCTCTGAAACCCTTCCAATTATTCCAGGATTCTCATGGTAAAGTGCTCAGAGTGAGTGTTACCCTTCCTTTCTTGGCCATTTTTGCTGTTACGCCCAGCCATTAGTGGAATAAGTCCTTTCTAAGGCACCCATCTTTATTCCAAGGTTCTTAAACTGCCTAAGGAGGCCCCTTGAAGAGAGGTTGCTATTCTGTAAAGATACCCAGTAGTATAATACTGTGGCCCCTCTTTTATATTATATTGAAAACCATTTGTTACCAAACCAATTAAACCTTGCAACTGCTCTTATTATATCATTTATTTGAGCTTCTAAGTGTTTATTATTGGAATAATAATAAGTATTATTATTCCAGCATTTTTATCACTCTCTGTAGCTAAAGGACTGCAAGATTCCTGGTATCAGAGAGCTGACAGAGATCTTTTGGGGCGGAAAATTTGCCTTTTGGCTTGTTGTATCATGGGCTCACAAGATGCCAATCTTTTTTACTTAAGGAGCTCTTCTCTCTGCTGTTTTCCATCATCTAATCAACATCCAATTGAATTCATCATCAATATTATCCAACTTATTGCCCAATTGTGAGAGCCCATTAGCAATTATTGACACAAGGTGTCCAGCATTTCCTTTGCTTTAAATACTGCTCATTTTCCTAAGCTAATTTCTGGCCATAATTATAACACAGGCCTCTAAGAATAGACCTTCCACACTGTTCTTGTGATCTGGGCTTCCCTGTCTCCCTAAATTTTGTATATAAAAGAAAGAATAAAAGCTAAAAGAAGGTATATATCCGCAGACAGTACCAGTTATTATAACAGAGAAAGTACTGTCCCTGCCAGACCCCCAATTTAAGGAAAGAGATTGTGTTTTTGCTCCAATTTTGGAAAAGCCCACTAGTCCTTGAGTCACATTGCTGTACCTCTGCAATTACTAATCAAACTCCCCTTCTTCATCCAAGCTGGAAACCACTAAAGCTAACTTTCAATGAAATAATAGTAAATAAATAAGTCAGACTCCCCAACAAGCTCTGCACTTGAACTATTTCCCTAAATATGACCTCCAAGAACTCTTGCTGGTTACTACACTCCAAAGTAACAGAAGAAAAGAAACAAGCTATAATTTGCCGCAAAAATCTCCAACAATGGTAAACTCTGATGATGATAAACTCCTCCCCCTTCCTCCCTTCATACAACAAAATAAAAGCTTCCTTATCTATACAACAAATAACCAAGGAACATAAACTGCTAAAGAAAGACTCCTTTTTCCACCCGCTCAATGCAATCTGCACTGATCCTCCTCACTAATAGTCTGATCCTTACCCAATCCAATGATCTGCAGTAGATTCAATTATCCTGTTGCCAATTCCCCCTAAAAGTTGAGTTGCGCCAATGCATAACTAACAAAAGCTCCTTGTCAATCTGCCTTAGCGGATCACTCCCAATCCCGCATGCAGCATAACTATGGATCCCCAACAACCCACATGCTGCCTCCTCAACTTTAGCATTCATTGACCCACAGCGCTCCGCAATCTCTTTGCATATCCCATGATTGGCCCAATCTGTACTACTTAGCTTTGATCACTTGCTTCTGCATTAGTAAACCCACTGCCGCGGAGGGAAAGTTATGTTTGATCAAGCAATGTCCACAAAAGGCAAAAACTCTGGCCCATTCTTGTTATTGTGCCTGCAAAAATTGCGCGCCGCACCAATCCCAAGCCCTCAGCTAATGTACTCCAGAATAGACAGTCTGCCAACGCGCTTCTCTGAGCCTATTGTGCTGTGGACTTCCAACCACAGCTGAGACGCTCCAAGTCAAACGTCCATTGGTGAGCCTACTTGCCTCTGTTTCTATAAAGAACCACCACACCCTCAGCGCCAAAAATCCCCCTGTTACGTCTACCATCACCCACTCCTCCGGTGTCCAACACTCCAACCACAACACCTCCTGCAGAGGTTGAGTCCCCGCGCTTGGTAATTGTGATTAGCTCCAATTTGCCACCCATACCCCATGATTTTATCATTTTCTGACCCCTCCATATCTTCACACAGCTCCTGCGCCTCTTTTTGAGTCACAATTGTCTCCATCTCTGGTCCAAAGACCTCTGCATTTCTCATCTCCAATCTGGACCCTATCACCTTGAATCTCCTTTCAGTCCTCTAACTCTTGCCCTTCTAGGTTGACCCAATTTGGCCTGGTCTCTCCATACCATGCGGCCATCCAAAGCAACAATGAAGAAGGCGGCTGAGGAATTGAGGAAGCCAAAATTGACTGCTACCTCCGCAAATTGGATGAACAAATACTGGCCATCCTCCAACGTTTGGTTGGGATCCCAGTTGCAGAGCATTGCAAGCTCCTCTGCAAGCATCATTGTGCCGGTGGTGAGCTCCGCTGCAGGCTCCGCCGCGCTATCTTCCTTCCTTAGATTTCTTGCTGTCTTAAATTATTGCCGCTCCCCCTCAATTTTGTATATAGCTCCTGAAATTAATATGATGCCTGGCCTGCCCCAGAAAGGAATTCTCTTGATTCCCTGCACCATCCTACAAAATGAGACACACAAACAAAAGAAACTCAGAAACCCCTAGTGAGAATGCCTCCATATCTGAGAATGAGACAAATAAAACGGAGACAACTGAGACAAAGAATAACTAAAGAGAACTCCGCAAATACATATTGCCTAAGGGACCTGGATCACCCCAGAAAAAGGCCTTTAAGACTATACCTTCCATGCTGCTCTGGTGATCTGAGATTCCCCGTCCCCCCACAACTTGAATGTTGAACCCAACATTTATTCCTCCAAGGACTCCTCCTCCAAAGAATCCTTCTCCTCCGCAGCAGGCTTGCTTACATTGGCCATCTCTTAATTGTCATCCCCTGAACCCGCGGTTTCATCAAAGTCTGTAGTCCCCTGCAGGTGGAACTTCTTCATGTGATCCTCTGCAGCCTTCCACTTGAGTGGAGTGCCATTGAATTCCTCCAACTGATAACTCCCACCCAGAAACTGACTAACAACCCAATAAGGACTGTTCCAGCAATCCGCAAAAAGCTTACCCCGCTGTGTCTCCAAGCTCCAATTATAAAGCAGACACAGGTTGCCTATCCACAAAGGTTCCAGAAAGCAATTGGCACAAAAATTGTCCCAGTACCAAACCAACTTAGCCTGACTGTCCTTCACGTGATCCACCGCGGCCTTCCACTTGAGTGGAGTGCCATTGAATTCCTCCAACTGATAACTCCCACCCAGAAACTGACTAACAACCCAGCCTCTTTGCCGCCCTTGCCACCATCTCCTTTTGCTGCAAAAGTTGCTCCGCCTGCGCCAAAAATAGATCCTCCATGGTCTTAACCTTCCACCAGTCAATAGAAAGGTAATTCAAGTTTTTTATAATTACTGGAAGCACTGGCTGCTGCCCATACAAGAGCTTGTAAGGCAAATAACCCATCCCCCACTTGACCAATATCCAATCTGCAAAAAGCACGACTGGAAAGTTCTCCTGCCACATCTTCCCGTTACTTCCCCAGATCTTGAACATTGCGTCCTTGATTGGCTGGTGCCCCCTTTCTATTGCCCCCGCTCCCTCCAGATAATATTCCATAACTTGCCCAAACTTTGGGTTGCAAGATTTGACCAGCCTCCAAAGATCACCCAAAAACTCCGCCCCGCCGTCCACTGTGATGAGCCGCAAACACCCAAAACAAGCAAACCAATCCTCCTCCAAAAACCGCCCCACCTTCTCTGCCAATAGCGTAACCAACAGACGCGCCTCCACCCACCCCAACAAGTTTTCCCAAGCCAAAAGTAGATACAGGAACTTTACTGCCTAGATATGGACCATTTCCAGTGAGACTCTCCCAAAAAGGGTGTCCTCACCCATCAGAATACCCACCTCCTTGGTAATCTGGTACTCTGCAACTGACAAGCTTGGCAACTCTGCACCCAATCTTGCACCGTCTCCCCAGAGCGGGTCACCAGAACCTGGTCTTTACTCTCCTCTGCATCTCTGCCTCTCCCCAATGGCCTAAGTCATCGTGAAGACTCTGCATTGAATCCTTCTGATCTTCCCGTCTTGTGACCACAACCAAGTCTATTGGAAGTTCCCATTTCCTCAACTGCCTGTCCTGGCAAAAGAAAAGCAAAAAATTCTTCCGAACCCATCTAACCTCCATTGCCAACAAACCTTCAGGAAAAAGAAGTGTCCAAAGATACTTGTCCAATGCCTGAAACCTTTGGCACTGTTTCAGGGGAAGTTTCTAAACCTCTGCAGCCATTGCTGCCACCGTCAGAAGCTTTTTCTCCACGTCCAAATCCCCTTCCACTGCGCGCCAGACCTCCAGATACCAAGACAAGGCATCCAGCATTGTAAGCACCTTCCCTGGAATGTGCCTGACCGTGAAATGGAACAACTTTAAGTATGCAATCCACCATTTCATAGGAGCATTAGGAAAGGTTGGGGAATTAATCATCCTAGACAGCGCTTCTGCATCCACCAGGAGTTCAAAAGACACCCCCCACAGCACATGCTGTAATCTCCGCACAATCCTTGTAACCCCACACAACTCCAACTTGGGCTGCAAGTACTGAGATTCTACCTCCAAAAAGGTTACCAAATCATAGAGCACTGGCCTTTCTTTCCCTTTATCTTCTTGGGTAAGCACACCTCCCGCACCAAACATGCTCAAGTCCACCGCTAGCCGGATCCCTCCTTTTTTGAATTCAAGGTCCTTCAACAGTATTTGTTGCCCAAAAATCTCCTTCAGCTCCTGGAACGCCAAATTGCATTCCTCTGTCCACACCCACTCCTCCCCCTTCCTAATCAGTTTCCACAATGGGAAATTCTCAATGAAGATCTGTACCCATCCACATAGACCTAAAACTGGGAAACATGAGTAGCATTCCGTGGAGTAGGCCATTCCAAAACTTTGTTAACTTTGGCCTTAGTGATTTTCCTCCCTTTTGCAGAAACCTTGTGGCCAATGACTTCTAAGGCTGGAAGACACACTGCAAACTTGTTACCAGAAACAGTCAAAACCCGCTTCATCAATCCAGAACAGGATTCTCTCCAAAGTCCGCGCGTAATCCCAGAAAAACTGCCTGATTCCCAAATTTCCCACAATAGTTTCTCCGCCGTAATTTCTCCGTGGCCCCTTGATACCCACTTCATCAATGAATATCCATACTGTTTCTGGAACATCATTGTGCAAAATCCACGTCATTTGCACCTGTTAAACTGCTACCAAATTTGTTGCCCCTTGCGGAAGCTGCATTAACTGAAGTTTCCCCAAAAACCTTTCAAAGGACTTCATTGGACAAGACTCCAGATGTAGCTCCCGCTGATTGTACCCCCCATAACATCTACTAGCCCTTAGCAGACTCTTCCAGTCATATTCTCCACAAACTCCTCCACCTGCGGAGGCAACCACACGTCTCTGATTTTGACCAAGTTTAACCTCTGCAGGTCATGGACAATCCGCAAACTCTTCCCATCCTGCTTTAGTACCGCAAAAATGTGACTAGAATAACTAGACCAAGAAGGCTTGTACAGACCTGTCCGCAAATGCTCCTGCACCAACTATGTAAACTGATCCCTAAGCGCTACCGGAATAGGAATGGGTTTGATCTGCCAAGGGTTTTGGGGAACTGTAGGTATCCAGTAGGGGTCTTCAATCTCATGCCTGAGTAACCCCCACTCCTCCGGACAAAAGGACAGTGCCTTCCTCCGCATGACAGTCACCGCCTTGAGTAATTGTACTTCCTCCTCTTGCAACCACCCCTCCGGCCCAAAGTTGAGTTCTGCCATCTGCTCCTCTGTCAAGCCCATTGGATCCTTCTCCAGGATTGCGGGTGTCAAAGGAGACTCATAAGGGTCCCGTGGCCAACAGATAGGCCTCATTTGTTTATTGATGTCCTGCGGCATTGGCTTGTTCTGTGGTTCTACCTTCTTAGCAACTGGTTTGTATTTGCTACCAAAGACCCGCACCTAAACCAACTTCAATCCTTTGGTTGTCTCCTCTATTTTTAATTGTTGGCCTGCAACAAAATATGGGTTTCTCATGATTTTGGCACAAGGGTAGCTGCTTGTGCTGACACCCATTGGAGGCGCATACAAGGAAGGACTCAATTTTGATCCTATCCCCACTTCCATCATTTTTGTGCCAATCCCCTCTCTTCTTCATACTTCCCAAAGCATTTTAGACCGCACTACAAGTTTTCCTCCTCCCTGCTCCTTATCTGTTGACCGTCTGCACAAGGACAGAGCCTTCCCCGCACAGGCCACATGGCCAACATCTAAAAATCCTCCGCCAAATTATTGTGACTGCCTTCTGCAAGAGGGCAGCCCTTCTGATGTTCCCATCCGCCACTTTCAGGCCAACAGATAGTTTTCTTGTAGCGTTTCCCCAAGGTGTCCGCAACAGTAAGGAGTTCCTCCCTAGTCTCCAGAAGGAAGCCAAGAGATGCCCGGAAGGGAAAAAGAAAACGCCTAACAAGTATGAACTCCAACCGGCCTACTACCAAATACAACAGCGGAGCCAATACCTTTTCCACTTCCAACATTTCCCTCTCCACCACCCCTTTGACCATGCATTTGAAACCTCCCAAAGTCCGCAACCCAATGTTTGCCTTGTGTTAAACCAATCCTGCATTGGTTGCAAGCTTCAATTGAAGGAAGTTTACCTCTGAACGGCTATCAACCATTGCCTGACACCGTTTGCCTCTGATCCACATTTCTACATATCTTAAAGGGAACATCATAGCACCGCTAACTCCTAAAACATTCACCCCAGCGTTGAGAGAACCAACCTTTGCCTCTTCTCTGGGTTTTGGGTTGTCCTCCTTATTCTCTGCAAACTTCTTGAAGACTGAAACCATTTCCTCCGCCATTACCGGTGAGATTGCCGCTAGTTCCTTCAAATTTAGGGAAACTTGGTGGTCTGTTCTGCAAATTCTTATTGCTACTTCTCTGGCCCTCCTGCGGGATCCCCCCGCTTTGACTACAACTTCCTTTTCTGGTGCTTTTGCAGGAGTCTTACCATCAAGGTCCATTCTCCTTTCATTGGAGCAAACGGCTCTAACCTCTGCCAAAACTTCCGGGGGTTCCCATGTTTAAGGAAATGCATTCCCTGCTGAAGCTGTAGCTTCCTTCTTCTCCGCCGCCGCTGCTTGAGCCAGATCTTGTGACAAAGGTTGGTCTGGAATATCCAGTATGGTTTCTCCTGAAGGGTAAAAACAATCAATTCTGTCCTTCTTAATTATCTTGCTCCATATGTCCTCACTCAGATCTTTACACAACCTTTTAGGATGGCCATCTTCCTGGCAGCAATAGCATCAGAAGACGCGGGGCTTGCCTTTCTTCCTTGGAGGCGCCCTTGATGGCCCCTGAGTTGATGCATTAGACATTGTTTTTGGTGGTTCCTGGACTGTTGCAGCTGACTTTGCTATAGCTTTCTTCCAGAAAAGACGCATTTTGTAAACATCTCTGTCATTTCAGCAGTTTCCTTTGGTGTTACCGGCCCTTTTACCCTTTTCACCTGGACATCCTTCTTCTCCAAACCCTTTGGGTCTTCCTCCATAAGTTCCACCAATTTCAACTCGCCTACAACCGCTGCACAGATATCCTTCATGTCCGGGAGTAGGGTTACCCCTCCTTCCCACAACCTACAAATTAATCATCCATCATAAAGCTTTCTGTGGACCCTTCTGCGCAATTCAGAGCTAAGACCCTGCATAAAAGTTCTCTTGACAGAGCCAGTATGCTCCGCCAAAATTTCTTTGCAGACAAGGTACTTCAAAATGGATCAAATGAGGAACAATACACACCAAACAAAGTCCTTGAGGAAACACCTCCTTCCCTTGCCATTTTGGTTGCAAGACGCTTGAGATCCACTTTTTGGAACCTCTGCTCTTGTGACCCCCATTTTTCCACTATTTACCCCTGAAACTTTTCCCAATTTTGTTCTCTGTAAACCTCCATATCCTCCACACCCCACATATCCTCCTCATCCAGAATGAATTTGAATATTTTCCAGACACATTCAATGTCATTTGCGCCTTTGCTGTTGGCCACATTCAAAAGATTTTCCAGAAATTGGTGAACATCTTATGGACAAAACCTAACTGCGGGTTAGTCCCTTGGCCTAATTTTTTCTCCACTCCCTTGCTGCTCTTCTGGCATCTCCGGTGCCACATATGTTGATTGTCCCCCCTTGGCCACTCTTAGCGGCAGCCCTGCAGGACTGGCGGTCTTACAAGGATTGCTTTGATACAGTTGCGCGCTACTGGTTTCCTGTTGGCGAGTCGGAAGTGAGTTGGCCAAACCGGCCTCAAAGTCTCCCATCATCTTGGACGTAAAATAAAAGAATAAAAACCAAAAAAAAAAAGGTATATCTCTGCAGACGGTACCAGGTATTATAACAGAGAAAGGACTTTCCTGGCCAGACCCCCAATTTGTGGAAAGAGATTGTGAGTTTGGTAAATTCCCTGCATTAATATAAAATTCTCCGCAAAAATCTTGCTGCAAGTTCCAGAAAGCCCACTAGCCCTTGATTCACACTCCTGTACCTCTGCAATTCTTAATCAAACTCCACTTCTGCACCCAAGCTGGAAACCACTAAAGCTAACTTGAAATAAAATAATAGTAAATAAACAAGACTGACTCCCCTGCAAGCTCTGCACTTGAACTATTTACCTAAATATTATCTCCAAGAACTCTTGCTGGTAATTACACTCCAAAGTAACAGAAGAAAAGAATCAAGCTATAATTCTCTGTGATAATCCCCAATAATGATGATGTGATAATTGTCCATAATAATCTCCAATCATGCAATGTCCACCTATAATGATGTGACAATCTTCCCCCCTCCTCCCCCTCTCCAGCAAAAGAAAAGATTCATGGTATATACAACAAATGACAAAAGAATGCAAGCCACAAATGAAAGACCCCTATTGTCTCCGTGCATTCCACACTGAACCACCTTAGCTACTCCAAAAAAGGAACGTAAACTGCTAATGAAAGACTGCTTTTCTTACTGCCTCCGTGTGTTTGCACTGATCCTCCTTACTAATAGTCAAATCATCACCCAATCCAATGATTTGCAGTAGATTTGATGATCCTGTTGCCAATTACCCCTAACAGTTGAGTTGCGCTGATGCATAACTAACAACAGATCCTTGTCAATCTTCCCTAGAGGATCCCTCCCAATCCCGCATGTAGCATAACTAAAAATCCCCAATAACCTGCATGCCCCCTCCTCAACTTTAGCTTTCATTGCCCCACAGCATTATGCAATCTCAGTGCATAGCCCATAATTGGCCTAATCCTTACTACTTTTCTTCAATCACTTGCTTCTGCATTATTAAACCCACAGCCACAGAGGGAAATTTATGTTTGAACACACAATTTCTGCAAAATGCAAAAGCTCTGGCCCATTCTTGTCATTGTGCCCGCAAAAAGTGCACGCCCCACAAATGCTGAGCCCTTAGCTAATGAACTCTGGAATAGAAAGCCCACCAAGGCGCTTCTCTGAGCCTGTTGTGCTGCCAACTTCCAACCACAGCTGAGCTGCTCAAAGTCAAATGTCCTGTGCTGAGCCTACTTACCTTTTTGTCTATAAATAACCACCACACCATATCCTTTGCCCTATCCTTTACTGTTCTCCAGTGATAATCCATGATCAGGATGATGAGATAGATGTAGTCTGGGACGGCACAGGGTGGAGTGTGGAAGGATTGTTCATTGCATCAGTAATGAATGGGACTGGGAATCACAACACTCTGAGAGAGATCCAAGGAGACAGAAGAAAATTAGAAAACAAAGAGAGAAAAGAAAGAAAGAGACACATACCTGGGACGGCACAGGGTGGAGTGTGGAAGGATGAGGAAAAGAGTTCATCCACGTGCCTGAGACCGCCCCAGGTATAGTCACTGAACTGTGACATGGAGATGAAAGGTGGAAAGCATACACAAGGAAAAAGGGTGACAGCTGTGGAGCCCAACACAGGATTTGGGAGTGAAGTTTTAAGACCTCCCTCTCAACCCTAACCTAAGTACAAGCAAACAGAAAGCCCAAAAACAAATAGAAAAGAAACCCCCAAAACTAGAACCCTTTCCCAACCCTATCCCATACCATCCATTCCCTCTGTTTATTGCGTCTGTGCAGTTTGTCCTTCTCATGGTGCGGCCCTCTACTGCGTCCCACTTGGAGCCCCCCGCTTTATCCGTCTGGGCGTGTCTTCAAATCCCGCAATCCACAGATTGGTCCGCGCCTATGCTTGCGCGGACCTCCCCGGCGCTTATAACGCGGCTATTTCCCTGCTCCTACTTTCCAAACTAGCCACCCGCAAAGCTGGTTGGGTTGTCTCTATTACATGGTCTGCGTTGTCCAAGAAGGTTGCAAGCCCGCCACTCCTGGAGTAGGCCCAACCCACACCCGGTGCTGAGCCCCACACTTTCTACTGCTGAAATTGCACGCACCCAAAATTCTGAGCCCAATCTACCCAAATTCCAAGCGCACAGCCCGCAACGCAGTTCCCAATCCAAGGTTATAAATACAACGCCACACTGCTTGTAACCCAGATCAGTTGCAAACAGCCGCTCCCAACGCATTTTGGAGTTGTGAGCGGCTGTTCATGACCCATTTGCAGAAAAAAAAGAAAGAAGAGATGTTGAAAAAAAAAATAAATAAAAATAAGGCCTAAATAAAAATTATCAAAAATTAATAAATATGAATAAAAATAAGGCCAAAAAAATAAAAATTACTAAATAAAAATAAGGAGTCTATGGAGCAGCCCTCAAGTAAAAGTGCCAAAAAATACAAGTTCAACTTGACAGGCCCTAAAGTAAAAACACCAAAAAAAGACAAGTAACTTGACAAGCCCTAAAGTAAAAACACAAAAAAATACAAGTAACTTTACAAGCCCTAAAGTAAAAACACAAAACAAAGACAAGTAACTTGACAAGCCCTCAAGTAAAAATATCAAAAAAAAAAAAAAAGTTCAACCTGTTTTAAGCTGATCTCATCACAAGAAGTAAAAATACTCCTAATGATGGGATCAGCCCAACACAAGTTGAACTTACTCACCAATAAAATCTCATTCAAAACACTCATCATAATGATGTTAACTCAAAACACTCAACATAATGATGCTCAAAATTTGATAATCCTCTATATTAATAGAATTAAAAGATCAGCATCAGTACCCAAACCCAAATGATCAAATTAAAATGATGTCTATAAATTAGAATAAAACTCAAGTTGATCTTTGAGGTGATCAACCCAACAAGAGGCTTTTTTGGAAATCATAGAATGTGGTTTGGAAACTATGGGCGGGATTTTGATCACATCTCCCTTAAGTACAAGCTGGACCCAATGGTTATTCTTAACAAATCAAATGAAAAAAGGATCTGATTGTTCTTTTACACCCATTTTCATAGGAGTAAAAGTACAACATGATTCCAATGAAATGAAAAATATTGGTATTCCGTAAGTATCTGCTATTATTTGACCCATGTAAAGCTTTGAAAGCCATTTTGAAGAGGGAATCTTTTTTTTGATGTCATCAACATCAAGTCTTTTTTATATCTTTTCAACTTCTATAATTCCACCAAGGATCTTAGCATAGCACTTCTTATTTTCACTCAATTTTGCAAGCATTTCTTTTCTTACTTAAAACAATCAATGCTCATCATAACCATGTGATTTAGCAATGACTCTAAATCCACAATTTCTATCACCAACCAGATCTCAAACCTCCCCCAAGAGCTTATGTAAGTACTCAGGTATTTGATTGAGGTAATTCACTTCCTAGATCAGTCTCTTCCACTGAACTATGAAATTCAGATGAAGAGCCATCCTTGCACTACAGAAATAATTATCCCATAATTTAATTAAACCATTAAAATGAAAATTTCTCAAAATAAAAGACTCACACTATCTTTGGTCTTTTTTTTCCCTTTTAACCATCTTTTACCTCTTAATTTATTTTTCAAAGTTTTCAAATTTTGAAATCTCACAACAGGTTGCTTTCAATTTTGGTGGACCATGGCTTGAACTTAACACCTTTGCTCAAGCCTTGGCTTGGCAATCAAAGCAACTGTATTCTCAAGCATTGACCTTATAATCTCCAACCTAACTTATTTAGGTTGTTCTCTATACATGGAATTCCACTTCTTAAACATTTGAGATTCTTCATCAAGCCCTGAATCTGTTTCAAAATTTGAAAAAACAAAAGAATAATAAATTTTTCAATCCAATAATTAATTTGTCAATCCAATGATTTTTACCCTTCAAAAAACCCCCCTTAATTCATTGGAAGGGTCATAGTCTAACTGCCACTAAGGATGAACATCCTCAGGCACAATGGATCCTCTTGATCCTATTATTTCACCTAAAATGTGGGAACAAGGCAAGACCATTGTTTTTCAATATGACTTGGAGCACACCTTGCCATCATGGTTGCCCTTTAAAGTCTCAAATTTTTCCCCAATGACTTCAATTGCCTCAATTGACAATTTGTTACACAAAGGTAATAGCTCTGTTGGAAGACCTGTTCCCAACTTTATTCAAGATTTTTTGAGTGACACATCCACTGATTGTATTTGACTTTCAACAGTTCCTTCAAGTTTTTTCCACACATCCAAAATGTTCCCCAAAGATCCCAGAAGTAAACTTTTGAAAGTAGAATGGGCCCCTTCTACCCAAGATGTTGTTTTATTTCCAAAGTCTGGGTAGACAAAAGTACAAACTGTTACAGAAATCTCTTTGATAGGGAAAGTGTTATTTTCCATATAATGGAGTACATCCTTGAGGTATTTCAAGAAACACTGTATACAAGTTTCAAAGTAAGCACTCCCAACAGAGATCAATAGAAGAAGCAATAAATTGGCATACTCTGAGTTCCGCATAATTTACTTCTGCCTCCCCCTTGGTTTGAGAGGCCCCATAATTTGCCCAAAGAGTCATGAAACTTTGCCATCTTTATTACTGAAGATAACTTGAAATTTTTCTTGGAGGTTTTTAGACAAGTGCCATGAGAACAACTGTCTGGATGACTCAGGGAAACTGTGTTTAATAAAACAAATAAGAGCTTTTTCATGGTCCACCACAATGACTTTTTGAAGCCTCTAGGGATCATAAGAAAACTCCTTTAATGAGTTCAACGCCCAACTGTACTACTCATATGTTTCTTTTGTTATAAAAAAAGCCTTTATAAAAGTCTTTTTGTTGGCAGTCATTGCTACAACATTCAATATATGGATGTTTTAACTATTTGTTTTGTAGGTACAATCCAACAATGCAACATGATGAAATTTTTTGCAAATTTCTATAGACTTAGGATGAGCCAATAAAAGGGTCCATAAGTGACCCTCTCCAACAAATTTTGACCTGGAAACCCACTGGGATTCCTGGAGAATTTCTAATAGAGCATCCATAACACCTTTCCCTTCCAGTTCTGCTAGCTTTAACTCCCGCTTAGTGTTATAGATTTTTCTATCATCAATCTATTCTCCACCATGAATCTTGCTCAATTTCCTTTTAATTTGAACTTTATTTCACCCATCTTTCATCCCTTCCTTTAGTTGACCCAAAGCTTGCTGTTGGATTATCCTCAGTTGAGGATGCACTGAAGGAATTTCAGATGTTTGATGATTGTTTAGGCAATTTCTAATGGAGAAATGCCACATGGGATCTGCTACTTTCCTACTTTCATGGATCATGAATTGAAACCCAACCTTCTTAGTGTGATTTTGACATTGATGTTTGGTGAGACATGGCCCTTCATAAACCCCAAATCTGTCACAAGCTATATCAACCTATTTTTCTCTCCTTGAATTGAAAGTTGTCAATGCGTAGCCATGCATGTCTGCCCATTTCTGACAAAAAATCTTGGCTTCTTTCCTAGTATCAAAGGCTTTCACAGAAGGAGGTTCAAGCGGTCCTGGCACCCCTTATTTACATTAGTATTTTTCAAGCCAAATCCTTCTCATTCAAATGACATATAAAATGTTACCCACCACCTTTAGTCAATTCAAGTTGTGACAGAATATCTTGTTCCAGTTTTGAAGAAAAATATTGTTCCTTAATTTTAACTCTAGATGAGGATTCAATTGGGGCTTCCAATGTTTTATTTTCCAACTCCCTACCAAAATCCCTAGATTCCACAAAAACTTTGTTAAGTACACTTTTAATTAAATCCTTTAACATAGCCTTGTTTAATCTGGGTTGGCTTGGGCTTTGCACTGTTCCCATAAAGAAAAAAAAAATTCAACAGCAATGTAGTATTCCATGCAATTTTCAATCCAGAAACTCCAAAAGTTTTCTCAGTTTTGGTTTGAGAAAAATTAATTTATGCAACAGGTGTTTGTTGTGTGTGTGCGTGGTGTGTTTCAAGAGTTTTTTCCAATTATAAGCAGAATTTTTGATTTCCAAGTTTCTTGGTGGTCCAATAGTCCCACATTGCATTCCAGATCCCCAAATTTGGGTTGACAGAACTCACATGTGGTCCAGGGGTGCCTACGTTGTGGTGATCCAAAACCTAACCTATAGCCATCAGACTCACTTTTCTAGTATAAGGACAGCTACAATAATCAAACAGACCTCAAAAATGGATTCTACACCAAAAGTAACCCCTAGTCACTCAGCCAAAGTACCCCTCTATCTCTCATGGTTTAGAAGATACAGCTCAAATCAACCCTGGCCTGCCCATACCCCTACCAGGTGTCACAGACCAGTGAAAGTTCATGGACATACCCAGGAAGCCTTCAAGTACATACCCCATACAGTACAACCATACATCACCAAACAAACCTGCAGCAGTATGCATAATTAATATATGCAAGGCACTGCATGAAGAACCAAACAGATCACATAATACAGAAGCAATATATGCAAGGCACTGCATGAAGAACCAAACAAATCACCTGTATACACAGCAATAAATGCAAGACACTGCATGCAGAGGCTGTACAGCATCATACAGGACACTATACAGAAGTAATTTATGCAGGAGGCACCTGTATCAATGCAGCACAGCAATGCATGCAAGGGTGTACATGCATGTAGATCCTGCACAGCCTCCTCCTCTGACCAGCAAAAATGCCTCATGAACTGTATTCACTGTATCAGGGAGACCCTCAGGGGCAGCCCTGAGGGCAGGATTTTCTATAAATAGAGGGCCTCTCTCCCCCATCCAGGTCCCATCAGTTCCCCCCATCCTCCCCTCCAGGGATCACCATGCCTCCTAGGCACCCTTAACCCATACTTTGACCATACTCAACCCATTATCCCATACCCATACTGTAAAAATCATCAATCCCATAACCCATACCATCACCATCACCATCCACCATCAACCACCACCATTACCCTTGACCATCCACCATCAACCACCACCATTACCCTTGACCATCCATCATCATTACCCCATATTTTTTTGACCATGAGCCAACCCAATAACCCATACTTTTGACCATCCACCACCACCATTATTTACCCAATACCCCATACCTTTGAAAATCACCACCATGTCCCCATAACCTAAACATCATCATCATCATCCACCATCACCATCATCATCCATCATCATCATCCATCATCCTCATCCACCATCACCATCATCAACTATCATCATCATCCACCATCACCATCATCAACTACCATCATCACGTACCTCATCCATCATCATTCATCAACCGTCATCAAGCATCATCATCACCTACCTCAACCATCATCATCATCATCAAGCATCATCAACCATCATCATCAGTTATCAAGCATAGTCTCAACCATTTCAGCTTTATCACTCAACACCTGTAACATCAAGGGAGTATTCATCAGTAACCAATAAAACAACATAAAGAATATATAAAGGATAAGAATAGAGAAAGGATTCTTCCCTTACTCAGCTTCTATCCACCAGGTCACCTATCTGTTCCACCATTTCTTCCTTATCAAGCTTGAATACATTGATCCTAGGTCTGATAGAGACTACTATAGTAGCAACTCTATTTGAAAATCAGCCACCATTTCTCTTTTCTTTTATTGTTGTGAGACTACTATAGTACTTAAAGGGCAGGCAATTCAAAACCACCCTTAGTCTTCATCTATCTTATTAGTAGTTGTAGTACTAAATTTCCCCTCAAGTGACTGCCAACAAGCTATTTGCTAAACTTTACCCAATCCCAAAGGAGTCTCCACAACGTACTTTCAGCTCTCTGATACCCGGAAACTTGCAGTCCTTTAGCTACAGAGAGTGATAAAAATACTGGAATAATAAAAATGATAATATTCCAAAGATAAACACTTAAAAAGCTCAAATGATAAATATGTTAAGAGCTGGTTCAAGGTTTAATTGTTTTGGTTAGAAGATTTTTCAATTTTTTATAAAAAGAGGGGCCACAGTATTATACTACTGGGGATCTTTACAGACAGAAAACCTCTCTTCAAGGGGCATCCTTAGGCAGTTTAAGAACCTTGGAATGAATAATGGGTGCCTTATAAGGACTTATCCACTGGTATTGCCGGGAAAAACAGCACAATGGCCAAGGTTAGAAGGGAAACACTCACTCTGAGTCAATAATCCACAGAAAAGCCTGAAATGATTGAGGTAAAGGGTTTCAGGGCAGATGGGGTTGATTGCCAGACTAAACTTCAATGAATCAGGTTGATTGGTTTTTGGAAGTAATGGTAATACTGAAGACTAGCTCAAAAATCACTTTCCTATCTCTTTATAAGCACTTGAATAACAATGAAACAGGGTCCAATTGATAATAATAAATTCCTGGTAAAACTGGAGGGGAATAATGGATCCAAAGAGGTCTGTATAAATACCTTTTGGGTGATCAAGAGCTTCTCAGGGCAGGAAGAGAGGGTTCTGCTTATGAGCTGAGGCTTGGAAGCCAGTCAGGGAAATTTTAGCACGTCCACTTTGTGCTGTCAATCAGCTGTCCTCAGATCTGCTGGATTTTTGCACCATTTTAGCCACAGGATCTTTTAATCTGTTAATTGCTTAATTCTGATCATTCTGCACTTATCCTTCATTTGTACTATTCATATTGGTTTAAAGTAGACAGATGTGGATATTTATTGATTTTTCATCATCTTCTGAGCCCTTAGGTAATTTTTAATAATTTTTAAGGCCACTCCTTGTAGTGTTTTTTTGTCTTGAAAGATTAGGATCTGTTTGTTTTGTGGTAACCTTCAATATTTGATTTATTATTTAAAATACTTTAAAATTAATTATATAATATTTTTATTGAGTTTTTAAGGTTTTTAGAACATTTTTAATGCATATGTAAAATTATTACATATTCCAGATAAACCCTACTAGGTTGTAGCTCCTGTGAGCATTACCTGTTGTCAGATTTGTCATGACTGATCCTAACATGGGGATCAGTCCATTCAGATGCGCGCGGGGTAGGATCAGCTGTGTGAGTGGCAAGATTGGCTGCACGCAGGACTTCTGTATGTGGGAATGTGATGCTACAGGTATTTATGGGTTGTGTAAGGATGTAGGACTGCGGGCAGGTATTGTGACATAACACATTTCCAAGTGTAACTCCTAAAATACACACAAAACCTTGATTCTGACTGAATTTTAGGTGTGAAACCATTACATGACCACATGTGTGAAATATTAAATTGGCCAAAAGGTGCCATATGGGTCCTGTGAACTATTGGTCAATTCTTATTTAATTATTTAAAATAAGAAGGAGTTATATTTCAAGGGTGGGGTCAGTGAGTTGCCCTACCTTATTTTGGGTAGGGAATATATTTCTGAAATAATATTTATGGATTTCCCACTCCTTCTTAATATTTTTATTTATTTTTTTTTATTTTTTATTTTACTTTGACAGGTTGCTCTGTACATAGTAGCAAGCTGAAAAGTACCCCAAATCCCCCTCAAATGGCCCATTTGGGGGGGAGTAGCCCAAATGGTCCAGGAAACACATGCAAATCCCACTCACAACTTGCGCATCCCCTGGGAGGTTGAAAGCCCTTGATTGTGACACAAAATGGGTTGCAAACGGGGGTTTGCAACCCCCAGGGATGCGCAAGTTGCTTGCTACTTGTTTGGCCGTGATTGGCTGTTTGCAATCCGTATGGGTTGTGAACAGAAATTCACACCCATTTGCAACCCTTAGGTTGTGAACATAACATTTTCCAAATAAAAATATAATTTCACCTGTCACCAGACTTGAAACCTGACACAAGAAGGTAAATATCACAGAAATATAAGTTAAAGAAACCACTATATACATATAATGAGTCCATATCCCCCATAATAGGGTGTATAAGATTTGAGATCTTCAGGAAATTTAACATCTGATTTTGGACATACCGCAATTTTTTTTTTCATCAATGGATGTTTATCAAAAAAAAAAAAGCTTCATTTTATATTTTATTAAAAAAAGATATTTTCTCAAAATCAATGGTTTTCACAGAATGATACATTGAAAAATTCCAAATTGTTTACTCTTAAAAACCCTCATCAGTAAATCCAGCCCTGATAATCATATCAGGGTTTTACACACTCTTGGGTAAAAATTGAAATGGATGGAAAAAAGTATTGGGACTGACTGGAATAAATTGGCCTTTTTAATTCAAATTACTTCTTTGAATCTAAATCTTCAACCAATAAAAAATTTCAAATTTACTTTAATTTTTATTTTCAGATATTTTGTCAGCTTGCTACTATGTACAGAGCAACCTGTCAATAGAAACACAAAACTATGAAGAATAAGAATATCTCAATTAACAAAATAAGGAGTGAAAAATACATAAATATTATTACAGAAATGCATTCCTCACCCAAAATTAGGTAGGGTTGCTCACTGACCCCACCCTTGAATTCCAAGTCCTTACATTTTTAAAATAATTAAAAAGAAAAGTACTACAAATTACAACACCAGTATGGCACTTTTTGGCCATTCTAATATTTCACACATATTGTCACGTATAGGGTTCACACCTAAAATTCACTCAGAATTGAGTTGTTGTGTATATTTTAAAAGTTACACGCGGAAAAGTGTTATGTCACAATTCCCGCGCACAGCCCCGCATCATTACATATCCCTATGTACTTGTAGTAGCAGATTCCTGCGTACTAGAGACCCGCGCGCAGCTGATTCTGCCATGCACGCAGCGGATCCTACCCCGCGCGCATCTGTACTAACTGATCCCCGCACCTGGATCAGTCATGACTAATCTGAAAACCAGGTACCGCTCAGAAGAGCTACAACCTAGTCAGAGTTGCCTAGCATATGTAACAAATTGACATATGCATTACTAATAATCTAAAAAAGATAAAAACTTAAATAAAATTAATGAAAATTAAGTTTAGAACATTTTTTAATAATAAATCAAAGATCAAGGATTACCACGTAAATCACTGACCCTGATCTTTGAAGACCACAAAACACTACAAGGAGTGTTCATAAAAATTATTACAAATTATCTACGTGATCAACAGATGATGGAAAATCAGTAAACATCCACATCTGCCCGCTTTAAAGCAATACCAATTGTACAAATGAAGGATGAGTACAGAATGATCAAATTTACTCCATAACAGATTAACAGATCCTGTGGCTAAAATAGTACCAAAATCCAGCAGATCTAAGGTCAGCTGATTGACAGAACCAAGTGAACGTGCCTACCTTTCCCTGAATGGCTTGCCAGCCTCAGCCCACAAGCATAACTCTCTCTACATGCCCTGAGAAGCTCAAAAATCACCCCAAAAAGGTATTTATACAGACCTCTTTGGATCCATTATTCCAGATCAGTTAATCAGTTTACCAGGAATTATTATTATCAATCAGACACCGTGTCATTGTTCATCAAATGCTTATATGAAGATAAGCAAGTGATTTATGACTTAGTCTGTAGTAGTATTGTTTATTCTCATTAACCAATCAACCCCTGAAGTATAGTCAAGCAATCCACCCCATCTGCTCTGAAACCCTTCCAATTATTTAAGGATTCTCGTGGTAAAGTGCTCAGAGTGAGTGTTACCCTTCCTGTCTTGGCCATTGGTGCTGTTACTCCCGGCCATTAGTGGAATAAGTCCTTTCTAAGGCACCCATCTTCATTCCAAGGTTCTTAAACTGCCTAAGGAGGTCCCTTGAAGAGAGGTTGCTAGTCTGTAAAGATCCCCAGTAGTATAATACTGTGGCCCCTCTTTTATATTATATTGAAAACCATTTGTTACCAAACCAATTAAACCTTGCAACTGCTCTTATTATATCATTTATCTGAGCTTTTAAGCATTTATCTTTGGAATAATAATTATTATTATTATTCCAGTATTTTTATCACTCTCTGTAGCTAAAGGACTGCAGGGTTCCTGGTATCAGAGAGCTGACATATTTCAGCATCTGCTATTAACTTCAAACACAACCAACAAGCTGAAATCAAGAGTAAATTTGAAATTCCTGGAAAAAAATCCAATTGTAAAAATACTTGGAAAAAATTCCAGATAAAAAAACAATTCAAGAAGATTGGTACCATAAATATTTTCTCTAATTGATTCTTCCTTGAAGGAGGATGAAAAGGTAAACTTTAGATTTGAAAAAACAAATTTATTCTACAATTCAATAATGCTACAATTTAGTGCTGTTGGTCTTTTGATATTTGGGTCCAATTTCAATCAAATTTTTGTTTAAGAACCTTCGATCCATGAAGGGTGGTCATAAATTCTCCTCAATTAAAATATATTCATATAATTTAGCTTAAATTTTGCTTGTAGAGTATTTGTATCTTCAAAGAATTGGACAATCTATTGCTCATAGCTTGGTTTCATAACAAGCAAATTCAAAGAGCTCTAGAATTTTTTTTGAAAATTCAAGGCTTTAAAGTTTTTTTCCCTTTAATTTCTGGATTTCTGATATTTAATTATATTCAGAAAAATATTAATTTCAAAAAAAAAAAACTTGAAAAATAAATATTGAAATAAGTGGGTCAGATTTTAAATGAAGTGGTTACAAAAAAATTATTTTTTTGATTTATCATCAAAAATTGGATGATAATTGAGAAAAAACTATGTTGTTTTTCTTACCATGATAAAAATTAGAAGTATATTAATGGTGGATTGATCAAAACAAACCATCAGGCTTCCTTGGCTTCATCTATATTGTTTCAAGCACCTGGGTTTCCCTACTTTAAAAAACAGTCCAAAGACTTTTTTCTACACACTGCACAATTAATGAAGCACCAATAACTGAAGCCATTATACTAAAAAAATCAAGGCCTCATAATTTTCCTCAGGAGAAACAAAAGAAGCCATATTCCACCATCTAAGCCATAAAATCCATGCAGTTTTGTTTACCAAAGAATGCATGCATTTTCAAAGCATGTTTCATTCCTCTCAAACAGAAAAATTGAATCAAACTGAATTAAGCTGATTCCAAATTCAAGAATAAATAAGGCCTTGAAAGCTTTCTCTGAAAAAATCAAACAAGAAACTTTTCACTATCTTTGCTATAAAGGCTATACAATTTTAGTTACCAAAGAATTCATGCATTTTCCAAGTATGTTTCATTTTTTCCCAAAAATAAAAGTTAAATCAAGCTTCATGGAGCTCCTGAAAAATTTTATAAGATATAAGTTCTCAGAGGAGTCCTGAGAAAAACCCAACCAAGGTATTTTCCAATATTTCAATCATAAAATTCATAAAATCTTATTTACAAGATTGCATGCATTTCCAAGTATGTTTTATTTTTTTGCTCCCCAGAATCATTTTCTTGGGTATCTGCAACTCCCTGAAACTTAAAAGTAGAGAGATATCATGAGAAGCGCCCACAGGGGAGCCCTGAGAACCCCCCAAGGAATATTTTTTCTATAAAAGGGGTCTCCTTTTCCTTATCCAAGTTGTTCACCCATGGCATCTGCCCATTACACTCAATCACCTACCTACCCAGTAACAAATTATTAGTGAGCCATAAATAAGATAAAACAAGATAAAAAATTATTTTAACCCATATTATTGATAATTCAAAACATTACCAGTTTTTCTTGGATAAGGGTTCCTGGGAAAACTAATATTATTCAGCACCTATTTTTAGAAAGGAAAAACCTTTATATTTCAATAAGTATGCCTATATAAAACTAAGGGCACAAGAAAACAACAGATTTTTTTCCAAACAAGCTCCCTGCTTTAAAAACAATCATTTGGTACTCTTAATGTTTCAATGCACTTATTAAACCCTTAAAACTTTCCTGGTATTGGAAAAATAATCAAGAAAAGTTAAAAATTTTTGGATTGATAAATTGGTTAATCCTTACCAATAATTGATCCCAGCCCTGTATACCCTTCCAAAACCCTATCAATACCAAATTAATTATTGAGCTACATCTAATCAGATACCTATTTTAAGTCTCAAAGAAATAAGCCAACAATGTAAAGAAAAAATATTGTGCTGGATTATTGTATTTTTGAAGGGCAGGGAATTAAAAAACAACTTATTTTACCTATATTTTTTTTCAAAAATAGTACTTATAATTAATTAACCTTATATTTACTTCAAATAATTCATTTTATAAATTAACCATCATCGATTCTGATTCTCTACACCGCCATCATCATCCTGACCTTTGAGATCAATATCACAACCAAGAAGTAATTGTCAGAAATTGATCCTGGTTGAGTACTTATCACTTCATCTACCCAGACCTGAAGCTATCTATTTTTTTTCAGTTGATGTCTCAGTTTAAATAATCTAATTCAATATTTTTTTGGCCCAAGAATTCAAATTAATGGTGCCATCATGCTGGTGAACTCATCAAAACTAAGAAAAATAATTGTCTAGTTCTTGCTTCCAAATTTTCCATTTCCACTACCTAATTATTCCACTATGATTTAGATTACCTTCAAAGTTAACCTTTTGATTTTTCCTCATTTACTTGATATAATTTCTGATTTAATTTTTCTTATCAATTGATCAACGAGTTGTTTAATTGAGATTTTCTCAATCTCCTTATTGAGACATTTCATCTTGCACCTTGCACTTTGCTCTAAATTTTACTTGGAAGATAGTTCCCAATTTTTATATTGCTTGAAGAATTTGTCTCCTCCATTTTTTCAATTCCCACTAAATGTTTTCCCCCTCTCATTACGCAGGTTGGTAAAGTTAAATTATATGAACTAAATCAACTAACAACTCTAAGACATTCCAGTCCTCCAAGATATTTATTTATTACTTATTTCACACAATTTATCAACTAGGAATGCTTCCCTTTTCCCTTAAAACAAAATTATTGATTTTGTAGTGAAATCAAGAAATTATCAGGAGATTCAGCCCTTTGATCCTTTTCCTTTTTAAAATTCACCCTCTGGGGGACCCCTTTACAACACTCTTTCTCCCAGGAATTCACCTTTCACATCCTGCATGGACCCCCTTGATTAAATTTCAAATTTACCAGATTCCACTTCCCAAATAAAAGCTTGATCCCAGTTTTTTAGAGATAAACATTCCAAACCAGTGGAACAAATCACTATTCTCACCAGATTGGTGGAAACTCTCCAAAAAAATGATTCAAGGAAATTCAATGGTGATTTTAGTTTCAAAACTCCTGGAATAAAAAGGCTTGTTTGCTTTATGGGAGAGTACCTTCCTCATTGTGGATATTGTTTTCAATCTTGTAAAATTATACTGTCAAATTATCTTTATAAATTTCAATCATACCATATAAATTTTATTTATATTTCTTCCTTCTGAGGAGGTAGAGATTTTCAGTGGATCAAGCCATACCTTAAACAGGTAGACAGCACCAGCCTTTCTTGAATAAAAAAAAACTGTGGAAATTTTGACAAGAAAATCTTTAACCTGTTTGGAAGGCCTAATGGCTCAAGAAGCACCAAGTACCAATGCATAAAAATTTTGATGAAGAAAAATGGTAAAGCTTCAAATTATTTTTGTATTTTAGAGCCCTAAATTCCTGAATAAAATAGAAAAAGGCTGCATTGATGTTTCATTTGCTGAAATTTTACCAGATTTAGTGCCTGAAAAACTTGCTCTTGCTGGAAACAAGCTCACAAAAATCCAGAATTCAATTGATTATTTCATGAAGCTTTATAATTGAAACCACAAGAAAAGATTTTCCTGAAAAACAGAGAATGTTCCATCAAATTTCAAAACCAAAAAATCCACAAATCAAAAATTGAAGGACTCAAAGCAAGCAAAAATGTATTCAAATTCAAACTCCATTGTTAATGAGGGAAAAGATACAATTTAAAATAAAAGCTTCCTGAACAAGAAAACTGATTTTCTTAAGAATGAAAAGCATGAAGGTAGTTAAAGGAAGATTTTTGTATCTATTTTGGAGTGAAGCTTGATCTTGATGGTTGTGCTAAGGAAATCGCTCCAGAAGTGCCTAGTTCAAAATTATAGCTTGCGTTTTTTCTTTATAATTTAAAAGAAGAGCACACATTATATCAATTTCTAGGACTAAATCTCAAAAGATTTGAGACAAGTCACACTCTAAGTCTGAGTTTTTTCACCCCCCCATCTGATAAAACACCTTACAGTTTTCTTTGTCATTTAGATGGTAATTTTTCTTTCATTAATTTAGCATTCATTCTTTCCAGAAATCTTATGTGTTTCAAGATAGAAAATTTTCCTGTTTTTTTAGTAAGTAGCTCATCAAAGCCATCTCATTTGGCTACCCATGAGGGAAAATAGAAGTTTGCATTTTCTGGATTAACCATCTTCCAATTGGATTTATTTTTCCTGAATATATCTGACATGGATTACATGGTGTATAAAGTTCATCTGGGTGCCTGTGAAATTTTTAATTTTTTTCCCCAAGAAGGACTTGGATTGGAAACCAGGGAGCTTTATTAGTTTTGACTTTCAGTTGTTAAAACTTGGAACCCCCCCAAGCATGCCTCAACACTTATCAAAGCTTATCACACCAAACCAATCATCCCCCCTACCCCTCACTTTAAAAACATCAATTTTCCTTAAAAAATATAATTATTTATTATGTGGGTTCAATTAAAGCATATTTGGTTGGCACCAAATAAAATTTGCGTGGAGCCAGCCCTATCTGAAAAGGTTCCAATTCAATCTTGGCTTGTTGCCAAAGCCACTTTTATTGAAACAAAGGTGAATTTTATTGGTTCCATTCTTTCTTGACAAAATTCTTGGGCTTTACACACCATACCATCCCAGGCCATTACTTTCTTGCTCACTGGAATCCTGATGTAAATTTCAAGGAGCAATAAATGAATTTTGAAACTTTCATCCCCAGTTTTCTCTTTTTTGCATTTAATATAAATTAGACATCAAACTCAACACTTTCATTGATAAAGATTTCAGCTTTCCACCAAGAGGTTTGCAATATACTTACTTCCAGTCCTAATTTTCCTCTTTGAGTGATTTATTATTTATTGCTTATATATCCAAATTGACTCTTTCAAGTTTCTTTCAAGGGTATTCTGTGCCTAAAAAAATTTTTATTTTGAGCTCCCTGAAATAAAACTGATGTTCCTGGCTCCACTTCCAGGTCCTCTTTACTCTTTATCAAAGCATTAATCTTTCAAAATTTGAGAGTACATGGAAGGAAATGTAGCATAAGAATTTTTTTACCAAGAAATTCAAACACTGACTCCCTGTACTATTTTTTATAAAGAAAGATGGAAGCCTTTGTCCCTGTGTTAAATATAGGAAACTAAATTGGGTAAAATGGAAATATGCCTATGCATTTCTTCCAATTTAACATCTTCTCATGGTTTATATTGATGATATAATATTCTACTTGAAGAAACTAAAAGACAACATTCTTCATTTTTGGGAAGTTTGGAAACAACTTTGAAATATCAATTTACTTTATAAATTATTCTAGGGTAATTTTCATATGAGAAAACTTCATTTCATTGGTGTTTAAATTTTGAAAGAAGGTATTACTAGGGATCCATCCCAACACAAGAACATTCTGGAATGGCAAGAACATTCTTGAGTCAATAATTTACAATTTTACCTTTGATTTATTTTTATTGAAAATTTATTCATGAATATGCAAAAAACAATTTTCAACCTCACCAATTTTTTTTTGAAAAGATATTCCCTTTTTTTTGTACCAAAAAATTGGCTTTGAAGCTCAAGAATCTGAAGAAATTTTTCAATTTGGAATCCATCTTTTATAAATTTAAAAATATATCTTTCAATATTTTCAGAAAAGATGTAAAGAATAAGTATTTTGCAGGTTTAATATCCAAATTTTCCTCTACATCCAATTTCTTTCATCCTGTTGCTTTTAAATCATGGAATTCAAAATCTGCCAAATCAGGCTAAAAAATTCATGAAAAGTTGCTTGTTTTAATTTTTCAATTCTTGAAGAAATGGAATCTGAATAAATGGTATCCATACCTCCTGAGCTGGGCGGAAAATCTTTATTTCATAACTGAATATAATTGATTTGAGTATTTCATTATCACACAAGTTCTAACAAATAGATAGGAATTTTTTTCCAATTATCCCTCCAATTTCCATTTCACCATAATGTATGACCCAGAAATTTATTCAGTAGTTCCTTATGATTTTTCATGATGGTACAAAATTTATCCCAATATTTGATCAGTGTGTTATCAAAGGCTTTGGAAAAGAAATAAATCAATTGCCTTTTTTTTCTGATCAAAATGGTGCTTTCCATCCAGCTTGGGTTTGTGACTCAAGGGGATAGTTGTTCCATCAAAAAAACCAATGCAACCAGGAAATCCTTCAGTCTCCATTACTTTAGATATCTACTTTAATTCTTCTTTGTTGGGCCAACAAAGGACTGAGAAATGGAAAGATAGGATAGCAATGATGAATCTTTTGGTGTATAAGTTAATGGTTCCATAACCAACTGATAATAGATTTTCTAATTGATGAATTGCTGCTCCATTTCCATTTGATCCCAATCTACAAAGAGAAACAGCCAGTTGGATAGCTGGATTGCATTGAGGATTCCAAGAATTGTTCTGGAGGATTTGGTGGTCTTCAATCATCTCCAAAAGCTTCATGAATGAAGGCAATCAAGTTTGGAACAGTTTCTGGAAGCTTAATCCAGGGAGGAGATGAAGCTTTTGCCTTTCATAAATATTTTTGTGGAGAATCTATCTTCTTGGAACCATGTATTGTTTTGCAATGGAGAATTCAAAGCTAACCAGGCGGATTCCAAATTGGAGTCCGAATCAGATTCAAATAATAAAAAAAGTTCAGTCAGCTTTTTTGTATTTTCAACTTTCTGCCAGGAAGTTTGATTGGACATGTTGAGAAAGATGTTGATTTGATGAGATGATGATGTTTGATGTGATGGATATGTGAAACAATGGAGATGTGAACTGATGGAGATGTGAAGCAATGGAGATGAGATGTGTGTGATGCAATGGAGATGGGATTGGTATGGATTTTCTGAGGTGGAGGTGTGGCTTGGTGTTTTTCATGGGATGGATGGTGGATGGATGATGTTGCATAAATGGCAGGTTTGAAATCCACCATTTTGAAATACACCAGTTAGGGGGTATGTGTATTTTGGAAACCCACCATTCAAAATGGTGGGTTTCTAATGGCGGGTTTGCTAACTCTGATACACCCTTTCAAAGCTTTTTCTCCTCAATAGTATTACCAAAAAATTCTAAAAATCTATTTTTATCATTCTTCTCGAGTGTTATATGCAATAATTTCAATTTAAATCATCATTTTACCAAATTAAACACCCAGAAATGGATGATTAAACCCCAGAACAAAAATTCAATCATATCCTTGAACAGTATCTTTTGGATGTATTTCAACTTAAAAAATGAATTAAACTGGTCAAGGTGGCCTCCATCAGCCAAATTTTTACAAAGAACAAAATAGTAAAATTTCTCCTCAATCAGAAAGTTTAACTTCCAAAATCTTGAAATAAAAAACCTTAACTTTGATTCCATTCACATACTTTTCTCTCAAGCAGCCAAAGACCATCTTTAATCCATCCAATCTCTTCAACAGAAGCTTTGAAACAACCTCAAATCATCTAATTTGTGATACAATTAAAAAGAAAACAAGCTTTGAAATTTGGAAAACAAATTGAGATTGATAGATTTTCTACACATTGATGCTTAAAACATCAAATGCATTCAAAATACCTAGAATATTTCAAACAAAAAATAAATAAAGTAGCTTAGACCATCCAAATTGATATAAATGATGTTGCCAAATGCTTGAAAAAACTCTTTAACCTCAAATTTATGGAAGGATATACATCTGGCCTTTGAAGTTTATCTCCTCAATCTTTCTTGCATTCTATAAATTAAGGAAACCCATGAAAATTTTGAACCTGTTCAAACTGAAGATCATCTTGAGTGGGAAGTAAGGAGTATCCTTGATGAAATTTTGTGAAAATGAAATTTACAGTGACTTTTCAAATCAAATGGATACCATTCTGATGAAAATTTTAAGCCTTGGGAACCACCTGAAAATTTCCTGAATACTTATTCTGAAACCTTTTCAATCTTAATCCTTTTACTCATGATCTCTTCATTTTCTTATTTCATTTTTTTAGTAAATCTCTACCTTATCTTTATGATTTGATTCCCCTCTTTAATTCATTTATAAAATTTACTAATCATGAAAATTCTTATTTTTACTTAGTATACCATTAAAATAAATGTTAAAAATAAATTAAAAATAAATTCAAACCTAATATATATATATATATATATATATATATATATATAATAATAATAATAATCAAATTCTATTCCAAGCCTATTTTTACTTCATTTTCCATCCCTTCCAAATTAAAACTGAAATCATTCTAGTATTATTTCCTTATGATTCTCTCATATCCTTTTCATCTTTCAATTTTTGCAAGCCAAATCAAAACATTTTGATTTTTCTCACCTAATTTACTAAATCCAAAATCCATCAAGTTCTCAAAATTTTCAGTTTGATATCTCTTTTAGTTCCCACCCCATCCAATTTTTTTTTTCCAATCTGATCTTCATGTTAAGGTTTTTTTCTTTCTTTCATTTTTGGGGTGCTTTTGTTCCAAGATCCTTGAGAAACACCACCCATCAAACACTCTCACATCCATCTTTAAAATCACATGAAATCCCACTTCCTCCACTCATCTTTATTCCCCGGGAAGGAATTTAGTCACCAGTTCCACAACTACTTCTAACCTTTGATCCTTTCCAATTCTTCCTCAGAAAATATAAATCCTCATGGGTTTTATGGTTGGCCTGTGATGCAGATAAGGAGGTGGTCTTTCTGTCTCATGGATCTAATTAAAAACCTTGGAATCTCTTCATCAGTTTCTCTCCTTCCCTCTTATATCTTGCAATCACTTATTTTAGACCACTCAACTGCAGTTTGTTTAAATTTTTGGGTGGTGTTAAATTCACAACCCCATGCTTGCCAACGGGTTTTAATTGCCGTTTGTAGCCCTTATGTGTTTTTGAGCAGTCATTCACAACTCAACAAGCCACAAGCAACCCCACCCACAACTTGTGCATCCCCCAGGGGGTTGAGAATCCCCATTTGCGCCCCCATTAGGGTTGAGAATCACTGTCTGACCCCCCATTAGGGTTTCAAATAAGGATTTGAAACCATGTTTGAGTTGAAAACAGGAATGCGCAAGTTGTGAGCGTGGTTGTGCATGTTTTCCTGGCCTATTTGGGGCAAAATAGAACCAAATGAGGCCATTTAGGGGGAATTGGGGTACCTAGGCACCCACTGTAATCACATTTGAGTGCCCTCAACCCAAATTTGGGGATCCGGCATACTATGTGGGACTATTAAAGCACAAAATAAACTTGTAAATGAAACATTCTTCCTATTTGAAAAACAAAGTCTTGTCACAAAACATGAATCACCTGTTGGATAATTTTATTTTTCTCAACCCAAAAGTGAGCAACTTTGGAGTTTTTGAAACAGTTGGATTGAATGATAAATTGAGTTGGGATTTATTTTGGCATTATGGGGACAGTGGCAAGCCCAAGCCCCCCTAGTTTAAACGTGGCTTTGTCAAAGGAATTAATTGAAAGTGTTGTTAACAAAGCTTTTTATTGTAGGGATTTGGGTAGGGAAGTAGAAAACAAAACATTGGAAACTCCAATTTCATCCTCATCTAGGGTTAAAATTGAGGAACAGGATGTTTCTTCACAACTGGAATTGACTCAAGGTTTTGGGTCATATTTCATATTCCATTTTAATGAGAGTGATTTGGCTTGATCAATACTAACATAAGCCTGGTGGGTGTAACTGTGCAACTAAGAGATTCAAAAACCCCTTGAACCTCCTTCTGTGAGAGCCTTTCCCAGTAAGAAAGAAGCCAAGATTTATTTTCAAAAATGCGCAACCATGCATGGCTAAAAATTGACAACATTCAATTCAAAAAAGGATAAATATTTTGACCTAGCATGCAACAGATTTGGAGTATATGAGGGGCCATGCTTCACCAAGCAGCAAAGGCATACTCACACAAGGTATCAATTCATAATCTGTGCAAGTTTCAAAGTAGCAGATCCCATGTGGCATCTCTTTATTATAAATTACCAACACAATCATCAACCATCTGAAAACCCCTCAGTGCATCCTCAACTGAGGAGAATCTCTGGTGTAGCCTTGGATCAACTTAAAGAAGGCATGAAAGATGGTTCAATACAGTGCAACTTAAAATTAAATTGAGAAAGATTGATGGTGTAGAATAAATTGGAAAATAGAATGATCTATAACACTAAACAGAAGTTAAAGCAAGCAGAAATCAATGGGAAAAATTTTATGGATTTTATATTTGAAATGGTCCTGGAATCTCAGTGGTTTTCCAGGTCGAAATTTGGTGGAGAGGGTCACTTAGAGGCCCTGTTCTTGGCCCATCCTGAGTCTATAAATTTTTTTTAAAAATTCCATCATATTTCTTTGTTATATTGTACTTATAAAACAAATAGGTACAAAATCCCTCTATTGCATGTTGTAGGAATTAAGGTCAACATGAAAACTTTTAAAAAGTCTTTCTTTTTTATATATAATAAAATAAAATTTTGAGTTCTACAGTTGGTCATTGAATAAATTAAAGGAGTTGGCTTATGATACAGAGAGGCTTCCCAAAGTCTTTTTGACAGACCATGAAAAATCTCTGATTTTTGCCATTCAAAATAGTTTCCCTGGGTCATGCAGAAAGTTGTTTTCCTGGAACTTGTCTAAAAGTTTTCAAGAAAATTTTCAAGTTTTTCTCAGTGATGATGATGAAGGATGAAAAAGTTTTATGAATCTGTTGGAAAAGTATGGGGCTTCTAAATCCAAGGGGGAGTCAGAATTCAATGATGCAGAACTCAGAGTAGGCCAATTTATTGCTTCTCCTGTTCATCTCTGCTTGGAATTCTTATTTTGAAACTTGTATACAGTGTTTCTCTAAAGACCATGAGGAGGTGCTCAGTTTCTCTGGAAAGACCATGAAAAGGTTCTCAGTTTTTCTTGAAAGACCATGAGGCTGTGCTTGAGTATATGGAAAATAACATTTTCCTTATCAAAGAGAAGTTTTGAATGGCATGGAATTGTGTCAAACCAGAATTTGGAAATAAAACAAAATCTTGGGTAGAAGGCTTCCATGCTACTTTCAAATGATTACTTGTGGGATCTTTGGGGAAAATTTTGGATGTGTGGAAAGACCTGGAAGGGAAAATTGAAAGCCAAATAAAATAAGTTCCTTTTTTGATTGATAACTTTAAAATAAAGTTAGGAACTGTTCATCAAAAAGAACTTTCACCTTTGGGTTATCAATTTTTAATTGCAGCAATTAAACTCATTTTGGATCAATTTGAGAAGTTAAAGCCCAAACATGGTGACAAGGTGTGATAAAAGGAATATTGATAAATAATGGGCTTACCCTGTTCCCACATTTTAGCAGAAATTCTAGCATCAAGAGGATCTTTTGTGCCTGAGGATGTTTATCCTCAGTGTAGGTTAGACTATAACCCTTCCAGTTCAGTAAGTTTGGTTTTTGGGCTTTTAGAAGGGTAAAAATTATTGGATTGAAAGATTAATTATTTTTTAGATTTTTTGAAAGATTGGCACAGATCCAGTGCTTGACAAATCTCAATTTTTGAACAACTTCAATTCCATGGTTATGGGACAACCTCAAGAAGTAGATTGGAGATTTTGAATTCTGTGTTCAAATAAACAGCCACTTTGATTGACAAGCCAAGCCTTGATCCAAAGTTCTTAATGTCCAGCTGCAATCAACCCAAATTGAAAAAAACCTCATGTGAAATTTTGAGGTTAGAGGATGTGGAAAGGGAAATTAAGAGTGAAGAAAGCTTGAAAAGGGAACCAAAAATACCAAAGATAGTAAGTCTTTTATTTTGAGAAGTGTTCATTTTTATGGTTTAATGAACTGATGGGAAAATGAATTCTGTAGTGCAAGGAAGGCGCTTCATCTGAATTTCATAGTTTAGAGGAACAGAATGAAAGTGAATTAGGCTCCCTCCATTTGGAATCTGCTTCCTCTTATGAGGAAGAAGAAGAAGTGGAGAAGTCAACAAGAAGCCCATCTTTGGTGAGTATTCATTTCATTGATGTGATTAACATAATGAATACTAATTTAGTTTTGATCATAGGAACCCAAATTGAAATACCTCAATCAAATACCTGAGAACTTACATTGGTTTTTGGGGGGAGGTTTGGGATCTAGTCGGTAATGGGAATTGTGTATTTAGATTGTTTGATAAATCACTTGGGTACAATGAGAATGGATGGTTCAAATTACAAAAGGAATTGATGGAAAACTTGAGGAAAAAGAAGATATGCTATTCTAAGATCCTTGGTGGCATTAAAGACCTTGAAAAGATAGAACAAAGACTTTGATGATGATGAAATTGATGAAAGGATTCCCACTTTAAAATAGCTTTCAAAGCTAGACATGGGCCAATTAATAGCTGACACTTATGGAAGACAAATATTTTTCATTTCATTGGATTCATCTTGTACTTATACTCCTATAAAAATGGGTGTAAAAGAACAATCAGATGCCATCTTCATTTGCTTTTTTAACAATAATCACTGGGTTCATCTTGTACTTGGGGGAGATTT
Source organism: Puccinia polysora (assembly GCA_025617555.3). NCBI lineage: Eukaryota > Fungi > Basidiomycota > Pucciniomycetes > Pucciniales > Pucciniaceae > Puccinia > Puccinia polysora. The sequence continues at coordinate 27,198,624 of CM062642.1, read as the reverse complement.
GATTCAAATCCTACCTTTTGTTTCCAAAAACTGCTACTTTTTTAATTCTAAAAAACCTTCTGGTTGGGTCAATCATCTCAAAAGATCAACCTAAGTTTTATTCTAAGTTATAAACATCTTTTGAGTTTGGTACCTGATGCTGATCTTGTGATTCTATCAATATAAAGGTTTATCACATTTTGGAAAACCCATTATGTTGAGTGTTTTGAATGAAATTTTATTGGTAAGTCAGCTCAACTTGTGTCGGGATGTTCCATCATAAGGAGTATTTTTACTTCTTGTGATGGGATTGGCTTAACACAAGTTGAACTTGTTTTTCTTTCTTTCTTTTTCTTTTTCTTTTTTTTTTGGTGTTTTTACTTCAGGGCCTGTCCATTAAGTTGGAATTAAGTTGGAATTGGTAGAAGTCTTTTTTTTTGGTGTTTTTACTTTAGGGTTAGTCCATTGAGGTGGGCTTGATACAAGTCTACCTCATTGGACTAGCCCTGTTTCTTGGGTGGGTTGATTTGGTTTTGCGCTAGTCAAATGAAATGAGTTTAACTGGTGTTGGGCTAGCTGATCCCATCATAAGGAGTATTTTTACTTCTTTTGATGGTTTCAGCTTGACACAAGTATAAATTGTATTTTGTTTGGTGTTTTTAATTTAGGGCTGGTCCATAGAACTTTTCATTGTTCATTTTTCTTGGCTGCAAATTCATGGCCCCAGAGTGGTGAAATTTGTAGAATTTTCTTTTAATTTTTTTTCCCCATTTTTTTTTCTTTTTTTGGTGTTTTTGTTTTGTTTGTTCAATTTTTCATTTATTTTCATTCATTTTAATTTGAATTATTTTTAATTCCTTTTTTTTTCTTTTCTTTTTTTTTCTCACTGCAAACAGGTTGTGAATGGCTGTTTGCAACCCATCCCAGTTCCAAATGACCATTCACTACTCATTTTGGGTTGTGAATGGCCATTCACAACTGGGATGGCTTGGAAACAGCTTCTCACAGCTCTTATGGGTTGAAAAACATGCCACACATGCCATTTTGAGTTGTGAATGGGTTGTGTAGGGTTTCAAATCTAACAATGCCTTAAATTTCTTTTTCACCAATAAAATCAATCTTGGGATCTGGAAGAGATGCATTCAAGTTGATACTCAGAATGTCACAACAGGTTTTGAAACTCACCAGTGGAATCTTTGATTTAGCTCATCAAACTTAACTTGCAAGGTAAAACCATTGGGTGAGGTATTTTAGACAAGCAACCTTTCAAAGGCCAACCAACACAGTTTTTGAAGTTTTTTTTCCCAATTTTGCTTGTGGCTGAAGTATGCTGAAAACCCACTGGTTGTTTTACTTCATACAATACTTGGATTAATTGGTTAGATTTGAGCTATTTATTCTAGATGATGAATTGAAAGATCATCAGATTGTCATCAAGTCACCCAGAACTTGAAGTTCTGAGTGACAAGAACTCTATCCTGGAAGCTTGTTGTAGCTCAGATGGTCTTATTATGACTCTGAAACTGTCTATCAGGCCTCAAATCTCATAGATCGAGTCCAACTGTCTTCCTACTGCTTTGTCATCCCAAGTGCTCTCATCAGGATCTAGTTTGATGACTTCAAATCTAGGAATTCACTCTAACTACCTACAAGTAAAGCCTTCTCATACTACCCAATTTGGTATCAAGTGAGCAACTATCAATCTCTGGAAACTCATAGTTCTTACTTCAAATCCTAATCCTCAACTCTTACACAGCTGATCTAAGACTAGTGTCCATTAAACCTTAGGGGATTTTTTTTTCTCATAAAAAAAAAAAAAGAGAGAATCTTTTGAATCACTCAAATCTACCATACTCATCAATCCATCATGTGGATAAATACTTTTGTGGCCCTGAGTTGACTTGAATCTGATGATTGGCTTCAAACAATCAGGTTTGAGGTTGATTGGGTCCAATGAATCTAAGATTACTCATTCAAATTAAACCATTATGATCACTAGGATCTCATCCTTTGCTTGGATCTTGAACTTGGTCATCAAATACTTCACCTTCTTTGCACCCACGGTTGCTATCTCCATGATAATCAAACTTGGTCCTTGTTTTCCAGATTTTTACCTGGATGTCATCACTTCCATGAACATCTTATACCTTGATTTCATGGCTTGAATCTTACTCATGACTAGAATCCAAAATCCCTCAGGTTTTATCTCACCATTCCATCAGTTTTCTTATAGCTGTTAAACTTTGAGATCCAAAATTTTTTGGCTGGATTGATTTTGTACTCAGTCATTTTAGTTTATATCTCAAAAGTCCTTTCTATGATCTCTGAGTAACGTTGAGTGATTAGATCAAGCTTGACTCAGTTTTTTTTTTTTTTTAAACTTGTGACCTATGTTTAAAACTTGTGTATGATGTTAGTCTTGCACACTCTGATCTGAACCATGGAGTCTGACAAAAGGTTTGAAGATGGTAAGATTGTCAAGTTTGAGGTTGGTTGTAGTCTTGATACGTTCTTCTTGATCAGCTGATCATAATCCTTTTGAGCTCTTCAAAAGTGATTAAATGGTGAGTGAGGTGTCAAGGTTTTGAGATTGGATTGAGATTGAGGATGATGATTCGATGAGGTTGGATTGCCCTCGACTGGATTATTCATGTATCTCTGATGAGGTCCTACTATTTGGAGTTGATTGGAGTTTGAGGGTGTCTTGTGGGTGGGGTCTAGCTTAATCTCCGGTGGTTGCCATCATGCTGGTGGTGCTGGCCACCCTCAGCCCAGCCCAGTCCGGCGGGGCCAAAGCAGAGTAGGCGGCGAGTCGAGATCAGCTGTCGAACTCCAGGAATTCTTCCCGACGATGGTCTTCCCACCGTCAGTCTCAGTCCCAGTCCCAGTCTCAGTCCCAGTCCCAGTCTCAGTCTCATTCTCATTCTCATTCTCAGTCTCAGTCTCAGTCTCAGTCTCAGTCTCAGTCTGGGCAGGAACTAGGAGCAGCTTGATTTGATGATGGATGATCAGTTGAGGATTGAGTGGCTCAGCGTGGTTGACCTTAGATGATCATCTCATATCCTCCAGCACACTCGTTCGAACATCTTTCCATCCTTCGTTGCCAGCCAACCAACCCACCAGCGATCTGTGCCTCCATCCTCCCATCTCCCACCACTTACTTCTTCCCATCCCATCCCGCTTCTACATCAACCCAGCTCTTCATCCTGCTCGACCACCGGCTTATCAATCGACCACCACCCTTCGATCGGCCAACTGAGCGCACGATACATACCCCAAATCACCCGAGTTGCACTCCCCCAAGCCATCGAAACTCACGACCAGCATCATCCATTCATACCTTCCACAGAACTATTGATATAGATCATCCAAATCAAATCCTCCATCCCACCCCGTCTGGGAGACTCAGAGACAAAAGAGTCCTCAATCGCTCACCCCCCCCCCCCCCCCTGGGTTACCGCCCCACTTGCTTCCATGTGCCCACTCGCTTCCTCTTCTTCAACCGCCTCTAGAAACAAACAGGCCGTCAAATTCAGTACACTCGATCATCCCCCTCGTGCTCATCTACTACCCCCCGCCGCGCTACTCTCACTGCTCTGTCTAGCCTTCCTATGCTTACTCTTCGTATGTTTTAGGCACACGGAATTGATCATGTAAGCCATCGCTATCCCTAAGGATCAAGTCTTTATATCGACTACGAAGACCGAGAGAGAAAGAAAGTAAGACTGGTGTAGGGATTCAAGATTGACTGGGCTGATGGTGCTCGAAATACTTACACCACATATATGATAGCAAACTAAGATCCAAGCTATCCGATCTCATTCGATCCCAGTACTCAAGCTTACTCGGTTGGATTGAAGATTCGAGACTGAATCGACAAGAACGTCGGATCAGACTGATCGAGAGCGCCGAGAATGAAGCCGAGGAGACCGATCTGACCGATAGATCATTCCTATCCACCAGACATCATCATCCTCATCATCACTCACTCCATCCTCACTCGCTCATCGACCAAGATCTCGACCCGGAGGACGAGTTCGAGGAAGATAACGAAGTCTTACCATGAATTCCTCAAGCCATCATCCCTTTCCCCACCTCCTCGATCGCTATCGCTCAAGCATTCCTCATACACATACTACCCCATCAATCATAAATCCTTCATCGTAATATTTATCTCCTTCGTGCATGACTATCATCCCTGTCGACCGTTCTATCTCGTTCCTCTGTACGACCATCATCCATCGATCCCGAAACCCAAACAAAAATTCCTCGAATCTCTCCAGGCAGGGCTCGGTTGATCACATCATCATCTAGCCCACCTGGCCGGCTCCAACGTCAGCCTCGATCACTCCAGAAACTCGTCTTGATCTTGATACTTTTTTTTTTTATCTTTCTTCTTATCGTTTCCTTCTCCCCAAGCTGGTCAGTCTTGCTCAAGAATAAACGTCGATCGAGCACAAGCCCTCTGGTAATTTGTCACATCGACTAGTCATCCAAACCTTACACTATGCACAGCTACTAGAACCCCCCGAGATCTGAGATCGGGTTCCGACTATCGATGTATGTATGTATGTACGAATATGTAGAAGAGATAGATCATAACCTTATAGCGCCATCTCACTCCTCTCTCTAGAAGAAAAATCATCCCTCGTCAGCTTATCGAAAGAATTAAATCGATCGGATCCGGGCTCTCAAGCTTGGACGCTAGGTCCCGAAAGCTCATCTCATTGCCTAGATCATCAAGCTCTACACCTCTCCAAACCGGCTCGGCTCTCATCTTCTCGCCTGACAAGATTTTGACCCAGACCTCATCCTGTTGTACCTTCCTCGACGAGTCGTCGAGAGAGATGAGTGTACATAAATGTATACACTCTCGATCGAAGAACGGTGGGTCGAAGCTCTTCCTCATCGTTTCGTATCTTACCAAGTTGTGGGTCTTTCGACTCTAGAGAGAGAGAGAGTATCGTACCAAGTTGAGGGTGTCTTTCGACTCTAGAGAGAGAGAGAGAGAGAGAGAGAGAGAGATCTGACTAGGGTTTGGAATCTTTCCTTCCTTTTCTTTTGGTGATGGTGGTGATGATGGAAGAGGGGCCATCTCGACTTGAATGTTTTGGAGTGTGTAAGTGGGTGGGTGCCTTGATCTTATCTTTGGTTTCGGTGGGATCCGAGGGTCATCATCGGATCTGACCGGCGGGACGGATCCTCATCGATGGACTCTCTCAAGTCTATTTTCCAGCTCTCTCCCATCCTCACTTTGGGATCTCATCAATATTCGGTTTGGGTTGACAGAATAATTATCAACCTTGATAATTTTTTTGTTTTTTTTTTGTAAAAAAAAAAAAAAAGAGAGAGAGAGAGAGAGAGAGACAGAGAGAGAAAGGACTTGAAACTTGGTGTGCTGGTGGCACATACACACCATCCCTTTAGGACCACTCTTGCCCCCAACCCTTGATCTGAATCAAAACCAAGCCAATCTTCTCATGTAGATTAAAGCTTGATGCGTGAAGTTGTAGGTGATGCAGTGGAGGTGTTGAAACCTTAGAGGTGGATGGATGGATGGATCAGTAGTAGAAGTACTAGGATCTTTGTTAGGTTTTCTTTTTGGATTGGGAAATGTTAGATTTGCTACCCTACACAACCCGTTCACAACTTGAAACTGGTCGTGTGGCCCAGTTTGAAACCCATCTGAGCCACAAACGGCCATTTGCAACCTGCAGAGTTGTGAATGGCCATTCAAAACTTGACAGGGGTTGTGAGCGGCCATTTGCAAGCCATCTGAGTCATGAATGGTAGTTCACAACCCGTTCAAGAAAAAAAAAAAAATTAAAAAAAAAAAATTTTTTAAAAAAAATCAAAATAATTGAAATGAATAAAAATAATGAAAAATTGAACAAAAAAAAACAAAAATAATGAGAAAAGATTAAAAATTAAAAACAAATTTTTTTAAAAAAAATGTGAAAATTTCACAACTCCAGGATCATGAATGCACATTCATAGCCCTATGAATAAATAAAAATAAACAATTAAAAAGTCTAAAAGATCAAAAGATTGTGCCCCCCCCCCAAAAAAAAAATAAAATAAAATAAACAAATGGAAAAATAAAGATGGGTAAAAAAACATTAAAAGGAACAATGTATGTACAATACATCCCTGAAGCAATAAAATGTTTGAATAAGATATGATAAAAACCACCTTAATGGACTAGCCCTAAATCAAAAACACCAAAAAAAAAAAAACAACAACAAAAAGTTCAACTATTGTTAAGCTGATCCCAGCAAGCTCAACTTGTGTTAAGCTGATCCCATCATAAGAAGTAAAAATACTACTTATTATGGGATCAGCCCAACACAAGTTGAACTGACTTACTAATTAAATCTCATTCAAAACACTTAACATAATGATGTTAACTTAAAAACACTCAACATAATGATGTTCAAAATGTGATAAAACTTTTTATTAATAGAATTAAAAGATCAGCATCAGAAGTGCATGTTAGACCAAACCAAAATGATGAAATGATACAATCATCAGAAATTAGAATTCAAACCTAATTGATCTTTGAGATCATCAAACCAACCAGATTAATTCTTCAAATTCAAAGCAGAAGGATTCGCTACAATGGGAGGGATTGGAATCATATCTCCCTCAGCTATCAAATGAACCCAGTGGTTATTGTTAACAAACCAAATGAACATGGCATCTGAGGGTTTTCTTACACCTATTTTCATAGGAGTAAAAGTACAACATGAAGTCAAGGATATCAAAAAAATCGGCCTTCCATAAATGTCTGCTATGATTTGGCCCATATCTAACTTTGCAAGCAATTTTGAAGAGGGAATCTTCCCATTGAGATCTTGAATATCAATTCTTTTTTTTTTCAATTGTTTCAACCTCTTGGATACCACCAAGTATCTTAGCATAGAATGAATTATGTTTCCTCAATGTTTCAAACATTTCACTTTGCACTTTAAACCATCCATGGTCATTTTACCCAAGTCATTTTGCAATGAATCTAAATCCACAATCCCCATCACCAATTGGATCCCAAGAATTCCCCAAGAACTTATTTAAGTTATCAGGTATTTGATTGAGCTACTTCAACTTTGGTTCCTAAGATCAAAAACAACTTAGTATTCATTGTTTGTTTTGATCAATTTAATTAAATGAAGACTCACCAAAGATGCACTTCTGGTTGACTTCTACCCTTCTTCTTCTTCCTCAGAAGAGTAAGAAGGTTCCAAACGAAGGGAGCCTAATTAACTTCCAGACTCTTCCTCTGAACTATGAAATTCAGATTCTGAGCCTAAGGACTTCTAATATAATGATCATTTCCCATTAGTCCATCAAACCATAAAAGTGAACACTCAAAATAAAAGAAATACTATCTTTGGTCTTTTTTTTTACCTTTTAACCCTTTTTTCCCTCTTAAGTTCTCTTTCAACATGTTCAAATTTTGAAAGTTCACAGCAAGTAGTTTTCAATTTCCATCAACCAGGGCTGGACCATAAGAACTATGGCTCAAGCCTTGGCTTGGAAATCAAAGTTTCTGTATAATCAATCAAAGAATTTAAAATCTCCAATCTAACTTTTTGAGGTTGTCCCATAAGCATGGAATGAAACTTTTTGAACAATTGTAATTTCTCAAGCACTAGATCTGTGTCATTCTTCCACAAAAAAAAAAAAAAAAATTGATCTGTGAATCCTCCAATTGGTACCCTTCAAAAAACCCAAAAAGGCAACTTACTTCACTGGAAGGTTCATAGTCTAACCTCCACTGAGGATGAAAATCCTCAGGCAGAAAAGATCCTATTGATTCTAGTATTTCACCTAAAATGGTGAAAACACGGCAAGCCCATTGTTTTTGAATGAGACTTTGTGTGCACCTTACCATCATGGTTGTGCTTTAACTTCTCAAATTGTTTGAAAATGAGTTTAATTGCCTCAATTGACAATTTGTAACCCAAAGGTAAACATTCTTTTGGAAGAAAGGTCCCTAACTTTATCAAGAGTTTTTAATTGATGCATGCACTGGTTGGATTTGACTTTCAATGTTTCCTTCAAGGTGTTTCTACACATCAAAAACGTTCCCCAAAGATCCTGAAAGTAATTGTTTGAAATTAGCATGAGCCCTTTCTACCCAAGACATTGTTTTTATTTCAAAATTCAGGGTTGACACAAGTCCACACCCTTCCAAACGTCTCTTTGATAGGGAAAATTTTCTTTTCCATATACTTGAGCACATACTCATAGTCTTTCAAGAAAAACTGTATGAAATTTTCAACATAAGCATTCCCATCAGAGAAGGACATAATAAGCAATAGATTGGCCTACTCTGAGTTCCCCATCATTGACTTCTGCCTCCCCCTTGGTCTTAGTGGCCCCATAATTTGCCCACAGAGACATAAATCTTTTCCATCCTTCATTTTGATTACTAAAGCAAACTTTCCAATTTGCTCAAATATTTTTAGAAAAGTTCCAAGAGAACAATTGTCTGGATGACTCAGGGAAACTATGTTTGATCAAAAAAATCAGAGCTTCTTCACTTTCTGTCACAAAGACTTTGGGAAGCTCCTCTGGATCATAAGCCAAATCCTTGAGTGCATTCAATGCCCAAATTTAAAACTCAAACATTAATTTTGTTGTAAAAACAAAAGCCTCTTTAAAGGTTTTCTTGTTGGCTGTCATTACTACAACATGCAATAGATGGATGTTGTACCTATTTGACTTATAAGTAAACTATAACAAATCAATACAATGGAATTTTTCGAAAGGTTTTATAGAATCAGGATTAGCAAAGAACAAGGCCTCTAAGTGAACCTCTCCACTGAGCTTTGACCTGGAAAACCACTGAATTTCTTGGAGAATTTCAAATAGAGCGTCCATAAAATCTTTCCCCTTCAGTTCAGCTTCCCTAACTTTGCGCTTAGTCTTATAGATTGTTCTCTTTTCAAAATATTCTCCACTATCAATCTTTCTCAATTGAATTTTGAGTTTATTGAGCCCATCTTGCATGCCTTCCTTGAGTTGACCCAAGGCCACACCAGAGATTCTCCTCAGTTGATGATTCACTGAGGGGTTTGAAGATAGTTGATGATTGTGTTGGTCATTTCTAATGGAGAGGATGTTGGGATGAGGATACACAGAGAGACAAGAGAATAGAGGGATTAATTTCATGAGAGATGGAAATAGGACATGAATGGGAAAAACAGAGTCATATAGAAGGAAAGGAGCTTACCTGAGGATATTCAGAAAGACAAGAGAATAGATTTATGAGGTAAGAAGACTTCTATCCTGATTGGAATCTGTCCTCAGCTAGTGGTGTGGGATGTACATGTCACTTGAGGTGGGAAATCTGTCACAATGCAAGTATCAGAAAATAAAATTGGGAGAAATGAAAGTGAGTGAGGCAGAGGCAGAAAATGGAATGAGAAGGGATGTTATCTTATGTTAGGGATGAAATAGGGAGAAAGAGATGAGATGAGATGGAAACAATGAAAAAAGTAAAGGAAGCAAAACAGAGATAATGTAATGAAGGAGGAAATGATAGAGTTACTCCAACAGAGGAGTCACTTGGGATCTTCTACTGTGCAACTTGCACAGATCATGAATTGAAACCCAACCTTCCTTGTGTGAGTTTTCCTTTGCCTTTTGTTGAGGAGTGGCCCTTTTTACACTCCATATATGTCACAGGCTAGGTCAAAATATTTGTCTTACTTTGAATTTAATGTTGTGAATGTGTAGCTATGCATGGATGCCCTTTTCTGACAATAGTTCTCAGCTTCTTTCCTACTAGGAAAGGCTCTCACAGGAGGAGCATCAAGGGGTTCTGGAAACCCTTATTTACCTAGTTACACCTTCCACGGTTACATTAGTATTGATCAAGCCAAATCATTCTCAGTCAAATGGCATATGAGATGTGACCCACCAGCTTGAGTCAATTCCAGTTGTGAAACATCTTTTTCCTCAATTGTAACCCTAGGTGAGGATGCAATTGGGGCTTAAAATGTAGTTAATTTCCAAATACCTACCCAAATCCATAGATTCTGCCAAATATTTGTTAACAACAATTTCAATTAATTACTTTAAAACAGCCATGTTTGATCCAGAAGGGCTTGGGCTTGCCACTGTTCCCATAAAAAAAAAAAAAAAAAGAATCCCAAGTCAATTTATTATTCAATCCAACCCTTTCAACAATTCCAAATTCTGCTCACTTCTGGGTTGAGAAAAATAAAATTATCTCACAAGCAAGTGATGTGTATGGTTTATTTATCTGACAAGGAAGTGATGTGTATGGTTTATGAAAACTCTTTGTTTTTCCAATAGGCAGAGTTTGATCCCAAGTTCTTTTTTTGTTCCAACAATAGTTACACAATTTATGCCACATCCCCAAATTTGGTTTGAAGGCACTCAAATGTGGTCCAGGGGTGCCTAGGTACCCCTAATCCCCCCCCCTGAAATGGCCCATTTAGGTCTTTTTTGCCCCATATTGGCCAGGAAGAGACACACAACCATGCTTATGGATTGTGCATCCCCCAAGGGCTGCACAAGTTGTAAACCACTTTTCTTGTGGCTTGTTGAGTTGTGAACCTGTGATCACAATGCATATGGGTTGCAAACAGTGTTTCATGCCCCTTTGCAACCAGGGGCCATGAATTTAAAACAACCCCATCTAAAATTGTGTGATAAAAGAAATAAAATGAAAAAAGGTAAATATTTTTTATGATTTTTCCCTCAATAATTGAAAAAAAAATCCATTGATTTGCTCCAGGAAGTTCAAAAAAAAAAAAAAAAGTTTTGAAAAATTCTCCAAAGATAAAATTTGCAACATGAATAAAAACTACAGAAGTAAATCCTTTTGGTCACAAATTTTGACCTCTATAGAAAGGAAATCAATTAAACCTATCATATTTAGCTATTTGATTTTTCAATTTTTCTTTAAAAAATAATTCAAGCTTCAAAAATTGCTCAAAAAGAAAAAAAAATACCAATAGCAACTGTGAAGAAAATTAAATTTTTAGCTTTGTTTATTTTTTTTTTGATTTTTTTTAATTGTTTCACATAGTTTTCTGAATTTCTTGGAGGAAAAAAAAATGAGATTTTTCAATCAGTAGGGAAAGAATCATGAAATCTTTTTCCCTAATTTTATTTTATTTTATTTATTATCTTATTTTAGATCTCATGAATAGGTTTATGTTCCATCTTTTGTTTTATTTTTACATGATTCCAAGTATTTTTTTAGAATTTTTTTTAAAATTTTCAAAAATCTTTTTATAGTGAAACACCATGTTTTGTCATGCCAAATTCCACACACCAAAATTTTTGGCATTAAAATTTCCAAATGCAAAATAATAAAACATATATTGGAATGTGGAACTTTGGAAACCAGATAAATTGGAATGTGTAATTTTGCATGCCAAAAAATGTGGTGTGTGGACCTATGCACACCAAAAAGGTGGCATGTAAGGTTCACACACCAAAAAAAGGGGTGCAACATAAATAATTCAGCGGAATAAAAATAGTTTTCCCCTTTTTCTAATTTATGATTTTTGATACTGTTGTCAGCTGGCTGATTTTTTTTTTTAATCAGAGATTAAAAAGAAAATTCTAATAGGATGGATAAGGCAGTAAAAATTAAGAATATGTTACTCAAATCTGCATATGGCAAGAACTCACATAGTAACATTCAAAATAGTAAGGGGAGTAATTCATGTAATAAAAAAAACTGTAATTCTTTTAATATTATCAAAGAAATAATACATATTTTGAAATATGGAAGAATGAAATATGAAAATAATACTGAATTTCAAGGGCACCCTTACATGGATGAAACTGGATAAAGTATTGAAGAGAAGAATTTGAAAATTGATAAACTACAAGATACAATAAATTATCAATTGAAATTAATGGGCTTGAGTTGTATGTACCAAGTACATCTTCAAGCCACTGTGGTGTTGTATTTATAACCTTGGATCAGGATCTGCGTTGCGGGCCACGCGCTCAGCAGTTGGGTAGGTTGGGATCAGCATTTGGGGTGCGCGCGGTCTCAGCAGCAGCGGTTGAGGGCTCAGCGGCAGGGATTGCGGGGCTTGGCACCAGGTGCGGGTCAGGCCTACTCTGGGGGGGGGGCGCCGGGAGGGCACATGGACCAAGTGATGGAGCCGGCCCAACCAAGCTTGCAGGGGGCTAGTCCAGAAGGCAAGGGCGGGGAGATTGGGGGTTATATGCGCCGGGGAGGTTTGCTTGGGCATAAGCGCGGGCCGACTCAAGGATCAAGGGATCCGTGGGTGCGCGCAGACGGATAAATCCGGGGGTCTCCAAGTAGGGCGCGGCAGAGGGCTGCGCCATGAGAAGGACAAACCAGACGTACGTGATATTGAAGGGGAGGGTTTTGGATGGGGTGGGTGGTACGGGGTAGGGTTAGGGTGGAGCTAGGGTTCTGTACTTGGGGTTATGTTTTTATCTATCTTGCTGCTTGTGGTTGTACCTAGGTTAGGGTTGAGAGGGAGGACTCAAAAATACCTCACTCTCAACTCTGGGTTGGGGGGGAGACTATTGGATTACCATACATATCATATAGTTCATATCACCAGACTGCCAGGAAATGGTATAAGAAGGATTGGAGGGAAGGAATTTATCTTATCATCACTCTCTCTATTCTTAAACTCATTGCATCCAATCTCCTTACACACGCTTAGACCAATAACTTCCAGAACTTGAGGACAACTTTGGGGGTTTGCTCCCCTCTAGTTTCCACATCTGGGGGTCTGGCTGGGAACAATCTTTTGTCTAGGTCTCTCAAAGCTAGCGGGTGCAATGTTGCCAAAAATTACTCCAGGATCAAAAGTCCCACCTTCCTTCCCTCTCTGGTTGGGAGCTGGCGGGCCAACACCTCCACCACTGCCAACTACTTGGTCCGGCAGTTTTGCTCCTCCTCGGTTGGAGCCTTCGGAGGCGGCTGAGGCTCCATGACGGGTATGGCTTAGGCTGCAGAACTTCCCTCATCTCCAGTTAAAAATTGCGGATATTGGGCGCTTTCTGGCAAGGTTTGAGGATATTGCGGACTCCAAACACGCAACAGGCAAGGATAAGGTCCATACGGTTGTCCTCTTTATCACAGACAAGAATAAACTCGGGGATGTGGAGGATATTTCTGGCTACAAGGCCCAAGACTGGGAAAGGCTCCAGGACAAGATGATGGCAAGGTGGGGGACGCGTGAGCCCCACTTCTGGGAGACGGACTTTGAGCGGGCGGCGGCAGAGGCAATTTTGCAAGGTGGTGTGCGGACGCGGAGTGATTTGTCCAAATACAAATCTACGTTTGACCGCATCTACAGTTACCTAGAGAAGAACCAGGTGGTAGCAGGTCAAACAGGGGCAATGAAGCGGGTGTTTCTAGGCAGGCTTGTGCCGCAACTTTGTGCGCAGGTCCAGCAGTGTCTATTCAAACACAGGTTGGTATTGTGGTCAGTGGATTGGAGTGTTGTGCTTCTTCCAAACCTAAGCGTGATTAACCAGGTGGTAGAAAGCAAGATTGATTTGGAAGAACTGATCAAGGATACGGCCAGGTTGTTCCCAGCGGTTTCAAGGCAACCAATGGCCCCTTCCACTCCGGCTCCAACGCAGGTACCGCCCACGGGCCCACCAGCAATGGAGCGGCCGGCAGCCCCTTTTCAGTCAATGGAAGTACCAGTGAACAAGGTAATGGATATGTTACAGGACCTACGGATACTTCTGAATTGGATAGCGGCCCCACCAACAGCTCCTCCTCCTCCTCCTCCATGCAGAGTGCCGCCTCACATGAGGGGGGGTTTCCAGCCCAGTAGCAGGCCATTGAGGGGGTTTTTGGTTTGTTTGTGCACCTATTGTGGCAATAAAGGTCACTGGAAGTCTGGTTGCGCGGAACTGACCAAGGACATGGACAAGGGGTTGGTCCGCACGTCTGGGCTGACTTACATATTCCCAAAGGGCAAGCCGGTGGATCTGGGGGCCGGTCAGCCACCTCCGGTGGAGCAGGTTAGGGCAAGAGCCCGGCCTGCAGGGGCCGCTTGGGTGTCACTTGGGATCCTTACCGGTCCCAATATGTGGCAAGCTTTGCGTGTGGAGGCGGAGGTTAGGGCATTGGCGTCAAAAAAGCGGATTTTGTCCAAGAAGATGGATGTGGATGTCAGAGAGCGGCCATCAACCCACACCCCAAAAACTGGAATGCAAGGGCCGGTAGGCAAAACGCCATTGACCAGTTCCGGAGGAAGGAGAAAGGCCGGGGAAATCATGCAACGGGTGATGGGGATCAAGGCACCAATACCTCTCACGCTGCAAGAGCTGGCCGCAGTCTCCCCGGTGGTTGTCAAGGAAATGGTTCAGGCGCTGAGGGAGCATGGGGGCGGCAGGGTTCCGGAAATGGTGCAGCCCGTAAACATGGCAGGGGAGGAAGGGGAACGCATGTTGTGCCAATCCAAAGCCGTGTTGGTGCTGCTTACCTATGTCCCAATGAAGATCGCGGGAAGGAAGGTGTGGGCAATGGTGGACAGCGGGTTGATGGTCAATCTGCTTCCATCAAAATTGGTGGATGAGTTGGGACTGGTTTGAAGGAAGTGCGCTCAACAGAGGGGAATGTTGGGTGGATGGGGTGGTGGAGGTTGCAAAGGTCTGGAAGTCGCTGTTGTTTCTCTTGGTTGATTGCGGCAACGTAATTTTGGGTCAACCATTTATGTTTGGGTTCCGGGCCCAAATGGTGTTTAACACGGAGGAATGGACGGAGGCACTGAAAGTGGAAGATGCGTCCGGGGCAAGGCTCAAAACAACAATCTGCAACAACAGGAAGGGGAAAGGGGTGCGGCCAGCGGCGGCCGGCAAAGAGGCAGGATCCAACGGGGGGGGACAACCGGGAGGGTTGCCCTGTGGAGGATTTTACCTAGTCAAACGCAGGTACTGCCATGGACAGGCTCCGGTTTTGTGCGGGCGGTCAACTAGGAAGGAGCAGGAGGGGGAAGGAAGCGCGCAGAGGGTGCGGGCGGCAGAAGTAAGTCCTCTTCCTCAGTATGCATTGTGGTAGACCAAACCTGTCCTATAGCCATCAGACTCACTTTTCTAGTGTAACAACAGCTCAAACCCTCAAAGTAACCTCAGAAATGGATTCTAAATCACAAATAACCTATAGTCACTCAGCCAAAGTACCCCTCTATCTCTCATGGATTAGAAGATACAGCCCAAGAACCCTTCAACTGTGGCAAACTCATACCCTACCAGGTGTCACAGCTCTGTGGAAGGCATAAAGACATACCTTGCAAACCCTCAAGTACATACTAGTTAAAGCCTACCCTCAACACCAGAACCATACACCAACCCTGTCACCTTAGCCAGAATACAGCAATACAGATACAGGAGGCAGTGCAACTAGTTCAGCTCCTGTCACATCACTCAGAATACATTCAAATACACATACAAAAGGCTATGCAGAAGTATACAGGACAGTATAGGCAGGAGGAAGTGGAACCAGACTCAACCAGAACCAAACAAACAAGCAAATACACATACACAAGGCTATGCAGAAGTATGCAGGACAGTATAGGCAGGAGGAAGTGAAACCAGACTCAACCAGAACCATGCAGTACCAAACAACCTCAGCACCACACAGCAATTTATGCAGTCAGAAGCATGTGATACCAAACAACCCACCAGTATAAGTACCACAGGGCTACCCAGAAATATATGCAGGCAGTCAAGAACCATGCAGTACCAACAACCTCCAGCACCACACAGAAATTTATGCAGCCAGTAGCATGTGATACCAAACAAACTACCAGTAACAACAACCCCCAGCACCACACAGAAATTTATGCAGCCAGTAGCATGTGATACCAAATAAACTACCAGTACCAACAACCCTCAGCACCTCTCAGCAATTTATGTAGTCAGAAGCATGTGATACCAAACAACCCACCAGTACAAGTACCACAGGGCTACCCAGCAATATATGCAGGCAGCCAAGACCATGCAGCAACAAACAAGACCACCAGTAATGCACAAGAAATACATGAAGGTAGAAGCAAGTAACACCAAACAAACCACCAGAACTGCACAGGAATATATTGTATCTGCACTTCACAGCAGTTTATGCAGGGCTGTGTATGCAGGAAACACCTGTAAAAGCCTTGTCCAACCAGCAGAATTGCCTCAGTTTCATGCAGTGTCTTTTGTCCAACCAGCATAATTCCCTCAGTTTCATGCAATGTCTTTTTCCAACCAGCTAAAATGTCTCATGTACCTGTATCCCACTGTAACAGGGGAAGCCCCAGGGCACCCTCAGGGGCAGCCCTGAGCATCCCCTGAGGACCAGATTGTCTATTTAAGGAGGGCCTCTCTGCCCTATCCAAGTTGTATCCTCATACCTCCTCATGCCATCTGGCACATCCCACCCCAGCTCACACATCAGTACCCATCTGTGGTACCTACCCAGATAAATAGTATCAGTGAACCAGTTATAAAGGAAACAAGAAATCAGAAACCAAGTTATTACCCATCTTTAGCCAATTGAACCACCCAACAGGTGCTGGAATAAGGGTTCTTCTGTGACCTAAATATTCAGCACCAAAATTAAAGAAGAACCACCCTTCAATTAATAAATAACCCTTACAAAGAAAGAGAGCACAACCAAAAGCAACCACCAACCTTTTCCTCTACCCAGCCCTCTGTGGGTAAACCCATCCTTGGGTCCTCTCCTGAACCATCCCTTTGATAAACCCTTGAACCCTTTAATATTGGGATATTGGTCAAGATCAAATATATCTGATCAATAAATAACCAATAGTCCAATACATCTGGTCCATTCTTCAACAAAAACTACCAATATCAATCAATAACTAATCTAGGTCTGATCTGAGACCTATTTTAAGTCTCAAAGAAACCAGCCATTAATTTGAATAAATTATTGTGCAGACTTACTATAGTACTAGAAGGGCAGGCAATTCAAAACCACTCTTAGTATTTAATAATACTCTAAAGGAGTAGAAGTAATACTAAATTCCCCTTCAAGGACTACCAGCAAGCTATTTGCTACTTTTATTTATATAATCCCACAGGAGTCTCTACAGCGTCATCGGAAGGTACTGTGTTTCAAAAAACCTACCATGGTGCCACACTTGTGAGCAAAGGCAAGAGATGCGGGTTGATTATTGCCAGGAATCACAAGGACAACAGTGGATGTGTGAGGATGGTCAGGTGCAACGCGGGGGGATACAAGCCCGTGGCACAAAAGGTTTGGCCCCGGAACAAGCCAATGCCTCAGGGACTGAATGGGCCTCTAAGGCTGATCTACTGGTCTTGGGACCCCTGGGTAAGTCCGTTAAAAAAGTCCAGGTGGGTAACAAGGTTGGCACAGATCACGGATGAGCGGATTGAGGCGCTTAATTTTGGACTGACAGAGTGGTTGAGTGCGGAGGAGAAGAATTTGCTGGCATTGGTGTTGGTGCTCCGCAAAAAAGCCCTTGCCTTTGGGCCTGACAAGTGCGGATTGCTGAGTAACAAGGTCAGAAATCCCTATGTTATCCCCATGGTGCTGCACAAGCCCTGGCAGATCAAGCCAATACTTCTCCCTCGGACCGTGCGGGAACCCTTCTTGGAACTGGTCCGGGAGCGCGTGAGGACGGGGCTGTACAAGCAGTCCACATCAAGCTACTCTAGCCCAATCTTTGCGGTTGTTAAGCAGGATGGAAAGTTGCTTAGAATTGTTCACAACCTGCAGCGGCTTAACTCATTCACCATCCGGGACGCGGGATTGCCACTGCGTGTGGACAAGTTCCTGGAATCAATGGCAGGGCGCGCATGTTACGGATTGGTCAATGTAATGGGGGGTATGATCAGCACAAGCTCCATCCCGACTCGCGGACGTTGACCGCGTTTGAGACAGGATTTGGGAGGATGCAGCTAACACGGTTGCTGCAGGGCGCAACAAACTTGGTGGCGGTTTATCAGGCCCAGATGATGTGGATTCTGCGGAACAACATTCCAGACGGGGTTCTGATTTTCATCAACAATGCGGGCATCAAGGGACCAAAGATGGATTTTGGGGGCACGGTGTTGGAAGAAGCCCCAAAGATCCACCAGTTCATCTGGGAGTACTGCAGACGTTAGAGCAGGTCTTGTTCTGGATCAAGGAAGCAGGGCTTACAGTGTTGGGGAGCAAGTTGACAGTTTGTGTTCCAGCTCTGGAAGTGCTAGAACATGTGGTGGCTTTTGACGGCAGAAGAATTGCGGAGAAGAAACAGAACAAAGTCCTCAAATGGCTGACCCCGCGGACGCCTTTGCATATCCTCCAATTCCTGGGACTGTGCAGTTACGTTTGCATGTTCATTGAGTGTTTTGCAGAAGTCGCAAGTCCGCTGCGGGTTCTAACACGGAAGGGCGCGGCATGGGAATGGACGGCAAGGTGTGACGCTGCCTTTGAAAAGCTCAAAGAGACTGTGGGCCGCAACATTGTCCTCCGCAACCTTGACTACAACGCAGGAGGGATCTGCTTGGCTGTTGACTCTAGCAAGTTTGGCACGGGAGGCATCCTGACACAGGAAGAGGATGGTAAGGACAGGCCGGTTCTCTACGAGTACGTGACGTTTACCGCAATGAAGAGTCAGTATTTGCAGCCAAAACTGGAATTATGCGGGGTCACAAAAATTGTACGGAGGCTTCAGCACCTGCTTTGGGGGGTACACTTTGAGCTGTTGGTCAATGCGGAGGCCCTGGCGCGGATGATCAATTCTCAAACGCTGCCAAATGCTCCTATGACTAGGTGGGTGGCGTTTCTTCAGCTCTTCACTTTTGCGGTGTTTCATGTTCCGGGGAAGGCATTCACATTGCCCAGTGCGCTGTTGCGGTATTGGCAGGAGGACCCGTTTGAGGGGGCGGAACCCCTGGACGTGGAGTCTCTGGTTATCTGCATAGGTATGGTGGAGGCGGAGGTCATTCTTCCACTGCAGCAGTCCAGGCGTTACGCAACCTTGTGCTCCTTTTTGCAGGATCTTTGGTTTCCCAAGGGTACTTCAGGGGCGGTAATTTGATGGGTGAAGCGGCAGACAACCAACTTCTATTTGCAGGAAGGGCAGCTGTGGTGGCGGAGTACCCCAGTGCCTTTGGTGGTTGCAAAATCAAGGAAGGACCAGGAAATGATCCTGAGGTATCTTCACAACAACCTTGGCCACCGGGGCAAGATCAAAACACAGAGGCGGGTGAAAGCAAGGTTCTGGTGGCCGGGGGTGGTGCACCCGGTGCGTGAATGGGTGAAGTCTTGTGAAGTGTGTCAATGGCAGAGCTCTAGGCTGCCCAGGGAGGTGGGTCACCCTACGGGGGAGGACCTGTTGTTTGGGCGGGTCTCCCTTGATGTAGTCCACATAAAGGCAGGAAAGTTCACGTACCTGCTGGTTGCGCGGGACAATCTATTGGGTTGGGTTGAGGCTTGTCCTCTGGTTAAGTTGTTGGCAGAGAAGGTTGCTCAGTTTCTAGAGGAAGATTGGTTCACAAGGTACGGTTTGCTTTGCCTGGTCATCGTTGAAGGAGGCACAGAGTTCTGGGGTTGTCTTATGACGCTGGTCCCAAATTGTGGAGCTAAGTTTGGGCGGGTCACAGAGTACTATCCGGAGGGCGCCGGGATGATCAAACGCAGTCATCAGCCTATCAAGGATGCCCTGGTAAAAATGTGCGGTGAGGACGGCAAGCGGTGGCAGGAGGCCCTTCCGGAGGTCCTCTTTGCGGACAGGATCTTGGTCAAACGCTCAATGGGCTACTTGCCTTACAAACTTCTCTACGGATGGTGTCCGGTGCTTCCGGTGGACATTGAGCTGGAAACCTTCTTGGGCGTGGACTGGTGGAAGGTGAAGACCTCCGTGGAGCCTGTGGAGGCGCGCGCCAAAAAGCTTCTCCAACGGGACAAGACCCTGGCAAAGGCCGTGGAAAGGTTGCGGAAGACTAGGATGGCGTTGATCCTCTATTGGGACAAGCGTTTCTCCCATTGCCTCCAGGATCTGTTGCAGAAGGGGGACTTGGTCTTGCTGTACAAAAGGATTCTGGAGTCCCAGTGGGGTAAGCTTTTTGCCAACCAATGGAACGGCACCTTCTGCGTGGCATCCAAGTTCAAGGGCAGGAGTTATCAGCTTGAGGAATTGGACGGGGCACTGCTCAAACAGAAGGCCGCGGCTTTGCACGTAAAACACTTCTTTGCACGCGGATCCACCTCCTTCAACAAGACAGCCGGCAATGGAACAGACACAGGGGACGGTGCCAGTGGTTCAGGATTGGTAGACGGATCAGGCTCTTTGGCTGAAGAGGAGCCCATGCGCATAGCACCGCTTTGAAGGAGCAAGAGGCTACAAACTGCTGGGGAAAGCCTTCAAGCTGGGGAGGGACGTGAGTAGGGTTAAAGGTTGATTTGGTGAGGGGGTGCTCTAGCCAGTTCACAGCCGGAATGACTAGACACCCCAGAATGTTTGTTTTCTTATTTCTTGAATAAATTGCTTTGCAAGTTGGTACTGGTTTTGGTTATGATTGGTTGCAGGAATGCAGGCGCGGCGCAAGCTGGGTCCGTAAATGCAAGGACAAGCCCTGCAGCTGGGTAATGCAGGAAGAGGAGCAGAGGCCTGGCGCTAGCAAAAAAAAAAAACTTTTTCTGTTTGGGTTTGGTTCCCTTTTTGGGTTTGGTTCTTTTCTCTATCTTCTCTTTATCAGTTGTCTTCTCCTACAGCATAATGGGTGCAGAGTATGCATGGGAAACATATGGGACAGGTCTGATTTGGTGAGTGGGTGTTTTAGCCAGTTTACAGCTGGAACAGCTAGACACCCCAGAGTGTTTTTTTCCTCAACTTCTTTTCCTTTCTTGGATGACTGTGTGCGCGTGCTGGTGGGGGGTGGTTGTGTTTGTTGCAGTTTGGGTACGGGGAACTGTGTGTCAGTTTGGCTGGGGCGGTCCAGGTACCTTCTGGGGAACTTTGTTGGCTCAGGACGCGGGCGCCAATCTCAATCTCACTCTCATTCTCACCAGGACGCGGGCACGGATCTCAATCTCATTCTCATTCTCACCAGGACTTGGGCGCATATCTCAATCTCAATCTCATTCTCACCAGGACCCGGGCACCAATTTCAATCTCACTCTCAAACTCACTTGGGACGCGGGGATTTGTCTGCAGGACAACCTGCTGGGAAAGGAAGCGCGTGCAGAAGACATGTATTTCTCTCAACAAGGGAAGCCCGGTACAAAGGGAAGGAAAATGCCAAAAAAGGGAAGGGGGAGAGGGGAGGCAATGCGCCTAAGCCATTCTCATCATTTCCTCCATTTCCGCCTGCAACAACGCCAGTAAGGCCTGGAAAGACGCCAAGAGCTTGTGCCGGGATTCCAAGGATTGAGCGCCGGGGGTTGCTAGGAAGTCGCAGAGCATTGTGGTCAACCTCTCAGAAAAGATTTCAAATCCAGCCGCTGGGAGTGCCAACACGACGGGGATTTCCGGGATCTTGGGTGGGCTGGGGGGAGGCGAGACCGGTGAGGAGGGGACCTCCAGAGGACCATATGGGGGGCTTGGTCCAATGGGAGGCAACAACAGGACAACAATGGGTGACGGGGGGGTGGAGGGGTGCCTTGCGGAGCCGGGGAAGGGGCTGGGGCAGGGCCCGGAGTAGGAGCTTGAGGAGGAGCTGCGCAATTTCAAAGGATTTCATCAATACGCGGGTCCCTTGCGCCTTGCGTAACCCAGACGCAGTCCGCCCAGAATTGCATAGCCACTTGGTAAGCTGCAAAGTTTGGGAAGTCCTCCTTCCGGGGAGGTCCCTCCTGGCGTAACAGCAAAGAGGAATCACGGATTGAGCTTGGGGTGGAACGGCAATGGGGTGATCCAGGCAGAGTCCACGAGTCCTCCAAGATGGTTTCATCGTCTGATACCACAAACAGGTCCGGATGGGCCCTCTTGCGCAGGGGGGAACAGGAGCCAGATTGAGGGGGAGGCTGGGGAATTCCCTCACTAAGCAATCAGCAACAGTGGCCGCGACGGCAAGCGCTGCAGGCGCGTCAACCAGGAGCAATGGAAAATGTGTGCCCATTCCAGGCGCAGAAATTGCAGGGGATCATAGCGTCGTCAAAAGGTGTAAGGAGGGGCGGGGCTAGTAGCTGGGGTGGACTGGGAGGAGTAAGGGGGGGGTGGTCTGGTAGCGCGGTACGGTTGAGATAGTGATGGAAGGACCTCTGGGGACAGAACTCAACTTGGGGGGGGATGTGGTGTCCTATTTATAAACTTAGATTGGGAGCTGCGTTGCGGGCCGCGCCCTCAGCAGTTGGGTAGGTTGGGCTCAGCATTTGGGGTGCGCGCAGTCTCAGCAGTGCCTGCTGCGGGCTCAGCAGCAGCAGTTGAGGGCTCAGTGGCAGGGATTGCGGGGCTTGGCACCAGGTGCGGGTTGGGCCTACTCTGGGGGGGGGCGCCGGGCTGTGACCCGCCCAGGGCACGCGGACCAAGTGATGGAGCCGGCCCAACCAAGCTTGTGGGGGGCTAGTCTGGAAGGCAAGGGCGGGGCAATTGGGGGTTATAGGCGCCGGGGAGGTTTGCGCGGGCCAACTGACGGATCATGGGATCCGCGGGCGCACACGGACGGATAAACCCGGGGGGCTCCAAGTAGGGCGCGGCGGAGGGCCGCGCCATGAGAAGGACAAACCGGACGTACGTGATATCAAAGGGGAGGGTTTTGGACGGGGTGGGTGGTACAGGGTAGGGTTAGGGTGGAGCTAGGGTTCTGTACTTGGGGTCATATTTCATCTATCTTGTTGCTTGTGGTTGTACCTAGGTTAGGGTTGAGAGGGAGGACTCAAAAATACCTCACTCTCAACTCTGGGTTGGGGGGGGGGGAGGATATTGGATTACCATACATATCATATAGTTCATATCACCAGACCGCCAGGAAATGGTATAAGAAGGATTGGAGGGAAGGAATTTATCTTATCATCACTCTCTCTATTCTTAAACTCATTGCATCCAATCTCCTTACAGATGCTTAGACCAATAACTTCCAGAACTTGAGGAAAACTTTGAGGGTTTGCTCCCCTCTAGTTCCCACACCACACAAAATTAAATTCCCCAGAATGAATATTAACAAGAAAAGAAATTTCTGAAACGAGAGACAGAAATTCATTACTGCAACAAAATTAGCATTTTTTTTAAGAAATCATGCCTTCTTGCATGGCTTACTAAGACAAAATGGGTAAAAAATTGATTTTCAAGGTCCCAGGCCTTTCCCTGGAAAGGTGATCCACCAACTTTAAAGGCCAGAGGTGGGGGTAGGGATGGCTGTTTTTAAAAGCTGAATGGAATTTTCCATGGCTTGGTATTTGTGAAAACTGTGGCATGCCTGCTGGCCAATGGTTTCAAAAACAGCAAGGCTTTATTTTTTGATTGAACTTTCCCTGTTTAAAAACTAGCAGGCTTCCTGGTCAGAATTTTCAAAACCAATGGACACAGAGGTTTTGGCACAGCCAAATTGTCCCTCTCCTCTGGCCTGTCAAGGAGAAAACAAATTTTTCATTCCAGGGAAAGTCATGAAACCTTAAATTTAAGTTTTCAAACCTTTTGAAATGGGAAAAAGGGTAATTTTAAATTCATGGCTCCAGCCATGTGGGAGCCGTGTACATGGCTCCAGTCGTGTGAGAGCCGTGTAGGGCCCCACACAGCCTGTGGGAGTTGTGTAGGGCCCCACACGGCCCGTGGAAGTTTTGTAGGGCCCCTCAACACGTGGGGGCCCATACACTACTCCATAAAATTTACAATTTATTATTTACAATTTATTATCATGTATTATTTATTATTTATTATTTATTATTTATTATTTATTATTTATTATTTATTATTTATTATTTATTATTTATTATTTATTATTTATTATTTATTATTTATTATTTATTATTTATTATTTATTATTTATTATTTATTATTTATTATTTATTATTTATTATTTATTATTTATTATTTATTATTTATTATTTATTATTTATTATTTATTATTTATTATTTATTATTTATTATTTATTATTTATTATTTATTATTTATTATTTATTATTTATTATTTATTATTTATTATTTATTATTTATTATTTATTATTTATTATTTATTATTTATTATTTATTATTTATTATTTATTATTTATTATTTATTATTTATTATTTATTATTTATTATTTATTATTTATTATTTATTATTTATTATTTATTATTTATTATTTATTATTTATTATTTATTATTTATTATTTATTATTTATTATTTATTATTTATTATTTATTATTTATTATTTATTATTTATTATTTATTATTTATTATTTATTATTTATTATTTATTATTTATTATTTATTATTTATTATTTATTATTTATTATTTATTATTTATTATTTATTATTTATTATTTATTATTTATTATTTATTATTTATTATTTATTATTTATTATTTATTATTTATTATTTATTATTTATTATTTATTATTTATTATTTATTATTTATTATTTATTATTTATTATTTATTATTTATTATTTATTATTTATTATTTATTATTTATTATTTATTATTTATTATTTATTATTTATTATTTATTATTTATTATTTATTATTTATTATTTATTATTTATTATTTATTATTTATTATTTATTATTTATTATTTATTATTTATTATTTATTATTTATTATTTATTATTTATTATTTATTATTTATTATTTATTATTTATTATTTATTATTTATTATTTATTATTTATTATTTATTATTTATTATTTATTATTTATTATTTATTATTTATTATTTATTATTTATTATTTATTATTTATTATTTATTATTTATTATTTATTATTTATTATTTATTATTTATTATTTATTATTTATTATTTATTATTTATTATTTATTATTTATTATTTATTATTTATTATTTATTATTTATTATTTATTATTTATTATTTATTATTTATTATTTATTATTTATTATTTATTATTTATTATTTATTATTTATTATTTATTATTTATTATTTATTATTTATTATTTATTATTTATTATTTATTATTTATTATTTATTATTTATTATTTATTATTTATTATTTATTATTTATTATTTATTATTTATTATTTATTATTTATTATTTATTATTTATTATTTATTATTTATTATTTATTATTTATTATTTATTATTTATTATTTATTATTTATTATTTATTATTTATTATTTATTATTTATTATTTATTATTTATTCTTTATTCTTTATTCTTTATTCTTTATTCTTTATTATTTATTATTTATTATTTATTATTTATTATTTATTATTTATTATTTATTATTTATTATTTATTATTTATTATTTATTATATATTATTTATTATTTATTATTTATTATTTATTATTTATTATTTATTATTTATTATTTATTATTTATTATTTATTCTTTATTCTTTATTCTTTATTCTTTATTCTTTATTCTTTATTATTTATTATTTATTATTTATTATTTATTATTTATTATTTATTATTTATTATTTATTATTTATTATTTATTATTTATTATTTATTATTTATTATTTATTATTTATTATTTATTATTTATTATTTATTATTTATTATTTATTATTTATTATTTATTATTTATTATTTATTATTTATTATTTATTATTTATTATTTATTATTTATTCTTTATTCTTTATTCTTTATTCTTTATTCTTTATTATTTATTATTTATTATTTATTATTTATTATTTATTATTTATTATTTATTATTTATTATTTATTATTTATTATTTATTATTTATTATTTATTATTTATTATTTATTATTTATTATTTATTATTTATTATTTATTATTTATTATTTATTATTTATTATTTATTATTTATTATTTATTATTTATTATTTATTATTTATTATTTATTATTTATTATTTATTATTTATTATTTATTATTTATTATTTATTATTTATTATTTATTATTTATTATTTATTATTTATTATTTATTATTTATTATTTATTATTTATTATTTATTATTTATTATTTATTATTTATTATTTATTATTTATTATTTATTATTTATTATTTATTATTTATTATTTATTATTTATTATTCATTATTCATTATTTATTATTTATTATTTATTATTTATTATTTATTATTTATTATTTATTATTTATTATTTATAATTTATTATTTATAATTTATAATTTAAAATTGATTATTCATTATTTATGATTTAGTGGAGGCTACAAAACTTGATTTTAGTTGTTTAGTGTGCCACACAACTCAAATGGGATGTGCAGCATGCCACACAGCCCATTTGAGTCGTTTAGCTTGCCACACTGCCCATTTGATTTGTGTAGCTTGCCACACGGCCCATTTGAGTTGTGCAGCATGCCACATGGCTCATTTGAGTTTTGTAGGATGCCAAACGGCCCATTGAGTTGTTTACACGACTCAAAGAGTTGTCTACATAGTTGTGTACACAACTCAATGAGCCGTGAATTTAACATTTCCCAAAATTAAAATATCAACAGATCCTGCAGCTAAAACAATTCAGAAATACAGAAGATCTGAGGTCAGCTGATTGAAAGGACCTCGAAGACGTGCAAATCTTGCCCTGGCTGGATTGCTAGCCTTAGCCCTTGAGCCTTACCCTCTCTGTGTACCCTGAGGAGGCTCTTTTTCACAAAAAAAAGGTATTTATACAGACCTTCCTTGGCTTATTGTTCACCAGTTACCTAGAAATTTATGAAAAATTTATGAATGATTTTCCAGACATCTTGCAATCCGTGATCAGTCCCTTATATGAGATAAGCAAGTGTTTTATGGCCCAGTCTGATATATATTAAAAATTATTTCTGAAACAATTATTGATCCAGTGAAGTTTAGTCAATAAATCAACCCAATCTCTGCTCTGAAATCCTTTATCTGAATATGTGCAAGCGTTCTGTGAATTATTGCTCAAAAATTGATTTAATCCCCTCATTCCCTGGACTGAGTGCTGTTTTGCCCAGCCACACCAGCTGGATAAGTCCTTAAAAGGCCCTCAATTTTATTCCAAGTTCTTATACTTCCCAAGGTGGCCCCTTTAAGAGAGGTTGTTTGTCTGTAAAGATACCCATTAGTATAATACTGCGGTCCCTCTTTTTATAACATATTGAAAACAATTTAAACAAACCAATTGAAACTGGAACTAGCTCTTGAAATATCTATTATTTGAGCTTTTTATGTGTTTATTTTTGGGAATATTATTATTCAAATACTTTATCACTCCCTATAGCTAAAGGGCTGTAAGGCTAATGGTATCAGAGAGCTGACACTCACCCATCATCACCACCTCTCCAACCTCACCCACTCACCATCCACCTCCACCCCACCAATCCCACCCACCCACTCACCTGCTCATCCACCCTCAACCACCAGCACCATGGGTAATCCCCCCTCCTCCTCCTCCCCCTTCTCCTTCCCCTTGTGCTTGATCAATTGATTGCAAGGGGTCCCCTCCTCCCCCTTCCCCTTGCGCTTGATCAATTGATTGCAAGGGGCCCCCTCCTCCCCCTTGCCCTTGTGCTTGATCAATCAATTGATTTAAAATCAGTTGCTCAATAAACCAGTCGATTGCAAATCAATCAATGGTAAGCCCCCCCCCCTCCT
The DNA here is from genome assembly GCA_025617555.3 of Puccinia polysora. Lineage (NCBI taxonomy): Eukaryota > Fungi > Basidiomycota > Pucciniomycetes > Pucciniales > Pucciniaceae > Puccinia > Puccinia polysora. Next base: position 27,170,981 of record CM062642.1, on the reverse strand, counting down.
CCTCCTCTTTCTCCCTTTTCTCCTTGCAATCAATTTTTGGGAGGCACACAAATGGTTTTTTTTTGGTTTCTTTTTTTTTGTAGGGGTTGCTTTTGGTTTCTTTCTTCCTTTTTTCTTCATTATTTTATCACTGAAATGCAAGTGATTTTCAATTAAGTTTATTTTTTTTGTTTGTTTATGTTTATTTTTTGGTTTGTATCTATGTGTGCGTGACTCATGACCATTTTTCTTTTTGTTTTTTCATTTTTTTTTCAGTATTGACAAAAGCTATGTTATTTTTTTTTCATCCCATCATTTTTCAATGATAATCATCACATGGATGGCCTTTTTTTGTTGTTGTTAGGATCATCAACTGGTACTTTTTTTTAATACTTTTTGATCATCCAACTTGATTATAAGATGACTAATGATTTTTTCTTTTTACCTCTTTTTTTTTTTTTTGGGTTTGATTATTGGTTTTCTCAATAGCTTCTCTCTCTTCACCTGTCTCAGTCCCTTCTTATTTTCTTTTTTATTCCTGCCATTATGTTTATTTCCTATATATATTTCATCATTTCATAGTACTTTCTTTGTTTTATTTCTCTTTCTCCTTATGTGCCCAACACCTACTGCCACAACTCACTTACCTCACTTGCAACACTGGCCAACCTTGCACCTCTGTCTCCTTATGTGATCAACACCTACTTCCACAACCCACTCACCTCACTCACAACACTGGCCAACCTTGCACCAGTGTGCGTGCATGGCATCCACCTAAGTCTTCTGCTAAACCTAAATCACATACCCACCTTATTACCTCACTCATCTCAACCTCATACAAGTCTAAATACCCCATTCACCTCAACCACCTACCTATCTTATCACCATATACCCCTTAACCTTGCACAAACCTAAACACCCCATTCACCTAAAACACCTATCTACCAGCCTTGTCACCTTATCCACTTCATCCATCCCTCCGCCTAAAGTCAAAAAACATCCCCAAGACATCTCAACAGTCTACCTGATTAAGAACTCAATAATCTCCTTTAATCTCCTTCCTTTTCCCCTCCTTTTTCTTTTTACTTGTTCTAAATACCAGTGCTCAATTCTTTTCTTCAGGTAAATTGTTCTGTTTTTTGGTTTCCTTTTTATCTCACTTTCTGAAATCAATTCTTCATTTTTGTTGCCTAAATCAAATAGATTTACAGTCCCATCAAATTTGAACAGCAAAAAACCCAATAAAATAAAGAAAAAAGACCGTTTTGGAAAGCAAAGAGGACAAAGGAAAAAATCATGGCATTCCCCAACTCAATGGAAACAACTACCCCCAATGCAAAATTATAATAAAAGGATACCTTTGGCCAAAGAATATTCTTGAATGCTGCCTAAGTGAACCTCATCAGAATCTTACTCCTCAATTTTCCCAAAAGATCAAAAACACCTCCAATATTATGCTCCAAAACCTTGTTGAATAAGCATATGATGCTATTGTCACTCCCATAAATGAATTCAAACCTCAAAAACTGTGGGAAGAAATCACAGATCAATTGGGATACCAATCAGCCAATAACAAAGGCCAAGTATGGGTTTGCTTCATGTATTTTGAGTATCCTGATTCACTCAAAAAATACTAATGGAATGCAAGAAGATATCCAAAAAAAATAGCTGTTTTCAACCTCCACATCCCCCAAAAAAATAATGAGCTACCAGATCTTGGCCAAAATGCCCCCTGACCTCTGGCATATTGTGGAAAAAATCCTGCTGAAAAAATCAATTTTCTCAAAACACCAACTTTTCCTCAACAAACTCCTAGAAATAGTGCATCTGGAAAACTCACAAAAAAGACTCCCCAACCTGGATCATCCACTGATCTACTTGAGAACTCACACAAGAACTGGAATTCTATCAAAATATACAAGAAACCCCAAAAGCAAACACCACTAAAGCCATGTAGCCCAGGACACCACAATCCTCTTTCTAACCACCCAGAAGACAGATGCTTCATGCTCCACACTCACCTTTGACCGCCTCAGCACACCAGAAAAAAAGCCCATGCTAAACTCAATGAGCCAAAAAACCCACCTGGAGATGGACCACACACTACATTTCTGAACTATACCTCCAACAAAATCCCATTCTAAGCATACTTTACTTGACTCTGGTTCCTCACAACACATTGCTAATTATCCAACTCTCCTCTTCAACATCCTCCCAATAAAAAATTCTGCTGGGAGAGGCAATAATAAACATTCCCTCAAGGACCTAAGGATTGTCTCTGCTCTGGTCAAAGAAAATAAAAGTCATGAGATTGTTCTTACAGAAGTCATGCTTGTCCCAGAAATAAATTTCTTTCTAATCTCTCTGCCCAGGATCCTCTCATCTGAAATTAAACTCCAAATTCTTTGATCACTCAGGTTTCCTAGAATCTCTTCCCAAAACATTTGAAATATATGGCTTGCTAGCAAACCAACTACTGGAAATCCATAATTTTCACTTCTCAAAAGCTCCTCCAGCTGTTTGCAACAACACCACATCTTTCCAAAAATCCAACCTCTAGCATCTCCGCCTTTGCCATTCCTGTCCACAATACCTTGCCAGATTTTTCCCTTCTGAAAATCCATCCTTTCAAATGCAACATACGCAAAACCTGCCTTCCTCAGTCATTTCTCTCCTGCCTTTTGACCCCTTGACACCATTAACATTGACTTGGTTGGTACCATCTCCACAACCTCCTCAAAAGGCTCCAGATACTTCCTCACTACTAACCAGTACTCATCCTTCAAGAATTCCAAGTTCCTCAAACACAAATTCAATACTTTTGCTTCTCTAAAATAATTTATCCTGGAAGTAGAAAAATAACTAAACACCTCCCTCAAACAGCTTATTTCCAACAATGGCACTGAATTCAGCAATTCCCTAACTTCAAACTTCTTCAAGGAAAAAGGAATCATCCACAACTTATCTCCGCCCTACACACCTCAAAACAACAGGTTCTTGGAACGTATCAACCAAAAAAATATTGAAAAAAATTGCTGCCTGTTGGTGGAATCAAAACTTTCTCTCAAATACTGGCCAAAGGCTGTGAAAACTGCTGTTTACTGATCAGCCTTCTCCCATCCCAAGGAATTAAATTCAAAACTCTGTAATCACTGGGAAAATGAACCATTCAAATATGAATTCTTGAAGCCATTTGGATGCCTTTCCTTTTTGATAATTCCTGAAAATCACCTGCCCAACAAGTTTTCTCCCTGTGGCTTTAAATACATTCTCATTGGATATCTCAACAAGTTCTCCTCATAAAAATCTCCAACACCAACTCCAACAACATTCACAACCTCAAATGTCAGCTATCTGATACCAGGAACATTGCAGTCCTTTAGCTAAAGAGAGTGATAAAGTAATGGAATAATAATATCCCCAAAAATGAACACGTAAAAAGCTTCAATAATGAATATGTTGAGAGCTGGTGAAAGGTACAATTGCTTTGGTCAAAGGGTTTTCAATATTTTATGAAAGAGGAGAAAAAGTATTATCCTTCTGCGGATTTTTACAGATAAGCAACCTCTCTTCAGGGGGTCACTTTGGAAATTATAAAACCCTGGAATAATGGAAAACTCAATGAATTACTCAAAAAGGAAGTATTATCCAACTAATTGGTGATAATGGCCCGGAAAACTAGTACACAAGCCAAGGCAGGAAGAAAATAACTCCCTTATTTGATTAATAATTTACAGGATACCTTCAAGGATTCAGATAAAGGGTTTCAGAGCCAAGGTGGAGTTTATTGCTGAATAAACTTCAATGAATCACTAATGGTATTTAAAATCATTCAAGAATAATTTGAACTGATGCATTAAATCACTTGCTTATCTCATATAAGCAAATTATCACAGATTGCAGATAGTAGGAAAATAACTGATAAATTCTTGGTAACTGGGGGAAAATAATCCAAAGAAAGCATTGTATAAATACCTTTTTGGGTGGATAAAGAGCCTTCTCAGGGCACTTAGAGAGGGTAAGGCTCAAGGGCTAAGTCTAGTAAGCCATCCAGTGAAATTTTTGCACGCCCTCAAGGTGCTGTCAATCTTCTTATCTCATATCTTATGGATTTCTGAATGTTTTTAGCTGCAGGATCTGTTAATGTGTTTATTTTTTATTTTGATGATCCTGCATGTATCTTTGATTTTTAATATTATTATTGGACTAAAGTGATCATTAGTGGATTTTTGTTGCTTTTCCACCACTTACTGATCACATTAATCATTTTTAAAAAACTTTTGGGGTAGTTTCTTCATATTCTTTGTGATGATTAAAGATTTAGATCATTCCTTGTTGTGGTTATCCTAAATGTTTGTTTCTTAATTTAAAATAATTTAAAACTTAATTTATAATAATTTTTTTTGATAAATTAATATTTTAAAATATCTACTATTTAGGTGTCATTTTTTTACATATACATAGTTGATCCTTCTGGTTTTTAAATTTTATTGGTGGTGACAGCCATCATTTGGTAGTTGATCATTTCAGACACATGGAGCATTCAGATTGGCTGTGTGTAGGGCTCTTGCATGCAGTAATTTTGGCTAATGTGTGCGCATCAGACTGATATATGCATGTAGGACATAATTGATGCCTGTAGACAGTGTTTAGGGATGGAGGGCTGCGCGCGGGAATTGTGACAAAACACATTTCTATGTGTAACTCCTAAAATATACACAATACCTCAATTCTGACTAAATTTTGGTTTTGAAATCTCTATGTGAAAATACACATGAAATATTAAAATGGCCAAACAGTGATGTAGTGTTGCTGTGATTTTTTTTTTCATTTTCAGTTTAATTATTTAAAATATGAAGGAGTTAGAATTAATGGGGGGGAATCCATTTCCTCAATAATGTTTATGGATTTCCTACTTCTTTCTTGGTTTATCAATTATTTTTTTTCTACTTTGACAGGTTTCTCTGTGTGAGTAGGAAGCTGAAATCAAATTTTTTTATTTCATAGAAAATGTATTTCCAGGGTTCTCTACTCTTTTTCCCTCATCTGCTCCATTCTCCTTTTCTGATCATTTCTTTGGAACAACTCAAACCTCCTTCCCATGCTCCATTTCATTCCACTGAGCATTCATTTCCTTCCTCTGATCTGTCCTTCCCTTTTTCCCTGCCTTCTAACACTTTTTACTGCTCCTCCAAAACCAACCAGCCTGCAATTCCCTCTCCATTCAAATTGACATGTTGTAGAGAGACTCCTTTGGGATTTGGCTTTAATTTAAAAAATTTCTTGCTGGCAGTAGCTTGAGGGTGACTTTAGTACTAAAAATATTCATATGATTGAGGATTACTAAGGGTGTTTTTCAATTCCCTGCCCCTCTAAGTACTATAGTAATTCTCACAGAAATAAAAGAATATACATTGGTGGCTTATTTTCAAATAGATTTTCTACTACAGTAGTCTATATCAGACCTAGGATCAATATGTTCAAGATTGATAAGGAAGAAGTGGTGGAAAAGATGGGTGACTTGGAGGATAGAAGTTGAGTGAGGGAAGAATCTTTTATCTATTCTTATAATTTATGTATTTTATCTTTTCTTATTGTTCACTTATCAATACTCTTTTGATGGTACAGGTCATGATTGACTAAGGTTGAAATGGTTGAGCCTATACTTGATACATGATGATGGATGATGATGGTATGGATGGATGGTGGATGATGATGGTTAAGGTGATGATGATGATGATGATGATGATGATTGATTGTGATGATGAGGGTTGATGATTATTAATGGATGTCAATTGTGATGGTCAAGGTATGTGGTATTGGTTGATGATGGTGGTGGATGGTGATAATGATGGTCAAGGTGGATGTTAATGGATGATGATGATGGTGGTGGATGGTGATGATGATGGTCAAGGTGTATGGTATTAGATGATGATGATGGTTCTCAATGTATGTGGTAATGGTTGATGATGATGGTGGTGGATGGTGATTATGATGGTCAAGGGGTATTTTATTGGATGATGATGGTTTATGCAAGGGTTGTGAATAAATATAAGGGTTGATTATTGTTGGAAATGGTTGATATCCTTAATAATGGTTTAATATATTTCATAAGTTTTTAATATATTTTATGAGTTTTTTAATATCCTTTATAAGGGGTGAACACCCCAGGCAGGGTGCCTGGTGTCAGCCTCCTGGATGCCAAGACCCTTGCTATCCTTAGGCTACCAGAGGTGATAGAATAAATAATAATATATTATTTAATAGTGCAGCAAAAATCCATAAAATATTTGGATAAAGCTTATTGCAAGAATAATTGGTTTGGTTATGGTTTATTGTTATAAATCAATATAGATAAATTGAATATTAAATATTTTTTATAGAGGGGCCACAATTATATTTGGGATCTTTAACACCTCTCTTCAGGGATTTCAGGATGAAAACACGTAGTCCCGGTTACTTTGGGCTCTTTAGTTTAAAGGATATTTTGCCCAAAGATAATATGTATATAAAATACATGGTGGGGTGGCAGGGCTTTGTAACCAAGCTGCAAAAACAGATAAAGGAAAATAAAACTGACTGGTATATTATGAAATCCTTTGGGTTTCTTTTTGGGACATGCACTGATGGGTTAAACCTGTATACTGGGGTTATAGGGTTTTTCAGAAGTTTTAATTGATAAAAAGAGGTTGAGGACGGATATTATTGATCAGACTAAGCCATAAATCACTTACTTATCTCTTATAAGTATTCAATTACCTAGGAAAAGTGTCTGGATATAAATATAACTGGGTCTCTTGGTATCAACATCCTCAAAAGAGCTCTTTATTTATAGCTTTTGGAGTCCCAATATCGTCCTTCTGAGGGGTACAGGGGCTCAAAGAGACATACACTGGGGCTAGCAGGGTAACCAATGGTAGCCTGTCACGTTTTCTTGGTGCTGTAGCACTGGTAGCATCTAATTCCACAGGGTATGGGAATTATTCTACTTTATGATTGATATTTGGACGTGTGAATGACACTAATTGGTCCTTTTTGTTTATTATTTAATTAATTATCCTTAGTAAATGTTCCAAGTAAGTTAAAAATTATTTTGAAAGGCATTCCTACGTATATTCTGATGTCAGGTGAGTTATCATAATGTATTGAATAATTGGAGTAAAGTCATGGTATTGATTTTACTCCTTATTTTTGAGTTTCTGTTAATTTATTAAAATAATTACTTAAAAAAACAAGTAATGGGGATTCATGTAATATTTTTACATCATTATTTTTTTTAGTATGTCACAAAAAATATTGATGTCTATGAATTCTCATAATAGTATATCAAAGTATTTTAATATATTTTTAGAAGTTTTCATTGTCTTATTTTTGACATTCTTGGTACTTTGAATTATATTTAATAAAAAATACGTATGAAGGTTATTTAAGTATTTTTATATAATTTTATGTACTTTTAGACTATCTACTATCCACAGGAACATTTATTACATATGTAGAATGTTCCCATGTGGGTTGTAGCATGTTTACACAGTACCTAAGTTTCCCAGGCCGCCTGTCACTTTTTCAACCCGTAGTCCCGCGGCTGCATACTTGTCAGAGCCCCGGGGCTGCGTACACAACTTAGACAGAGCGGCAGAGCTGTATCTCAGCAGCGCGTGGGTGTATTGGCTGCCGCGGCTGCGTGCGGGAATTGTGACAGAACACATTTCCATCCGTAACTCCTAAAATATACACAACACCTCAATTCTGACTGAATTTTAGGTGTGAAACCTCTACGTGACAATGTGTGTGCAATATTTAATTGGCCAAAAAGTTCAATAGTGGTGCCATAGTATTTTGGTCTTTCTTTCCCTAATTATTTAAAAATACAAGGAGTTGGATTTCAAGGGTGGGGTCAGTGAGTGACCCTACCTAATTTTGGGTGGAGAATCCATTTTTGCAATAATTTATATGGGTTTCCTACTCCTTCTTAGGTTAATTATATTATTATTATTTTTATGTTATTTCTGTTACTTTTGCAGCTTGCTCTGCAATATTAGCAAGCTGACATTCCCCCACTCCACAATATGGCCATATCTGAAAAATCTGGAGCATTTTGGGAAAAAATCAACTCCATGTGTGTTTCAGTTCCTCTTTCTGGCTCTGTAGTTTCTGAGATGTATTGGTCCATTGGGAATGTTATTCTCTGGTAACCATTCATCTTTGTCTGCAGATTCTCCTTTGTATCTTACTAAGTATAGTCTAACATCTTTTCCTTGTAATCTCTCTTTCTTGTCTCTCAATATTCTTCTGACTTTCCCTTTTTCTTTCACAGGTTCAGGTTCTATTGGGATTATTGCTGGAGGGAGGTTGCTACGTTCTCTTGGTTGAAAGTGTTTTACTAGGCTAACAGGAAATACTGGGTGTTTTCTGGATAATTCTTCACTCAAGATTACTTCTAAAGCATTTTTTCCATGCATCTTTTTGATAACAAATGGTCCAACAAAGGCTGGTTTCAGCTTTCTGTTACCTCCTAGATTGTTGAAGTTGGTAGTGGATATCAAGATCTGATCTCGTATTTTAAATTCAGGTTCCCTATGTGATTTTTCCCATCTTTGTTTGTTGTATTCTACTGCTTCTTCTACACACTTTTGAGCATGATTATTTGCCAGATCTATCATCTTCTTAAAATAAAGAGATGTTGGATGAATAGTGGCTAAGTTATAGTTTAAGTTATTCCTAGGGAGTTTTGGAATCCATCCTCTTTCTAGTATGTAAGGGGCTTCTTTGGTAGTAAAATTTTTACTGCTGTTATAAGCCATTTCTAGAGCTGGGAGTAGGCTTACCCAATCATGGCAATAACCATCTGAGTTTTTGTATTATATAAAAAAGCTACAGAACCTTCTAAACATGTCTTCTAGGGTCTGTATCATTCTTTCAGCTAATCCATCAGTTTTGGGATGGTATGCTGTAGAAAATGCTAGAGTAGTACCCAGTATATCATGTGGATTCCTCCAAAACTCAAAGGTGAATTTGGGGTCTCTGTCACTGATTATAATCTTGGGTATACCAAAATCAGCTATGATCCTATTCCAAAAAAGTAGAGCAAAATCCATAGCACTATCTTCTTTGTGGTTAGGTAAGAATTTTGCCTTCTTAGAGTATCTGTCAACTATAACCAGGACAGAGTTATATGAATGGGTACCTCCAGGGGGAAGGCCGGTGACAAAATTCATATTAATGATTTCCCATCTGGTTTTAGGTTCAGAGATCTTCTGTAGGAGTTCAAACCTTATGCCAGTAGTTTTATTAGATTTTTGGCAAGTCTCACAGCTAGTAACATACTTAATGGTGATTTCTTTCCAGTCTATCCACCAAGCAGTTTTTTTTACTTTCTCCAAGGTTCTTTCTGTGGATAGATGCCCTGATGAACAGTTGTCATGGCATTCCTGGAGTATATGTTGTATATGTTCTTTGTTGCTTAGTACTAATACACTGGAATGTTGGTGTCTTTAGTAAAGGAGACCATCCCAAAAGGTAAACCTTCCTGCTTTATAGGGTTTAAGTAATGAAGCAGGTAAAATATTTATCAGAGCTGCTTCTGGGGATTCACATTCAATAATGGTAATCAGCAGCTTGATTTCAGGGGAGTAGTTGTCCCTCACTAGATTGAAGAAAGCAGTATCTAATTCACATAAGTGGATCCCCATTATTGGAGCATTCAATGCAAAAAGATTGATGTTTAGGATAGGAAAAATATCTTGATCTTCAGGGTCATATGCTGGATTTTTAGAGTCATTAGGCAATGCATTGCTACTTAGACTACCAGCATTCTGATTTTTAGCTCCAGCTTTATGCACTTTAGTCATCTGACTTCTATACTGTTGTATAGCAATTTGCCACCCAAGCATATGTCTTCTGGGGGTTTTCATGTTCATGAGATTTCTTACAGCATTACAGTCTGTGATCACTTGGAAAGTTGTGCCTTATAAGTAATAGTGTAGCTTTTCTAAAGCCCATACTAGAGCCAAACATTGCAACTGACTGGCTCAATATCTCTTTTTTGTATCTTTGACCTGTCTAGATATGAAGAGTACTATTTTCTCCACTGGTCTGTCTTCTTCTATCCTTTCTTTATGTAGAGCAGCTCCTAACCCTTCCATACAGGCGTCAATGTACATTTTAAAGGGCTTGGAGTAATCTGGTTGAATGAGTAAAGGAGTAGAGGTCATATCTATTTTTAGTTCCTCATATTTTTTCAATCTCTCATGTGTCATTTCAAATAGAGTGTTATTGTTGCATACTTTGTACAGAATCTTAGTTAGCATAGCAAACTTTGGTATGTATTTTCTGTAGTAACTGCAAAAAATAATGAAAGACAGTAACTCTGTTTTTTTTTAGGCATGGGTCTATCCATGACAGCAGCTATCTTATTTTGATCAGCAGCTATCTTATTTTGATCAGCAGCTAGAGTTAGGCCAGAGACTATATGCCCTAGGGTTTTCAATTCTCCATAGCCAAAGTTGCATTTCTTCATGGATACTTTTAATCCTGCTCTGGAGATGGTTTGGAGTACTAATCTTATTTGGTTGATATGAGTATCCCAATCATCAGATTATATGATAAAATCATCTATATATACCATCATCCATCCTTGTCTGATGTATGTACCTAGAACTGTATCCATTGTTCTCTGGAAGTGTGATGGGGCATTCTTTATACCAAAGGGAATCCTAAGATATTCATATATTTGCAAATGAAAAATTATTCTCATAATCTTCCTGCTTTTAGGGCTTATAGGTATCTGGTGAAAACCTTTAAGCATATCCATGGTAGTGATATATTTGGCCTTGGACAAGTTATGTAGAGAATGATCAATCCGGGTTATAGGATAATAATCTGCCTGAGTATAATCATTGAGAATTCTGAAGTCTCCTACCATTCTTGACTTGTCATTATGCCAAGCTATAATTACAGGTGTGGTCACATCTACCTGCTCATTGTGCCCTACTTTCCTTAATACTTTTAAGTCAATCAGTTCTTGGATATGTTCCTCAAGAGCTATTCTAGACTTAGGACTAGAGGTATAGGCTGGTCTTCTTCAGTTTGAAGGATAAGGAGGCTTAATGTTCAATGTTAATACCATATCATGTCCTTTTATATCACCAATGGGATGATCTTTAGTACAAAAAGCATTTTGGTTCTCAAAGCAGACTTTCAATATATCTTTCTTCTGTTCCTCAGAAAGTTTCATATTCAGAGCTGCTTGAGAGAAGTATTCTTGATTAAAGTCTTCTGAATGCTTTTGATAAGTGGAAGAGGGGAAGTTAGATTGGATAGTGCATATCTTAAACTTCTTGTCCCAATTACCACCCACTGTAAAGTATCTCCCTTTACTCTGGAACACATCTATACCATATAGACATAAGACATCATTACCTATTATCAGGTAGTCCCATAGTCCATTGAGCAATACCACAAATTCCACTTGTATTCTCAAAGATCCTTTAGTATGGGGTAGTATTATAGGAGCAGTCCATACTCCAATAGCATTCATGGTAGAGTTGCAAGAGCTAAACTTGGCTTTTGGGATGGGAAAAAGGTGTTCTTTCCAATTTGGATCCCATTTTTTTAAGAATTCAGCACAGAAACATGAGCAAAAAGCTCCACTATCCAGTAATAAGCTTATAGGTCTGTCTTTATACAATCCTGTTGCATAGCAAGTTTGACCAGTATTATAACTTTTGCCACTCATTGGTTTAACTGTTAATGGTTTAATGTCCGTGATATGTCTAGGAATTATGGTAGGATCCCATTTTTGGGGCAAACTAGAATCCCCATGGATGTTATTGATTTCTATAGAAGTGCCTATATCTCCTTCTATAACATTAACAGGGTTGGTCAGGATCAATTCAAATTCAGAAAGGGATCCTTCAGTATCAGCTATATCTTCATAGTTCTGATTCCCTTCAGCCTCCTGATCTCCTTCCAAGACTGCTATCTTTCTTTTTGGTAATGGGCAGTCTTGTCTCATATGCCCTGTTTTGTTACAATTCCAACAAGTTCCAGGCATCCTTTCTTTGTCCCTATTCTCATTAGGTTTCTTATTATCAGAGGTATTTATCAGAGGGGGTTGTTCTCTGGTTTTTTTAATGTTGTAGTTCTCTTTGGGTCTAGAAGGGACTTTCTTGTCTAACCCATTCATGTCTATGACTTCTTCTAACACATTGATTAGAGTTGGTAGGTCAGCATCCATACTCATCCTGAATCTTACACTATGGTTAAGATTTCCAGGACACAAGTTGAGGAGTCTTTCATTTAATTCCTCTTTATCAGCATCTGGATTGAAGCAATCTAGTCTTTTCTTCTGTTCCAAGCAACATTTGTGAGGCTTATCCTTTGAGGGGTCAAATGAGGAATTTTCAAAATTTTTCATCATTTTTCTTTTCCACATTCTAGAACCAAATTTTTCTTTAATTAGAAGTTTCCAAGAATTCAATGGTGAGGATCCTACTTCTTCTCTTTTACTGATAAACCAGTCTAAAGCTACTCCTTCAAATAGTCTGGGCAGCCTGACTACAGCTATAGCTTCTGGTAAGTCATAGGAGTTAATAGTATAGTCAATAAATCTAATGAAATTTATATGATTGTATTCTCCTTCACCAGAGAACATGGGCCATTCAGAAATAGAGGGTAACAGTTTTAGGGCTTGCTCCATTTCAGGGGTAGGAATAGGCCTGAAGGTGTCAGTCCTATGCATTCCTAGTAAGGGTGGTGCATAAGGAGTAGTTGTTTGTCTGGGAGGTTTTGGTTCCTCTGTGATACTCCCCAAGAGGTTGGTCAGATGGAATTTTAAGTCTCTAAGATCATTCTTGATCAGATTAAGTTGCAGGTCCACTTTATTATTAAGCAGACCCAATTTCTCACTAAGGGATAGAATGGAGCTGTTAGGGGAGGTTAACAATTCTTCTTTTAAGGGTTGGAAAGACATAATAAAATCTTCTTGGCTACTTGATAAAATATCATCAATTGTTTGAGTCTGTATGATCCTACCTTGATTAATTGTCTCCAATAAATTTTCTGTGTGTTCTTTGATATCTTCCATTCCTACCGTTTTTTTTGGTTATTAATCAATTTGGCTACTACTGAGGTTAATTTATCCATCTGGGTATAAACAACGTCCAAATTTCCACAAAAAATTTTGAAATTATGATGCATATCATTATAAAAGGAAGTAATCACATCAGAGGTTGGTTTGGGCTCAGAATTAGAGGCTAATTGTTGTAAACCTTTTTCCATTTTTGAGCTAGGGATATTATCTGATCCCAATCCTTCTTTTCCTTTGGCTTTGGATGGGAAGAAGATCTCTTCTTTCCGGATCCTTTGCCTTTCAGTTGAGCTAATTGATCCCAAGGATTCCACTTTTCTACGTAGGATTCTACCTCTTTCCTTGGAATCATTTTCTGAAGAGCTATCTGGGTAGCTTTTCCCTGGGAGATTATCTTTTTTTTAGATACCATGTCCTCTTTGGCTTGGACTTCTTTGAACTATTCCCAATATTTCACTTGCTCTCTGACTAATTCTTTGATCCTGGCTTCCTTGGCCAGGTTCTGCTGGGGTGGCTGCAGGGAATCTTTTTGTAATGGAGGGTGGCTTAATTGTACTACCTTCTCTGGCTCTAGGTTGGGGGAGGGCAGAAGTACTTGGGGCTGTTCCTTGTCCATCAACATTTGATTCACAGGTTCCAGTCCCCTCATGGTTTTCATTATTGGTGGTCTCATGGTTTCTGGGGGCTCCTGGAAAAGATCCATAGGAGTGAATTCTCCCTGAGGCTCTTGTGTTACGTCTATTCATATTTAAATAAAATGTTTATAAGTATTTTTCTTTCTACAGAAAAAATCTGTAAAAATAAGTTTTATTTAAAACTCACTTAATTTGATATTCAAAGGTACCAAGACTTTATTGGGATTAAATTGGTCCTTAGTAGGTAATCCTACGGGGTCTTGGTGTGTTCAAATGAGTTCTTCACCCATCCAATCAATATTTTCAGGGCGTCCAGAGATATCTGGGACTTCTTGATCCAATAAATCAATCTCAGTGGTGGTGGTTTCTGGTATAGGAGATTTCACTGATGTTAAAAGGTTATTTTATTGGTCAATAAAATATATTAATATTATTTTTTTTAAAAAATAATATGTTAATACAAGTTGCATACTTACTTTTATATTTCAAAAAGTAATTTATATGGTATTTCTTCCAAGCTTTATGTTTCCTTAATAGAGCCTGGAAGTTGATACGCCTCTCAAGATCTTCTTGTTCAAGGAGTTTATCTAAGTGTTTCCATGCAGAAGAGATATTAAGTTGCTCAGCTTGAGTTAAATCTTTCCAACCAGTAGGTTTATAATTTTTAATATATTCTTCTTTTCTTATCTTTGAAATATTTAAATAATAGATTATTAATTCTGCATTGGTTTTTAAATCCACTGCAAAATAATTTAATGATGAATCATGGTTATAAAGTCAGATAAATTTATCTTTGATTTAATTTATTGTGAAATGTCTGGTCCGAGGTATTAAATATAATCAAATGGAATATTTCCTGGCCAGACCTCCAATTGTCAGCCTCCTTGATGCAAAAACCCTTGCTATCCTTTAGCTACCAGAGGTGATAGAATAAATAATAATATATTATTTAATAAATGCCGCAAAAATCCAAAAAATATTTGGATAAAGCTTATTGCAAGGTTAATTGGTTTGGTTATGGTTTATTGTTATAAATCAATATAGATAAATTGATTATTAAATATTTTTTATAGAGGGGCCACAATCATATTGGGGATCTTTAACACCTCTCTTCAGGGATTTCAGTATGAAAAAACGTAGTCCTGGTTACTTTGGGCTCTTTAGTTTAAAGGATATTTTGCCCAAAGATAATATGTATATAAAATACATGGTGGAGTGGCTGGGCTTTGTAACCAAGCTTCCACGACAGATAAAGGATAATGAAACTCACTGCTATATTATTAAATCCTTTGGTTATCTGTTTTGGACGTGCACTGATGGGTTAAACCTGTATACTGGGGTTATACGGTTGTTCAGCAGTTTAAATTGATAAAAAGAGGTTGAGGATGGATATTATTGATCAGACTGAGCCATAAATAACTTAATTATCTGTTATAAGTATTTGATTACCTAGTCACGTTTCCTGGATATAAATATAACTGGGTCTCTTGGTATCAAAATTCTCAAAAGAGTTCTTTATTTATAGCTTTTGGAGTCCCAATATTGTCCTTCTGAGGGGTACAGGGGCTCAAAGAGATGGACACAGAGGCTAGAAGGGTAACCAATGGTTTCCTGTCACATGTTCTTGGTTCTGTAGCACGGGTAGCATCTAATTCCACAGGGTATGGGAATTATTCTACTTTGTAATTGATATTTGGACGTGTGAATAACACTAATCTGTCATTTTTATTTATTATTTAATTATTTATTCTTAGTAAATTTTCCCAGTAAGTTAATAATTATTTTAATAGACATTCCTACCGACATTCTGATGTCAGGTGAGTTCTCATTATGTATTAAATAATTGGAGTAAAGTCATGGCATTGATTTTACTCCTTATTTTCAAGTTTCTGTTGATTTACTAAAATAATTACCTAAAACTACAAGTCACGGGTATTCATGTAATATTTTTATGTCTATAAATTCTCATAATAGTATCTCAAATTATTTTAATATATTTTTGGAAGTTGTCATTGTCTTATTTTTGACATTCTTGGTATGTCTTATTTTTGACATTCTTGGTACTTTGAATTATATTTAATAAAAAATATGTATAAAGTTTATTTAAGTATTTTTATATAATTTTATGTACTTTTAGACTATCTACTATCCAAAGGAACATTTATTACATATGTAGAATGTTCCCATGTGGTTTGCAGCATGTTTACGCGGTACCTAGGTTTCTCAGGCCGCCTTTTGCTGATGATGTTATCTGAGTCAGCATTGGGAACGGACGTGGAAGGATGAAGAAAGAGAACTTCCACTCCCAAGAGGCTGCTCAGGTATACAGCATGAGTTAGTGACATGTTCTGTGATATGTGTGTAGCATATGAAATGAGAAAAGAAACAGCGCACGCGCGGACTGTGCCTCTACAGTCCAACACCCCCGCTTGCTGCACACATGAGTTGGCATGAGAAATGAGAGAGAAAGAATGAAGAAAGGAGAACAAGAACGCATAAGAAAGATGGAAAGAAGAAGAGAAATAAAAAAAGGAAACGGAAAGAAAAAGAAAAGGAAAGAGAGGAAAGAAAAAAAGAAAAAAAAAAACAATCAAACTCCAACACCTAGGAGACTTTGGTGTTTCTCAAGAAGAACTCGCCCAAGAGGCTTGGTCAGTGTTTCAGCCAGCATGTCTTTAGTGGAGAAATGGATGAGTTTGACATGGCCTTCTTGAATGCATTCCCTGACAAAGTGAAACCTAGCGTGAATGTGCTTGGTCCGGGAGTGGTGTTCTGGGTTCCTTGCCAGACATTCAGCACCCTCATTGTCGACATGAATCGGAATGGGAGAGTTGTGTCGGAGTCAAAGTTCAGAGAGGAGTCGATGAAGCCATAGACCTTCTTTACAGGCGTCCAATAGAGCCTTGTATTTGGCCTCTGTGCTGGAAAGCAATACTGTCGCTTGCTTCCTCAATTTCCATGTGATGACTCCATCCCCTAGCTTGAACACATAGCCCAAGGTAGATTTGCGGTTTTTGCAATCCTCTGCCCAATCAGAGTCAGAGTAAGCGGAAAGTTTCAGTGAGCCTCCCAAGCGGAGACTGAGGTTCTTGGTGGAGACCAGATAGTTCAGAACACAAACCGCCGCGTACCAGTGGGCTTCAGACGGATCTTGCAGGTGTTGAGAAAGCCGGTTGACTACAAATGACACGTCGGGACAAGTGCATTGCGAGACCCATAGGAGAGATCCTATAAGTTGGTTGTAAGGCCCAGGCAAGGGAAGTTCATCGGGGGTTTTTCGGAGGAGATTTTTGAAGAGCACGCTTGACGGGGTTGCAACTGAGATATGGCTGCCGTTGAGAAATTGTTCAGCAAGACTTTCAATGTAATGCGATTGATTCAGGCAGATATGACAAGATTGACGGTTACGGGTGAGTTGTAGTGAGAGAAAGTGGCGCAGGTCTTCATCTGCGCTGATGGTGAATATTTTCCCAACATCAGTAATGAGTTGCTTGACAAACTTTGGCTCACCGACTATTGCTAGGTCGTCAACGTGAGCGGTCAGAGCACCAACAAGCTTACTGTTTTGTATCTTGAAATAGAGAGTCGGGTTGTATTTCAAATTGGATAGGCCTAAGCCAGTGAGAGCTTTGTGTAGCTGAGCGTTCCATTGTCTAGGAGAATGTTTCAGACCGTAGATCAACCGGTTAAGCTTGCAAACCCAGTCCGGATGTTGAGGATCAACAAAACCAGGCGGCTGTTCCATAAATACCTCATGATCCAGATTTCCATTCAGGAATGCTGTTTTGAAGTCCACCTGACGGCCCATCCAGTCGTTCGAGGCCAACAGGGTGAGGATGAGACGGAGAGTTTTGAGTTGGAGATTTGGAAAGAAAAATTCCTCGAAATTGACCCCCTTTGTCTGTTTATAACCCATCGCGACAAGGCGCGCTTTTAGCTTTTGGATTGAATGATCTGGTCGCTTCTTGATTTTGAAGACCCATTTCAATTTGATTATCTTGCGCTTCATTGGTTGAGGGACAAGGGTCCATGTATGCATTCCAAGTAGCAAAGCAAACTCTTCATCCGCCGCCTTGATCCACCTCAGTTTGTTTGGGGACCAAATAAGCTGTTTCCAGGTTTTCGGTGTGTCAAGTGGTTGGTTGTTTCTTACTGTTTTGGACCAGTCCCCAAGCCTGTCGGGAGGACGCCTTGCTCCAGTCAAGCGGCAGGCAGGGGAAGTCACACAAGGGTGGGAGTGGGCCGGGGGGATAGATTTATTCTGGTAACTTTGTCCGGGGCAGAAGAAACCAGTGGGGTGGGCAGTGTTACCGGCAAAGGCGGATTGCTTGAGTCAGGAGTAGGGGAGGGATTGTTGTCGGAGGAGTCTGATGGGGAAAGGTCAGTTACCTCCCCGTGGGGAAAATTTTGAGGGGCATGCATGGAGGCAGTGAGCCTTTGGTCTTGATTGCCTTGTAGGACTATGTTTAGTGGTGGAGAGACAGGATTGGGGTGGGGGACGGTGAGTGGCGGAGATGATGTCAGACAGGGGAGTATGTTGGAGCCAATTGGCCAGGGTAGTTCTGCATGAACAGGCGTTGGTGAATGCAGAAGTTCAGAGGAGTAAGGGAAAATGTCATCTTCAAAAATGACATCTTGAGACTTTACCACGCTTTTCTTCTCCAGATCCCACAACCTGAACCCGTTCCCATCCTGTAGGTGCGAAAGGAGTATGGAGGATTGAGCTTTCTTGTTGAGTTTGCATTGATCCGCCTCCGGAACTTTATACCAGACTAGACAACCAAATGGATGAATGTTGGTGGGGTTAGGAGATGGTTGGTTGAGGAGTGAGATCAGAGATTTAAAGCCTGATGGTGTATGGCATGGGAAGAAGTTGTAGTTGTGAAGAGAGAGTTTGAGGGCATCAGCCCAGAAGTATTTAGGAGTCAAAGCTTGTAGTAGTGCACATCAAACCACATTTCCTATTGTTCGATTTGTTTGTTCAGCTACGCCGTTGAGTTGAGGTGAATGAGGTGGACCAGGTTTGTGGATTATACTGAGGTTCTTTAGATGGTCACTGAATTCATTGGAAAGGTACTCTCCGCCGTTATCTGTCCAAAGAGCAAGAATTTTAACATTGAAATGACGTTCAAAATGAGAGCGGAAGGGCTTAAAGCAGGAGAAAACATCTGATTTTGATTTGAGCGGAAAAACTGAGATGAATTTAGAAAAGTTGTCTACAAAGGTTGCAAAGTATTTGTGACCCTCTCGCAATTTGACTTTGAACAACCCAACATCCGAGTGAATCAAATGTCCTGGTGCGGTTTCCCAATATGGTTTCCTTGACTTGAAGGGAGTACGGTGCATTTTGCATTGTACACACATGGGACATCTTTGAACTTCAAGATTGTCGGAGACGGAGGGTATGATTCCAACAGTGCGGAGAAACCTTTTGAGGGGCTTGAGGCCTAGATGGGAGAAGCAAACATGATAGCCAAACAGAGAAGTTTTAGTTTTGCCTGCAGAAGAAAGATGGGCAGAGAAAGAGCTCACAGGCTCCGAGGGTAGGTAGTAGAGGTTCCCTTTTTGATAACCTTCACCCATTGGAGCTGTTTTGATGGTTACTTTGTCGGCAGAATAGATTTTGCACCCAGTTGAGTCAAAAACAACGGCTAGGTTCATGTCGCAGAGACCGGCAATTGAAATTAATGGTTTGTGGAGAGACGGGACTACAAGATTCTCGATGGTTGGATGATGAGTTAGAGGAAGTTTTGCAACTCCTTTGTGAGTGGATCTCACTAGAGAGTGGTTGGCCAGGCGGACCGGAGTGCTGCAGGCTTTAGGGTTATCAACGTTTTGGAGATAGGGAGTCATGGAAATTGAGCATCCGGAGTCTAGATTTGCGTCCTTTGACTTTATCGGTGGTGAGTTTGATGCAATTAGAGCTGACGCATGTCCCGCTTTCACTTCATACTTGGAACCTGAGTAGTCGGACTCTTCTGCATTATCGTCGGTCTTTGATTGGGGGACTGAGTTTGCCGCTACTGTCCTTCCTGCTCTGGCAGGTTGCTTAGTTGGCTTCTTGTCTGGTCTTTTCCTTGAAGATTTGGCTTTATGTTTTTGGTTCGCCTTAACTTCATTCAGAATTCTTTTTGTGTTGTAGCAGGAGTTCAAGTTGTGGCCATCAGCGTTGCAGAAATAACATCTTTTCTGAGATCAATCCGTGGATTCTGATTGACTCTTGGAAGATTTTGCCATTGAGACCAAGGCTTCCACCTGGGTTTGAGACTGTCGACAGGTGTGTTTTTTTTTTAGAGCATTGACTATGGTCTTGGATTTCACACCATCCTGATTCATGTATGAGGAGACGCAATGTAGCCAGTCTTGAGGTATCAAGCTTAGAAGGGCCGCTACGTGGACGTCATCAGCCGTAAGGGGATTGGAAGGGGAGATGAGGGAGTTGAGCCTTTCGTGGAATCGCGCCATGGTGTCAATATGAGTGATTATATCTTCTCCATCCATTTTGGTCAGGAGAAGTTTTCTCATCCAATATACTCTGCCTCCAGTTGTTTGATCCTGGTGAGCGCTGTGGAAACTTTAGAGGTTATCCCTCACAAAGTTGTCCCAAGTCACGGAGTTCAATGGTTCTAGCGTCTGTAAGACTCAAGGATGATTCCTTGTCCGGGAGAGAGAGAGAGTGAGATTCTAATTTTCCTTTTCCCTCTTCCCCCTTTGTGTGTGTGTCCCCCTCCAACCCGTGCTGAGGGGAGAGGTATCTTATATCCCCTCCCCTCAGCCCTAACCTAAGTACAAGCCCAAAGACAAACTGACAACCATGAAGAAGAAACCCTAGACCCAGAACCCTAACCCATCCCCCAACCCGTACCCATACCCTATCCCTTCAGCTTGCCTGCCCTTCCAAACATCCAGTTCGTCCTTCCGTGGCGCGGCCCTCCGCCGCGCGCTACCCAAAGTTCACTGCGCTTGCCCGTATCCGCCCGATGCGCCGTTGTGGATTTCCCATCCTGTGGCCGGCCCGCGCTTGCGCGCGGTTGTCCACGGATATAGCCCCGCTGTTGCCCCGCCTTTTCCTCCCCAGACTAACCGCCCGAGAACCTGGTCGGCCCAGATCCATCCGTGAGTCGGATATCCAAGCGGATTGCGGCACGTCTCCCCTAGTCAGGCCCGGCCCGCAGCCGCGTGCTCGATCCGCTGCGCCCACTGCTGATCCTTGCGGCAACTGCTGCTGAGCCCGCAGCGGCTACTGCTGAGAACTGGCGCACCCCCACTGCTGAGCCTAACCTACCAGATGCTGAGCACGCAGGCCGCAACGCAGTTCCCAACCCAAGGCTATATAATGACACCACAGCGCGAAGAAGGGCGTTCCACATTCCGAACGTGTGGCGTCAATGTCCACGTACATATCGAATGTTTGAAGAATCAATAGTTTGAGTGAGAATGGCACATACAAGTTTGTTGTTGTTCATCCAGGCTAACGCTGGGTTGTTGGGTAGAGGTTTTTCTATAACATACTTGAGTCCCAACGCTTCAAAGTAGGAATAGACTACGAATTCCCAGTCCAAGTAGTTTGAATTGTTCCCTGGAGCCTTGAGAATTGGTAGTTTGGCGTTTGAAAGTTTTTGAGAGTTTGGGTTATCTGAACTGATGTTGATCATGGTATCAGGGAAGATTGGTTTCATTTAGTTCAGATTGCTTTGTCAAAAGGCGTACGGATCCTAGAGAGAGTTTTTATAGCTGAAGAGCTCTGGGCTCATAACCTGATGATGTTATCTGAGTCAGCATTGGGAAAGGACGTGGAAGGATGAAGAAAGAGACCTTCCACTCCCAAGAGGCTGCTCAGGTATACAGCATGAGTTAGTGACATGTTCTGTGATATGTGTGTAGCATATGAAATGAGAAAAGAAACAGCGCACGCGTGGACTGTGCCTCTACAGTCCAACATTTGCTTTGTCAACCCATAGTCCCTTGGCTGCTTACTTGTCAGAGGCCCGGGGCTGCATACACGACTTTGAAAGAGTAACAGATCTGTATCTCAGCTGCGCACGGGTGCATTTGCTGCCGCGGCTGCGTGTGGGAATTGTGACAGAACACATTTCTGTCCATAACTCCTAAAATATACACAACACCTCAATTCTGACTGAATTTTAGGTGTGAAACCTATACGTGAAAATGTGTGTGAAATATTTAATTGGCCAAAAAGTTCAATAGTGGTGCTGTGGTATTTTGGTCTTTCTTTCCCTAATTATTTAAAAATATAAGGAGTTGGATTTCAAGGGTGGGGTCAGTGAGTGACCCTACCTAATTTTGGGTGGAGAATCCATTTTTGCAATAATTTATATGGGTTTGCTACTCCTTCTTAGTTTAATTATATTATTATTATTTTTATTTGATTTCTGTCACTTTTGCAGCTTGCTCTGCAATAGTAGCAAGCTGACACCAGGGGGGATGAGGGAAAAATTGTTGGAGAGAGGTCCTCTATTTATAGAAAGCAGGGGGGGTGTGCCACCTCTCACAAAATCTGTGATGGGTGGTGAAAGATGTTGCTTGCTGAATTGTTGTTCTAGGTTTGTGGAGTGGTTGACTTGTGGGTGGCACAGTTGAACTGCTGTGCTGGAACATTCCATATGTTTACAGCTGGCTGACTTGTGGTTAAGGCTGTGCTGGATGTTAAATAATCCCTTCTGGTATGTCCATGTTTCTTTCACAGATCTGTGACATCTGATTGCAATATAGGTATGCCAGGGTTGATTTGAGTTGTATCTTCCAATACATGAGAGATAGAGGGGTGCTTTGGCTGAGTGAATATATGTTATTTTTGGTGTAAAATCCATTTCCAAGGTTTTTTTTAGGATTTTTATTTCATTTATACTAGAAAATTGTTTCTGATGGCTACAGGTAAGGTTTGGTCTACCACAATTTCTTCACAATGAAATTGAACCCTCAAACATTCTATCACACAACCAAATCCCTGTTAACCTCTTAATCCAACCTCTCATTGCATCCACAAAGCCTATTATCCACCATCATCTCCTTAACAAAAGCCCCAGAAAATATCAAGAAAGCAATGGCCTGACCTGACTTTTAAAATTGCTTCAGGCTATTTATAAAGAAATTGCAAGCCTAGATGAACACAAAGTTTTTGTAATAGTTGAAACTCCCTTGGGATTCCAACCCCCAGACTGCACCTGGGTATTCACAATAAAAAGAGAAAAAAACAACAAAAAATCCAAATACAAGGCTTGACTTTGCATGAAGAGGTTCCAACAAGTTGAAGAAATTGATTTCAAAACCACCTTTGCACCAACTGGAAAACTTATGTCCCTCAGACTTCTCATCTCACATGACTTTCAAAAAGGTCTTCAATTCCACCAAAGTAAGGTCCAATCAGCTTTTCTTCATGCTTCCCCCTCCAAAAAATTATATGCAAAAATTCCACCAGGGTACACAAAACCTACAAAAAATTCTTCCTACTAAACAGGGCCCTGTACAGTCTTAAGCAGGCCCCACAAGTGTGGCATCTCACACTTTCCTCCTGGCTCAAATCCATAAGGTTCCAGCAATGTCATTCAGAACCATGCATATTTTGAAGTATGTGAACCTTCCTTTATGTCCATGTAGACAATATTGCAATCTTCAGCAACAATCCTGCTGAATTCAAAGAGGAATTCAAATCTTGCTTTTTCATCAAGGACATGGGTGTAGCCAAGCTTCTCCTGGTAATGAAGCATTTGAACAGGTTCCACTTCCTTATCTCAATCTAACTACATCAATAAATGCCCTAAAGACTTTGATCTGGATCATCTCCACCCATCCAAAACTCCCCTCAACCCCAAAATAAAACTTCATCCAACTCATAAATCTAGTCAAAAAGCCTTTAAAAGTTAAAATGAAGCTTTTGCTCCATTTTTGGAGCCCTAAAATTCATCAGCATGAATACCCAACCAGATATCACTCACACTGTCAGCTAAATATCCCAATTCCTTGAAAAACCTGGCCTACATAACTATGAGGCAGCAGTTCAAGTTTTCAGGTACCTCAAGGGTACAAAGCATCATGCCCTCTTCTTTACTTCATCTCATTCCCTTGCCCCAAACCTAACTGTCCATGCCAATGCCAACTGGGCCAACTTTCCCTCAACAAGGTGGTCCTACCCCAGCTTCATTGTTGTGTGGCATGGCAATCCCATCTCCTGGAACTGTTGGAAAAAACCATCTGTCTCTCTCTCCACTACTAAAGCCAAATATAAAGCACTTGAAGAAGCAACCATTGAGACCATCTGGCTGCAAACATTGCTAAGCACCATCCTAAAAGTCAAACTTGATTTACCAGCCATCATCTTTAAAACAATCAATAGGCTATTTATTTAGCAAAAAATGAAGCAAATCACTCCACCTTCAAAACTAAGCACATGGACCTGAAAGTGCACTTCATCCAAAATGCAATAAAAGATGGAAAAGTTACTCTCAAACACATTAAATCAGAAGAAATTCTGGCTGAATTCTCAACAAAAAAGTTGGTCAAACAGCCATCCTCCATGCCTACAGGGGCATCAATCTTCTGTCCCCTCACAACAAATCAAATGCCCACATACCTCCTTTTCCTGTTGCAAGGGGGGGGGTGTTGAATGACTGCTATCTCTTTGTCTGTCTCAGTCCCGTCTTCTTTTCTCTGTGATTCCTGTCATTATGTTTCTTTGCTTTATTTCCTCATTTCATTTTCCTTTTTTTCATTCCTCTGTCTCCTCATTTTCCCAACACCTACTTCCACAATGAACTCACCTCACTCACAACACTGGCCAACCTTGCAGCAGTGTGCATGCATGGCATCCACCTAAGTCTCCTGCTAAACCTAAATCACATACCTACCTCATCATCTCACTCACCTCAACCTTATACAAATAAAAATTCCCCATTCACCTCAACCACCTACCTACCTTATCACCATATACACTTTAACCTTGCACAAAACCAAAAAACTCATACACATAAACCACCTATCTACCAGCCTTGTCACCTTATCCACTTCATCCATCCCTAAAACTAAAGTCAAAAAACATCCCCAAGACATCTCAACAGTCTACCTGATTGAGAACTCAATACTCTCCTTTACTCTCCTTCCTTTTCACCTCCTTTTAATTTAACCTTGTTCTAAAGACCAATGGTCAATTGTTTCTTCAGGTTGATTAATCTGTTTTCTGGTTTCCTTTTTATCTGTCAGCTGGCTACTATTCAGAACCAACTGACTAAATCCTAAAACAAATAAAATATAAATGAATTAATAAATAAATACAGAAATAATAAAACAAAATAAAAATAAGGAATAAAGCCTTGATTTGTAAGAAATCCAAAAATATTATTAAAAAAATGGATTTTTGGTGCCAATTTAGGTAGGGTCACCCACTGGCACCACCACCCATTTCCGACTCCTTCAGGTAGAACTATGCTCACTCATGTACCCTTGCTTGTAACATCCGCAAGTACTGGCTTCTGACCAAAAGTTTGGTCAGAAACCCATAATTATGTAAGCTTAACCACCACAAATTCGGAATTTAGGGCCCTGCACCCTAATGTAATATTTACCCATTGTGATATGTACCCATTAGCAGATACAGGGCTCCTGTAATTTTCCCAAAAAGGGATGTTACAGCCCTATTGCAGTACTAAGAGGATACTGTAGCACCCCAGGACAACCACTATAGCTACAGCAGATGTCCTGCTTTGGGCTAGAACACTCCCAAAGCCCCCAAACCTCAGATACACCCTGTATCACCCAATTAAGGAAGAAAGGCCCCTGTATGTATTTGTGGCTGTTACAGTACAAATTAGCCCATACACAACCAATAATGACCAATAAGGCCTCAAAATCGAAGTTGCAAACAGGTTTCAGAGATCTAGGACATAATTCTAAGTCCCTAGCCTCAGTAAACAAGGGCCTGTACTTAAATTATTAGCCTCAAATCAGGATACATGGCTGGTACAATGATATCACTTGAGGCTTGGAAACGTGCATCAAGCCCCAATCATGATGAAATAGGGCTTCCTGTACCTCTGTAGTAACTAGAGCAGGTCCACACAAACACACTGATGGCTCCTTGGCCTCAGCACTAGCCTGGGTCACCCTCCTGTGGCTGGTAAAAGGACTGTACCATGAGGGGACCCAAACAATATAAATAAAGGACCTTCCCCCAGCTATTTCTACCACATTCATCCAGTCATATAGTCATTATTGTTTCAGATATTTTCTTCCTCAAGCCATCAAACCCTTATAAGAAATAAGTGTGTGATCCTGGACCACTTTCTGATAAAATTGTAGACCATAATTCTTGAATCCCTGTTTTTTGGCCAAATTGAACAACCAACCATTCAGCCTGCCCCAGTACCAACTTCCAGCACCCTGAATCCTTGAATATTGGGCTATTCATCAAGAATAAGTCCGGATCTAGACCTAGTAATTGATCCTGCTGACTTATACCCCTTTTTTTAGGTTTTGCATAACCTATGCCCCAAGGAAATTACCCACACCCTTCTTGAAAGGAATCCTTGTCAACCCCACAGGCACCACAATTGCTCCTATATTGTCCTTAAAAGAAATATACCTGTGTTCCGGAGGGCTCAAAAACCCCATTAAGGTCTTGGCCCCTCCATTTAAATTTATTTTATAAATATATAAATAAATTTAACCCTTTTAGCCAAATCATATACCTGGCATTTTATCTTATTTTTGATCCAAACTTTCTATCACCTCTAGTAGCTAGAAGGAGTGAGGTCCTTGGCATCTAGTAGGCTGAAATTATCTCACTCACTGAAATAAATTCTTCATTTTTGTTGCCTAACTTCAATAGTTCTCTATAAATTTTTTTCATTTTTTTTTGAATCTATGCAATGCAACATTGTGTTTGGCCCCTTGTTTTTTCCACACCCATCCTTTTTGTGCAACATCAATTCTTCTCCCATGGTCCTCAAAATTTCACACAATGAATTGAATCCATCTTGTTCCTCACCCCAATCTAAGCATGTTGATGGGAGGAGATGATTTGATAAAAATACAGAGACATGGCAAGAAAAGGGCTTATAAGCAAAAGAGGGCTCAAAAGAGAGATTCTGAAATCTCTTTGGAAGTGGCAGAGTAAGGGATTGACAGAAATTTTGTGTGGGTAAATATATTTAAAAGCCCATTGATCAATTAATCTTCTGTATTTTCTCAACTTTTCTACTGCTACCAATACACACTATTGCTAGGAACAAACTTTCTTTTTTTCATTTCCAGTCAATCTTCCAGTAAATCCTTCTCCTTTTCCTCTTTATGAAACTGCAACTCAGCCTTTTTCAATCTCCACTTAGAATTCAATTTATTTTTATGAGCCATACTCTTAGCTTTCTGCTTTTGACCATCAATAGTCAGTTGATGATCCCATCTTTTCTTTTAAAATTCAAGTCTTTTGGATTCAATTTGTGATTTGACTGTTTTTTTGAGGGGAAAATTAATGAGCTTGATTTTGAAAGCAAGGAGATTCAATCAATGCACTTAATTGAATCTTGCTTTTCCGTGATATCTTCAAATCATGAAAAATTGGAAGTCCTTCTCCTCTTTTGATGACTTTTTGGGTTGATGTTGATTGAATTGGAGGCCTTTTGCTTTCCCTTTGAAGAGAAGGTTTGTGTCTGAACATCATCACTATTGTTTGAAGGTGATGTGGGAGGCTCCATTGGCTTGAGCATTTGGCCATTCAGAAAAGCATGAGGCTGTCTTATTTCATTCTAAACCAGTCAGCATTAACCAGAAAAGATAAGAAACTTCTTGCTTACTTCAACAGATTTTAATTTTCCACCCCAGGAAGGGAGCAATCCAAAGAAGTATCCAAGCAAGTTTTGGATTGATTGATCAATGCCAATGTAGACATGATTGGAGATGGTTGTGTTGGAATATCCTCCTCAGCATCAGATTGGGGCCACTCAAAGGTTTCATCAGGATCATCATTGCTAGGCTGAGCATCCACAGCCAAGTCCTCAGCATCAATGGAATCAGATTTTTGGGCATTGAAATCAGCTAAAGGGGTGATGTTGGCTTTCTTTCCAAATATTTCATCCATTTGAATCTAAAAAGGAAAAATTGGGTCCAACTTATCAACCACCAAGTTGATTCCCTTGGCTTTATTGGATTTGGTGATACCAAAGCCAGTGGAGATTGACATTGAGTGGGCCTTTTTGTAGTTGGATTAATAGTTCTTGAATTGCTCCCTCATCTTTTTTGATGAAAGATACAGCCTAAATTTTGTTTTATTCTTGAGTTCATTGGCCATCAGGAGATAACCATTAACCTGAGAGGATGGAGGCTGGCCAACTCATGTTTCATTGTCAGATCCAAAGCAAGCATCATAGTTGAAAGGAATTTTGAGCCAGTTTACCAGGATGATGTGATCAGCTCTCTTGAACTGACTTGAGCATTTGGAAGCTGATGGGGGAGGATTGTTTGTTGTAGAGTTCTTTGGGGATGTTTGCTTTGGTGGAATGGATTTTTTGGTGGACTTTCAGGGGGAGATTTGCTGAGGGTCCATTTGAAAAGAGTAAGAGAAATGAAATGATAAGACTGATGAAGTGATGAGGATAGAAATGAAGAGATGAGATTGATGAAGTGACAAGAGTGATGAGCTGATTGGAGTGATAAAGTGATGAGAGTGATGAATCATATTTTTCCAATGAGTTTGGAGGTAGACAGAGGTTGGAAACCAGGGGTTTATGATGTGGACTGATGTGTGGTTGAGGTTGCAAAAACCTACCAATGCTTTATCTGAAAAAACTGATTTATTTTCAGGTAACTTTGACACATCTAATCTGAAACAAGTTGGTTTTTTTGATTTTTAATGGTGTGTTAGAAATTGGGGTATTTATCTGAAACCCACCATTTAAAAATGGTGGGTTTGCTCACTCTATTACACCCTAACAATGCCTTCTGGGATATTTTTTGACTCCAGGAACATGTGGAAATCTTACACAATAAACTTCCTTGTTTGGGAAAACAAGACTTTTGAAGGTGTGTGCAGGCCTTTTGACACTTGAGGGACTTCCCGGAGTGTGAAAACAAGCCTTTTAAGATTCAAAGGAGCAATCAGTGTGGGAAAGCACACCCTTTGAGGATCCATTAGGCCCTCAAGGCCTGTAAATGTTAATTCATTCCTTGTGGGCCTAAAAGAAGGCCTCCAGACCCCCTGTGGGGTCTGTCCAAGGTATAAATTTATGTATAATACAATTATGGATGTCAATTGAGATAATGTAACATGTAAAAATACAATCATGAATTGGTTTGTTTCAATGAATCAAAATCTGAGCTCAGGGAGAAGAACATCATCCATTGTGAGAAAGATAAGAAAAACCATAAAAAGTCAATTTCCTTTCAAAAAATGGAATATTTCTGGTGGGATGCAAATATTCTTTTACCAAGCATACATAAACATACAAAAAAAGATAAATATACCCATTCCATGAGGGGGATTCAAATATGATAGAACATTCCAACACAAACATCACCAAGTACAATGATAATGATAGATTTAATGTCTGCGCTTCCTAAAAACAATGACATCAATATCCACTCTTTCACCTCATAAGAAAAAAGGCAGAAAAACACATCAAAAAAAGAACATTTTCCAGAAAAAAAGAATACCAGCCCAATTGAATGCTTTTTGGACAGTTAACTATCTTGAATTAACTTCTTCATCCTAAGGAAATGTGTTGAGGTTTTGTTGATTCGACCACTGTTGAGCGCTATCAGGCACTTAATGATGGCTCCATTCATAAAAAATCCTTGCCAAGTTCGCTTTATCTGGCGGAAATTTAGTCGAGGGTGAATGCTCTCTTGCCCGGAGCAACTGTCGCTCCGTAGCTCGCTCACGAGTGAAATGCGCCGCAATCCGATCCCGCTCTCCGGGTCGTGCGACGGTCCGGAGGGCGCCCAAACCTATCCCACCCTGAGCTCTGCAAGACGGACTGGACTGGTGCAGTGGGTGAGCCCAAGTCAGATGAGTGAGCAAACTTACAAACTTGTACCACAGTCACCAGTGCTTGGAAAGATACGTTCTCGATCAGAGGAGCAGAACCCCACTCGACGACCTCGCCATATTGTCCAACTAGCCCGAAGACTTAAGGATGCCTTCAAATCAGAGTAGACAGGCAAGCGGTGGTATGTCATGATTTGGATGGGTGCCAATGGCTCAACCATCTCACTCTCTCTGCTGGCTCTGTCTCTATCCCACTCTTGTGTCCGAACGTTGACCTTCAGTTCATTCTGGCTTCCCTCCTCATTAATACTACACCGATTACCCTTTCGTTCGCAAGATACCACCAAGCGCAAAAAGGTCGCCATTAATGAGGTAGAGCAACCGCCTACTAAAACCATGAAATCCCATCGAAATCCGGCTGTTCAATTGAAAAGCGCATTGAAGAGAAAACCTATCGCCCAGAAAAATTTCAGCAAAGGAACCGCTAGTGAGAACGATCTCGTCTTACTAGAGGAAGAGGAATCCGACGACGATAGCTCTGATGACGATGACCCCGATGACGATGGCGATGAAAATGACGACGGCAGTGATGATGGAGGTGCAGGAAATTCTCAAGAACCTTTTGACCCTAAAGATCTTCCCAGTTCTAAAACAGTTCAAAAGGGAAAAAGCGATCCAACCAAGCGAGAAGTGGGTCGACTAACATTTCTGAATCAGGACGCAACCTGAGATTGATGCTGACGGCTTTGCTGCTTACTTTGGGTCAGTCCACAGAACACAACAGTGGTGTCGTCTACCTTGGAAGAATCCCTCATGGATTTTATGAGGACGAGATGAAAGGCTACTTCAGCCAGTTTGGAGAAGTAATTCGATTGAAGTTATCACGTAACAAGAAGACAGGAAAACCCAGACACTATGGATTCATCGAATTTAAACACGTCGAGGTCGCTCAAATTGTCGTCGAAACTCTTGACAATTACCTTCTCTGTGGAAAATTACTTGATTGTAAACTAGTCGACAAGAGTCAAATCCATCCCAAGTTTTGGATTGGCGCTGGGAAAAAATTTAGGAAGGATTGGAGATTGAGGCTGAGAAGGCAAGAGCGAAATCAAGTTGGTTGGCTTTTTCAAAGTCATAGTCGTCTTTTCTGTGAAAACCTGATGGTTGAATTGTCTTCTATTTTCACGCTTGTATCAAAGATTAAATCTCCTGCACAACAAACAGTGATTTCGGATCGCTTAATTGCCCGGGAAAAACGGAAGCGCAAGCGGCTAGCTGAATTAGGAATTGATTATGACTTTCCTGGTTATGTGAAGCCATCCCTTGTCAAAGATACCACGGATGAATTGCCAAAGGAAGAACCCCGAGAAGTCAAAAGGATGAAGAAACCCAAACGTGACAAAGGTGCCTCGGTCAGTAACAACAATTTTAATCAAGATAGTCTTCATTCTGATCGTCTTTTTTATTCGATCTCCCGAACGATTTCAATACTTATCTGATTATCCCGAACTTGTCAAAGGGGCTTAAGAATCGAGCAAAGAAAACGCGGCCTTGATTCTCTGGTTTTCAAGCTCTTAAACATCAAGCTGAATTAAATCTCAGTCAAACTCTCGGTCTTCAAGGCCATAAGATCACACTTCAAAGTCGTGCTGCTCGCTCAAGGAAATGCTGCTATTTCGAACTTACCGTTGGATGTTTAACTACATGGGCAAGACAAAGACTAGTCATCAGGGGCACTCAAAGTCGCAAACCATACAAATATGTGTCGGTATGACTCCCTTCCTTATTGCGAGACATGAATCCTTGTAACATCCATATCATCCCTAATACTACCTGAAGATTCAGGACCGGGGGGGGGCAAAATCCTGCCAGCCAAGGTTTTCCTGCAACCCACGCAATCCCAGCAAGTTCCTAGTTGATTTGATGGATTGCTCGAGCAAGCAGTGATTGAAAATTTTCTTGCCTCGTTTACTGTCAAATTTCCTATGAGCGCTGCTCCTGACCAGCCAACATTAATCCAGTATCCTATCAAAGGGCTGTATGACACCTCTGTGATCCTCTGAGATTGGCGCTGCCTACCTCCAGATACTTGACTGAGCCACACCAATGTGACCAGTGAGCCATTGAGTCTGTCCAATAATGGTTGTGAGCTGTTGAACACGGGCGGCGGCCCTCGTACTTCAAACTCGTGCTGCCCATTCGGCCCTCAGCTCCCAATCTGAGTCCAAGAGGTTTATTTCATTGGTCATTAAGCTCAAGCACAATCACAAAGTTGACTCCCTGAATGTTGTCAGTGGAGGCGGCCTATGAGCACAGAGTCTTGGTGGCAATTCGGGTGGCGTCTCAACTCAACCATCAGTGATGGGCTTCCTTTTCTACTAGGAAGTTATAACTTGGCCCACAACAGTGCCTGTGAATTTAGATACCTGGAGTGGGCACTGTCACTGGACAGATTTGTGCAAGTGACCAAGCAGGCACACAAGGGAGGGAAGAGTAGCTGGAGGTAGCTTGGAGATGATGAAGGAGGCTTGAGGGTGGTTTGAGCAAGTGAGATAGGAAAGGCACAGTTGGTCAGACTGAGATTGGGCTACAGAAAGATCCTAACAGCAATGGAGTGGGGTGTAAGTTCCAAAAAGCTGATGCTTTTTTGGTTTATAGCCAAGGGACTTTTGAAATGCAAGCTGAAGTCATTTTTGCTTTTAGAGGAAAATCAGAAACAAAAACAAAGGAATGGATTTTTTAGTTGTAATGAATGAGAAGAATATAGCAAGAGACTTTACCAGTTTGACCAAAGCACTGAATGAGGGAGTGGGGTAATACATAAGGCAGGATGGAGCTGAAAAACAAATTTAAGAAGTATGTGAGAGTTCTAGTAGGAGCTCACCCAATGAGGAATGATCATGAAAGTGAAATTTGAGCTCAGATCAATTGGAAATGACTATCCATTAGAAAGGCCAAAGTGGTGCTACTGCAGCAATCAAATGCTTTAGGCATGAGCAAGATTTGATCAATCTTGATTCAAAGAAGTGGGATTACTCCAAGAGGTATGGCACTGGAGGAATATGGATTTACTGGAAGGACCATCACACCCAATCTGGATAGAACTATTGTCAAACCATACTGAGTTGATAGTTGAAATGCCAGCTAATGACAGAAAGTTGAAACTCATGCATTTCTGTCAAGGGTATCACATTCAAAATGCAGTAGGAAGTGTATGGAGTCTTTTAATCCAAGCAGGAGAAATTTAAAGGTTTATTGCTTATTTGTTGATGTGCAAGGTTTAATGGTGCTTTTAATGTGTGATCTCTCACCAAAAACGTCTCCATAAAGTCATTCTAACAAAATAACCATTGTGGTTGCTCCTGTTTTTTTGTTGTGACAGGATGGAGATGACCATCCAAATCACTTGATACAACATTATGATAGGATTAAATTGAAAGCTTACATTCTGGATGGTCACTTTCTGAGACACATTAGGTATAATGCCTACTTGGAATAAAAAAAATAGGATCCTTGCATAGAAACAAGCCTTGGATAGGCTTGTATCCCACCACCACTTTCAGGAAGGATTTTGGTCTCATTTTTATTATAAAATAGATTTCAAACCTCTGGAGTTGAAATTTACAGCCTTCTGATAAAATATGCACGAGCATGATATTTTATCATCTATTGGGTCCCCATAAATTTGTGAAAATATCCACTTAGGAAAAATGATCACAAAGGGGTTTCTCAAGCCCCACCAAACCAAATTCATGCTCTCTAATAAAATTTAGAAATTATGATCATTCCCTGTGTTCATTCATCCACCTCTCATTTCACTTTGCATCTGAAATTGGACCTTTTCAACCTTATCACTCACTTTTTAATCCAATTTTTTTTGAACAGATCTTGTAAATTCAGAAAGAGTGGTACCCATTCCTTCTATCCAACCAGTGTTTCAAAGAAGTTTTTTTTCATCATAATGAGGTTTCAAAACAAAATTTGTGAATTTTTCTAAAACCTGCACACCTAAAGAAATTTACAAAAGTATAAGGAACTTTGAAAAGGAAAGGTTGGATTCTCCAAAATTGACTATGGTTTACTTAAAATCAAGAAATTCAAATATTACATCCTACCTTCTATTGATTGATTATTTTTTTTGATTTAATTTATGCTTATTTGTGAATAAATGAATTGGTAAACTTGGAATAAAAATCAAGGAATTCAAATATTGCATCCTAACTTGTGAGTTTACCATTTCATTTATTCACAAATAAGCATAAATTAAATGAAAAAATAAAATAATTTATAAAACTGATTAAGTTATTAATTACCTTATTTATGATAGTTTGCCACTTACCAGGAAATGAGGTACTTTGAATTAATCAAGAAAATTTCTGGAAGCCTTAAACACCTAAATTATAAGGTTGAAAGTTGAAATTTTGATGAAAAAATTTAACAGATATTATATTGATTCCCTGTCAAACCTTTGAAGCTTTATAAAAGAGGGATTCATTTTGTTGATTTTTGCATTTTTTTTTTCATTGTGTTTTTTTCATTCCATTTTCTATTGTTTTCTATTGTTTTTTTCCATTTCTCATTTTCCTTTTAAAAAAATAATTTCATCTCTCTTTTTTTTATTTCCTACCCATTTTATTTGATTCTTAATATTATATTTATTTTATGTTTATTTTATGTATATTTATCATACAAATTTAGGGCATTGATTTTATCATGCACCCTACCTTTCAACTCACAGATGTTATGCATCTGTGCACCATCATCCACACACAGAAAGATCCTTTATTACATGGATGTGTCAAGAATTCAATCTTTTTTAAAACAATCTGAAGCCACAGACCTGTAGCTGGGTGTCTTAAGCAATCCAAATAAATTTTTAGTAATTTTGGAAGCATTCAAACACCTTCAAAAATTCATTCAAATAATCAATAAAATAAAATAAAACCAATTCTCATTCAATTTTTGGAACCTTTTCTTAACCTTTTTGATTATTTATTTTTGATTATTTAAACTCTCATAATGTTAACAAATCAATCAAAGATCTTTAAATTAGGGTAATGTTAAATTCATGGCCCATTGAGCTGTGGAAACAACTCAAAATGACACGTGTGGCACACCACACAACCACATTCAAGCCGTGTCCATGTCCCCACAGCTCAAAGAATCGCATGGCCCACACACCACAGTCCGGGCTTGTGTGGGATGCCCCACAACTACATTCCAGCCATGTAGAACTGTTGATTTCACTATTTGATTTCTTAAAAAAAAGAGAACCAGCGGGCTAGAGGCATGGGTTTTAGAAATAATTAGACCAACTGATTCAAAATAGGAAAAATGAATAATGAAGAAGATGAAAGGAGTACCAACGCTAGGACTATGATCAGGAACAGGACAGCATGAGCAACAGAGGAAAGGATGAGGCTAGAGGAAATGAGTAGACGACTGAAACGGAAAGAGGTCAGAGTTGAGAGTTGTTAGTTGTGATAGATCATGCGGATAGGTCTCTTACCAGACAAGAACACATGGGCTGTTTAATTGAGGCAGCTGAGATGGTGGATCGAGAGTCGAGGCGAGATGAGATTTAAGAGAAAAGAACAGGAACGATAGAAAGAAATAGGAAAAGGAAGAAAAGAATGATAGAATGAGGAAGGAGTAAAAGAAGGAAGATCAGAAGGAGAAAGAGATCGGTTTCGAGTAGATGGAAGATAAGAAGAAGAAAGAGATCGATTTCGAGTAGCTGTCGTCAGAGGTTATTCAGATGGATGAACCTCGAACCTCCCTTCCTTCCAAGATCTGAAGCTGGGAGACTCGAGTTGAGAGATGACAATCTTAGAAATGGAGTGTTCACACTCATCTTCAGGGTGCGCGGCAGTCAGAGAGAGGAGAGTCGTGAGAAGTGATTTCTCAACACTCCCCGTGGCTGGTAAGTGGGTTATCCGTAAAGTCTCAGGTGGTGAATATTGTTTTTTGTAATAGCTTAAGAGAACTGATAGAAGATGCCTTCGAGAGTGAATCGGCGACCATGGAAGGACTGGGAATGAGTTCTAGTTTGAATTCGTTATTTGTGAAATCATCGCGAAGACCTTTTGTTTTTATATCTATATGTCGTGACTTGGAGTGAGAGCCGAATTTTTTTATCTTATCGTCTAAACCTTTGTTGTCTATATACAATGTTGGTTTGAACTTGCAGTTGTGGTAGATCTCATTGATGAGGTGTCTGATCCATTTCGTCTCGAGATAACAATCGAGCAGTGCATTCAGTTCGGATTCGGTAGAGGAATAGGTGATGTTTTGTTGTCTTGTTGAGTTCCAAACGACCGGGCTTCCATAGTGGAAGACGACATATCCGGTTTGAGATTTTCGGAAAACTGGATCATCCCCCCAGGTGGCATCGCTAAAGCTTGAGAGGACTTCTTGTTGAGGATCGTATTTGATGGTGAGTTTGAGATTTTTGGTTGTCTTGAGATATTTCCATACCTTCCGGACCTCCCACCAGTGACTCATACCGGGCTTGGCGTTGAACCTAGACAGACTAGATACGGAGAAGGAAATGTCTGGACGAGTGTATTGTGATAGGTGATTGAGAAGTCCGGTCGCAGATCTGTAATTAATGTTTAGTTGATGAAATTCTGCATGGTCGTTGTCGGAGGCCGGTTCAAGATGGAAATTCTGTGTTAGCGGAGATAACGTTTCTTTGCAGGATGACAGGCCAAGCTCTTCTAGTCCCCGTTGGATATGATTAGGTTGGCTCAGGAGAATTCAATCATCTTCAATCTCCATGAGCATTCCGAGTATTGTGTTTGGTGAATGGGAGGACAAGTTTTGGAATCTCTTAAGAAAGTTTGATTCGAAGGAGTCAGAATTGCCTGCATGGATTAAGTCGTCCACGTGAAAGTATAGAATTTCCTTCGTTTGGTTGTTAAGGTAAAGACAGGGATCGCTGGTTGATTCTTTGTACCCTTGAGACTTGATCCATAGCGTAAGGGTTTCGTACCAATTCTTGGGAGACTGTTTGAGCCCGTATAGTGATTTCTTTAACTTTAAATAGGGAGATCTTCTACTTGATCCATCTGGCGTTCTTATAATGACGGTCTCCTCCAGAGGAGCATGAAGAAATGCCCCCTTGACGTCGAATTGGGTGAGTTTCATTTTGTTTTTCAAGGCGTATACCAAGGCTAGTCGTAGGGATGCGATTTTTCCAGTTGGCGCCCAAGTTTCGTTGTAATCAACTCCCAATACTTGATCAAAGCCTTGAACACACAGCCGGGCCTTGTATTTGACAGGTTCGCAATGGCAGTTCTCCTTCACTTTGAAGACCCAGGTCGTGTTTAGAATGTTGTCGGGATTCCCATAATATTCCTCCCAAACATCTTGTAGTTCTATGCCTTCTAGTTCAGTTTCTGTAGCTTCCTTCCATTTGGGCCACTCGGGGCACTTACGCGCCGCCTTGTAGGAGGGGGGTTCATAGTAATGGTGGAAGCCATATCGCTGAGGTTTTTTGATTTCGCGCCTAGGTCTTTGATATGCGGATGTTTCAGGAGGTTCGGCTGGAGTAGAGTGGCAAGGTGGACTTGGGGGTGATGAATCTGAGGAGTCTGTGCCTTCATTCTCCTCGCGATCTGATTCTGAGTCGGAGACGTCTTCAGGTGAGTTGCGAATAGTGTATTGCTTTTGAGCAGAAGAGAAGTTGGAGTCGTCAGATTCCGAGCTAGCTTGAGAAAAAAGATCAAGTCCGGGAGACTCCAGAAGAGGAAATTGAGAGATCGTATTCTTGAGGAACTGGACATGTTTGGTTTCAATGACAGCACCTGATAAGCTTAATACGAGATAAGAATGAAAGATTGGATTGAACCCAACTAAAATTCCTTCTAATCCTTTTTCGTTGAATTTCCTTCCTCTTTGTAGATGATTTCCTAAGTAGATTACCGGTGATCCTACGGATTTCAAGTAGTTAGGAGGAAGACTCTTATTGAACATGAGTTCCCAGGGGGATCGATCATTACCTTCCCTCGGGATTTGATTCAACATGAAGCAGCAGCTCCGGATTATTATGTGCCAACAGTTCTTTGGCAGTCTGGAAGAAGAGAAGGTTGCTCGCGCGGATTCGACGATAGTTCGATTGGCTCGTTCCGACCGGCCATTGTGTTGGGAATGATGCGGTTCTGACGTGAGTAGTTTGATGTGTTTAGATTTGGCAAAGTCTTTCAAAGTTTTGTTGGTGAATTCCGTGCCTTTATCCGAGAAAATTTCTGTCGGATAGTAATTAAGCCGTTTATATTCTGTTTCCAGGATATTGATTATGACGTTCGGGGTTTCATCTTTAGATAGAAGGGGAAATGCCGCAAGATAGCCAGAGAAGTTATCTACAAGAGTTAGAATGTACCGGTGGCCCGCCTTGGATTGAGGGGTAATTTGTCCAATCAGGTCGAGGTGTATTCTTTCAAGCGGTTTCGACGAAGGCGTTGAAGTTGCTGAGAAGGGAGATTTAGTTATTTTGCTTTTTACGCAACTCTCACACTGAAAGCTATCCAATTCTTCTTTAGAAAAGTGACCCTTGAGTAGAGGCTTGAGGGTGGAGATTGCAGCATGACCGTACATTTTGTGAAAGTCGGATAGAGATTGAGATTCGACAGTAGTTGAGCTTGTGGATTGATTTGTGAGATTAACTGAAAGATTGTTACCCGCGACTCGAGGTTTCTCAATTACGAAGAGATTGTCGCGAATCAATCCTTTTAGGACTAGCTTGTTGCCTCGAGAGACCGTAAATTGATCTTGTTCTTGAGAAAGATTGCATCCCTTCTTTGCTAGAAGACCGGGGCTAATTAAGTTAACCACTATGTCTGGGACATACATACACTCATCTAAGGTTACGACCGAATCGTTCCATTCCAGTCGGACTGTACCAGTGCCTCGAATTTTAAGGTTAGCTTCTAGCTTTCCAGTCTTGATTTCTTCTGGATCGTCTTGAAGATTGATGGAAGTGAAGAATTTCAGGTCGTTGAAGATATGAATATTTGCGCCGGAGTCCAATAAGAGATTCGGGGTATTATTGGAGTTGATCCAGAGGGTAAGTAGGGAATGATAGTTGATGGTTGGGTTCTTTTTGGTTCTATTTTTCCATTCATTCTGCTGTTCGACCCACCATCCAGGGGCAATTTGGGGGTGGAGATGAAAGCAGGACGTCTCTGGATGTGGAGCATTTGGATCGTGGTAGCCTTCTCTGCATCGAATTCGGGCCTTTTTATCATCTCTCTCTGTTCTGCCTTTGGTAGTAACTAGGGTAATATCCGGAGCTGATTTGCCTATCTTCAATTGAGCCTTTCGCTCATTATTATATTGAGTAAGATGGTTAAAGACCACTTCTACCGTTATCAGCTTCTCTACATGCATGATTTGTTGCTTGAGGTTTTCCAGAATCGGGGGAAACTTGAATAGTATGAGGTAGGCAATTATATCTTTAGGTAATTCTATGCCCACGTCTGCCATCCTGGTAAGTGCCTTTCTGATATCGGTGATGAAGTTTTCTATCGCGTGTTCGTTGAAGGGAGCATGTAAAAATTGATTGAAAACTCGTGCTCTGTTTGCAGTTTCGGATGAAGCAAATCGACGAGTGATCTCAGCCCAGAGCAGCTTAGACAATGAGATGTTTGCCGAGTTGACCACATTGGCATGAGTGACGCTGTCTAGTTTAGAAAGGATGATTGCTCGGATTTCTCGATCTTGTTTTATCGTAAGTTGGCCGGAGTTCCTAGTTATGACGTCCTTAATTTCCTTGAGATCGAATAGCATTAACATCTTGTCTCGCCAGATGGAATAGTTGTCTTCGTTGAGAGGAGGAATGGCATCGACTGAGGCCTTGAGGGCAACTTGGTGAAAATAGTCGTTGGCCCCAGCTGGTTCGTTCATTTTCGATTAGCTTGAGTCTTTCGGCTTTTAACCGTGTTGATTTCACTATTTGATTTCTTAAAAAAAAGAGAACCAGCGGGCTAGAGGCATGGGTTTTAGAAATAATTAGACCAACTGATTCAAAATAGGAAAAATGAATAATGAAGAAGATGAAAGGAGTACCAACGCTAGGACTATGATCAGGAACAGGACAGCATGAGCAACAGAGGAAAGGATGAGGCTAGAGGAAATGAGTAGACGACTGAAACGGAAAGAGGTCAGAGTTGAGAGTTGTTAGTTGTGATAGATCATGCGGATAGGTCTCTTACCAGACAAGAACACATGGGCTGTTTAATTGAGGCAGCTGAGATGGTGGATCGAGAGTCGAGGCGAGATGAGATTTAAGAGAAAAGAACAGGAACGATAGAAAGAAATAGGAAAAGGAAGAAAAGAATGATAGAATGAGGAAGGAGTAAAAGAAGGAAGATCAGAAGGAGAAAGAGATCGGTTTTGAGTAGATGGAAGATAAGAAGAAGAAAGAGATCGATTTCGAGTAGCTGTCGTCAGAGGTTATTCAGATGGATGAACCTCGAACCTCCCTTCCTTCCAAGATCTGAAGCTGGGAGACTTGAGTTGAGAGATGACAATCTTAGAAATGGAGTGTTCACACTCATCTTCAGGGTGCGCGGCAGTCAGAGAGAGGAGAGTCGTGAGAAGTGATTTCTCAACAAGAACTCCACACGGCTTGAATGTAGTTGTGTGGCATCCCACATGCCACCAGACTGTGGTGAGCCAAAAAAAAAAAGAATGAAAGGGTACTAACATAACCCATAAGCTAAATAAACCTTCCAAAAAAACAGAAATCAACCAAAAAATCAAAAAAATGTTCATTTTTTGGTTAAAAAAACAAAATGAATAAATAAATAAAAAGATAAAAAAACAAAAAAAACTGGTACTATCCAATGGACTAGCCATAAAGTAAAAAGACCCAAAAAAAACACAAGTAACTGGAATAGCCCTAAACTAAAAACATCAAAAAAAATCACAACTGGACTAGTCCTAAATTAAAAACACCAAAAAAAAGAAAAGTAACTGGACTAGCCCTAAACTAAAAACACCCAAAAAAAACTGGTTCAACTTGTGTTAAGCTGATCCCATCATAAGGAGTAAAATACTCCTTATGATGGAATCAGCCCAACACAAGTTGAACTGACTTACCATTAAACGCTCATTCAAAACACTCAATATAATGATGTTAACTCAAAACACTCAAAATAATGATTTTCAAAATGTGATAACCCTTTATATTAATAGAACTTGTTAGCTCCATTAGAATTAAAATTTCTATGAAACCCAATGATGAAATGAAGTCAAAGTCTATGATCTCTATAATCTAGAATACATTTGCAGTTGTTCTTTGAGATGATCAAAACAGCCAGAGGCTTTTTTAGAAATCAAGGAATGTGGTTTTGCTACAATGGGGGGGAATGGAATCATTTCTCCCTCAAGTAACAATAGAACACAGTTGTTATTGTTTACAAAGGAAATATAAATAAGGTCTGATTGATCTGTAACACCATTTTTTGTTGGAGTACAAGAACAACATGACTCCAATGAAATAAAACATATAGGTCTGGCGTGTGTGTCTGCTAAAATTTGTCCCATATCTAGTTTAGCCAACCATTTTGAAGAGGGAATCTTATGATTGATGTCTTCAACATCAAGAATTTGTTTAATCTTTTCTACCTCTTTTGCACCACTAAGGATCTTAATGTAGCGTGCTTTATGTTTCTCTAATTTTTCAATCATTTCCTTTCTCACTTTAAAGCATCCATGTTCATTGTAACCAAGATATTTAGTAATGAATATCTGCAATTCCCATCTCCAAGCAGATCCAAAACCTCACCCAAGAGCTTATGGAATTTCTCGGGTATTTGATTGAGGTATTTCACGTTTGGTTCCTATCATCAAAACTAGCTTATTATTCATTTCTTTAATCACATCAATGAAATGAATACTCACCAAAGATGAGCTTCTGGTTGAGCTTTGCTGCACATTGTCTTCCTCTGAAAAGGAAGAGAATTCCAAATTAAGTTATCCCAATTTGCTTTCATTCTCTTCCTCTGAACTATGAAATTCAGATTCTGGTCCTTCCAACTTTAACTTACAATTTATCATAAGTTAGTTAGTTCATTAAACCCAAAAAATGAACATTTTCCAAAAGAAAAGACTTACAATCTTTCTTATTTTCTTATTGGGCACCCTTCCAGTCCTATTTTCCTGCTTGAGTTGTTTTTCAACATGCTCAAACCAAGATGGTTCTCTCTGTGTATCTGTCAATGTTGGCCAGCCCCTACTTGATTGTAAAACTTTAGGTTCAAGTCTTGGATTCAATCAATATTTTGTGATCTTTTGAATGATATACTTCGATAGGCCGCATTGCTCATGATCTGGAGATTCCAAGATGATGGCACTCACTTTTTTACATAACTGAGGAATGCTCAGCATTTTTTCCACATTGCACTTCAAAAATTCAACGGGATCAACAATTAGTAAATTAGGAATAATTAATCAAAGAGAATTAATCACATAGTGATTTGAACAATCCAACTTAAGCCAACGTAAAGAACTAGAATTGCAAGGGTCATAGTCCAACCTCCACTGAGGATGAACATCTTTGGGTACCATGGATCCTCTGAATGCTAGAAAGTCACCTATTTGGTGGGAATAGGGAAAACCCATAGTCTTGGAGTATGACTTGGTGCACACTTTGCCATTATGATCACATTTGAACTTCTTAAATTTTTCCCTAATAAGATGAATTGCCTCTAAAGACAATTTTTAACCCAATGGTAACAGTTCAGGAGGATGAACTGTTCTTAACTCAATTTGAGAGTTATAAAGTGATGCATGAACTGATTTAATTTGATTCAAAACTGTCCTGTCAAGGCTTTTCCAAACATCCAACAGGTTTCCCAAAGAGTTTGCAAAAAATTGTTTGAGAGTTGCATGGGCCCCTTCAACCCAAGAAGTGGTTTTGTTTCCAAAATCTGGGTTTATACAAGTCCACACCATTATAAATTTCTCTTTGATGGGGAAAATGTTATTTTCCATATACTCAAGCACATCCTCATAGTCTTTCAAGAATCACTTTACAAGTAAAAAGGTCAGAACCCAAAAATAGGAGGAATAAGAAGCAGTGATTTGGAGCTGCTCTGAGTTCTGCATCATTGACATCTGCCTCCTCCTTGTTCTTTGAGGCCCCATTTTTTTCCCATGGATTCATAAAGCTTTTCCATCCTTAAACTTCATTAAAAAAAGGGCGCTTTAAAGTTTTCTTGTATGTTTTTAGACAAGTGCCAAGTGCAACATTCTCTTGATGACTCTGGGAAACTAGATTCAATTGCACAAATCAGAGCATTTTCACAATCCATCACAAAGACTTTTGGAAGTCTCTCAGGATCATAAGCCAACTCCTTTAATGCATTTACAGACCAACTGTAGAACTCAAATGTTTCTTTTGTTATGAAAACAAGAGATTTTGTGAAATTTTTCTGGTTGGCTTTCATTCCCACAATATGCAATAGGGGGATTTTGTACTTATTTTTTTATAAGTACAATCCAAGATAGCAATATGATGAAATTTTTGGAAAGCTTTAATGACTCTGGTTGGGCCAAGAATAGGGCCTCCAAGTGACCCTCTCCACTCAATTTTGACCAATTAATCCAACTTGATTCTTCAAGCTGTTTTTAGAGTATGTCCATAACACTTTTCCCCTTCAGTTCTTCAAGTTCTACCTTCCCCTTAGTGTTATAGATTGTTTGGTCATCAAAATAATTGCCACCATAAATCTTGCTCCATTTTCTATTAAGTTGTAAGGTATTGAGCCCATCATTCATGCCTTTGATTAGATTGTCTAAGGATACCCCAGTGATTCTCCTCAGTTGAGGATGCACAGAGGGATGTTCTGATGGTTGATGGTTATGTTGATTTTCTTTGTAGGAGAGTAGCCACAAGGGGTCTGCCTTTTTGCAACTTGCACAGATTAAAAACTGGCACCCAATCTTCCTTGTGTGATTTTTCCAAGACTGTTTGGTAAGTAGTTGCCCCAAGTAGGAATCATGTCAATCACAGGCCAAATGCGCAAATTTATCTTTCTTTGAGTTAAAAACTTTCAGAGCATAACCATGCTTCATAGCCCATTTTTGCAATAGTTTTGCGCCTCTTCCCTAGTAGGAAAGGATCTCATGGGAGGTGGGTCAAGTGGACCTAGTAAAAATTCATTGGTTATTTTCATATTTTCATAGGTTTCATAGTTTCATAGTTTCATAATTACAATCCCTCAATTAGTTTTGATCAAATTAAATCAGGCAAAGACCTCAGTAACATAAAATGTTACTCACAACCAGAGTTCAAATCCAACTTTCAAACATTTTTTCCTCAATTTTCACCTAGATGAGGATGCAATTGGGGATTCCAATGTTTCATCAACCAAATCATTTTTTTCCAAAGCTTTGTTAATGGCACTATTGATGTAGTCCTTCAACACAGACATGTCACCAGGAGGGCTTGCCACTGTTCCCATAATGCAAGAAAATTGCAATTCTACTTCAGTATTCAGTCCAAATTTCAAATGAACAGCTGCAAAGTTTGCTTACTTTTGAGTTAAGAAAGATGTTTCAAATTTAACTTTAATATCTAGGATACTTAAATTGATTTCACTTTGATTCCACTTCAATTTTGCTTTGGTATTGCTAGGTGTGGTCCAACTGTCCCACATAGTATACATTGATCCCAGATTTGGGTTGAGGGAACCCAAGTGTGGTCCAGGGGGTGCGCAAAATTCTGGCACAACTTCCGGGGGGTTGCACACCCCCAAAAACGGCTGATTCAAGCTATGTACAGGGGTACATGGCTCAAAATCACCATTTCTGGGGGGTAAACAGCTCCTATACAACCCCCTGGGGGTTGCGTGTGCTTGGAATGGCCCTTTGTAGCTTTCTATGGGCCCCCATGGCTCAAATGGGCTGTGTAGGTCCCTAAAAACCTACCACACTTTTGGAGCCATGAATTTATCATCACACTTTCAGATTATCACCCTATTTTACCAAAATATTGGGTTT
Source organism: Puccinia polysora (assembly GCA_025617555.3). Taxonomy (NCBI): domain Eukaryota; kingdom Fungi; phylum Basidiomycota; class Pucciniomycetes; order Pucciniales; family Pucciniaceae; genus Puccinia; species Puccinia polysora. The sequence goes on along the minus strand of CM062642.1, from coordinate 27,126,274 downwards.
CTGGGTGGTAAAGGTTGAATTTTCAGACCACAAACATCCACCTTCCAATGATCCTTCCCCTCATCTAATACACAGAAGAATACAAGGGAAGCAACAGGAGATGGTTCCAAATTCAACCAAAGCTGGAGTTCCCCCATTGAAAATTCCTAACTCTCTCATATAAGCCTCATAATCTCTTGTCCATAAAAATCTCAATACTATTTACAATAAAGGATCCCAAATTCAAAAAAATGCCCTTGATGGCAAAACTCCTGTTGAAACACTCATACTGGAACTTCAGGATTCTTCTTTTTCCTAAAAATTAAAAATTTGGATGTTCAAATCAATTACTTGTTCATTTCATACCTTGATTCCATGAAAATTATCAAACTGTTCCCAACTCTTATAATGATGGACTTTAAATAAAAAACAAACAAGTTTTGAATTTCCCTTCTTCATATTCCTTGGGTAAACATTTTTTCAAGAGGTTTCTCATTTTCCCTTGGTTTTTTATCTTAAGATAAAAAATAGAACTATGAATGGGACCTAACTCAACTTCAGGAAATTTTTGAAGATAAAGAACCTAGCATGATTCTTACAGACAAGGAAAAAGCACTTATTATTTAAATTCAAACTGTTTTCACTTACTCCCATCATCTTCTCTGTATCTGGCACATTCTCAAAAATATTGAAACCCATTTCAGGAAGCACTTCAAATCTGAAGATTAATGAAACTTAATTCAGAAAAAATGGCATAAGTTTGTCAATTCCAAATCTGAACCAAGCTATCAAGAGAAATTTACCAAACTTTCTGTTGTCTGGAATTCTCCAACTTCTGACTACCTTCTTGAGAACTGGATTCCTCTAAAAATAAAATTTGTCTCCTATTTGGCAAACAAACACTTTCACTTTGGAAACACAAGTACCTCAAGAATAGAATTTCTTCACTCCTACATCAAACAGTTCATAAATTCATCTATTGGCTCTTTCTATAATAAGGTTTATCAGAGTTAAAAATCTCAAAAAATTAAATGGCTGATTTCAGGCCTATCCATTTTTTTTTCAAAATTTTATTTTATTCAGTTAAAAAAATTGATTCATTGTTTATTTTGATAAAAAAAATAATTTTTGAAAAATTGATATTTTCCTGAAATAAGCTTTTAAAAATTTTCAAAATCTTAAATCTGATACTCCCTATTACAAACCCACCATTTTGTTTGGCCAAACCCACCACTAAAAATGGTGGCTTTCTGAAATGAACATACCCCCTAACTGTTGTATTTCAACATTATGGGTTTTATATAAATGGTGTGTTTCAAGCATCAAACCTGCCATTTGTTCAAATAAGCCATCATGCAAACAAACCCCTGCAAATCATCAATATACAGAAGCATCCTCCATTAAAACCAACATAACTCCCATCCCCCCTTTTCTTTCCAATCCTGGTGTTGCCTGATCCTTCACCTGTCCCATTCAACCTCGTGTGTACAAGTACTGAGGATACTCCTGCTACACAACCACCACCACCATCAAAATCAATTGGAGTTGGTCAAACAGGACTGGGTAGGACACAGATGAAAAGGTTTCAAACTCAATCTCAGGTTTCATACCAATGTTTGACTGGTGCTGCTGCTGGTGGTGGTACAAATTTTACCATGGATAATGGTCACTCTAACAACACTCATAATGAGCTGAATTCTCATTTAATTGAGAGAGATTCTGGTAAGAAATTTCATGTTCTACCAGTTTCAAGACAGTTACATGTAATCTTGATCTTTGTATTCCAAGTATTCCACCAATTGGTAGTAAGATGGCCTAGGATAATAATTTAAGAAAGATGTGAGCTACAAACAACTTTAGTGGAGTCTAGGAAGGAAAAGTGACCAATGAGAGTTGTGAATAGGTTGATGATGGATTTAATCAATGAAACATATGTAAGATGATCAAAAAAATCAGTCAGTGATTGAGTTCTTGAGGAAAATCAAAATCATCTTGAGAAGGGTCAAGGAAGATAAAGATGTTGATGGGTGAGGATGATGATGATGAAGGATGATGGATAGAATTAAGAAATTTAGGGATGTTCCAGAAATTAAGTAAGTACAGGTGAGAATTTTGGTTGAGCTGGAATGTGAAGCCAACTAGAAGGTTTATTGATTTATATCAATCAATATTGATTTCAAATACTCATGAAATCCTAAAACTTTACTTGCCCTTGCTCATTTTTCTTCACATTTCAGGAGGACATAAATTTTTACATAGATAAATTTAGAAGTTTGAAAGCTCTCCCTTAGCAGTTTTTGAAGAATGGTTGTGTGGTCACAAATCCTATATTCTCAAAAATGCCAATCTGAATCAAATCATTGACATTTTTCTTTTCCTCATCATCTCCATCCCTTTCCTCATCCTCATTATTGTTGACATATTCATCTGTCACGTGAGCTCTTAAAATTATTGTATTTTTGGAATCTCTGTCCAGCCAATGGTTGCCATTGTTTAGTCTCAGAGAAAGCACCAATCCTGGAGGTTGAATGTCTTGGGTTCTTTTTTTTGGATCATTGTCACCCACCACAGACCCCTTGCCAGTTTGATGGTAATCATCAGTTCTCTGGTTAAATTCCAAAACTTCATTTATTCCAGCTCCTAAGCTCATTATTGGAGTGTTGATGTGACCATCACTCTTCAATCTGCAAGTGGCAGAGGATCAAATAGAATCTTTGACCTTTTGGTAATCCAAGTCTTTCAGGCGTCTGGATTCCATTTTTTTTGAATGACCAACTTGTTGTGGTTTCTGAGCATGATTAGCGTGGGTTGAGGTGGATTGATTAGTTTGAGAATGAGGTGATTGAGAAAAATGAGCTTGATGAGGGCTTTGATAGCTTTAAACTTCAATTTCTGATCCAGGATGCCACACCTCTAGTGCATCAAAATGTTTCATCACATCCAATCCTCAAGCTCCATCAAGTTTTAGATGATGAAAGACTATTCCAATTGGTTGCAGTGGTATCTTGGGACCCCCAGAGCCAAGGAGGGACCACCCATGACTGGTCACTGGCCGTTTCCTAGGTGGGATTATCATTGGTTCAGCTGGAAGGTAATACAGATAGGTGGGGGTTCTAGTGGACCACAGCTCTTCTCCAGTTCCTTTTTTGTCATACTCTTCAGCTGAATTGGCAGTCCTAACATCAATGGGTTGTTCTGGTTCATTACTTATCAATTGAACAGGTTCATCCCAAACTAGAGCTTTTTGTCTTTTGAATAGTTCTAGTGGGCCTTCTTCCTCATTTTTTAAACTCTTGAAAATATTCCTTGCCTGCCCTTGAATCACAGCCATCTGCTGCTCAAAAATTCTGATTTTGAAATCTGGATTGGTCCAAAAGATTTTGCACAACTTGTGAATGTTTTTTTCCCACCAGTTGGGAGAGGTGAGGAGTGGTAAAAAGTGTTCTTGAATCAATCTGGAGAAAGGTAGACCTAATGATGAGGCTGGTAAAAACAGCCACCCTTAATCATAATTGTTCCAGCCATTAGGATGATGGTTGGGGAATTCCAAAGAATTATCAATAGCAGCAACATGGCAGTGATTTTTAGCCCAATAATTTCCAGCGGTGTGGTTGGGGTTTGAAGGGAAACATTGGGAGAGTATGCTGGTTGGTGGCATGAAATGAGACAATTGATAGAATCTTGGATGAAAATCAAGTTCTGATCAATTTGAGTTAGGATGAGGGTTGAACAAGGATTGGGGGAGGATGAGAGGGAATGATAGGGGAGAAATAGAGAGGATAAAGATTTATATAGTATATTGGAAAAAACCAACTTATTTGTAGGCAAGTCTGACACACCTGATGTGAAATAAGTGGGTTTTTTTATTTTTTGATGGTGGATTTGGGTTGAAACCCCCCATTAAAAAATGGCAGGTTGGACAACTCTGATACCCCCAATTAATTAATTTATAGTTTGGCCTAGGTAAAAACAGGTATCTGGACATAAAAAAGTGGTAAATAAATTTAAAATTATCCCTAGCATTCAAGAATAATAATAAGAATGGTTTGGAGAGGACTATAAGTAACTTAAACATGCAAGAAAAAAAATTAATTACAAGAGCGCTGAGAAAAGTTGGTGAGCAGACAAGATGGAGAAGCTCAAAACACAACTGTTTATATTATTGAAATCTCAGCAGAAGCTGCATTTTTTTTTAAAACGTAAATTTCCCAGAAAAAAGAGCTAATTATATTATTTTTTTGTCATATTAACTTAAATGATGGATTCTTCAAGAAATTCTGCTCAAAAAAGATCCCACAGAGATCCGGAGGCCTTCTGTTAGAACCCAACAACCTGAACTAATTTTTACAGGCCAAAATAAGCCAAATGTGTGCTCAAAAGGTTTATTTTCCTACCCCAGGAGGTCCTTAGAACCTTTAAAGGTTCCCACTGGTCCTCTGAGACATGTTTTATCACCCCAGGCAGTCCTTCAAACATTAAAAAGGCATCCACACATATTCAAATGTCATGTTTTATTTCCCCAGGAAGTCTTTTAAAATTGTGTGCAAAACCTTAAATCATTCAAGTCTTTCTTTCAAGTGGTAAAACTGGTTAAGACTTAAATGCAGCTTTATGGGGTGTGAAAAGACACCAAAAGGTGTGAATTTAGTATAAATAAATAAATAAATAAAATTTCTGTTTTAACACCTTTTTAAAATAAATCTTTTAATCAAACTTCTTTTCAAAAAAAATAAAAATAAAAGGCATGAGCTTAGAAAAACAAAAAAAAAAACTTAAAATCATGCCTTTGTCTTCAAAAATAAAAAAATTGTAGATTAATTAATATTTTTGGTGGCCTGAATTTAGTTTGGGACTTTATTCATTCCTGAAAATTTGTTTCAGAGTCTAAAGATGGCTGGATTGTTTGAAAGCTGGGGTTATTCTCAGTCCTATATGGATATTGAGTGAAAAAAAAGATGTTTTTGTATAAACTCAGATCTTCAAGATTATTCTGAAAATCATTTCAAAAACAAGATGATTTTTTTGGCCAATTGAGTGTCTTTGTATGTACAGCTTGGAGCCCCAAGTTCCTAAATATTTGCACAATTAATTCTTATATATATATTTTTTATACTTGATGGCGCTCATTTTGAGAAGAATGTTTTAACAAGAATCATACTTATTTTTTTATTTAAAATCATAATACCTGTGAGACAATTGAAATTTGAATTTAATAGCTCAAATGAGGGTAACTCACCTATCACAAGAGCTCAGGTTTGCAGTTGAGTGATTCCAGGAAGTTGGAAATCTCTTATAAGCTTTCTGTAATCCAATCCTGTTGATCTTGAAATTCTTGGTATCCAAATTACTCAAAGAATTTCATGGAAAAATTTCAGAATATGATCTTTAACTTGAGCTCAAGTTGAATCTCATAAGTTGTTGTGTGACGTCAGTAACTATTGTATGGACATACCAGCTGGCTGTTTTGTTTTGTAGAATTATTCAAAGGGGGGGTGATGAATTCACAAGCCCCAGGTTGGCAATGGCTTTTCAATCCCATTTACAACCTATTTGGTTTTTGAAAAGAGTTTCACAACTCAAATAGTTGAAAACCAAACAATCCAGAACTTGTGGGTGTTGTGAATGTCACTTTTTTCCTGTTTGGGGCACAATAGCCCCAAATGGGCCATTTCAAGGGGGCATGAGGGGCACCTAGGCACTCCTGGACCATATTTGAGTGCCATCAAAACAAATTTGGGGATTTTGCACACATTGTGGGACTATTGGACCACAAAATAAACTGAATTCAAAATTCTTCCTATTGGCAAAAGAAATTCTTGTTGCAAAACATACACAACACTTGCCCATTGAACAAGTTTCTTTTTTTCATCCCCAAAATAATATAATTAGCTCTTTTTTCTGCAAAATTTACTTTTGAAAAAAAAATGCAGCTTCTGCTGAGATTCCAATAATATAAACAGTTATGTTTTGAGCTTCTCCATCTTGTCTGCTCACCAACTTTTCTCAGCGCTCTTGTAATTAATTTTCTGTCTTGCATGTTTAAGTTACTTAAAGTCTGCTTCAAACCATTCTTATAAAATTAAAAATAAAAACAAAAATAAAAATAAAAATGAGAATAAAAATAAAAATAAAAATAAAAATAAAAATAAAAATAAAAATAAAAATAAAAATAAAAATAAAAATAAAAATAAAAATAAAAATAAAAATAAAAATAAAAATAAAAATAAAAATAAAAATAAAAATAAAAATAAAAATAAAAATAAAAATAAAAATAAAAATAAAAATAAAAATAAAAATAAAAATAAAAATAAAAATAAAAATAAAAATAAAAATAAAAATAAAAATAAAAATAAAAATAAAAATAAAAATAAAAATAAAAATAAAAATAAAAATAAAAATAAAAATAAAAATAAAAATAAAAATAAAAATAAAAATAAAAATAAAAATAAAAATAAAAATAAAAATAAAAATAAAAATAAAAATAAAAATAAAAATAAAAATAAAAATAAAAATAAAAATAAAAATAAAAATAAAAATAAGAATAAAAATAAGAATAAAAATAAAAATAAAAATAAAAATAAAAATAAAAATAAAAATAAAAATAAAAATAAAAATAAAAATAAAAATAAAAATAAAAATAAAAATAAAAATAAAAATAAAAATAAAAATAAAAATAAAAATAAAAATAAAAATAAAAATAAAAATAAAAATAAAAATAAAAATAAAAATAAAAATAAAAATAAAAATAAAAATAAAAATAAAAATAAAAATAAAAATAAAAATAAAAATAAAAATAAAAATAAAAATAAAAATAAAAATAAAAATAAAAATAAAAATAAAAATAAAAATAAAAATAAAAATAAAAATAAAAATAAAAATAAAAATAAAAATAAAAATAAAAATAAAAATAAAAATAAAAATAAAAATAAAAATAAAAATAAAAATAAAAATAAAAATAAAAATAAAAATAAAAATGATAAATAAATATAAAAATAAAAATAAAAATAAATAAATAAATAAATAAAAAACAAAAAAAACTACAGGAAACCACAACATCAAAAATTAAATGAACAATGAAAGAGTCTATGGAGCAGCCCTCAAGTATAAGTGCCAAAAAATACAAGTTCAACTTGACTAGACCTCAAATAGAAACACCAAAAAAAAAGTTCAACTTGTGTTAAGTTGATCCCATCACAATAAGTAAAAATAATCCTTATGATGGTATCAGCCCAACACAAGTTGAACTGACTTACCAATTAATTTTCATTTTTAACACTCAAAATAATGAAGTTAACCCAAAAAAATCCACAATGTTCAAAATGTGATAGCCCTTTATATTAACAGAAGTACAAGTTAGCTGCATTAGAATTACAGCGCAGATGGAAACCCAATGTTGAAATGAAGTCTATAATTGAAGTCTATAATCTAGAATACACATGCAGTTTATCTTTGAGATGATCAACCCAACCACAAGCTTTCTTTGAAATCAAAGAAGAGGTTTCTGCTACAATGGGAGGGATTGGAATCATTTCTCCCTCAAGTACTAATACAACCCAGTGGTTATAGAGAAATTATAAATAGGCTATGACTAAGCTGTAACACCTTTTTTAATTGGATTATAAGTAAAACATGACTCCAATTAAATGAAACATATAGGTCTGGCATATTTTTCTGCTATTATTTTACCCATATCTAACTTAGCCAGCCATTTTGAAGAGGGAATCTTTTCATTTATGTCTTCAAAATCAAGTCTTTGTTTAATCTTTTCTACTTCTTTTGCCCCACCAAGCATCTTAATTTAGCATGCTTTATGTATCTCCAATGTTTCAATCATTTCCTTTATCACTTTAAGCCAACCATCTTCATGATACCCAAGCAATTTAGCAATGACTCTAAATATGAAATTCCCATCACCAATTGGATCCCAAAACTCACCCAAAAACCTACGTAATTTCTCAGGTATTTGATTGAGGTATTTCACTTTGGGTTCCTTTAATCAAAACTCACTCAGCCAAAATTTCAATAATATTAATCAATCACATCAATACTCACCAAAGATGTGTTAAAATATGTATGCACTTGCGCGTGTGCTATGTATAAGTGTAATCCAAATGGGATGCACTATGGGCCTCTCCAGCCCATTAGGCACTCACACAGACCATATGGGCCTGTGTGGATGTCACTGATTTGGGGAAATTGGCCTCAAAACGCGTGAAAAAGGCTCATTGGTACACAGGCCCTAATGTTCCCGGTGGTGGATATTGGCAAATACAGCCAGATGGGCTTGTATGGGCATAATTGGGACCAAGGTTTATTTTGGACATACTTGGCCAGACTGGCTGGCGCGCCAAAGTGTTTTTGTCTCAGGTTTTGGGCTTGGGGAGGCCCATTGGAGCCACCACCCATGTTGCAGCCTGCTTGGGGCTGCTGCCCGTGCCGCAGCCCACTTGGGTCTGCTTGTATCCCTTGGTTTGGCCCACGCGGGCCCGGCCGGTTGCAAAAGGCGGCCACCGCTGCAGGAGCAAGGGCCAGCGGCCCCGGCTCCCTCCCCCTCCCCTTGCTTGCCATTGCAAGGGGGAGGGGTGGCTGGCTGGGTTGAACCAGCCAGCAACCGGCTGCAAAAAGGAAGTCGGTCACGGCAGGGGGGATTTCATCACCTCCTTGCCCAGGGGATGACAATGCCAGCCGCAGAGGGAGCAAACGGCGGTGGGGGGAACTGATCACCCTCCCACCAGCAAAGCAAGAGGGGCGCTCTCCCCCCCCCCCCCCTTTACCAAGGGGGAGGAGCAATAGGCTGAGGGGATCTGACCACCCCCAGCCCACTATCCTTGACAACGCCCTGGGGGTATCAACCCCCAGGGCCCCTGGTGAGGGGATTCGACCGCCCCCACCAGGGATTTGAGAGAAAGAGGGGGGGGCGGCATGTCCGCTGGTTACACCCCCCCCCCCCAAGTGAGGTTGAGACCGGACCCAGGTGAGTCCTGGGTCCCACCTGGCCCATATGTGGGGCCAGGGGCTGGCTGCATGAGGCAACCAGCCCGTAAGTAAGGAAATAAGAGTAACTGGGCTGGTTGTAACCAAAAACCAGCCAGGGTATTGAACAGCAAAGGGGCTGGTTCAGCCCCGTAAGGGTGGAATCACCAGAATGGACCAGAATAGGCTGGTTGTAAGGATACAGGGACTGATGCCATGTGGGCTGATTTAGCCCAAACCAAGTAACAAGGCCTTTAGAGCCTGTAGAGCTCTTTTGGGGCGGAAAATTTGCCTTTTGGCTTTTTGTATCATGGGCTCACAAGAGGCCAATCTTTTGTACTTAAGGAGCTCTGCTCCCTGCTGTTTTCCATAATTCATTCATCTTCCAATCAAATTCATCAAAAATATCATCCAACATATTTCCCCATTGTGAGAGCCCATAAAGCAATTATTGACACAAGGTGTCCAGCATTTCTTTGTCTTTAAATACTGCTCGTTTGCCTAAGCTAATTGCTAGCCATAATTATAACACATTATCAGTACCAACATCATCATTACTTCCAAGCCATCTAGACCCTTGTACCTTACGCTGGAGAACCTCAAAGACCTCATGTTTTCCAAGAAGATTTCCAATATCCCTGATGTTAGCTCCACCAAGATAGTTCTGAACAGTCAGAATTATAATGCTTGCGCTGTCCTTATGGAAAGTGAGCTGGACAGCATCTGTTGTGGGGAGATAATGGATGCAGATGACACTTTGATCAGTTCAGAGGTGGAGAAAAAGTCTTATCATCTCATCCTTAGGCATATTGATGAGAATCATGTGACATGGGTTTCCAATACTCTTAGGGAAGATGAAAGAAGGAGGGGAAGCATCCTTTGGAAGTTTCTTAAGTCCAAGTATGCTGGTGATTCTGTTCAACAGAAGGGTATAGCTTTCAATAAACTGTTTAAGTTAAAATATTTGAATTTTAAACAGTTTGTTTCAGAGGCTAGGTCTAGCATAGCCAAGTTTAAGTCATCAGGACTTAACATGGATCCTGAGTGTTTTTCACTCTTAATCCTTCAGAAGCTACCAAAGGAGTTTGATTCTTTAGTCAGAATTATTTCTCAATTGGATCCTCTTCCTGGGGAGGACGATGTGCTGAAAAGGATTGAAAAGGATGATCTTCAGTTCAAGATGAAGGGGGGTTATGGGACAGCCCTTGTTGGAAAGACTGGAAAATCTTGCAAGAAGGCAAAAAAGGATTTGTCCAAGGTCTTATGCTATAATTGTCAGAATAAGGGGAATTATGCTAAGGATTGCAAGGAGGCCAAGAAGAGGAAGAATTCCAAAGAGAATGACAAGGAGGTCAATCTCACAACTGAAAACGTTGCAATGGTGGTGTTTGATGTTCCAATGGAAATTGTTGTTGGGGAAGAACGTCCCGACAAGAAGGCCAAAATTGATGAGGATCAAGAAATGGACTTGATTGATTACAAAGTGAGTAATCTAAACCTCAAAGATTAGAAATTATCAGTGACTGATAAAGATTCTTTCCTGTTAGGAGGATTGAAGGAGGATTTTCTTGTTTTGATTGAATCTGGGTGTACAGATCACATGTTATTTGAACCAAATTTATTTTCAAATCTTAGTGATTATGATGGAGTTGTAAATATTGGTCAGAAAGGCAGAAAAATTCAGATTAAAGGAATTGGAAAATTTATTCTTGCAAATCACTTGGGTTTCAAAATTTCTTTTGGGAAAGTGTTTGATGTACCAGAGTTGCCTTATAACCTTGTGTCCTTTGGAGTGTTGTGGAAAAAAGGTTTCCAGATTTGTTATATTAAAGAAGAAAAGTTTTTTATTGATATGAATGGGAGAACTTTTCTTAGTGGACAGGTTTGGAACAAGCTTTTGTGTGCAAGCTTGTTCAAAATCTCAGCTTTGAGCACTGTTTCTCCCAATAGAAGTGGCCATAAGGTAAATGACAGCAACTGTGAGAGTTGTAACATAGGGGCTAAGACTAGAAATGTGTTCTCAAAGAGAAGAGATTGCACTGATGTTCCTAGAGAGCAATTTTCCATTGATTTGGCAGGGCCATTCACACTTGAGTCCCTTGGTGGGGCAAGATACTTCATCAATTTAGTTGATACTGCAACTAATTATGTTGGGTTAAACCAATTTGATCTAAGGATCAGACCACAGAGGAGGTTTCTGTAATCTTCAAAGTCTGGAAACAGAATGGGCTAATGAAGGAGATAAAGAGGGTTATCACCAATGGAGGTGGTAAATTTTTGAGTAAAGAGTTTGAGAGTTTATTGAAAGATTATGGTATCATTCATATATTCACTACTGCAAGTACTCCACAAAATAATGGAATAGTTGAGAGAATGAATAGGACTTTACTGGACAAAGTCAGAACTATTATGTCTCAATCTGGTCTACCAAAAGTTCTTATGGGCTGAGTTGATGTGTACAGTCTGTCTGTTGCATAACATTGTAAGTGTTAATGGGAAGAGTCCTCATTATCAATTTTGGAAGTTGTACCCCAAAACATCACACCTAATAACAATTGGTTGCTTGGTGTATTATAGTGTCCACCATAATGAGATGGTCAGAAAATTAGACCCTAGAGCCAGAACAGGGGCACTTGTAGGCTATGATTTAATAATTAAATTGTATAGGATCTATTGTCCAGGGACAAGAAAGTTTATCCGTAGTAGAAATATAAAATTTGATGAAAGTACCTTTCCACTCAAAAGGAATGAAGATTTTGTTGTGAATAAGTCACAGCAAGAAATAGAATTAGCACCTATTTCACCAGCAACGGCTGAGGAACATGTTGTTCCAGAAGATGAAGAGATGGCAGACGTGCCACCAGAGGGTTCAGTGCCCGCTTCAGGGGAGACCATTAATTTGGAACCTGATGAGCCTCCACCTCCAGTTAGAAGGAGTGGTAGGGTTAGAGTACCGGTTGATAGTTATGGGGAATGGAAGTCCCATTATGCTGCTGCAGGATATGAGGAAGATACATTTCAGGAACAGTGTATTCTCAATGAAGTCCTGGAGTTGAGTTCAGAAATGGGTAACAGGGTTAACCCAAATAGCTCTGGCCAAGCTATGAATTCTGATGAGCGAGCCAACTGGAAGAGTGCTATTTTTGAGGAATTTGATTCTTTAGAAAACAATAATGTCTTTGAAGTGGTTAAGCAGGATTCTGTTCCAAAAGGAAAGAAAATTGTGGGGTATAGATTGGTGTTAAACAAGAAGTTTGACACAAATGGAGTTTTGAAAAGATTCAAAGCTAGATGTGTTGCACAGGGCTTCAAGCAGAGAGAGGGTATCAATTACCAAGAAAATTTCTCACCAACTGGAAGGCTGTCCACTTTCAGGTAAATCATTTCTCTGGCAGTCAAGTTGGGAGAAGAAATCACACAAGCTGATTTTGTAACAGCATACTTGAATGCAAAACTTGGAGAGGAGGAGACTTTTTATATGTCAATCCCTGATGGTTTTTGTGAATGGTTAGTAGAGACTAAACCAGAAACCATGAAGAAAATCTGTGTTAAAAGTTTTCTTTTGGCAGATAAAGGGGAATATGTTCTTTAGCTGTGTAGATCCCTTTATGGATTAAAGAAAGCAGCTAGATTGTGGTATAATACCATGAGTGAGAAACTGATGAAGATTGGTTTCAAGGCATCTGAGGCCGACCCTTGTTTTTTTTTAATAAAGGATGCAATTTTGTTTTTATGGGTTGATGACATTATCATTATTGGAAATGGTAAAGAGAGAGTCATGGAGACACTCAAAAAGGAATTCAAGATAAAAGATCTTGGTCTGGCGCAACAGGTGCTAGGAATGAAAGTCAGTAAGAGCAAGAATGGTATTAAGTTAGACCAGAGCCATTACGTTGCAGCTCTTCTTAAGCAATATGGCTTAGAGGATGCAAAGGAGTTTGGTACTCCCATGCAGTCAAACATTTGTTTAGAGAAGTCTAAAGATGAAGAGTATCTGGAGTTTTTTCAATCTAGTAATTACTAGAGGTCAGCTATTGGATTGCTTAATTATTTGGGGCAGTGTACAAGGCCCAATATTGCTTTTTCAATTTGTGTCTTGTTTCAACACTTAGAGAAGCCAAGCATGAGGCATTGGTCAGCATTTAAGAGAGTTATGAGGTATCTTAAAGGAACGCACAGTCTGGGACTGTTGTTTACAAAGTCAGCAAACTTTCATTTGGTTGGTTATTCCAATGAAAGTTGGGCAGATGGTAACACTAGGGAATCAACAAGTGGTTTTGTATTCTTCTTAGGTAAAAATCTGGTGTCATGGATGTCCAAGAAGGTGTCAGCAATAAGTCTTTCATCAACAGAGGCGGAGTATAGAGCTTACTTAGCAGCTTCACAGGAAGTAAAATGGTTGAGAAAAGTCTTAGAAGATTAACATAGACCACAAGCGTTTGCGTTGTTGTATTCTGATCACCAGAGTGCCATTGTGTTGGCGCAAATCCAAGTGTTCCATTCAAGAACAAAACATATCAATTTTCACTATAACTATATTTGCAATGCAGTTAACTGCAAGGAGATTGTGTTGAGGTACATGCCCACTGGAGTGATGATTGCGGATATCTTGACTAAGGCTTTAGATAGGAACAAAAATAAAGGCTTTGTGACTAACATGCGGATGTCACCCCTTTTGGATTAAGGGGGTGTGTTAAAATATGTATGCACTTATGTGTGTGCTACGTATAAGTGTAATCCAAATGGGATGCACTATGGGCCTCTCCTGCCCATTGGACACTCACACGGACCATACGGGCCTGTGTGGATGTCACTGATTTGGGGAAATGGGCCTCAAAACGCTTGAAACAGGCTCATTGGTACAAGGGCCCTAACGGGCCTGGTGGGAGGTATGGGAAAATACAGCAAGATAAGCTTTTATGGGCATAATTGGGCCCAAGTTTTATTTTGGACATACTTGGCCAGACTGGCTGCCCTGCCAATGTGTTTTTGTCTCAGGTTTTGGACTTGGGCGGCCCATTGGGGCCGCTGCCTGTGTCACCGCCCTCTTGGGGCTGCTGCCCATGCTGCGGTCTGCTCGGGGCCGCTTGTATCCCTTGGTTTGGCCCAGGCCGGGCTGTTGCGGCGGCCACTGCAGCGGGAGCAAGGGCCAGCAGCCCCGGCTCCCTCCCCCTCCCCTTGCTTGCCATTGCAAGGGGGAGGGGGTGGCTGGCTTGGTTGAACCACCATGCAACCGGCCGCAACAAGGCGGTTGGTCAGGGCAGGGGGGATTTCATCACCCCCTTGCCCAGGGGATGACAATTCCGGCCGCAGAGGGAGCAACCGGCAGTGGGGGGGATCTGATCACCCTCCCACCAGCAAAGCAAGAGGGGCTCTCTCCCCCCCCCCCCTTTATCAAGGGGGAGGAGCGATGGGCTGAGGGGATCTGACCACCCCCAGCCCACTATCCTTGACAACGCCCTGGGGGTATCAACCCCCAGGGCCCCTGGTGAGGGGATTCAACCGCCCCCACCAGGGATTTGAGAGAAAGAGGGGGGGGCGGCATGTCCGCTGGTTACACCCCCCCCCCCCAAGTGAGGTTGAGACCGGACCCAGGTGAGTCCTGGGTCCCACCTGGCCCATATGTGGGGCCAGGGGCTGGCTGCATGAGGCAACCAGCCCGTAAGTAAGGAAATAAGAGTAACTGGGCTGGTTGTAACCAAAAACCAGCCAGGGTATTGAACAGCAAAGGGGCTGGTTCAGCCCCGTAAGGGTGGAATCACCAGAATGGACCAGAATAGGCTGGTTGTAAGGATACAGGGACTGTAGCCATGTGGGCTGATGTAGCCCAAACCAAGTAACAAGGCCTGTAGAGCCTGTAGAGCTCTTTTTGGGTGGAATATTTGACTTTTGGCTAGTTGTATCATGGGCTCACAAGAGGCCAATCTTTAGTACTTAAGGAGCTCTTCTACCTGATGTGTTCCATCATTCATTCATCATCCAATCAAATTCATCAGCAATATCATCCAACGTATTGCCCCATTGTGAGATCCCATCAAGCAATTATTGACACAAGGTTTCCAGAATTTCTTTTGCTTTAAATACTGCTCATTTTCCTAAGCTAATTGCTGGCTATAATTATAACAAGATGAGCTTCTGGTTGACACTTCCTGGATGTCTTCTTCCTCTGAAGAGGATTCCAATTCAAAATGAATTGAAGCTAATTTACTTTCAGTCTCTTCATCTGAACTATGAAATTCATATTCTGCTCCTGCTTAATTTGACTAAAAATTATCATCATATCATCATCAGTTCATTAAACGCAAAAAATGGACATTTCACAAAAGAAAAGACTTAAAATCTTTTGTCTTTTCTCATTTGGTTCCTGTCTCATCCCCTTTTCCTGCTTAAGTTCCTTTTCACTATATTTGAATAAAGGAGGATTTCTCTGGGTATCTTTCAATTTTTGACAACCTCTACTTGATTCAAAGGCTTTTGGTTCAAGTCTTGGCTTTGATTGATAATTTTTGGTCTTCTAAATCAGGTAATTCAACAGCTTGTGTTGATTGTATTCAGGATATCCCAAGATCATTGCATTGAGCTTCTCATCTAACTGATAATTGTTGAGAATTTCATCAACATCAAACTTCCAAAATTCCAAAGGATAAAACATTAGTAAAGTAGGAATCATCCATCAAAAAGGATTAATCACAAAGTGATTTGAACAATCCAACAATACAACTCAAACCAACTTACAGAAATAGAACTGCAAGTTTCATAATCAAAACTCCACTGAGGATGAACATCCTCAGGCACAATGGATCCTCTTGAAGCTAGTAGGTCACCTATCTGGTGGGAACAGGAAAAACCCATAGTCTTGTACTAAGACTTGGTGCACACTTACCCATCATGGTTTTGCTTTAACTTCTCTAATTGTTCTACAACAAGTTTAATCCCTCTAACAACAACTTGTATCCCAAGGGTAACAGTTCAGTGGGAAGAACTGTTTCTAACTTTATTTGAGAGTTGTAAAGGGATGCCTAAAAAGATTTAATTTGATTTGAAACTGTTCCATCTAGGTTTTTTCAAACATCCAACATGTTTCTTGAAGAATTTTCAAGGCATTGTTTCAGTGTAGCATGAGCCCCTTCCACCCAAGACTTAGTTTTATTTCCAAAGTCAGTTTTTTTTCAATTCCAAGCTGTTAAAAATTTCTCTTTGATAAAGAATATGTTATTTTTGATATACTAGAGCACATCCTTATGATCTTCCAAGAAACACTTTATACAAGTCTTAACTTCAGCTCCCAAAACTACAAAGGTTAACAGAAGAAGCAGTGATTTGGCCCTTACTCTGAGTCCTGCATCATTGAACTCTGTCTCCTCCTTGGTTTTAGAGGCCCTATAATTTGCCCAGAGTGACATAAATATTTTCCATCCTTCAACATCATTATGAAAGCAAAATTTACAGTTTTCTTTTATATCTTTAGACAAGTGCCACAAAAAACACTGTCTTGTTGAATTGGGGAAACTAGATTCCTTGGCAATAATATGAGCTTTTTCATTGTCCATCACAAAGACTTTGGGAAGTCTCTGAAGATCATAAGCAAGCTCCTTTAGTGCATTTACAGACCAACTGTAGAATTTGAAAGTTTCTTTTATTTTAAAAACAAGAGATTTTTTGAAAGTTTTTTGGTTGGCTTTCATTCCTAAAAATGCAATAGGGGGATTTTTTACTTATTTGTTTTATAAATACAATCCAACATAGAAATAGGATGGAATTTTTTTCAAAGCTTTAATGCATCAGGGTGCATCAAGAATAGGGCCTCCAAGTGTCCCTCTCCACTGAATTTCAATTGATAAACACAACTTGAATCTTCAAGTTGTTCATAGAGGACCTCCATAACACTTTTTCCCTTGAGTTTGGCTAGTGCTACCTTCTGCTTAGTGTGATAGATTTTTTGGCCATCAACATAATTTCTGCCATTAATCTTTCTCAATTTTCTTTTGATATGAATTGTATTGAGCCCATGAATCATGCCTTCTCTTAAATTCTCTAAGGCCACACCAGAGATTCTCCTGAGTTGGGGATTCCCTGAGGGGTGTGAAGATGGTTGATGGTTATGTCAATTATTTCTGTAGGGGATTTGCCACAAGGGGTCTGCCTTTGTGTGACTTGCACATATTAAAAACTTGCACCCAACCTTCTGTCAGCCTCCTGGATTCCAAAATTCTTGCTATCCTTTAACTACCAGAGGTGATAGAATAAATAATAAATAGATTATTCAATAAATGCAGCAAAAATCTGTAAAATATTTGGATAAAGCTTATTGCAAGGTTGATTGCTTTGGTTATGGTTTATTGTTATAAATCAATATAGATAAATTAATTATTAAATATTTTTATAGAGGGGCCACAATTATATTGGGGATCTTTAACACCTCTCTCCAGGTAATTAAGTATGAAAAAACGTAGACCTGGTTACTTTGGAACCTTTAGTTTAAAGGATATTTTTCCCAAATATAATATGTATATAAAATACACAGTGGAGTGGCAGGGCTTTGTAACCAAGCTGCCACAACATAGAAAGGATAATAAGACTCACTGGTGTATTATTAAATCCTTTGGGTACCTGTTTGGGATGTGCAATGATGGGTTAAACCTGTATACTGGGGTTATAAGTTTGTTCAGCAGTTTAAATTGATAAAAAAAGGGTTGAGGACGGATATTATTAATCAGACTAAAGCCATAAATCACTTAATTATCTCTTATGAGTATTTGATTACCTTGGCACGATGTCTGGATATAAATATAACTGGGTCTCTAGGTATGAATATCCTCAAAAGAGCTGTTTATTTATAGCTTTTGGATTCCCAATATTGTCCTTCTGAGGGGTAGAGGAGCTCAAAGGGACAGACACTGAGGCTAGCAGGGTAAACAGTGGTAGCATGTCACGTTTTCTTGGTGCTGTAACACGTGTACCATCCAATTCCACAGGGTATGGGAATTATTCTACTTTATAATTGATGTTTGGAAGTGTGAATAACACTAATCTGTCCTTTTTATTTATTATTTAATTAATTATCCTTTGTAAATTTTCCCAGTAAGTTAATAATTATTTTAATAGACATTCCTACAAATATTCCAATGTCAGGTGAGTTCTCATTATGTATTAAATAATTGGAGAAAAGTCATGATATTGATTTTACTCCTTGTTTTCAAATTGGAGTTGATTTATTAAAATAATTACTTAAAAATATAAGTCATGGGTATTCATGTAATATTTTGACATCATTAGTTTTCTTAGTATGTCACAAAAATATTAATGTCTAGAAATTCTCATAGTAGTATATTAAAGTATTTTAATATATTTTTAGAAGTAGTCATTATCTTATTTTCAACATTTTTGGTACTTTGAATTATATTTAATAAAAAAATATGTATAAAGGTTATTCAGGTATATTTATATAAGTTTATGTATTTTTAGACTATCTACTATCCACAGGAACATTCATTACATATGTAGAATGTTCCCGTGTAGGTTGTAGCATGTTTATGCGGTACCTAGGTTTCTCAGGCCGCCTGTCACTTTGTCAACCGGTAGTCCCGTGGCTGAATACTTGTCATAGGCCCAGGGCTGCATACACGGCTTTGACAGGGTGACAGTGCTGTAGCTCAGTCACGCGCAGGTGTATTGGCTGCCATGGCTGCGTGGGGGAATTGTGACAGAACACGTTTCCGTCTGTAACTCCTGTAATATACACAACACCTCAATTCTGACTGAATTTTAGGTGTGAAACCTATACGTGAAAATACATGTGAAATATTTAATTGGCCAAAAAGTTAAATAGTGGTGCCGTGGTATTTTGGTCTTTCTTTCTTTAATTATTTAAAAATATAAGGAGTTGGATTTCAAGGGTGGGGTCAGTGAGTGACCCTACCTAATTTTGGGTGGAGAATTCATTTTTGAAATAATATTTATGGTTTTCCTAATCCTTCTTAGGTTAATTTCATTATTATTATTATTATTATTATTATTATTATTATTATTATTATTATTATTATTATTATTATTATTATTATTATTATTATTATTATTATTATTATTATTATTATTATGTTATTTCTGTTACTTTTGCAGCTTGCTCTGCAATATTAGCAAGCTGACACTCACCCACTCCAAGATATGGCCATATCTGAAAAAAAATCTGGAGCATTTTGGAAAAAAATTAATTCCATGTGTGTTTCAGTTTCTAAGATGTATTGGTCCATCAGGCATATTATTCTCTGGTAACCATTCATATTTGTCTGCAGATTCTCTTTTGTATCTTACTGAGTAGAGTCTAACATCTTTTCCTTGCACTCTCTCTTTCTTGTCTCTCAATATCCCAATAATTCTTCACTCAAGATTACTTCTACAGAATTTTTGCCATGCATCTTTTTGATAAAAAATGGTCCAAAAAAGGCTGGTTTCAGCTTTCTGTTACCTGCTAGATTGTTGAAGTTGGTAGTGGATATCAAGATCTGATCTCCTATTTTAAAGTCAGGTTCCCTATGTGATTTGTCCCATCTTTGCTTGTTGTGTTCTACTGCTTATTCTACACATTTTTGAGCATGATTATTTTCCAGATGTATCATTTTCTTAAAGTCAAGAGATGTTGGATTAATGGTGGCTAAGTTATAGTTTAAGTTATTCCTAGGGAGTTTTGGAATCCATCCTGTTTGTAGTATCTAAGGGGCTTCTTTGGTAGTAGAATTTTTAATGCTGTTATAATCCATCTCTAGAGCTGGGAGTAGGCTTCCCCTATCATGGCAATAACCATCTGAGTTCTTGTATTCTAGACCAAAGCTACATAACCTTCTTAACATATCTTCTAGGGTATGTATCATTCTTTCAGCTAATCCATCAGTTTGGGGATGGTATTTTGTAGAAAATGCTAGAGTAGTACCCAGTATATCATCTAGATTCCTCCAAAACTCAGAGGTGAATTTGGGGTCTCTTTCATAGATTATAATCTTGGGTATACCAAAATCAGCTATAATCCTATTCCAAAAAAGTAGAGCTACATCCATAGCACTATCTTCTTTGTGGTTAGGTAAGAATTTTGCCTTCTTAGAGTATGTGTCAACTATAACCAGGAAAGAGTTATATGAATGAGTACCTCCAGGGGGGAGGCCGGTGACAAAATCCATATTAATGATTTCCCACCTAGTTTTGGGTTCAGAGATCTTCTGTAGGAGTCCAAACCGTTTGCCAGTAGCTTTATTAGATTTTTAGCAAGTCTCACAGCTAGTAACATACTTAATAGTGATTTCTTTCCAGTCTATCCAACAGGCAGTTTGTTTTACTTTCTTCAAGGTTCTTTCAGTGGATAGATTCCCTGATGAACAGTTGTCATGGCATTCCTGGAGTATGTGTTGTATATGTTCTTTTCTGCTTAGTACTAATACACTGAAATGTTGGTGTCTGTATTAAAGGAGACCATCGCAAAAGGTAAACCTTCCTGCTTTATAGGGTTTAAGTAATGAAGCAGGTAAACTATTTATCATAGCTGCTGCTGGGGATTCACATTCCATAATGTTAATCAGGAGCTTGATTTCAGGGGAGTAGTTGTCCCTCACTAGATTGAAGAAAGCAGTATCTAATTCACATAAGTGGATCCCCATGATTGGAGCATTTAATGCAAAAAGATTGATTTTCAAGATTGGGAAGATATCTTGATCCCCAGGTTCATATGCTGGATTGCTAGAGTCATTAGGAAAAGCATTCCTAATTAGACTATCAGCATTCTGATGTTTAGCTCCAGCCTTATGCACTATAGTCATCTGACCTCTATACTGTTGTATAGCAATTTGCCACCTGAGCATATGTCTGCTGGGGGTTTTCATGTTCATGAGAGTTCTTACAGAATTACAGTCCGTGATCACTTGGAAAGTGGTGCCTTCTAAGTAATAGTGTAGCTTTTCTAAAGCCCATACTAGAGCCAAGCATTCTATCTGACTGGCTCCATATCTCTTTTCTGTATCTTTGATCTGTCTAGATATGAAGAGTACTGGCTTCTCCACTGGTTTGTCTTCTTCTATTCTTTCTTGATGTAGAGCAGCTCCTAACCCTTCCATAAAGGTGTCAATTTACAGTTTAAAGGGCTTAGAGTAATCTGGTTGAATGAGTAAAGGAGTAGAGTTCATAGCTATTTTTAGTTCCTCATAGTTTTTCAATCTCCCATGTTTCATTTCAAAGAGAGTGTTATTGTTGCATATTTCATACAGACTTTTAGTTAGCATAGCCAACTTTGGTATTTATTGTCTGTAGTAACTGCAAAAACTAATGAAAGACATTAACTCTGTTTTATTTTGAGGCATGGGTCTGTTCATGACAGCAGCTATTTTATTTTGATCAGCAGCTAGAGTTAGACCAGATACTAAATGCCCTAGGGCTTTCATTTCTCCATAGCCAAAGTTGCATTTAATCCTGCTTTGGAGATAGTTTGGAGTACTAATCTTATTTGGTTGATATGAGTAGCCCAATCATCAGAATATATGATAACATCATCTATATGTACCATCATCCATCCTTGTCTGATGTATGTACCTAGAACTGTATCCATTGTTCTCTGGAAGTGTGATGGGGCATTATTTACACCAAAGGGAATCCTAATATATTCATATATTCCCAAATGACAGATTATTCTCATAAAACCTCTGCTTTCAGGGCTTATAGGTATCTGGTGGAAACCTTTAAGCATATCCATGGTAGTTATATATTTGGCCTTGGACAATTTATTTAGAGAATGATAAATCCGGGGTATAGGATAATAATCTGCCTGAGTATATTCTGAAGTCTCCTACCATTCTTTAATTGTCATTATGCCAAGATATGATTACAGATGTGGTCACATCTACCTGCTCATTGTGCCCTACTTTCCTTAATACTTGTAAGTCTATCAGTTCTTGGATATGTTCCTCAAGAGCTATTCTAGACTTAAGACTAGAGGGATAAGCTGGTCTTATTAAGTTTGGAGGATAAGGAGGCTTAATAGTCAATGTTAATACCATGTCATGTCCTTTGATATCACCAATGGGTTGATCTTTAGTACAAAAAGCATTTTGGTACTCAAAGCAGACTGTCAATATATCTTTCTTCTGTTCCTCAGAAAGTTTCATATTTAAAGCTGCTTGAGAGAAGTATCCTTGATTAAAGTCTTCTAAATGGTTTTGATAAGTGGAAGAGGGGAAGTTAGATTGGGTGGTGCATATCTTAAAATTCTTTTCCCAATTACCACCCACTGTTAAGTATCTCCCTTTACTCTGGAACACATCTATACCATATAGACATAAAGCATCATTAACTATTATCAGGTAGTCACATCATCCATTGAGCAATACCACAAATTACACTTGTATTCTCAAAGATCCTTTAGTATGGGGTAATATTATAGGAGCAGTCCATACTCCAATAGCATTCATGGTAGAGTTGCAAGAGCTAAAATTGGATTTTGGGACAAGCAGAAGGTGTTCTTTCCAATTGGGATCCCATTTGTTTAAGAATTAAGTACAGACACATGAGCAGAAAGCTCCACTATCCAGTATTGACCTTATAGGTCTGTCTCTATACAATCCTTTTGCATAGCAAGTTTGACCAGTAGTATAACTCTTACCACTCATAGTTTTAACTGTTAATGGTTTAAAATCCGTGATATGTCTAGGAATTATGGTAGGATCCCATTTTTGGGGTAAACTAAAGTCCCCATGGATGTTATTGATTTCTATAGAAGTGCCTTTATCTCCTTCTATAACATTAACAGGGTTGGTCAGGATCAATTCACATTCAAAAAGGGATCCTTCAGTATCAGCTATGTCTTCATAGTTCTGATTCCCTTCAGCCCCCTGCTCTCCTTTCAAGACTGCTATCTTTCTTTTTGGTAATGGTCTCATATGCCCTGTCTTGTTACAATTCCAACAAGTTACAGGTATTCTCTCTTTGTCCCTGTTCTCATTAGGTTTCTTATTATCAGAGGTATTTATCAGAGGGGGTTTTTATCTGTTTTTGTTAATGCTGAAGTTCTCTTTAGGTCTAGAAGGAACCTTCTTGTCTAACCCATTCATCTCTATGAATTCTTCTAACACATTGATTAGAGTTGGTAAGTCAGCATCTATACTCATCCTGCATCTTACACTATGGTTAAGATTTCCAGGACACAAGTTGAGGAGTCTTTCATTGACTTCCTCTTTATAAGCATCTGGATAGAATCAATCTAGTCTTCTCTTCTGTTCCAAGCACCACTTGTGATGCTTATCCTTGGAGGGATCAAATGAGGAATTTTCAAAATTTTTCATCATTTTTCTTTTCCACATTCTAGAACCAAATTGTTCTTTAATTAGAAGTTTCCAAGAATTCCATGGTAAGGATCCCACTTCTTCTCTTTTACTGATAAACCAGTCTAAAGCTACTCCTTTAAATATTCTGGGCAGCCTGACTACAGCTATAGCTTCTGGTAAGTCATAAGAGTTAATAGTATAGTCAATAAATTTAATGAAATTTATATGATTGTATTCTCCTTCACCAGAGAACTTAGTCCATTCAGAAATTGGGGGTAAAAGTTTGAGGGCTTGTTCCATTTCAGGGGTAGGACTAGGCCTGAAGGTGTCACACCTATGCATTCCTAGTAAGGGTAGTGCATAAGGTGTAGTTGTTTGTCTAGGAGGTTCTGGTTACTCTGTGGTACTCCCCAAGGGGTTGGTCAGACGGACTTTTAAGTCTCTAAGATCATTATTGATCAGATTAAGTTTCAGGTCCAATTTATTATTAAGAAGATCTAATTTCTCACTAAGGGGCAGAATGGAGCTGTTGGTGGTATTTACCAATTCTTTTTTTAGAGGTTGAAAAGACATAATAAAATCTTCTTGGATACCTGATAACATATTCTCAATTGTTTGAGTTTGTCTGATTTTACCTTGATTAATTGTCTCCAATAATTGTTCTGTATGTTCTTTAATATCTTCCATTAATAAAGTTTTTGTTTGGTTATTAATTAATTTGGCTACTACTGAGGTTAACTTATCCATTTGGGTATAAACAAGGTCCAAATTTCCACAAACAATCTTGAAATTATGGCGCATATCATTAGAAAAGGAAGTAATTACATCAGAGGTTGGTTTAGACAAGTTACTGGGTTAAGAATTAGAGGCTAATTGTTGTACACCTTTTTCCACTTTTGAGCTAAGGATATTATCTGATACCAATCCTTCTTTCCCTTTGGCTTTGGATAGGAAGAATATCTCTTCTTTCCTGATCCTTTGCCTTCCAGTTAGGCTAATTGATCCTAAGGATTCCACTTTTCTACATAGGATTCTACCTTTTTCCTTGGAATCATTTTCTGAAGAGCTATCTGGGTAGCTTTTGCCTGGTAGATTATCTTTTTCATAGATACCATGTCCTCTTTGGCTTGGGCTTCTTTGAACTCTTCCAAATATTTCATGTGCTCTCTGACTAAGTCTTTGATCCTGGCTTCCTTGGCCAGATTCTGCTGGGGTGGCTGCAGGGAATCTTCTTGTAATGGAGGGGGGCTTAATTCTACTACCTTCTATGGCTCTAGGTTGGGGGAGGGCAGAAGTACTTGGGGCTGTTCCTTGTCCATCAACATTTGATTCACGTGTTCCAGTCCCCTCATGGTTGTCATTATTGGTGGTCTCACATTTACTGGGGGCTCCTGGAAAAGATCCATAGGAGGGAATTCTCCCGGAGGCTCTTGTGTTATTTCTATTCATGTTGAATAAAATTTTTATAAGTATTTTTCTACAGAAAAAAAATCTGTAAAAATAAGTTTTCTTTAAAACTCACTTAAGTTGATAATGAAAGGTACCAGGACTTTATTGGGATTAAATTGGTCCGTAATAGGTAATCATTTGGGGTCTTGATGTGTTCCAATGAGGTCTTCACCTGTCCAATCAATATTTTCAGGGCTTCCATAGATATCTGGTACTTCTTGATCCAATAAATCAGTTTCAGTGGTGGTGGTTTCTGGTATAGGAGGGTTCACTGATGGTAAAAGGTTATTTTATTGGTCAATAAAATATATTAATATTATTTTAATAAAAATAATATGGTAATAAAAGTTTTATACTTAATTTTATATTTTAAAAAGTAATTTATACGGTATTTTTTCCCAGCTTTATGTTTTCTTAATAGGGCCTGGAAGTTGATACGCCTCTCAAGATCTTCTTGTTCAAGGAGTTTATCTAAGTGTTTAAGTGAAGAAGAGATATTAAGTTTCTCAGCTTGAGTTAAAGCTTCCCAACCAGTAGGTTTACAATTTTTAATATATTCTTCTTTTCTTATCTTTAAAAGATTTAAATAATAGATTATAAATTCTGCATTGGTTTTTAAATCCACTGCAAAAGAATTTAATGATGAATCACACTTAAAAAGTCAGATAAATTTATCTTTGATTTAATTTTGTGTGAAATGTCTGGTCCAAGGTATTAAATATAATAAAATGGAATGTTTCCCAGCCAGAACCCCAATTTTCAGCCTCCTGGATGCCAAGATCCTTGTTATCCTTTAGCTACCAGAGGTGATAGAATAAATAATAAATATATTATTCAATAAATGCAGCAAAAATCCATAAAATATTTTGATAAAGCTTATTGCAAGGTTAATTGGTTTGGTTATGGTTTATTGTTATAAATCAATATATATAAATTGATTATGAAATATTTTTATAGAGGGGCCACAATTATATTGGGGATCTTTAACACCTGTCTTCAGGGAATTAAGTATGAAAACACGTAGGCCTGGTTACTTTGGAACCTTTATTTTAAAGGATATTTTGCCCAAAGATAATATGTATATAAAATACACAGTGGAGTGGCAGGGCTTTTTAACCAAGCTGCCACAACATAGAAAGGATAATAAGACTCACTGGTATATTATTAAATCCTTTTGGTACCTGTTTGGGACGTGCACTGATGGGTTAAACCTGTTTGCTGGGGTTATAAGGTTGTTCATCAGTTTAAATTGATAAAAAGGGTTGAGGACGGATATTATGAATCAGACTAAAGCCATCAATCACTTAATTATCTCTTATAAGTATTTGATCACCTTGGAAAGGTGTCTGGATGTAAATATAACTGGGTCTCTGGGTATCAATATCCTCAAAAGAGCTGTTTATTTATAGCTTTTGGAGTCCCAATATTGTCCTTCTGAGGGGTAAAGGGGCTCAAAGGGACAGACACTAAGTTTAGCAGGGTGACCAGTGGTAGCCTGTCACATTTTCTTGGTGCTGTAACATGGGTACCATCTAATTCCACAGGGTATGGGAATTATTCCACTTTAGAATTGATGTTTGGACATGTGAATAACAGTCCTTTTTATTTATTATTTAATTAATTATCCTTAGTAAATTTTCCCAGTAAGTTAATAATTATTTTAATAGAAATTCCTATGGATATTCTGATGTCAGTTGAGTTCTCATTATGTATTAAATAATTGGAGTAAAGTCATGATATTGATTTTACTCCTTATTTTCAAATTTGAGTTTATTTATTAAAATAATTACTTAAAAATATAATTCATGGGTATTCATGTAATATTTTTACATCATTAGTTTTCTTAGTATGTCACAAAAATATTAATGTCCAGAAATTCTCATTATAGTATATTAAAGTATTTTAATATATTTTTAGAAGTAGTCATTATCTTATTTTTGACATTTTTGGTACTTTGAATTATATTTAATAAAAAATAGGTATAAAGGTTATTTAGGTATTTTTATATGATTTTATGTATTTTTAGACTATCTACTATCCATGGGAACATTTATTACATATGTAGACTGGTCCCATATAGGTTGTAGCATGTTTATGCGGTACCTAGGTTTCTCAGGCCGCCTGTCACTTTGTCAACCCGTAGTCCCGCGGCTGAATACTTGTCAGAGGCCCAGGGCTGAGTACACTGCTTTGAAAGGGTGACAGTGCTGTAGCTCAGCCACGCATGGGTGTATTGGCTGCCACGGCTGCGTGCGGGAATTGTGACAGAACACGTTTCCGTCTGTAACTCCTAAAATATACACAACACCTCAATTCTGACTGAATTTTAGGTGTGAAACCTATACCTGACAATACATGTGAAATATTTAATTGGCCAAAAAGTTCAATAGTGGTGCCATGGTATTTTGGTCTTTCTTTCTTTCATTATTTAAAAATATAAGGAGTTGGATTTCAAGGGTTGGGGTCAGTGAGTGACCCTACCTAATTTTGGGTGGAGAATCCATTTTTGCAATAATATTTTTTTGGTTTTCCTACTCCTTCTTAGGTTAATTTTATTATTATTATTTTTATGTTATTTCTGTTACTTTTGCAGCTTGCTCTGCAATAGTAGCAAGCTGACACCTTCCTTGTGTGAGTTTGCCTTGACTGTTCAGTGAGCAATGGCACAGAGTAGAAACCATGTCTATCACAGGCTAAACCAACATATTTATCAGGCTTTGAGTTGAAAACTGTCAAAGTGTAGCCATGTTTCATTGCCCATGTTTGACAATACTTTTGCACCTTTTTGCTAGTAGGAAAGTCTCTCACAGGAGGTGGGTCAAGTGGATCTGGCACCAATGCAATGGTTATATCATAGTTAGCAGCCACCGGTCAGATTCCATCAAATCAAATCAGGCAAAGGCCAGATTAACATCAAACGTTACTCACCACCAGAGGTCAAATCCATTTGTGAAACATTTTGTTCCTCAATTGTAAACCTAGATGAGGATGCAATTGGGGCTTCCAATGTTTCATTACCCAAATCCTTTTTTTTCTGCAGCTTTTTTAATGTTGCTATCAATGTAGTCCTTCAATGCAGCCAAGTCATAAAAAGGAGGGCTTGCCACTGTTCCCATAATGTAAAAAAATGCAATGGTACATCAGTATTCAATCCAACTTTTAATTGAACAACTACAAATTTTGCTCACTTTTGAGTTGAGAAAGATCAAGTTGACCAATGGGTAGTAAAAATTTACTTTTCCATTGTCCAACAGGTGAGTTGAGAGTGTAATTTGTGGGACAGGGACAATTTCAAAGATTTTGTTTGCCAAAGGCAATGATTTTGTTTGCAGTTTCACTTTATGATTGCTAGGTGGGGTCCAATAGTCCCACAAAGTATGTGTTGATCCCAAATTTGGGTTGATGGAACCCAAATGTGGTCCAGTGGGTCCCAAAAATTCTGACACAACCCCTGGGGGGTTATTTATCCCTGTACATGGGTCTAAATGGTTGTGTACGGGGGTACACAATTTAGAAATGCTGTTTACAGGGGTTATACAACCCCCCAGGGGTGGGGCAAGTTTGGAACAACCCTTTGGAGTTGTGTATGGGCCCCCACAGGTCAAATGGGCCCTGTATCCCACATGACTGGGGGTTGTGAATTTATCATTTTTTTACTTTTTTTTTTTTTTTGGGCACAATTTTGTGATTTTTTTTAGACTTTTTAATTGTTTATCTTTTTTTGTTCATAGGGCCATGAATGTGCATTCATGGCCCTGGGGTTGTGAAATTTTCACAATTTTTTTCTTTTCTTTTTTTTTTTTTTTTTGATTTTTTTGATTTTCTTGAACTTTTTTTTTTTGATATTTTTGTGTTGTTCAATTTGTTATTTATTTTAATTTTAATTTTATTTTATTCAGTTTTATTTTTTTTGGCTGACAACTCTGGAGTCGTGAACAGGTTGTGACCAGCACGCGACGACTCAAAATGGGTCGTGTGGCGCGGCTCGCGACTCAGATGGGTTGTGAACCGTGCCACACGGACCCATTTCGAGCCGTGTCCGGGTCGTGTAGGGTCGTGAATTTATCACGGCCCTTATTCAAATCATCACTGATCTTTAGAAAATTTCCAAACTGATTGGGTGGATGACCAAACCCAGGATGTTGAAAGTGCCTATATACAAGAGACCAACCAGTTATAGGAACCCACCCACTACTCATGATAAACAGGGGCATCCTCGTGTGGCTTGCTGGGATGTTCCCCAAGTCCAGAGCGAGCGGCCAGCTGGGTGTTGGATTGGGGAGCCCCAGCTAGACGACAGGCCTTGACATGAGTATCCAGCAGGCCACCTGGCCATCGATCCAGTCTGTCGTACCTGGTCGGCACGACGACGACGACCAGATCGCAGATCGAATCAAGGTCGATCTCCAATCGATGCGGGCTGGTCATCGTCATAGCCCCCCCCCCGCCCAACCATGGTCACTCGGAGTAACTGCGATCCCCTCACTCGTCAGACTGTGATACCGGCCGGAACGTGTCTGCTGGTGGGGATTCGCACACGTGTCAATCGGATCCTCTCATCTTGTGTGCTACATATAATAAATGTGTGTTTGATAACATGGTTCATTGGCTTGGATCAGATCGAGGGGCGAAGGGGGGGAGAGGGGGGCTCAGATGCCGACTAGGATGGCCTAGCGGAGGGCTTATAACCCTGTGGAGCCTCTTCACACTCATCTCTCCGACTCGTTCTTTTATTCGATCATCGAGCCACCCCTCGATCATCACTCTCACGGACCTCTCACTAGTGTTCGTTGACACAGGCACACGAAATAAATAATACACGGATCGAGATAAGGATTATACAGCGGCAGAAAGCGACCGCGAGAGCGGTCGGGAACAGGGCCTGAGATCATTTTGTCATCGTGAGGTAGAAGTGAGACTGGGAAGATCGGAAGAGGAGTGACTGAGATGTAAATCTAGCCAGAATCCACGCAGCAGAGAGAGGATCGAATCTGAGATGAACTGAGCCTAGACTTGATGAAGTAAGCCCTCCTAGAGGGATGGAAGTGTAGCACGTCAACCCAAACACTGAAGGTCAAAAAAAAGGAGCCTGGAGGGGCTGATGATGAGAAAGCGTAGAAATACGCATGATTCTAAAAGATAGACAATCACTCACTCTTTTTTTTGTGTGTAGAAAGAAACAAAAAAGGGGAGCAAAGGATGGAGTCGAGGACGAAACGGGAAGAGAAAGATGAGGGCGAAATGGGTGGAGTGTAAGGCGATCAAGGATTTGGGGTGGAAGGACTGGGGGGATGGGGATCATGAACTGATCAGATGGACTCTTCTACTAAAACTGGCCTCATCCACCTGAGCCAAGCCTCGATAATCTAGGCTGAGGTCGAGCGTCATGGGAGGTGAGTTGGATCGATCTTTGATCGATTGAGGAGGATGGCCGATCGACCAAGTTCTGGATTTCATGGACGATCGACGCCTCGATGAATGATGAACAGCCCCGTCGATCGAACTGGTCAGCCTAATTCGACCCCCCTCCATCTTCTCACGATCTTCGACCTCCGACGGACCGTCCGGACTCTCCTGACTCGCCGATCGGCACGATAGTTTATATCTCAACGTCTTCAATCTCCCATTCTGATCGGAGCGTGGTGATCTCGATCGGCGGTGGACCTTCTTGAGATCGAAGGATGAGGTCGGCTCAACGAACGAGAGAGGTCTTGAAGCATAACTGGCAACCTTGAGGGAAGCTCGAATCGATCTGAGCTCAGAATGATGGGGTGGTTCCACACCCTGAAGGGATGATGAGCCCTCAAGGCCCTGCCAGTTAGTTAAGGTCTGTCTAGTCTGGGAGTCACCAAATTCACCATCGGAAGGTGACGGATGATGAGCGACTAAATCTTGATCGTTGGATCGCGAAGGCTGCTTGGGGTTGGATGATGAAGATTGGAAAGTGACTAGGGGGACGATCCGATCGGACTGCTCGGAAGGATTGGCTGAGCTGGATGGATGGGTATACTGCCGTGAGTTGGGTTGTGATGAGGGAAAGATGGTTTCGTTGGACCTTGGCACGGGGAAACTTGTATCTGTGGACGAAGAACCGAGTGATGGATCCCTAGTTTGACCCTTGACGCGTCGAAGGGTACCACGTAACTCGAACTCGGTCATGCCTATCATTCCCTTCCCACTCCTTCGATATCTGGCCAACATCCTTTGACGTCGATGGGCTGCTAATTCAGCCAGGAGTGGGAAGTACGATTCATGATCCTATCCGATGGGATCCCCCCATTGAAGATCGAGTCAGTTCGATGATGAGTCTGAGAATAGGATTTCACCGATTGAAATCAAACCTTCAAAAAGAAAAAAAACCTACGTATTGAAAATCGAAATCGCCACCGAAAGTGTCCTTTAACAATTGCTCCCTGGGGACGTAATCGGTGATGATAGGATCAAGCCTAGAATACGTTGGTTTGTGTCACGACGCCTGTCAGCGTTGGCTCGAAACATGTCAACGTTTGTAATAAATACGGATCATGCCTACAATATCTTCTCGGAAGTCTTTGGATCCATAAGCGGCTTCAAGATCTTCAAAAAGCTCCCAAAGATCCAAGGGACGTTGACGCAAATGGCTTGGGCCAAACCTGTGACGATGTTAGGGAGGAACGATGTTATCAATGTTAGGGAGGAAGGTAAGAGCAGTTCATCGGATGAGAGGAATATTCAAGACGCATTGGCTCTGGGTCGATCGATCGATCGATTTTTTTTCAAAAAAAAAATTGAAGGATGTAATGCTTACGTTCACCATAGTAGGTTTGGAGGATCCGGAGAACTTCTTTAGCCGTTGAGATGGAAATAGCTACGTCAAGAGATTTGAAGAAGACGATCGATTGAGGGATTTTAGGATTGAGGGAGACGATCTAAAGATTAGTTTTACTCTCAAGAAACGAGTTATGCTCAAGAATGTAAATAAGTAAATAAGTTATGGACAAACTCAACGAAGAGCGTTATAAGATTTCGAGCTCCTGGTACGATCACCAAAGTCGATGATCAACGTGACAGTTTCGACACCAGGAGGCATGAGATCGATGGTCCTCTCAAGGTACCAAACTACTAGTTTGATTTGATCGACCGATGATTTCGTATTCTCCCGGTAGGGGAACATGTACAACAACGGTCTTTGATGTTGATCATAGCCAAGTGTGAATAGTTTTCCTGTTTCAGCCTTTAAATCACGAATTAAGTAATGTGGACGGGGATGATTCAAGTCAGACTGAGGTTAGAAGGTTGATGAGAGTGGGAGTAGGATGGGAATCGAGTAGGGAAGGGGACTTGGGTGATAAATATCTATCGAATAGGTGTAGAAGAGCAGGAGTGGGTGGATTGATGATGGGAGAAAGGACTGGCCTCGTGAAATAAGTCACGAAAATCCAATCTGTCGACTCCAAACTCTCTCCTCCAGACCAAGGTATCGATACATCTCTTCAAGGCTCTATTTGGATCCCATCGGGTCGCTCTACAGAACCTGAGTAAACATTCACGGGAGCAGAATGCTTTCTCAGATTCGGATAACGACAGATCCTCATCATCCTGAGTGGGAAGTTGATCATGAATACTTTGATGATTATTGGACGTGGATGATGATAGATTCTTATGGGCTGGTAAGTTAAAGTCGGGTGAGTTGAGTGTATTGAAGAGATAGTCGTAGGTTTTCCTCTGTTGATCCGTCAGAGATTCTAAGGATTCGTTGGGTAATTTCAACCTGGTCGAATTGATCGAGGGGTGCTTGAGTAAGTTCCAATAAGGTGGTAAAGGTTTCTTAATCTTCTGTCGATGATCATCGTTAGACTGGATGTTTTTTTGGTTCATGTTGGTCTTGATTGACTGTTTGGTTCTGAATCAGATCAAGGCTGGATGAAAGTATGATCGATGATGATCACTTGTAAGACTTCCGAAAGATGATGATGATGATGATGATGATGATGATTTGTTTTTAATTTCTCGATTTGTCTGTATGTACTCAAGTTACTTATAATCAGAGTGGATGTGGATGTGGGAGAGAGAAGATGACGGTGGAACAATAAATATGTATAACTGGTCCCCCTAGTACCCAAGTCTTACTACTCTGATAAGGTTACTATTTAGTTATAAGTAGCACGTTAGGAATATCTTCAATTATGGAGCATTGATTGTCGGGAGAGGGATGATGATAGATTTCTTCGTAAGTCGTTATTTCTCCCTGGGATGGTCTCAGGTTTTCGGGTTAACCCTGATGAAGGAGTGTGAGCTGATGGTTCACTCTAAGCTATTAATCGATATTCTGGTGGGATTGATGTGAGGCATTCGATGAAGAACTCTCCTTCCAATTTAACGTTGTGCTCATCCAGTCAAGTCTAACTCATCCTCCGGCCTCTACTCACCCAAAGTAAGTGCTCGGGTATCGGGAACTCATCATCGATTAGCTGATTGGTTCGATTCTAGACAAACTTTTTCTTCCATCGAGCAAGCTTGAAGAAGTACGAGTTGGTTATAAACTAGCTCGAGAACTACCTACCCAGCTTCGTAAATAAGGCCAGATCGGACGAGAGAATACTTATCCGGTCCTTGGACTGGTTTGGACCGGCCGGCCGATTCCGACTAGTTGGCTGGTGGGGATGATGGTCACATTATTATCATACATACGAAACTTAAGAGTATCTATCTACCTCTTCACCCTCACCCTCACCCTCACCCTCTCTCCCTCACCCTCTCTCTCTCCTCGCCTCTCAATCGCTCATCGGCAACAGAATAAGTGTATTTTATTCATAAACTCTTCATGAGCTTCGGGGTTGTTGAATCCGATCCCCAAGCTGGGCTAGCACTAACCTAGGTAAGCACATAGATACATAAATGCATACCTAGAACATACCAAAGCTCACATATTTATGCACTCAAGTATCGCTTACAGCCCACCTTCAAATCAATATTGACCGACCACCCCCGCCCGGTTCACGAGTGTCCATCGGCCGGCCGGACCAGATCTTGATCACTTACATATATGTATCTCATCTCCTCCCAGCCGATAGCTTCTCACCCCAACAGCAGCCATCCAACCGCGAGTCAGACATCCACGAGTCTATTGTCATTGATCACGATCACTCAACTTGTCAATTTCTCAGCGTTCACCTCCTCGTGTGGACGTTCATCCACTCTCATCTCGTCACTGATCTCAACCGACCGGCAGAACTCGAGAATGTATTCTTAGCCCCGCTGTCAATCAAAGTATAAATCAAAAGTAGAACACCAATCACCATCACGCTCATTTTTTTTTTTTTTTTTGGAGGGAGGGGGGGGGAGGAACTTATGACTCATTCTTTGTTTTTCCCTCCCTCTCTCCCTCTCACAATCGCAACCGCATTTGGCAGGAATTATTGACCGTTCTCGCTCGGCTCCATCGTGCCCAAAGGAATTCACAGCCAAGCCAGACCGGGTTGGGCAGGACTTCCTGATCGTGGGATGTGCGTTTCGAGTTATAAGTAGTTGCTGTGGCATTAGAGACCTGCGTATTTATTTCCACCTTCGATGAGATATTGATCTATTTATGTAAATAGGCAGGTAGGTATTTAAGTGTGTGCAGCTTGGATTGGTGAGTGTATGTTTAGTCTTTTCACAAAAGCTTGGACCTGAGCCCTATCCAGCTTCATCAAAAGTATGCATTTAGCATCAGGCAAAATAAATCAGGATACTTTTTGCCAAAGATTTCTGACATGTCAGATATCAATTGATCAACCGCATGAAGAGATTATAAGAAATATGGATATAATACATGCATGGAATGTACCAGAACAATAAACTATGGAATTACAGCAACAGGAATCTTATAGTACATTCTAGAAAAGCATGTAATTAGAATATATATATGCCGTTGTTCCTATGTCAAATGTCTTTTACACTGGGGGAAAATAATCTATTGTTTTCTGTCCAAACTCAAATAACAGGTTATGAGCCTGCGCAACTCATTAACGCTATTGAAATGATTTACTTACACTGAGCAAACACGTTTTCAAACCTTGCACATTGATTGATTGAGCAAATATTAACACTGTCAAACCCTGATAATCTGCCAACCGGGGCCGGATCTACACAATCTGGTTGCTCTTACCAACAACAACATACCCTATTGACCAACAAAGCCACCATGTCCTCACACCAAGACAAATCCGGCGAGTCAACCCCAACCACCTCTGCATCAAGAGGCCCAGCTAGCCGTACCAAGAAGGAATCAAGCAGAGGACTATCTCCAACCAACCTAGCAACCATATTGGCGGCACTCAAGGCTCAGACCAATGCGCCAACCGTCGACTCAGTGGCACAGACAATGATTCATTATGAGCAAGTAGGAAAGGCATTACGACCAAACCTGCTGGCGGATGGGTCAAACTTCCCCAATTGGGCCCAAGCCCTGAACCTGAAGGTTCAAAGCCTATTCGACAAGACGGACTACTATCTATACTCCAATTGTGACAAGAGCGCAAGCCGGGCAAAAATTATGGGTACCATTGTAGAATACAGCATCAACCCCTCCTTATCTCCTTTTGTTGCTGCAAAACCAGGCCGGGAAGCTTTTCAAATCCTCAAGGAGCGATTTGGTTCAGTATCTTGGTTCTACCTCATGATGAAGTGGGGCCGCCTGTTCCACGCCCAAGACGTCATGGTCAACCCCAACAAAACATATAACAAATTGAAGGTATGCCTCCAGACAATCAAACAACATCTTGGCAGCTTCACCGTGGACAATCTTCTTGCTCTCGTCCTGCACTTCAACGCGCAACACAACTACCAGGAGATTGCAAACACCCTGGACAGTCAAATCGCCATCAACAAGAACGCCCGGATATCCTCAAAAGACGTGCTCAAACTGATCTCTCGTCATGCCATGTTGCAGACAGACATCCCGTCCAGCGCACTACTCAGCTACTCAACACAACCGGCTAGGCCAGCGACAGGTAATACCAAGGACCAACCAACCACATACATGAACAGAAGAAATGAATGGGGGCGCACGTGGCTCACGTTCGGCCATCCATGCAGACACTGTTTCAAGTGGGGGCACTGGGCAGTTGACTGCCCAAGCAAGAAAGCAAGACTTCCAATGCTTAAGGATCCAAGGATCAATAATCGGTATGTTTGTATCAAGCAGTCTGCCTTCTGCCATCCATTTTTTCAGAAAGATTGCACTCCGCAAGTGGCCTCAATCAGAAACAACTCAAGCAAAGAGAACACCGTGTTACTGGACTCAGGGGCAACGGACTCTGTCACAAATAATGTTAGTCTGTTTACATCCTTGAAACCGACTAATCTAACCCTCTTGGTTGCTTCCTCAGACCAGTTTCCCATGAGACACTTTGGCAACATAATCATCCCGACTCCTTATGGGCAACTTATTGTTCGGGACGTCCTGTACTGTCCAGAAGTACGCTGGAAAATACTGGCGATTGGATGTTTCACGAAGAACAATGGGGATGTGCGGTTTGACGGCGCAAGATACACCCTTGTGCAGAATGACTGTGAATTTTTTTCTTTTGAATCTTGGAACCGCTTCTTTATTCCTATGACTACTACAACTGCCCCATCTGTCAATGCAATGAAGACCACTGCCTACTTGCTCCATGACCTCATTGGCCATTTATTGTTACGCATGCTGAGAAATACCCAAAAGTATGGGGCGGCGGAGAACCTGCCGCACATACCATCAGATGACCTGACCCTATGCAATTCTTGTGCTCTTATGAAAGCTACGCATACCCTTCCAGACATTGAGTCAAGGAATATATTTGAGCAGCCGGGGGATGTTGTGGCGGCGGATGTCATTGGACCTTTCACGGAGAGCATCAATGGGGAGAAGTTCATCCTGACCATTGCTGATCTATATTTGGGTATGTGCTCTGCACTACCATTGCGTACTAGATCCAAAGTGCCGGCTGCAATTATCCGCTGGATAAACAAGTTTCACGTCTTCTGCCCATACAAAGTAAGACGCTTCCAATCTGATAACGTGTTCAAATTTGTTTGGTCAAAAGATCTCACCTCATTCCTCGACGCTGAAAGGATCCTGAGGGAAACCACGGTGCCCTACAAACACCATCAAAACAGCGCAATTGAACGATTGAACAGGACACTCACGGAAATGGCAAGGACTATGTTACATGCGTCCACGCTCCCCACAAATCTATGGAACTATGCGTTTAAACATGCAGCGTGGATCTTGAATTGCCTCGTACATACAAATGCCACGAAGACACCAATTGAACTAGCTACGTTGAAGCAACCCTCCCTAGCAATGCTGCGGCCCTTTGGGTGCAAATCCTACGCCTACAATCATACAAACCTCAAACAAATGGTGCCCTACGCCAAGGAACTGTATCACCTTGGCGTATGTCCGGACTTGAAAGGTTGGCTGTTTTTTGATAAGATTACGCACAAGGTATCTCAGGGAATTTCCGTGAAATTCTGCCCAACAACTGCAGCAATCCACAAAATAGAGGCAACGCATCTGGGGGACTTCACCTTAGGAGACAAATTGGAAACTCAGGACGCCCTGGTTTCTACCCTCCAGAAAAATGTGGCCCACAACCTCAACAATCCCACCATTGATGAAGCCCTGATGTTGGAGGACTGCGCGGGATGGACTGAGGCAATTGACAAAGAAAACCAATCTCTCTGGGCAATGGGGGTGATTGAATATTCTGACCCGCCAGAGGATAAGTCAAAAATCTTAGGCTTGAAATATGTTCTAACGACTAAACGGGGCCCCAAGGGCGAATTTATCCGGAAGAAGGCCAGGTTGGTGGCCCAGGGTTACTCGCAGGTCAAGGGAATCAATTTTGGAGAAACCTTTTCCCCAACCCCGACCTTCCCGGCGCTTTGATTACTTCTGGCAATGGCAGCAAAACATCAGTGGCCGATTCAATCCTTTGATGTCAAGACAGCTTTCTTACACAGCAGCATAACCAAAGAAATCTATATCCGACCTGCAAAGGGCTTCAAATGCCCTAAAGGGAAAGTCTTGCGCTTGAAAAAATTGCTGTACGGCACTAAACAAGCAGGTAGATGTTGGTGGTTACACCTGCGCAAGCGACTAGAGAAAATTGGCTTCAAGGTAAACCACAAGGATCAGAGCACCTACTACTTCAGGGGGGAGGGAGGTAGAGCGTTCTTGTGGATCCATGTAGATTATGGTGTGCTGACAGCTGAAAATACGGAGCTCCTTGAAACACTGAGAAAATGGTTAGACAACGCTGTGACCCTTAAATGGGACGCCAAGCTCTCATCAATTGTTGGCATACAAATTGCTGCGACCGATGGCGGATTCACTCTCCAACAGCCGGCACTAATTGAGAAGCTATTGCAAACAGAGAACTGCATGGTTACCGCGGATACGCCCCTGATCAACACCAACCTCCTATCAAATCAGTCTATCAAAGCAGACGGTGACTAATTACATTGTATTGGTATGTTACTCTACCTTGCCCAAGGTACTCGACAAGATATAACATTTGTGGTAAAATACCTGGCCAGATTTGCGCTCAACCCGGATGGGGGCCACTGGGAAGCACTATGAGGCCTTATCCAATATTTCCACCATACTCAACATTTCCGACTAACCATAAGACCAACTTGCGAGGACTCTTTCCAAATGTTTGCGGACTCTAACTGGGGAGGGGAAGGTGCAAAATCATCCCATGGATTTTTCTGCACACTTTGGGGGGTCCCAATACACTGGGGATCAAAGCGTCAACAGTGTGTGGCACGCTCCACTTTTCAAGCAGAATATATGGCACTTTCATACGCGGCCATTGAAGCATTGTGGATGGCAAACATGGTGAAAAGACTCTTTAACAAAATGTCTTGACCAACACTACTTTCCGACAACCAGGCAGCAGTAAAAATTGCATCAGATTGATCAAGCATGAAACAAACCCAACACATTGACCGCGACTTCCATTTTGTAAATGAACACCTCCGGCCAGGCACTCTTGGACTGAAATGGATTAAAGGTGATGCCCAGCAGGCCAACGTCCTTACTAAAGCTCTAGGCAAACTTAAACACTTGGAATTTTGTTACCGCTTGTTTTCTTGATTTTTTTATTGTTGCCTTGCTTCCTTTGGTCTTTGATTTTTTTTACTTATGAATTTTGCTTTTAATTTTTAATTTTTTTTTTTTCCATTATCATTCTTTATTTATCATCATATTTCTTGTTTTCACAATTCATCTTTGTCGGCAAATAAATTGTGGGGGGGAATATAAGAAATATGGATATAATACATGCATGGAATGTACCGGAACAATAAAATATGGAATTACAGCAACAGGAATCTTATAGTACATTCTAGAAAAGCATGTAATTAGAATATATATATGCCATTGTTCCTATGTCAAATGTCTTTTACACTGGGGGAAAATAATCTATTGTTTTCTGTCCAAACTCAAATAACAGAGATAACTGGCCCACCTGCAGGAAAATCCCATGCTTCAATACCACACCACACCACCTACTCTCCCACAGCCCTCTTCTGCAATCAAAAATCCTATTATTCCACAGCCCTCATTCCTCACCCAAGCTCAATCCTCCCTCAATTTTTGGTCCTCTCCTCACTCCATCAAAACCAATACCCATTCAAGTTATAACTTTTTTTTTCAACACGGGATGATTCAAGAATTGCTGACATCACTTCCATTTCCAAACCATTCTGCAGACTACAATGGTTTATCATCAGTACTGCCCATCAATCAAAGTCATGGCCATACAAATGTCTCTCCAGCAACTTCCCTGGCACTTTATAAGCAAAGCGTTGGGTGAGTGCATCTCAAGGCAATCTTTCAACCGCTGGATGGAGCTATATGAAGAAACCAAACTTGTTGTTTGTGAACCACAAACATACAAGAAATGAGGGCACCCTGTGATCCTGTCCAATGAAGACAAAGAGTTTATGATTGAATTAGTTTGGTTGGAACCCAACCTCTTCTTGGAAAAAATTCAAGAATGGTTGTATGATGAAAATGGCACTTTAGTCAGCATATTGGCCTTACACACAAACCTGGTTGACTTTCTCCAACTCACTCTGAAGAAGACCCATACACTTAATATTTGCAAATTGTTGTTCTCAAAGTACCTTTGGATAGAACAAATGCTGTTAAGTTGAGAATTGAATTTCTTATGACTAGAAACCAGCAGGCTGAGAGTTAAAACATCAGAGACATGAGGAACAAGCTTGAGACAAGAAAATAGAGTAGAAAGAGGAGAATGAGAAAAGAATACCAACTTTCTGACTACCTCCAGGACAGATAAGGATGGAAGAGCAAATGGAGAACAGATGGGACGCAGCGATGCAGACAGAGAACTACAGCCAGGGTTCTGAGGAGATCAGATCTTGTCGGACTCGTATGATCTTGAGGAGGAGGCTCTTACCAGGCAACAATTGTGATGGAGAGAGGCTAGATTGAATTCTTGAGGAGGTTGAGAGTTAAAATCAAGACAAGTTTGGTGGTTGGAGGGTGAAGGATGAGTTGAGTTCGAGTGGGTGAGACAGAGTGTATAGAAACATAAGGAAGATGAGAATGAATGAAAGCAGACTAGAGAATAGGAAACGGAGTTAAGAAATAACTGAAGAATCAAATACAGAATTGAATTAGAAACAAAAGGTCCCGAGGGAGAAACTCTCCTCACGACCAGGAAGAGAGGGGGTCAAGAGCCTCTCCCCCCGGGGGAGGAGAGTTGTTCCCCGTTCTCAAGAATTGCGCGCGCCGCGTGGAGTTTTGAGGTAGAAGGAAGGAACTTATTCTTAGTATTCTTAACAAATGCAGCAAATTCCTGCCAAATTTCTTGTTTTTACAGCTATGTCATTCCTGTTCCCCTGTTCTTTTTTTGGGTGGGAAGCTATTTATGAATCATTGTTTGGAAATTATGTTCTTTACATGAGTCCACTCTCTGTAGTCAAGAGTTAATGACATTTTTCTCCAGATCCTCAAAAGGATCCATTGCAACAAGGACACAGCTCAATCAAAAACCTAAAAGGTTCAACATCATACCAGCCATCAGCTTCTATGGCCTGTTATCTTTATCCATTAGCAAGGGAACCATTAAAGGTGCTGATTTTGAGAAAATTTTCAAGTGGACTTTGGTAAGAATTTTTTTTCACTTGATTGCAATCTTTACATGGAGTTTTTCAATGACATTTGGCTGTTAAAATTTCCCTTGAATTCCAAGCTCCTGCAAATGAATAGGTACCCAGCTGTTAACTCAATCCTGGTTTTGGATAATGCAGCAATCCACAAGGGTCCACAGGGAGCACGTTTGTGCCATGAAGCTGGGGTCAAGTTATGGTGCTTGCCTCCTTACTGTCCCAAGCTAAACCCAATTGAGACTTGTTTTTCTCAAATAAAATCATACCTTTGTCAATCACAAGACCTCAGCTTAGCTTCAGATCCAATAAAGATCATCAGAGAGTGTACCCTCAATTTTATAACTCAATCTTTGTGCACAAAGTTGTACTTAGATTGTAATTACCAATGCCCCCCTCAGAATGGCCTTTCCAAAATTTATGATCAATAGTAGTTATTGTTGAGTTCACAGCCCCTCTCACTCTGAATTCTTACACCTCCTGGTTTCAACACTCCAAATATGGATTACTTTTGTCTCATCAATCCACCTCTTGATCCTCCCCTCCATTCTCAACTTCAACTTCAATCTTCTTTGATTCCAGTCCTCTCTCCTTGGATCTTCTCTCAATCCTCCCGCTCCTCTCATCAATCTCTCCCTCAATCCTCTCATTGATCTTTCCCTTGATCCTCTCACCAATCTCTCCCTTGATCCTCCCGTTCCTCCCATCAATCCTCTATCCTTCCTTCCTTTTCTTACTTTGACTTTGCCACTTCCTTGAATTCCTTCCTCACATCTCAGCAACATCCTCAACCATCCTTGATTCATATCCTCAGGTCTCAGAAAAATCCTTGACTATCCTTGATTCACTTGCTCAAAGTTCTGTCCCTGTTCAATGGCTTTCAACCTCAAGTTCTGTTGAGCTGTGAGATGATTTAACTCAACTCTTTAGTCTCATCATTCCATGAATCATATTTATATTTATGTTTTGACTTTCCATTTTATTCCTCCTCCATTCTCCTACCTTCTCTACTGTTTGCCATTGTGTCTCATCTTCTGTCTCCTCACTCACAACCCTTTTGTACTGGTAAGATGATGTCCATATCATCTCAGAGTATCTTTGATATTGTTTTTCAATCTTGTTTTGCCTTTTCTTTTAAAGATTTTGAAATCCAAAACTCAAGTTTTCATGGTTTAAAGCCAAAAGC
This sequence comes from Puccinia polysora, assembly GCA_025617555.3. NCBI lineage: Eukaryota > Fungi > Basidiomycota > Pucciniomycetes > Pucciniales > Pucciniaceae > Puccinia > Puccinia polysora. The sequence goes on along the minus strand of CM062642.1, from coordinate 27,084,241 downwards.
AACAAACTGATAAACCAGAAATATGGATTCAACTGGACCAGAAGACTCAAATTCCTCTCTTCTCAAAACCCTGAAGGACTCAATTACCAATCTCCACAAATCAAAATTCTCCCTTTGGAAGTCAAAATTGACCACCATCTTCTCCCTCAAGGTAATTTCTCACTGACTCAATGCCTCAGAAGATAAGGAATGCCCACCAAATGTAAACCTGGAGATTGCCGGATACATCCTGGCTAAGATAGACAATCAAACTTACATTAACTGTGTAAAGGAAAACAATGCACTGAACAGCATTGCACTTTGGAAGTTGATCAACAAGTACTACACCTCCTCACAAACAGAAAATTGATTGAAGATCTTCTTCAATTTCCTCAATCTTTCCTTTGATCCCAAGAGCGTTGAAAAATTCATCACTGACGTATGATTGTGTCTGCTCCAAATTTTGGAGATTGAAATCAAGATGGACAACAACATTGTAGGCTATTTGATTTTGTACAAATTTCCTCCTCAACTTGAACATATGAAGACCACAATAACACATTTGCTTGGTGAGGCCAAAATCAATGGGGACTTGGTGCTCAGACACTTGAATCATATCAAGAACAAGGTAGCAGTGGGAACATATGCTTCTGTCATGCTTGCCAGTCAAGAACTCCTATTATGTAAGCCTAATTGGCACAACCCTCAGGCTTTCCATCCCAAGAACAAATGCTTCACTCTGTATCCCCATCTTTGACCAAACTACGATGTTTTGAGTAACAATTCAACTCCTTGAAATCAAACACCACCAGCATCTAACTCCAAGGCCTCTGCCAATCTGGCTTATACTTTTGCCGTCACCCACCTGCACCACATTGATTGTATTTCCCTCCTCTTGGATTCAGGTGCATCAAAAAATATGTTCAACAATCACAACTACTTTGACTGGCTCAAGGATGATAGCAGCAAGGTAAACACAGGTAAACCAAATGCCTTGATCATGTCCCAAGGAGCCGGAAAATCTACTATTCATACAGAAACAGCTGCACTTACCCTTACCAATTCCCTGCTTGTACCTGATCTTTCTTTCAATCTGGTTTCTCTTGGTCAACTTGTCCAAAAAGACTGCACACTTTCTTGAATCAACCCTAAAAGCTTTGGAGTGTTTTTGAAGGTGAAATAATCATGTCTGGTCAAATACATGACAATCTTCTTTACATAGAAGAATCAAACCCAAATGTCTCCAACTTTCATGCCTTCCTCTCCATGTTGACCATACATACACGTTTTGCTCATGTTAATTGTGATCAAGTAAAACTCCTTTCTACCTCCTTCCCTAACTTAAAGTGGGATCTCAACTCCTGCACCGCTTGAGCAAAAAGGAAAATTCATCAAGCCCCATTCCAAAGCCACATCCCTCCCAGTTCTCAACCTTTTAAATTCATCCATGCCAATGTCTGTGGGCCCATTAATCCTGTCTCCAAATCCGGATATTGATATTTTTTGCTACTCACCAACAACTTTTCCAAGTACAAAACCTGTATTCCAATCAACTCAAATCTGATGTCACTCAAGAAGTTATCAACTTCATCAAGCTCCACTCAAATCGCTTCAACCAAATGCTTAAGATTTTACACTCCAATAACGGCGGTGAATTTGTAAATTCTCAACTCTCTTCCTTCCTGAAAGAGAACGGCATCTGAAATACAACCTCAGAACTCCATACTCCTCAAAAAAATCCTGTTTCAAAACGTGGAAACCAAACACTTGTGGAAGCAACAAGAACAACCATGATTGATATGTCAATTCCACTGATCCTGTGGGATGAGATCATGGTCAGTGTATGCAAAATTCTCAATTCAATCCCTTCCACAAAACTAAAACAATCTCCTTTTGAAATCTGGCACAATAAAATTCCAAACTTAAAACTCTTCCAAACTCTGGGTTCCAAGACCATTGTTCTTGGCAACAGACCACATTACTCCAAACTTGGCAAAAGGGGTATCAAGGGAATCCTGGTGGGATTTGACCTTGATTTGAACTCTTTCAGGGTCTTCTTCCCAGAATCAGGATCCATTATTTGTAGCAAGCATGTTAAAATCTTTGAAAATATGAAATTTGACAATTCCCCTTCACTTTCTTCCAACTCTCCTTTTGATTCTATTCTTAATAATGAACCCCTTACTGAAATCCTCACCTCCCCTATCCTAAAAAAACCTCCAACTTCATCTCCCAATCTTCCCCGTGATAACTCTCCAACCACTGAATCCAAATCCTCCGTTTCCAATCCCTCATCTTCTCCATCTACTCAGGAGCTGGAAACTGATCCGTCCTCTGAATAGACTCTAGTTTTTTGGATGACAATCAAATAAAAGATCTTCTCACCTCAGAAAATCGCTACCATCTTTGTGATTGATCAAATATTCAGCGCCCTCAGAGATATGGCTTTCTAATGCGGTCAATACCAAAATCCTTTAAAGAAGTAGAGAAAAGTCCCAACCAAATCCGTTGGCTGGAATCCATGAAGGTTGAGCTAGATGGTATTGATATGCTGAAAGTATGGAAGGGATTTCATACTCTTCCAGATGGAAAGCAGGCGCTATCCACTGTCTGGGTCTACCAACTGAAAGAGAAACCTGATGGATCTGACTCCCTATTTAAATCAAGATTGTGTTTTAAGGGCTTCAAGCAGCTTGAATTCTGCAATTCTGGAGAAACCTACACCCACACCAGATCAATTGTTACTCTTTGCACTCTCTTAGTTTACTCTTTTCACCACACCCTAGAAATGTTTCAGATGGACATCAAATCAGCCTTTCTGCATGCCCCACTTGACAAAAAAGTTTTCATCAAAAAACCCAATGGATGTACCTCACCGTTCACATACTTCAAACTCAACAAAGCCTTATATGGGCTCAAACAGGCACCTAAAAGTTGGTTTGAAACCTTGCGTGCCTGGATTGCGTCAGAAGGTTTCAATGCCTCAAGCATGGACCCTTGCCTCTATGTCAATAACAATCACTCTATATTTTTTTTGTTTACCTTGATGATTTAATTGCCATGGGAAATTCCACCAACTTCTGAAAGAAACTTTGATCAAGTTTCAAAATTTCTCAAAAAAGGGCCTCTTCAGAAGATCCTTGGGAATAAGCTTGTTAACACTCCCCAGGGTCCAGCTCTATTGCAACCAAAACACATCAAGTTTGCACTAGAACCAATAACCACTACCATGACTCCAAATGTTCACTTATCTCAAGCATCCAGTGAAGAGCACGGGGAATTCCTTCAACTGAACATCAAATTTTGATCCTCATCAGGATTCCTAAATTTTATTGCTAGCCAAACTCGCCCTGATCTGTCACACGCAGTATCCACACTCTCACGATTCAATGTCAAGCCTGGTCTTCAACATTTTCTGGAAGCCAAATACTCCTGGCAATATCTCAATCACACAAAAAATCTTGCTCTCAGATTAAAGTTGTCCAGTTTCAAATATGACATTGAGTGTTTCAACAACCTGGATGGTGGAAAAAATTCAATAAACCAAAGAAGTCAAATGGGATTCATCATAATCCTGTAAGGTTTTCCTGTTTTGTGGAACAGCAAGCTACAGCCTTCAGTTTCCCTATCTTCCACCAAAGTCAAATTAAAGGCTCTTGTATCTGTTACTCAAGAAAAGATCTGGCTGGACAAATTTCTGCACAACCTTAATCCCCAACTTGCTCTATCCCACTGCTTCAACATAGACAACAAAGCTGTCAACAACCTTTTTAACTTTGAATCTAACCACAGCGCTCTCAAGCATGTGGGAACCCAAATTAAATGGCTTCAAGAACAGCAAGAAGCCAAAAATTTGATAACAAACCTCATTCCTTCCCACCAAATGCTTTCCAACCCTTTAACCAAACCAGCTGTCAAATCCTCAGTCCTGAATTTCACAACTTCTTTCTTGGCCTCTCACAACTAGACAGGGCGGTGTGTTGAGTTGAAAGCCACTCTCAATCTGAATTCTTACACCTCCTGGTGTCAAAACTCCAAATATGGATTACTTTTGTCTCATCACTCCACCTCTTGATCCTCCCATCCATTCTCAACTTCAACTTCAATCTTCTTTGATTACAGTCCTCTCTCCTTGGATCTTCTCTCAATCCTCCTGCTCCTCTCATCAATATCTCCCTCAATCCTCTCATTGATCTTTCCCTTGATCCTCTCACCAATCTCTCCCTTGATCCTCCTGTTCCTCCCATCAATCCTCTATCCTTCCTTCCTTTTCTTACTTTGACTTTGCCACTTCCTTGAATTCCTTCCTCACATCTCAGCAACATCCTCAACTATCCTTGATTCATATCCTCAGGTCTCAGGGACATCCTTGACCACCCTTGATTCCTTCCTCAAAGTTCTGTCCCTGTTTGACGGCTTTCAACCTCAAGCTCTGTCAGCTTGCTACTATGTACAGAGCAACCTGTCATAGAAACACAAAACTATGAAAAAAAGAATATCTCAATTAACAAAAGAAGGAGTGAGAAATCCATAAATATTATTAAAGAAATGGATTCCTCACCCAAAATTAGGTAGGGTCACTTGCTGACCCCACCCTTGAAATCCAAGTCCTTACCTTTTTAAAATAATTAAAAAGAAAAGTACTAAAAATTACAACACCAGTATGGCACCTTTTGGCCATTCTAACATTTCACACGTGTTGTCACGTATAGGGCTTACACCTAAAACTCACTCAGAATTGAGGTAATATCTATATTTTAGGAGTTACACGGAAATGTGTTATGTCACAATTCCCGCACGCAGCCCCACATCATTACATACCCCTACGTACTTTTAGTAGCAGTTTCCCACGTACTAGAGACCCGCGCGCAGCTAGATTCTGCCACCCACGCAGAAATTCCTACCCCGCGCGCATCTGTACTGACTGATCCCCGCGTCTGGATCTGTTGTGACTAATCTGACAACCAGGTACCGCTCAAAAGAGCTACAACCCAATTAGGGTTGCCTGGAATATGTAACAAGTTGACATATGCATTAGTAATAATCAAAAAAGATCAAAACTTAATTAAAAGTAATAAAAATTAAGTTTAGAACATTTTTCAATAATAAATTAAAGATCAAGGATTACCACGTAAATCATTGACTCTGATCTTTGAAGACCACAAAACACTACAAGGAGTGTTCATAAAAATTATTAGAAATTATCTACGTGAGCAGAAGATGATGGGAAATTATTAAACGTCCACATCCGTTCAATTTAAAGCAATAATAATAGTACAAATGAAGGATGAGTGCAAAATGATCAAATTTACGCCATAACAGATTAACAGATCCCGTGGCTCAAATAGTACAGAAATACAGCAGATCTAAGGTCAGCTGATTAAAAGCACCAAGTGGACGTGCTAATCTTGCTCTGACTGGCTGGCCAGCCTCAGAACATGAGCATAACTCTCTCTAGGCGCCCTGAGAAGCTCAAAATAACCCCAAAAAGGTATTTATACAGACCTCTTTGGATCCATTATTCCATCATCAGTTTACCAGGAATTATTACTATCAATCAGAAACCGTCTCATTGTTAGTCAAGTGCTTATGAAGAGTCTAAGAAAGTAATTTATGACCAAGTCTTTAGTATTATTATTCATTTCTTAAAATAAATCAACCTTTGAAGTTTAGTCAGGCAATCCACCCCATCTGCTCTGAAACCCTTCTTATTATTGCAGGATTTTTGTGATAAAGTGCTCAGAGTGAGTGTTTCCCTTCCTGTCTAGGCCAGTGTGCTGTTATGCCAGGCCATTAGTGGAATAAGCCCTTTCTAAGGCACCCATCTTCATTCTAAGATTCTTAAAGTGCCTAAGGAGGCCCCTTGAAGAGAGTTTGCTTTGTCTGTAAAGACCCCCAGTAGTATAATACTGTGGCCCCTCTTTTACATACATATTGAAAACCTTTTATTACCAAACCAATTAAACCTTGCGACTGCTCTTATTACATTATTTATTTGAGCCTCTAAGCGTTTATTTTTGGAATAATAATAATTATTATTACAGTATTTTTATCACTCTCTGTAGCTAAAGGACTGCAAGGTTCCTGGTATCAGAGAGCTGACAAGTTCTGTCTAGCTGTGAGACAATTTAACTCAACTCTTTAGTCTCATCATTCCATGAATCATATTTATATTTCTGTTTTGACTTTCCATTTTAGTCCTCCTCCATTCTCCTACATTCTCCACTGTTTTCCGTCATTTCTCATCTTCTGTTTCCTCACTCACAACCCTGTTGTCCTGGTAAGATGCTTTCCATATCATCTCAGAGTCTCTTTGATATTTTTTTTCAAGGTTGTTTTCCCTTTTCTGTTAAAGACTCTGCTGGTCTTGGATTTTGAAATCCAACACTCAAGTTTTCAGTTATATCACCTCATCAAGTATGAAACTAGTATCCTGGAGATGGTCTTGATCTCATGCTTCCCATCCTGAACTGCTTGATCTCCAACCTCATCATGATAACCAGAATTGAGTGAATAATCTCTTGATAAAACACTGCATCAATCCCCATCATTGACTGCGTTCAGAGTTTGATCCCCAACCAAGGGTTTTCCCTGATTGCTGGGATTTCTGTCATGAACAGTGGCTGTTGATTGGTTCCATGGATCCAAAATCAAATCAGTCATCCAACTCAAAGCTGTTGTCTGACTTTCCCAATCCATCATTCTACTCATCAAGCTCATTGCAAAAACTGGAAGGTGTTATCCAGGAACCTGTGGAAGAATCATGACTACTTAAAGGCCCTAGCTGGCCCCAGTAGAGTTTTCTGATGCTCCAAAGTGAGGCAAGTGACAGAATTACCACACTCAGGCTATGATCAATCATTCATCATCATATAAGTCTGGCTTTGTTTGGTTGGGATCAAGTTTGGAGCAAAAGCCTCCAGTTTGCAATTAATGATTCAAATCAATTTCAAAGCTGTGAACGGCTAGTTCAAGACCTAAAACACATTGTAAAGGTATCTTTTTTGGAAAAAATGGCTATTGTATCCATCATTGGTAGATACATGATTGCTCTGGGGTCACAACTAGAATCCTACATAATTTATTATTTATTATGCAATAGATAATAAATTTTGACCATATTTGTTCACACCTTTTTGTAACTTGGAAATGACGCCAATGGTCAAACCAAGCTCTTGTATTTGGGAATCAGTAAGCAATTCCTTAACAAACATCTTTTAATTATCAATATTGTTGTTGATTAAATTTTAAAGTACCATATATTTGTTTTTGTTAATCCCCACAAATTCAAAATATTTGTAAATTGAACCATGATTTCCTGAATCTGAAGAAGGAACCATTGGTGAAGATGAATGGTGAAATGGACTACCATTTCCTGAGGTGCAACAATTTTTAAGCAATTGGGTTAGAAATTTGAGACCAGGAGGGGGGGGAGGATAGAGAGACCTTGGGGAACCTGTTTGGTCTAGGATTTCCAAAGATGGTGTCAGAAAGATCAACAAGTGTATATCCAAGTTGTTGGTACTCACTATTGCTGAGGCCCACTGTTGCACATTTTTGGTTGTTAGTAGAATGTATGCTCAGGGTTAGATGGGTGAGGATAAACTCAAAAGCATTGATTGTAGGAAATATTTAATTTATAAAGTGAAAATAGAGCGTTGACATGAAAATCAATTGAGCTGAACTCAGGGCCCCTGCTTTCATACTATTACAGGAAAAAAATTGGTCAGTAGTATTTCTTTGAAATTCCAAATACCAGAATGACTCACTTCAGAATTGGAATGAATGTTGGCCAGGGTTTTCAAGGAAGTTGATTGCTTGGCATGGTGTGAAGGAATAAGAGACTTAAAAGGACGTTTGATTTCAGCAAGGAAGGGTCAGAGAGGAAGAATCAGAAAGAAAGAAAACATAGTAGAGTAGACACCTTAAAAGGACCAGATGGCGTGTTGACTAGACAAGGCGGTGAAGAAGAAGAAGGGGAAAAGAAGGAATAGCTGAGGAGTGATCCGGTGTAGCGCTCCAGGAGTTGGGAGTTGGTAATTGAGTGAGCTTGAGCTTGAGCTGTAGCGGTGGCTGGTGAGTGAGCTGGTTGATGTCGAGCTTCCAGTTGGTTGAAGAGTGATTGCCCGTCCAGGTGATTGAGGATGAAGGTTTGAGAGATCCAGGGGAGCAGTCTTGCAAGCCTTCAGAAATGGAGTATTGGCAGCAGTTGAATATAGGGGGCGCACGGGAGGAAGAGAAAATGAAGGCAGCAGGTTGGGAGCTTATAGGAAATGAGGTAAACTTATAAAGAACAAAGTAGTAGGTAGAGAATAGGAAACAAGGTAAGGATGAGATAGAACAGAGAAAAATAGAAAAGAGATAGGGTCAAATAGAATAACATGGAACAGAATAAGGTAGACTGATTTGAGCAGATACTTGAATACCAACAGCCTCCCTTGCTCAAATCACTTTGAGATGTTTAGAGTGTCTAGCGCACGATGAAGCGCTATCCTGCTTAACGGTTTGGTGAGGAAGTCCGCCAGGTTCATCTTGGAGGACACCTTCTGGAGCTTGATCGCGTTTTTCAGAATTTCATTGCAAACATAGTGAAATCGCAATTCCATGTGTTTGGTGTGAAACGTGGCGTGATTAGCTTGGTTGAGAGCTAGTTTAATACAGCCCTCGTTGTCCTCGTGGACGATGGACGGTTTGATTGCTTCTTCCGGCAGAAATTCGCTCATGAGCGATTTTACCCAGCTTATTTCCTTGATGACGTCGCCCAGCGCTTTGTACTCGGCTTCAGTGGTGGATAGTGAGAGAGTCGGCTGTTTCTTACATTTCCAGGTGATGACGCTGCCGAGCCAGCGGATGACCATCCCAGAGACAGACCTCCTCGTGGTGGGACAGGTTGCCCAGTCGGCATCGACATATGCTTCAAGGCCGGGGGGAGCAGAGGAGGAAGTGAAAGTTATTCCTTGGCTAGAGCTGTGCTGGAGATACTGGAGCACTTGCAGCGCCGCCTGATAGTGGTGAAGATTAGGTTTGACGAGGAATTGAGCCAGGTAGTTGACCGCAAAGGTGATGTTGGGTCTTGTGCATATGCTGATATGATTGAGCTCACCAACGATCTTTCTATAATTTGCCCCTGAATGTAGAAACTCGTGATGGTCTTCCTCGCTTGAGGCATACAGCTTTCCATGAGGCCTGAAGGGAGTTGAGAATGACTTGTGCGGCGGAAGCGCATATTGTCCGCAAATTTGGTTGATGTACGAGCAGTGGGAGAGCTTGAATCCATTCAAAAGGTGAGTGACATTCATTCCGAGAAGTATGGAGGCCGGTCCCAGGTCCTTTGTCTTGAATTTGGAGCTGAGTTGGTTAACAAAAATGTCCGGGCGATCACTGAATATTGCGATATCGTCGACATGGACGTAGAGGTAGGTGGAATCTTTCCAGAAGACACATTGGTCGGCCTCGCTCTTGTGGAAACCAAGGTCAACAAGCCAGCTGCTCAGTGTGTCGTACCAGGCCACTGGTGCCTGTTTGAGACCGTACAAGGCCTTCTTGAGCCTGAGATACTTTCCGCTTGCCACGGAGATATAGGGTGGAGGGGTGAGGTAGACTTCTTTGCGAAGAGGGGCGTTTAAAAAGGCAGCCTTTACGTCAACCTGGTGGAATTTGAGTTTTAGCTGAGCTGCCAGGGCAATGAGCATACGGAGAGAGGTCTTGTCCCCAGTGGGCGAGAAGGTGGAAGTGAAGTCAATGCCATACTGTTGGCTGAAGCCTTGTACACATAGGTGGGCTTTGAACTCAACGATCCGGTTTTGCTCGTCTCGCTTTGTCCGAAAAACCCATACGCATCGAAGTCCCAGCTTGCCCTCGGGGAGTTTGGTCTCTTCCCAGACTTGATAGTCAAGTAAGTTGAGTTCCTCGTGCCTCATTGCTTCAAGCCACTCTTCTCGGTATTTTGAGTTGAGGGCCTCTTGGACTGACTTGGGATCCGAATAGCCGTTGTCGACAATGAGATAGATGGCGGGAAGGCCCACTTTTGAGTTGAGACGACGTGGATGGGAGATAATGTTGTCGTGGGTTAGCCTGTCGTGTGACAGTTGAGGAGCAGAGAGAGGGGGATTGATCGCAGATGGAATGGTGAAGCCAGGGGTGTTATGAGAAGATACAGGTGTGGGGGTTGAGTTGGCGGGGGAGACATCAAGGGAATTTGGGGAGGAGAGAAGAGGAGCAGAGGTAGGATTCAAAGAGTTGTATGTGGAAGGGGAAAGAGGAGAGAAGGGGGTCAGTATGTGGTTGGAGCTGGTAGGACAATGCAATGGTTTTGAGCCGGGCAGGGAAGGAAAGGAGAGCTCGTCAAACGACGTGTTCGCGGAGATGAAGATTTTGGAGGAGTCCAGGTCCAACAGTCTGTATGACGAAAAGTCATTGACGTACCCGAGCAGAATCGCTCTTTTGCTGGTGGGGAGGAGTTTGAAGGTTCGAACAGCTTTGGGAATGATAGCAAAGGCGGCACATCCAAAAGGTTGTAAGCAGTTGAGATTGAAAGGTCGTCCGTGCCAGGTGTTGTAAGGAACAGTGTTGCCACGAGTTCTAGAGGGGAGAGCGTTAAGGATGTGGGTGGCGGTGTTGACGGCTTCGTCCCAGAACTTGAGCGGTAGATTGCTTTGGTTTAGCAGGAAGCAAGCCTTCTCCAGAATCAGGCGATTTGATCTTTCAGACAGTCCGTTTTGCTGAGGAGTGTAAGGGGGAGAGAAGTGTTGAGAGATTCCTTTTTCAAAGCAGTAGGCGTGAAGTTTGGAGGAGACGAACTCGCCGCCGTTATCAGAGATCAGAAGTTTCACGGAATGGCCAGTTTGACGTTTGGCTCGCGTCACAAAGTCCTTGATGGCGGGAAAAGCCTTGCTTTTCTGTTTGAGCAGAGCCACGGAGCGATAACCGGAGAATTGATCTGTGAGGGAGAGGAAATAGGAGAACCCCAAGTTTGAGGTGATGGAGAAAGGTCCGACCACGTCCAGGTGGACAGCTTCAAGAAGGTCGGTGACCCTTTTGAATTTGTGGTTGAAAGGAGTCAACACTTGCTTGCAAGTCTTGCATATTTGGCAGACGGAGGATCGAGCGTCAGAGTCATTGGAGCGTAGATTGAGAGTCTTGAGGGATTGATTACTAGCGTGGCCAAGTTGCAGATGCCAGAGGTTGTCCGGAGCCTTGAAGAGCATTGTGGATTGATTGCATTGCTGAAACTTAGTTCCACAAAGTTCCTTTAGTTTGTTGTTTGTGGTGCCCACGAAGCTAATCTTATCCAGCTTCACTTCAAAGCCCGAGTATCCGATTTTTGAGAAGTTCGCCTTAGAAGAGTTTAGTTGAGTGAGAGAGATGAGACACCGGTTAATTGACGGAATGAGAAGAACGTTTCGGAGGATGATAGATGAGCCAAGATGGTTGGTGAGTTTGGCTGATCCAGAATGCGTAGCTGTAAGGGAGTTGTTTGGGGAGCCAGTTCCCACCTCAAGATGAATGGGAGTGCAATCGAACATAACCTTGGGGTCATTGACAATGTGGTGACTTGCCCCAGAGTCCAAGACCGGGAGGTGAGAGTCTTTTCTGTGAGATGACAGGTAGATTTGAGCGTTGAAGTGTAGTTCGGCACCTTTGGAGCTGCTTACATCCTCGGTGGAAGGGCATTTGTTGACTGAGTGGAGATTTGATGAGGGGATCTTGTTCCATTCGGGTCTGAGGTGAGGGTGGACAAACCAGCATTTGCTCTCTGGGTGTTCAGCTAAGGGATTGTGATGTCCTTTGGAGCAGGGGTGTTTGGGTTTTTTCCTTGTTGTGGACCTAGCTGTGGACTTGTGCAGAGCGACTGAAGGAGTTGTATCTAGTGACGAGTTGACCTCCGGTAGTCGAGAAGATTCGAGGTGAAGGACCTCGCAAAGCTTGTTCAAGATGCCGGTTGGGTTTTGAAGTAGGGAGTCATTGAGAATTAGGGAGTCGACGATGTGGTAGAATGAGCTGGGGAGTTTGGCAAGGATGGTGTAGCTGAGGATGTCGGGAGGAACCTCAAGTCTAACAACTGTTAGTTCGTTCATGAGCTTCCTGCAGTCCTTGATGTAGGTCGTCAGATCGCCTTTGAAGAGATACCGGATGAAATTAAGCCAGATGCGGCCGCGATTGTTGGAGGATTGTGAGGCGTATCGTTCAAGAATGGCCTGCCATATGGCGTGAGGATTACCGTCGTTGTCGTCATTGATAATGGATTCGAAAGCCGATTCGCCGAGGTGTTGGATGATTATGTCAGCGGCCTCATATATCTTCTTCTTTTGGGGCCCGGTCATGGGTGAAGGAGGGGGTTCAACGGTCAATTCGAGAAGTCCTTTCCTGCGGAGATAACTCTTGATCCTGAGACTCCAAGATGGGAAGTTTGAGTCATTGAGGAGGGGAATGTTGAGCTTTGAAGAGTTGAGTTGTTCATCCGAGTCGGACATAGAGCCTATCTGGTCCAATAAGTGGTGGGACTGTAAATCTGAAGGAATAAGAGACTTAAAAGGACGTTTGATTTCAGCAAGGAAGGGTCAGAGAGGAAGAATCAGAAAGAAAGAAAACATAGTAGAGTAGACACCTTAAAAGGACCAGATGGCGTGTTGACTAGACAAGGCGGTGAAGAAGAAGAAGGGGAAAAGAAGGAATAGCTGAGGAGTGATCCGGTGTAGCGCTCCAGGAGTTGGGAGTTGGTAATTGAGTGAGCTTGAGCTTGAGCTGTAGCGGTGGCTGGTGAGTGAGCTGGTTGATGTCGAGCTTCAGGTTGGTTGAAGAGTGATTGCCCGTCCAGGTGATTGAGGATGAAGGTTTGAGAGATCCAGGGGAGCAGTCTTGCGAGCCTTCAGAAATGGAGTATTGGCAGCAGTTGAATATAGGGGGCGCACGGGAGGAAGAGAAAATGAAGGCAGCAGGTTGGGAGCTTATAGGAAATGAGGTAAACTTATAAAGAACAAAGTAGTAGGTAGAGAATAGGAAACAAGGTAAGGATGAGATAGAACAGAGAAAAATAGAAAAGAGATAGGGTCAAATAGAATAACATGGAACAGAATAAGGTAGACTGATTTGAGCAGATACTTGAATACCAACATGGTGAGAATTGCTGATGTGACATTGATGGGATACTAAATCGGACTTATTTGCATTAGCTGCCTCTTCACATGGGTTGACCATCTTGAGGTTGAATCCACCACGGCAAGAGGGATAATTTTAGACTTCATCCATCCATTGAAGAAAGCTAATATTGTTTGAAAGATGGGCTGGAGAAGTTTTGCTAAATTTCTTGGATTTGATGACGTAGCGGTTGTGGTGTTGTTATATAGCCTTGGATTGGGAACCATGCTGCGGTTGGCGCACTCATTGCCAACCGCTTGGACATTGGAGTTGGCGTGCTCATTGCGGCCCGCTTGGATATTGGAGACCCAAGAATGGAGCCGGCCTAACCAGGTTTGCAGGAAGCTAGTTTATGAAGATAAAGTGGGGCTATTGGGGATATAGGAGCGGGATGGGCACGCGCAAGCCCAGTCTGAACCGTGGGGCAGGAAATCAAACCGCACACCAGGTGAATATAGACAACGCGGGGGTCTCTGAGTAGGGTGCAGCGGAGGGCTGCATCATGAGAAGGACAAACCGGGTGTGTGTAAGGGTAGGTGGCCTTGAGGGTGGTTGCAGTATGGGAAAGGCTATAGGAGCAGGCCAGGGGCGCGCAAGCATGGGCCAACCCGCAGGAAATGAAATCACACAGCGTGCCAGGCAGATACGGACAATGTGGGGGGCTCCAAACAGGGCCCAGTGGAGGGATGCATCAGGAGAAGGACAAACCGGGTATGTGTAAGGGTAGTCAGGCTGGAAGATGATTGCGGCATGGGAAAGGGCTAGTGTTAGGCTAGGTTTCTGGTTTTTAGGGTTTCTTTTATATTTGTTGTTGGGCTGTAATTGCGCTTTTAATTAGGATAGGGTTGAGAGTGCAGGCATAAAGTACACGCTCTCAACCCCAGCTTGGATCTATACATACACATATATAGATGAATGGAGGGAAGGAAGATAGAGGAATGGATTATGGCTTAGGGGTTTTGGATATGGCTTAGGATACAGAAAGGAAAGGAAAGGAAGGAAATTCATCTCTATCTCTCTCTATATATCTCTCTCTCTCTCTATACAGGTGCATCCTTATCATTAAAGACACTAGGACCATTGATTCTGGAACTTAGGGAAAACTTTAGGGAGTATCTACATCTTCTTTCCACATCTGGAGGTCTGTCCGGGAAACTTATTTTTTCACAAGTCTCTCAAAGGTACTCAGGATGCTACCAGCAATCACTTCTCCTTTTTCTTCCTCCTCCCGCCCTGTCCGCATTGACCCAAAGGATTACCCTCACATTTGATTCAACACTGCGGATGTGGAGCAATTCATCTCACAATATGAAGTGATTGCAGACTCCAAAGGTGCATTGGATTCCAACAAGGCGCGCCATGTCCTCCTGTTCATCATGGAAAAGGAATAGATTTGCAATGTGGAAGAGATGGAAGGCTACAAAAACCTTGATTGGCCAAAACTGAAGGGGGAAATGCTGGAAAGATGGGGGAAGCCCAATCCTTGTTTCTGGGAAGGCAATTTCAAATGATCCACAGCAGAGGCAGGTGTGCGCAGTGGGTTCTGGTTACAAGTGGAATTGGATTACGTGGCAGCATGTGCTCTGGCCCCACCACCAGCAACCATCCCTTGGGTTAGTGAACTCACAGAGTTGGCAGGGGACCTCAAGATCTATTTGAGCCACATGTTGCAGCTCTGGTGTGATTTCCCACTTTGCGCGGCAGAGGGCTTTCAGCTCCCTAGTGTTCCCTGCCTGGGGTGTGCACGTATGGTGACAATAATGGCTATTGGCAGTTGGGATGAAAGAAACAGACAATGAATTCAAACACAGGATTGGTTTCCCCAGCAGAGACAGGATACGTGTTGGAAAGCTTGTCTTGGCGGAGTTGGATCAGCCCGTTGCTATGAAGCAAGCAAGGAAGAGGGGACATGAAGCAGAAATAACAGCGGCTGAGGGAAGGGGAGCTGCAGGGGATGGGATGGGAGCGTATATTGCGTGTGATTTGGTAACCTATGGGCAGCAGGCAAGTCTTGCAGAAAAGAAGAAAGCGGCGGATATTGCGTGCAATTTGGGAACCAATGGGCGGCAGGAAAGTCTTGTGGAGAAGAAGAAAGCAGCGGATATTGTGCGCAGCTCAGGAACCAATGAATGGTGGATGGGTTTTGCAGAGAGGAGGGGAGAAGTGGAGGAAGGAGCCAAACAGGTGTTGAAGGATTGAAACCAAATTTGGGCCCCTTTGATGGCAGGGAGAAGGCATGCAGAATGGAAGGACATTGAGCGCAGGGAGTGCAGAATGGATGGGCCAAAAACAGGCCCCTTGAAATCACAGCTAGTGAGATTTTGGCATTGGTTCAACAGACATGCGCGGCGGGGCTTCAGGTGCGGAATGGGAAGGGATTGGGCCTCAACAGTATGGCTGGGGAGAAGGAGGTTGGGGTTGCAAGGTTTTTGACATCAGAAGGCGTGCCTGGAAGGAAGTTTGGGACAACAGCCTGTGGACAGGCCCAGTGTGGGATTGGATGAGGCCATGCAAATCTCTCTCCTGGCAGAGCGGAAGGTTGCAAACCACTAAGGGAAGCGGCTAGGTGTGGGGGGGGGACAAGAAAAAGGGAAAGTATTGCAGGAACACGGGCGCAGCACAATTCTGGGTCTGTAAACGCAAGGACAAGCCCCGCGGCAAAGATGAAAGGTGGAGCAGAAAGCGGGACAAGGAGCGCTGCACAAAAAAAAAAAACTTTTCTTCTCTTTCTTTCTCTGGTCTGGGTCTGCTTCTCTTAATTATCTGCTTTTATTCTCTAAAGACGGGTGTAATGGTCACGGGCCAGTATGGTTGAGGTAATGGTGGGAGGACCTCTGGGAACAGAACTCAAGTTGAGGGAGATGTGGTGTTGTTATACAGCCCTGGATTGGGAACTGTGCCGCAGTCACTGCGCTCATTGTGGCCCCGCTTGGACCTCAGAGATGGCGGGCCCATTGCGGCCCACTTGGAACATTGGAGACCCAAGAGTGGAGCCGGCATGACCAGGTTTGCAGGCAGCTAGTTTAGGAAGATAGAGCGGGGCAGGCACGTGCAAGCGCAGTCTGAACCCCAGGGCAGGAAATCATGCGGCGGACAACACTGGGGGCTCCAAGTAGGGCGCGGCAGAGGGCTGCATCATGAGAAGGAAAAACCAGGTGTGTGTTAAAGTAGGTGGGCTTGAGGGTGGTTGCAGTATGGGAAAGGCTATAGGAGCGGGCTGACCCATGGGACAGGAAATCACGCGGTGCACCGGGTGGATATGGACAATGCAGGGGGCTCCAAATAGGGCACAGAGGAGAGAGGTGTCAGGAGAAGGACAAAATGGGTGTGTGTAAGGGTAGGCGGGCTGGAGGATGATTGCTGCATGGGAAAGGGTTAGGGTTAGGCTAGGGTTCTTTTTTTTTTAGGGTTTCTTTTCTATTTTTTGTTGGGCTGTAATTGCGCTTGTACTTAGGATAGGGTTGAGAGTGCGGGCATAAAGTACACCCTCTCAACCCCAGCTTGGATATATACATACACATATATAGATGGATGGAGGGAAGGAAGATAGAGGAATGGATTATGGATTAGGGGTT